>JBBDHG010000149.1:672500-1272500 GCA_037951165.1 Lophius americanus | reverse complement strand
TCAGCACAAATCAAGCCAGGAAGTCCAAGGAATTGTCTGTAGACTTCCGAGACAGGATTGTATCGAGGCACAGGTCTGGGGAAGGGTACAAAAAAATGTCTGCAGCATTGAAGTTCCAAATGAGCACAGTGGCCTCCATCATCCGTGAATGGAAGAAGTTTTCAGACCCCATCTCCGGAGGGGACTGAAAATGGCTGGGCACCGACGCTTCCCATCCAACCTGATGGAGTTTGAGAGGTCCTTCAAAGAAGAATGGAAGAAACTGCCCAAAAATAGGTGCGCCAGGCTTGTAGCATCATACTCAAATAACTTGAGGCTGTAATTGGTGCAACCCAAGTTCTTCAACACAATATTGAGCAAAGGCTGTGAATACTTATGTACATGTTATATTTTTGTTCTTTATTTTTTAATACATTTGCAAAAATTTCAAACAAACTGTTTTTCACTTTGTCATTATGGGGTATTGGGTGTAGGATTTTAAGGAAAAAATAAATTAAATCCATTTTGCAATAAGGCTGTAACATAACAAAATGTGGAAAAAGTGAAGCGCTGTGAATACTTTTTGGATGCACTTATAATAACCTAATAATAACTTCAGGGAATCATCTGAAACACAGTCACCTTGCAAGAGAAAAATGCTGTGGTTATTCTATATGTTCCCAAAAATTCAACTTTATCACTATAAAGCTTACTCGCACACATGGGCCTTGGGCCGCTCCACAGCCCGGTACCCCCACAAGTAAGAGGTGAAGAGCCTGTCAACAGGAAGCCTGGGTAGCATTTGAAGTGGCAGGTTGAGTTGAATATCTGCGTTCCTCCCGGGCAGCTATGGTATCCATTGTCAGGCTGAGGAAGAGGGGGGCATTCCACAGCTGGGGACACACACATGTGAATGTTTATTAAGGTTGCAGTTATATAATGTCTTATTGTGAGGATATCAGGAAACATGCTGATGCAGGCATTTTGAATGTGATCTTCAGTGTCAGGAAACGGTGGAAATGGACTTATGGTGACCTCAAGTCTGGTTTCAAGTCTGTCAAAAATCAAAATAAATGTCCTGCTGACGAGGTTCAGTCCAGTGAACTATAGAGGTTATTCTGCTGACAGAAACAGGGACCTTGCTAATTGTGGTACATTTTAGAAATGAATCTGCAAACGCATGCATATTGTCCAAGAAAATAAAATAATGGTTTCCGCTGAGACAAGAAGAAGAATTCTGAAGATGTAAGGGACATGCACAGTTACAGAAAGAATCAAAAACATCACATGAAACTTATTAAAATTAGTTTAAATTTAGAGACCATAATAGTAGATAGAAAATACACATGTTTTAAGTGAAAATAAAATGGGAAAATACTATTAGCACTTAGAGATTTGATCCAAATGTAAAGTGCATTATAAATTAAATGTATTATTATTATTATTATAGTGTAACAACCAATTGATTACCAAACAGTAACTGTATTATTCTCTCTACTTTGCAGATTTGTATGTATATTTAATCTGTATAGCTTTCACCATTCAGGAAGAAAATACTCTTATTACATCTACATATACGGAGATAAATGTTAAAATTTTGCCATATGTTTGTAAATAATGTTTCAAAGTACTAGAAATGTCTGTTATTTGTATGTATTTCTTTCAAGAATTCAAACATGCAGTTAGTTGACACTTTTTTTTTTTACAGCCCAGCTTACTGTATGCAGAGCAACACCGCATTTATTTGTCCAACTTCTATAGAGATCCAATACACAGTCACCATTTGCTGCATTTATGGTTTCCGATCATCTTTTTTTATTTTTATTTTAAAACCCTGCTTTTTAAATGTCCTGCTCAACTGCGTGGTCCAGCACATTCCTTATTTCTATAATTATGGAATAATGTGCGCCACTTGACTGAGCCTGTTAATAATATGACCCGGTGGCAGCATGTAAACTTTAAAGAGTAAGGGGCCCAAGGACGTCGCCGTGAGGGAAACCACAGGGCAAAGGGGACAACAACAAGGAGGAGGCATTAAGACGGCTACTGAGAAAATCTTATTCACTGAGCAAATTTGTTTGGGGTATTAAAGCATCTGAATACTTTTTTGACAGAATTATGTAATTTGATACAACCCAAAATGTGATTATGGGTCAAATAGTTTCCTAAGGGTTGAGCAAATCCAATTAAAATATATTAATTTCCATGAAATACAACATTTCATCATGAAATGTATTTTTTAATGTTTAAAAACATGCTGGACCACGCATTTTAGGATTTTATGGTTGACTGTGTCTAGAGGGTCTAAGATTAAATGTATACATTCCCATAAGAAAAAGAATAGGCAAATAAATCATTTTCCTTGTTTGGTATTTTGGTGAGGACATAAAAGGCTAAAAAAAAAAGTAAAACTTAGAGCAACTTTTTTGCGGTATATTTTAAAAAGAATGCAACCCATCCTTTGATGAGCAGTAAAGTAATAATTGTTGACTTGGTATCAGACAGCTCCCCCTTCTAATTCCTCACCTGTCTGGCACCTGTCTCCCTTGAAGCCAGTCTCACAGAGGCAGGTTGTGTTTTCAAAGGTCTCCTGGCATGTCCCTCTCTCACACGACGACGCACTACACTGAACTATGAGACAAAGACTTTTACAGAAAAGAACTTCATACACTTCTGCAAACCTAAAAAATACCAAACATTCTTACCTTTGTAACAAACAGAGAACTTTCGATTGGCGCATTTCTCATCGTTCCATTTCCCTCGTTTTGGTCCTTTGTTCACGTAGATCTCCACACAAAACTCTGTGCTGTAGTTGTTGTTTGGCTCACCTGCTGCCCATGACTGCTCACCAATCCAGGTGCTGTTATTCCCAATCCAGGTCCAAGTTTGATTCTTGTGGTTTTTAGTGATTCCAATCCAGTAATATGGACTCTGTTTCCTATCTGGCAGCTTTGAGACCAGGTAGTCGTTCTCTTTCTGGTTTCGGATCACAACCATATCTGTGTAACTGGTCTTGCACCATTTGCGGGCCTGGGTCCAGTTCATAGGCTTATCGGAGTGATGATATGTCCAGCTCACGATAGTCTCGACCAAGGAGCTTCCTAGTATACATTTTGAAAGCATAAGTTTGAAACAAACCTGCGAGTTAAATCTTAGTGTCGTCTTTAATTTTTGTCTTGCAGTATGAAAACGGTTGTATGCAGTATAATATATAATAATCAAATTAACTCATACTCACCAAGGAGAAGAACTATTGTCCACTTCATTGTAAAGGAATAATCTGGAAACAGCTGCTGTCTGTTAAAAGACTGAATAATCAGAAGCCATAATACTGACGGGCACCACCAAGAAACATAATTGCATAAGATCCTGCTCACTTACCTAGAATTGGTATTTTGATATAAACAAATATATTTCTAATACGAATGAGCTTCTTAAATCCGTGTTCTAATCATCTTTTTTAACTAAAAAACATTACAGGACTACACTCCAGTGAGGGAATGACAGTTTGGGGGAGCAGTGTCAGGTTTTCATATTTCTCTCAGGTCATTATCATATAATACATGGATGTTTGCGGTACAAATGTGAAAGCAGGTGGTGACTGAATGACTGACTAAAAACATTTAGTGACCTTTTGGGTAACCTTACCTGTTCCTGCGGAAGGTGGTGGTCAGGGTTAGATTTTACAGTCAGGCATGAAAAGGCAACATACAGTGAGAAAAAGGTTCTAACCATAATTCAAGTAATACACAGTATTGAGGGTTCAAGATGAATCTTACTTTATAGCCAGACATATAGAATTGTTACCCAAAAGATGAATATAAAAACGAAACAATTTTGCAAATAATTGCACCATTCAATTCTTGCAGTTTTTTAAAATGCAGTTTTTCCTTTCTGATATTGTCAGTTATGAACTTTATAAAATGGTCAGCCTAATGAGACGAATCAATAAAGCCTTAGTTTTACGTTTTTAGTAACATGCTCTGATGTGAATTCGTCTATTCAACTACAGAGAGAACCCCCACACAGTCACCCTTACTGTGCAAGTTGTCAAATCTATATATAAAACATATTACCCCAGCAGTATAAGCCTTCCTTCCTCATATACATCATATGTTATTCAATCCATCATCTCTGTCTCCTAATGGAGGTCAGAGACAAAGACTAAAGGTCTGCACTTTGCTTGCAAAACGGCTCTTGATGGACCTTTGTAAAAAACAAACACAGTATCCTGTGTTTCACCCATAAATATCTCTGCTCATATGTGGGATTGTCTGGGTCTAAATGTTTGCTCTGAGTTTAGCAGCCTATGCGAATCCCTTAAAAGGAACTGCCAACGGATTCCAAAATGATTTTCAGTTTAACTGACAAAAAGTTGCATCATAACATAATAGTAATATTTGTAGTAACTGTGGAGGATGCATAGAAATGATTTAAAAAAAAACAACAATATATGAAATTTGGCTTTATTAGGAGTAAACATCGGAAATTCCTTAAGCATACAGAAATATTAATGAACATTTCAAATAACATAACCATATCTTAAATAAATTCAACATAAATACAGAAAGATTATTCACAGATTATTAACAGTTTTTACAAGTCTTAGAAATCCACCCACAAAGGTGTTACATTTACACCGGCATGAAGAGCAGCATGTTTATAAAGTAAACTCATGTATATGTTTATAAAGCTGCAGAACATTGTGTTCCATATAACACTCCCATGGGGAGCAAATACAAGTCTGACCATCAATGCAACAGACCAGAGGAAAACATTTGCTGTCACAATTGATAGCTCTGACAATAATAAGACTGTGAACATCTTGTCTATAAGAGGCTGTCAATGCTGTTTTTGTAAACTTGTGGCGGGGGGTCGATGTCAGAGTTGCTGTAAGAGAAAACAAAAGCATAAAATTAAAATCTTGAATGGAAGGAAAACTTCTGAAAAGAGATTTGTTTTATTTAATTGAGACAGATGCTCATCTAACCTGTTCAGCTCAAACTTGTTGGATGCCTGCCTCATTCGCCTCAGGATCATTATAAGCAGTGACAGAAAGGATATTGGAACAGCGACACCTGCTGTCACAGCAGCGGCAACTACACTCCGTGATGGGGAAGCTGCGGAAACATCATCAAGTGTGAATGATTTGTCCTCTTAAACTCAAAGTTCTCCACTCTTATGTTAACCTTCTTTAACAATGATCTACTCTTCTTTGTTTTACCTTGACAGGTGGGTTTCTCTCCATTCCAGTTGCCACGACGGTCACAAGTAAGCAGATAATGTCCTTCTAAAGAGTAATCTTTATTGCAAGAGTAGGAGCACTGTGTGTCGTACATTGGCTCACTGGCTGAGCAGTTGATAAGACCGTTTTCTGGAACCTTGAGCAACGGGCATCTCACTGCTGTGGGAAAAATAGAAAGAATTAATATGGTAATAATGGAGATTCAATTCCAGTACGGCGCAATATATTGCGGCCTCAAAACCTTTCATGATTTATATGAAGCAGGTAAATGGGCATAAATGTATACCTGTGCATGTTGGTATCGTGGATGTCCACTGGCCTGGGTTTGCACACTCCATGCTGAGGGCACCTTGCAGTTCAAAGCCTTCATTACAGCTAAAACTGCAAACCATGCCAAGAGGATGGGGTGTCACGGTGGAAACAGGTGAAGACAGAGAGGGGCTGCAGTTCATCTCGAGGCTTGTTGGAATATTGGGAGCGAGACATCCTAAAGCTACAAGAGAGAAGAATTCGATTTCATAAATAATGTGATAAAGCACCTAAGTACAAATCGACATTGGGTAAGTAAAGTTGTTAGCCTAGATTTATGTCAAAATATGCTCTCATACCTTTGCAGGTCGGTATGGCTTCACTCCACTGTCCGTCCTCAGCACAGTGAACACTGTGAGCACCCTGCAGTTCAAATCCTGCTTCACAGCTGAAGCCGCAGAAGGAGTCAGGCTGCAGTTCAGTCAAAGGTCGGCTGCACTGGGTGATCAGGGGAGCTTCTCCCTCTGGGTTCTTGCAAGTGATGGCTAACAAAGGAGAATACATTTTTTTTTAAATGCACAAAAAACAATAATCGTACTGATCGCGGCTACACCAAACGCAGGATGTATCCTCACCTTCACACTGAGCCATGCTCTCACTCCATTTAGCTGATGATGTGCAAGTCACTTTGCTTGGTCCCAACAGGCGGTAGCCAGTGCTGCAGCTGAAGGTACAGGTGTGCCCATAGCTGAACCTCATGTCTGCATCGTCCCCACAGTTGATGATGCCGTTCTCCAGCTCCTGGAGAGCAGAGCACTGGATAGCTGCAAAACAGAAGGAAGAACAGATGAGGTCAACAGAAGCCTTTTTAAATAATCATGTATGTCCTTATTAAAAAACCCAACAATGAAATATATTACATACTATAAAACAATGTATGAATATCTAATATAATAATGTGAGCGTACCAACACAAAACGGTTGTGAGGAACTCCACATTCCCGTGGCTTGGCATTGCAGTGTATTAGAACCAATGAGAGCATAGCCTTCATCACACGTGAACACACAGCTAGATTGGTAGCCGGAGAGGTCCAGAGGATCTGAACACTTCATGGATCCTATAGTTGGAGTGAACAATGCTGGACACCTAACCACTGTGGATGAGAGGAAGATTAAAAACACATTACAGAATGCTGCATCATTGTAATCACTTGATAATAATACCATGGGTCACTATCCAATTACTTTATTGAATACTTCAGGTCTGCAATCCACATCAACTCACATTCACAGGTAGGAGGCTTCTCTGACCACTCTTCTGAGGCGGTGCACTTCAGGGGTCTTGACATACTCAGCTGATATCCTTCCTCACAGGAATACTGGCAGGAGGAGTCGTAGGCAAAATCTCCATACTTATAACTGCAGTTTACACTTCCCTTATGTGGGATGGTCACCTCCTCTTTGTTGCATTTAACAACTGCCATGAAAGAAAACAACACATTAGGTCTTTCCTCTGACTGACATGATTTCTTGTCGACTCAAAACAAGGAAAGCATCAGTGAACTTCCTTACCTTGCTCACATCTCTCTCCGTAGAAGCCTTCATAGCAAGCACACGTGTGGTTGTTGATTGTTTCAACGCAGTCTCCATAAAGACACGAATCTTTCTTGCAGGCAGCTGGGAAATGAAGAAGCACTGTCAGACAGCTTGCATAAAACATTTCACTGAGCTTTCACCATCAGAACATAAATCTGATCAAGAAATTCCATAATCATGAGCAAAACTTTTGCATTTAAAACAAGATTTTCTCGTAGCCTCTTCCCTAACTTTTGCTCACCTGCGTAACACAAAGCAGTCTTTTTCTTCTCGCATCTCGCATCGTTCCACTTGCCAGACTGAATTTTCCTTTTGATGTACATCTCCACACAATCTTCATTCAACTCCATGTTCTGTACATTTTCGCCATTGTTGGGTTCGCCATCCGCCCAGTTGGTTGCTTCTGCTGTCAGACTCTTGTTGGTCCCTACCCAGGTCCACACATCGTTCATCTTACGGATGCCAATCCAGTAGTAGGTAGATTTTTTAGGCAACGAGCTGTTGAGATGCGAAATCTCCTCCTGGTTCTGAATGGCCACCATGTCGGTGTAGCTGTCCCTGCACCATTTTCTCGCGTCCTGCCAGTTCATGGTCTTTTTAGAGTAGAAGTAGGACCAGCTCTCTACACTTGTCAACATGCACAAAACTGAGGATGTAGAAAGAGATGTTTATTAGATGCAAGTTTAATAAGGATGAATTAAAAAGAAAAATCTATTAAGAAAAGCAGGTTCAGTTTGCATAAGACGACATACTTGAGCACAGAATGGTCAAACTGGTCCATGAGATCTTCGATCCAGGGGTCTGAAGTAATCCAAAGAGGAATGCCTGTAAAATTAAATTTAAAAAAAGTCAGAATAAGTTTAAACAGTAGATGCATCCAAAGGAATTTGAAGAAAACTGTATTTAAAAACCTGTCTCCACTCTCACCATTTCAAGTGGTTATGTAGAGAAGACTTTTGGTTATTTATTTACTCCCAGCACAGATGAGATGATTCTGAGTTAAACATGCTGAAATGCTGGCTTTTTATACAGAGGTCTGGTGCAGCTTTCCGGGAAGCTCTCCTCACATTCGGGGTTTTCACTGGAAATGCCCACACCCACATCTCTTTCCCTGTCCCACCGGCGTCTTTGGAAACTTGGGAAACTTTCCCCTCAGCCTTCCCACTTCGAAGCAAATACTTTATTTGTTTTCGGTAGATTGCTATTTATATCATCAATTCCAAAGGAATAGTGCCACAATAACTATGTTTTTACTCGGTTTATACATGTAACGTCACTTAATGTGTCAGCTCGGCTGCATTCCAGAAGGGAATATTATATATATTATATATGTTTTTGATTTACATTGATTTAGACTGCTTTAAAATTTGGACTTTCATGCAAAACATATAATGAACTTAGAAGAAGACGAACGTTCTTGTTTTGGTGTGAACCGCTCGAGAATATATAAGCGGTCAGAAAAAGAAACCTATATTAAAATGATCTTTAATGTTTAGTAATTATTTAATAATTTGAAATAATGTTCCACATTTAAAGGCATCATTTTGCTTATAGTTTGATGCTTAGGAACATTTGCTGCAAATATATTTGCAGGTGGACATAAAAACATATGTACATTTTCACATACAGACAAGAGTATTAGCCGGACTTGTGTCTGAGTGTGTAAAATAAGGAAAGTGATCAGATTCCCATGGAAAACCTGATAGTACAGCACAAATATTCATACACATATTAAAGAGAAAATGACCATTTCCATCACTTAGACAAAGACCTTGTCACCTATGTCAGCTCTATTGAGACCCTTTAGGACAGTGAAGATGTTTAGATGATTCAAACTCCTTGAGTGTGAACGATTATTCATATCATGTGATGCATATAGACACATGATAGTACTTCAGAGTTTGCCAGTGGTTAATCCATAGATTGGATGATGCATGTAAAAGTGACATGACATGTCCCGTCAAGGGATGTGGTCATTAAAAGATGAAAAAAGTGAAAACAATGCAATGGCAGCTAGCAAACACCTTACTGGTATTCTTTATTAGTTTCCAAGGACGGGAAATGTGCCGTGGAGGAGCAGAGGCGCCTGCTGGCTGCCTGTGTTTCTGGAAGGAGGAAGGATATGAGGTATCCTTCCTCCTTGATGAAAGGCATTGTACATGACACCTCTTAGCCTTCATCAACTGCCATACAAAAAAAAAAAAACACTTATCGGAGGAGAGGACCCTAGAGAAAAGAACAGTTTTAGCTTTGGCAGTAAAATCCTAAATTTCATGGAAGAGTGAGACACTTATAGTCACTCTACAGACGTTTTCCTACAATTAAGAAAGGAACATAAACTTTATCCATCCATGTGGGTAGTGTTGGCAAAGCTACTGAATTCAGAAAATCATTTAGAAGAAAACAAAACTGCTTAGTCAGCACAAATCAAAGAAAGCATTTAACTCCATTGGGTGCATCTGACATACTTCTTTCTGCATGAAGGCTAATGACTGCTGCCTGACCTCTGGACTACATGGGGGTTTTTTTGGACCCAGATTAAACAATGATGGAGCATATAAAGAGAGCAATGAGTCACTAGAGGTTTGAGCACCTTTAACAAAATCCTCCATCCTGCTCAAACAGAAAAGTACATCCAACCAGCTTTGACATCGACTTCAAATCTTCCTGATGGACAGCAGAGGAAAATCTTGAATCGCGGCAGGAAATTATATATCAGATTGGAACTCAATAAGAAAACTCCCTCAAGTTGACATGTTGTTGATGTGTCCCCCTTGACAGAAGCTGTGTTTTATTTTGGTGTTATTCAAACTGAGCTGGTTCGAATCTGCTGTCTATTTGGAGAAGATATCGGGTGTTTTAAGAACTGCGTCGGTGCTGTCATAGGGGGCGCCAGTGTTCAAGCTCGCCGCCTGCAGCCAGCATGTCTCTTTAAGACCGGAAATAGACCTCCCAGCCCAAATAAGGTCATTTTTGAGACGGTGTGACGTCGTCATCAACAACAAGGCTCCGGTCCCGTCGGTCGCAATGGCAGACAGTTTGTCTGGAATACCAGATGTGGAGATTGATCCAGAGGGAACTTTCAAGTACATATTGCTCAGAGTCAAAGTGAAAGATGCCGATGTAAATAAAGTCATAGTCCGAGGCACAAAAAGTGCAGAATATCACAGTAAGTTCATGGATCTTAATAACGATAGATAACGTGCAAACAAAACGGCAAGAACCTGCTCTTTTTGGAGCTGGGGCTGACTGACGTTTTAAAGCAAACGTGCATACAGCGACTATCCACGACATTAAAACTGCCTTTTTGATATTGCGTACGTCCCCTTTTAGTAGTCAACAGTTATGATCTGTTGATTGACAAGTTATCTGCCTCAGATCATTTTAGTCCTGTAAGTTGTGCCTCCATGAATCAAACTTGTTTGTCTAGTTAGTATACACCATGCTTGATCGTTGACAAATGGGGAAATTAGAGACAAAGGCAATCCATGTTGTATTCTTTGAACCTTCCAGAACGATTTTTGCAGTGTGTCCTGCTAAAAAAGGCCCTGACAGTGGACAACGCCGTTTCCGTGTTGGCGGTAGTTGATCTGCGGCATTGTTTGGATTGGTCAAGTAATATTCACATTGATAACAGGACCCAAGGTTCCCTGGAAAACATGCCTCCCTTGGCCTGCCCTTTTTTCCAAAAGTGCATCCTGGCACCATTTCTCCCGTACCACACCTGCCTTTCCACATGTAAAAGAAAACAGGATGCATCAGATTAGGCCAATTCACCTTGGTTCAATTCTGAGGCCCAATGTGGCTGCTTTTGTCACTGGAAGATTTGGAACACCCAACAAGATACAAGAGTGGTGCCTGTAAACCGTTTCTCTTAGACAGCCGCGTTACTGATTGATTTTATTGTTAAAGTGATTGTGATTATCTACAGATCACATATTTGAGAAGGTCAATCCAGCTATGGAAGCCTTGGGCATGGAGTGTAAATGCCTCGGAGGTGGAAAGATAGAGCACAACAGCCAAGAGAAAAAAATAAGGGTGTTTGGAGAATCAACTGTAAGTTCACCTGATTGAAAAAGTATTCAAATTAAACTGAATTGAATCTGACTATACTATATTAATGTGATAATTCTTTGTCCCTCATTTTCAGGCATTTGGTAAAGCAGAACATTCTGTTTCTGTGGAGAAGTTGAAGAGTGTCTTCAGTGACTATGAGATCACCTGGTCCGATGATAAAAAATAATAGTTGAGCTCTCGTTTCAAATGTGTTTAAAACTTCCAAAATCACATCATAATACATAGACTTTGCTGTAATACCAGAATGCAAATACACATAATAATACATTGACTTTGCTTGAGTTTTTCTTGATGGGATTTTATCAATTTCTGTCACTTCAGTTGTACTTATACTGTATAAAGAGAATAGTATGATTCTAGTTACTTTTTCTCGGTGTTTAATTGACTTCCTCAGCGCTGAAGGCTTGATGCCAAGCGTTCAGGAAGGGGAGTTGCACCATGCTTCACTAACATATCCTGTTGCTCCAAGGGAAAATCTCTTGTTTAAAAAAACAGACAAATAAGAGAGGCTTTCACTTGTCGGCATGGTTCTACTCTTTTATTCTTGTGTGATTCTGATTAACTTCTGACAGAAATTCCACAGTGCATTACAGACAATGCGATATAAAAAAACAGCCAGGAAAGCAATACAATGGGATAACATGGGTGCAGAAGTTTTCCTTTATGACTTCTGCCTCTATGTTTGCCATTTAAAGCTTTCCTCCAGTTTGATATATTTGCGCTTTTTTTTAGACATTTAATCAAAATGTGTGAAGCAAATGTGATGAACAAGGTTAACCTCTGTCATCTACATTGTCCAAGGAACTTACAACCGCCCCTCATAGATCGCAGTGTTTATCTCCATTTTATCCTCTATATAATGGTTAGTTATGCTGAATTTCTTGATAAAAGTTATATAAACCTTATGAATAATAGCCATGTTGACTTTCTTAGTTTAGCTCATTAGCATGTCAACAGTAACTGAATCAGCGCTGAACATTGAGTCAGGCTGAGGAGGGATTAGTTAAGCTATTTGGTCAGAAATCAAACAGACTGTCCAGTAATGGAGCTCTACAAAGCCGAAGTATAAAAAACAAAGCCATTATAGTTCAGCCTGATGGGGAGATGTAGTTCTGAGCCAGTTTTTTGTTTTGTACAAACCTTTCACTGTACTTAATGGAGGCACTGAAGGAAAGTAGTTTACATGTTGGAACAATTTAAACTACTACTGTATGAAAACTTGATCTGGCATTTACAGAATTATACAAAATACAATTATTTTTTAAGTTCATTTTCCAACACTAAAGTTTAGCTGGTCTCTTAAGTCAGAAAGGAATCGTCCCCTGAGGCCCACTCACCGTCTGGAGTCTAGGTTAGAGTCATTCCTCAGCCTGCATTTGTTCACCGGGCCTGGGACTTTACAAGGTTTAGGCTTTACTCCAGCAATGAATCTTACCCTTTTGCAGTTACCTTTGTTTTGATTGTCACTCAAAGCAATAGATGAGGAATAGAGAAAATATAAAAGGGAAAAATGTTGTTTGACTTTGCAGATTATATAGCCAGAATTAATTTAGTAGTTACGCTGTGACCCTAAAAGAGGAAAAGCAAGGGCATCTTCCTTCCCCTTCCCCTTTCAATTCCAACTCCGGAGGCAGTTTCCTGTAAACTGATAACCTCTGGTAACCTTCATTACGGCAGGGAAAAGTCCTGATAGACTTTAGCTTTTACAACTCAAGGAAATGCATTTGTTTAGAGGTTTTATCACTGGGTATTGCTGTTTTCTACAGTTCAAACAAAGTTTCATAGATGTCTTAAACAATACACATGAAATCATGTTTTTCTAACTTAGTCTGTAAATGTAAAATGATAATTGTGCCGATCCCTTGCTGTAAAAGTCATGTCCAGTTCAGCTGCATGATATAAATTCTATACATTTTAGAATGTGGGTAAACATCAGCACCACAATTGTAACATTAAGGGTTAGATTTGATGTAAGTAATTGTTGGCAATAGTATTGATTTAAACTCGGACAGATTACAGATAAGGAAATGTTGACAAATCTTAATGGTAAAAAATTATTACACCCTTCAGAGAAGTCTAACATCTGATTACAGTAATTGGCTGTTGTAGCGCTGTTCTGGTCCATTCTGGCTTACTTTAACCATCGGTTACTATTATTGTAATGATATCAAATGTCTCTTGAAATGCACTCAGTCAAGCTGCCACAACACAAGATGCTTCATCTTGTCATGACATTTTCCAGAGGAACAATAAATATCACAAACAAGCAAACTAGTCAAACTACGGTATTCCATTGGACATTTAAGAATACTATATATGTATATTTTCCCCAAGTGTAACTGTAAGCAGCACTGCGGCAATCATAAATTAAATGTATTATTATTATTAAGATAGATAAGCATCATGGCGATGACTCGTTTACTAAACAAAGAGTTTTTAACTTCCTGCAGCGACTGCTGCAAACACCTCAAACTATCAGGAAACGAAGGATGGTGGTTCACTTCAGTGGCAAAGATCTTATCTGTAAAACAGGAGTCTTCCAGTCACTAATGATTGTATTGTCTCAATCAGGCCAAAGCCAACACACATTCCAGAGCCCTAGAGAAGATATACAAAACATACTTTCCGTTATTGATTTAAATTCAGATTAAAATGTATACACACACCATCGTTCTATATTTAAACATCATCTTATAGCGGATTTTTCCTGTTTTGCAGAGTATAGTATAAATGAGTGTACAATACACTGCATGGCCTGTAACACTAATTCACAGAATATGTAACTAAGAAATAAATTTCGACATAATTATTCATGATGTGATTCATTTTACCAACTGGGTTTGTCACCAGGTCAAGTTATTAGCAGGATGGAGTAAAATGTCTCACAGAGTAGACACTGCGATGAAATTCCACTAAAATCCTTACCGACGTGGGGCCTGCCTCGGGTGTCCATATATAAGCTTGATATATTATCACAAATTTTCTTAAGCAGAAATTTATGAAACATTAGTGAAGTACAACACACACAATATAACGTCTTTCCACTTATATTTATGGCATTTCTGGTACTCATAAAAAAGATATGTCTATTGCGATACTAGAGTTGTGATTTAAGCGGTTTGTACTAATCCACTCTTATTGGTTGAAAGCATTTAGAGGTGAATATTTGAACCAATAGGAATGAGAGCAGATGAGAAGCTTGTCTACTACGTCACATCCGCTTTAAACAACGGCGCGCGGCATGATTGTCCATAGTGAACTGTATTTCTTTTTCGTTATTTGTCTGTCTATATTATTCGTTAACAAATCTCCCATGGCGTTTGTCTAATTTTATACTAATGCAAAGTAGATACACCGGAGCTTTTATGGTAAGAAGTTACACGTATTTTCCATCTGTAACCACCATACTAACGTTATATTTTACCGTACGTAAACAAACTGTAGCAATAAGCTAACTTTGTAGTCCGAATAGCAGCTTTGAGGCAAATAATCAATCATGTTTTTTGGGTGAAAATACTGGTTAAGTTATTTTACTTTTAGAAACTTGCATTGCATTATTGTTCTTATGCCCTATGTCGTCGGGACAGTGGTTCTGAGTTTCCCCGGTAACTGCTGTCGTAATGTCCCAGGCCAACTCCTCTCTCCTGGACGAAGTGTTGCAGTGGAGTCAGGAAACCTGCCGCCAGAAACTCAAGTCTGTCCTCCCCAAACTCACCATATCCTCTAAACCCTTATCCGTTTTCTTTCTTGTATGATGGTTCACCGTTCCATTGAGATTCAGCTCTTATAAAGCAAAAAAAGTTAGCTAAACTCGTAATAGTAATAGTACAATCTACAATAGCCATAAAAAAGCCACGATCTACAATAGCCACATAATTAGAATTTTCGATTAGGGTATATTCTTGGAATCTGTATTCCTTTTGTATTGTTACTATTTTGCATATTTAAGGTTTATACAGTGGACATGAATTTGCTGAAATTTGGTGCTTTTCCTTGACTGATAGCACTCTTTGCATCATGAATCTGAGAGCTGGGGTGATCATATACGTAAGTTCTCTTAATTTCACAATTTCTTCTTACAAACTGACACATTTTGCACTGGAGGACTATCTTAAAAACGCTCCATCCCTGCAGGTATCCTGAAGATTATTACAGAAATGTTCCTCCCACATATTGGTTTGTCAGAGCTTGAAGATTGTTTCTCCAAGATCTTACCAAAGGTAAACAGCATGATGACAGCACATTATGTTTCGCACCACTTATGGGTATACCTTTATTAGCAAATGTTGAATAACAGAATGGCTGTAGGTATTGGGGAAAAGTCCTTAGATACGAGTTATTTCATTAGAACTCAAGGCCATTAAAAACCTTTAACAGCATAGGATTTTAGTATTTAACAAAGTTTTACACCTGTTTTTGTCATCAGTTGTCACCTTGGTTCTTCGATGACCTTTTGCGATACATTTGCTTTCTTAATTTACTATTTTACTATTACTATTCTTTGGTATTGTGGGTTTTACACATCTCCCTTTAAAGGTGTAAATTTGTGTCAATGTTTCTGTTCCTTTCTGTCACAAATGTCTGTAGGCAGTGAAAATGTTTGATTGCATGATGAAAGAAATCTTGAACCAAGTTGGAGGGCTGTCCAGTCAAAACACTGAACTGCGTTCTCTAATAAGGAACATTCTGCAGGTACCATAATTATTATTATATAATGTAAACTATACAAAGTCCACTGTGCAGATTTCCAGGGTATATGAAATATTTATTTTCATTTCCCTCATAACCCAGATTCTACTGTTTATTACAGGCTATGATGCAGATAATTGATGCACTATCCACGTGTGTGCAACATGTTGGCTCTTTTGAAGAAGTACCTGATCTAGAGGCTATCTGCTCATTACCAACTTGTATTCTAAAAGTCCTGAGAGAAACCTTTCAGCACTGCAAGGTTGGTATACCATTGACTTTAATTGGTAAATTTAGCTCTGACAATTATTTTATGCAATAATTTTGCAAATAATGACTGAATTATATGAGATACAATTGTAACATTGTTAAGAATAAAGTTATTAGTTATTAGGAGAGTTAGTTATAAGTAATTTTGTGATACATTTGTTGTTGGATTTTCAGGATTTTTAGTTCTTAAATGAAAAGAATATAAAAAAAAATGGCCCCTTTAGGGTCGCAGCAGCTTTTTCTTTTTCTTTCTTTGCCAAAAAAAAGAGGTTTAAATCTAAGAATAATTTTGAATTCATTAGTGTTTGTTTTGACTTTTTGAACATGGTTAAAAATTTAATTAATAATCGGATTCCACAAATCTGATTCCGATTGGTAGAACCCATAGAAAAATGTAAAATAACAGCCAGGCAGGCTGAATGTAAAATCTGTCTATTTTTGCCTCGATAAACTATTAGCCTTACTTGTAAGGCCTTGAGATATGCTTAATGGTATCTTTGGTAACCTTTTTGTTTTTTTTTGTGTTTTTCCTCTTGGCTTGATTAACTGACTAACAGTTTGCAGTCGGATGTAATTTCCAGGCTACTTTTTCCACAATAAACATTGTGTCACCTTTTTTATTAACAACTTCAGCTTTGGAAGAGAAAAGGAGAAAAGTATAAGCGTGTTTTTCCTAATCCCTAAGGTGTACCTGCTATACGCGGCTGCCCACCGTCTGTTTGAAATGTTTCTTCCCATATCAGAATACGTTAAATCTGAGAACCTGTATTTTGAAAAATCTATAACAATAAAATAATGATGAGCTTAAATACACATTTCATTTTGTTCTCAGGACAGTGAGATGGTTTACTGTGGCCGTCTGTCCCTGGTGGCTGACCTGCTGCAGGGACTCTTCAAGGAGGCTTACACTCTCCAGAAGAATCTGTTGGAGCTCCTGGACAGAATCTCCCTTACCAGCAGCGCTTCGGAAGAGGAGATCTCTGATATTGTAACAGGTGTGTGTTTGTGTTTGTATTTCTGTTTTGTAATGCTTTCGTATCATTCGTATCAAGGCTTTCCTTTGTTTCACTTAATACCTTTCATGCAATCTTCAACTGAAGTGATTTTTTTTTTGCCTTCCAAAGTGATTCACAACCAACTGGATATCTGCCTCATTATCTCCAACCTGGACATAGCACTACACGCTAACACTTGGAAATTCCTAATCAAGTTAGTACATCAGACCTGATAACACTTGCTTTTATTTTTTCAGAACGATATTCCCTAACTCACATTTAAGATTCATGATTTTGTTGTCAGAGTTGGATGAATTTTCTAGTTTGTTTACTGAGGGACTTATTTTTTAAAGTCTGTACTCTGTTCAGGCAGAGTCTGAAGTACCAATCACTGGTGGCGGAACATCTACACCACAATGACATCAGCAACAGGCTGTGTGACAACCTGCTGGCCTCCTTCCACAGCTGTGTGGAGCTGGCTGAGCAGATTAAAAATGCAAGTTTGCAGGTAAGAAAGCTATTATGGGTAAAAGAAAAGTTTCTGACAAGAAAACTACTTAAGTATAAAGAGTATTGTATATAATCATGTTTTCAGCATCTTAATATAGTTTTACATGTGTAAAACTATTAAATAAGGATTAGATGCCACTCGTACTTATGTTTTTTTTTGTTTGAAATTTTTAAAATGTTATGTTTAATGTTGAAAGGTATGATTTTACTCTATTTCTATCGCTACAGATGTAGGCTCTGTATATAATACATATAAAGGTGGTAGTTCAGTTACAGTACAAATTAATTTTGTCTTCACTGTTGTGATACCCAGCCAATCTCCACAATGGTGGATATTTAATAATAATAATAATATTCATTTTCAATTAATTAATTTATTTTTGTGTTCTTGTTAACATTTACTGTTTACAGTGCTGATGCTTTGCAGAATCAATTATGTATTAAGTAGTTTATAAGTCTTAAGGTCAACCTGTGATATGTTTTCTTTTCTTTTTTTAAAAGGAGGCAACACAAAGCCCGGAATACAGGCTTTTCCAGAAAACTGCAAAGATGTGCAGATTTTTTGCCAATACTATGGTTCACTACATAAAGGTATTAAAAACTAGGATATTCTTTCAAACTTTTTCACTCAATAAACACTTCATGGTATCTCTACCTGTTCATATTACAAAGAAGCTTGAGTTACATCCTTCATTCCTTATCTTTTGAAAAGGAATTCAAGTTTTTCCTTACAAAGCATTGTGGCAGCTATCACCAGCTTTACCTCCAGATCGTCAGGTAAATGTCAAGCACATTGAGATTGCAATTTCTCCTCTAAGTTAACAAATGTAGAGTAGTTACAGAACAAACAATCTGATGTTTTTCAGTAAGTTCTCTCCCAGCCTGTGTGCTCCAACCCTGCCTTCAGCTCTGTCTGAGGAGCTGAAGGCAGCAGCTTTGGTCCCCATGGAGGCCCTGCTGCTCCAGATGTTGCCTTTAAGACCCTTTGCTGAAGTTGTCCTCCAGGAGGACCTGAGTGAGTTTAAGTCTTCACCTCCTCTTCATGCTGTTGTCACTAACTTTTTACGTTTACCATCTCTCTTTGCTGTTGACCCTTTTTTTTTTAATGAACATTTCAATGATTTGATATGTAATTTCTTGCCTGATTCTAATGGCGTGATAAAAATATGTGTCAATAATATTTATTATCATGGCAGTGTTGTATAATAAATAATTTACTCAAATGTTGGTTTTAATATAAACAGAAAATGATAAGGATGTTCTTGTTGTGAATTAGACTGGCCTTAGATCAATAGTTGAAATCTAGAATCTGTAAAAAAACAAAAAAAACGTTTGCAACAAATGTTACACAACTTTCCAGAGTTTTAATCTTGTTCCATGTCAATATTGTGTCAAATGTTTAATACAAGTTATATGATATGATTTTTAGTTTCCTCTTCAGTACATTTGTTAAGAATAGACGGTGTCATAAATACTCTATCTTGACACTTTCTCTGTGGAAGTATACTACTGAGTCACAACAGTTCAGCTGATCAGCATTTAGCTGCCTGTGGATATTCCACCTTGGCCTGCAGTGCTCCAGTCCCATAAGTGAGCAGACCTCAAATAACATCACAGGCTGTTTTCATAAAATATAACCAAGCTATATTCAAGACAGTAACATTTATCTAGTCGAATAAAGTGGCTTAAACAAGGTTCAACACCTATGAGGTAATTACAGTAAGTGCATCGACAAGCACTGAAACTATCAAGGATGTACCGCTATTACAATGAATTACATTATGCTATATCACAATAGATAATGCATATATGTCAAATAACATATATGCATTAAGACGTAGGTGGCCACCACTTTCTCAATGTAGTTCTTGGGTAAATAAAAATAAATAATAAACTCTCAACAACCAATCACATTTATTCATATGACCACAAAGAAAGCAAAAAATACAAATAATCAACTAAATATTTCTAGGCCACCACAGAAGGCCTTGGTGTCCCTGATGGTCCACTGTTGGTATAGAGGGAATACAATTGTATGCATTTTGAGACCGGAAACCATGTTTTGCCAAGAGACTGTAGGAGCTTTTTAGACGTTGGTTTACTGACTGTCCGTTACATCTTGACTTCCTATCAACTAAACACTGTCACTCAAAATGTGTTTATTCAGAAGTTGTGGTGTTTTCAGCTAAAAGTTTATCACTCTAACATGACTGCAATTAATGTTGACGTCATGGATCTAGCTGCTGACTGACATTGAAACAATGAATATACAACCCATGAAAGACCGCCTTTTGTCTAAAGGGTTAAGTCCTGAGTACGAGCTCCCTCAGTGTCTTTTGCTGGTGAATGTCCTCAGTCACCTCACCTCCCAGCCAGATGAGGTGCTGCAGCTGTGGTACACAGGAAGCCAATTCTCAGAAGAGACTCCCAGGTAAAAATTACCCCCATTCATTATTCTTTGGATTAAATGAAGTTTCATTGGTCGTGATGGATTTCTGAGGTTTTTTTTATCTAACGGTTTCATTGTTGGGTTTCCCATGATCTACATTACCAAGAAATTATGTCATGGAAAATTTTGATAAAATTTAACTCAGTGATTTGCACGTCCATTTGTATTTATAGTTAATACACAAAAATTAGATATTTGATGCTCAAAATGATCGACATTATTTTTTTGGTAAGTGTACACTTATTGATTTGATTCCAGCAACACATTTCATTCCAACAAGGCCTACAAATGACTGGGAATCCTTGGTTGGATCCTCTGTTAGGAATACTCCACATGTTAACAGGGTTACATGGTTGAGGTTGTGATTTTTAGAGATCAAGCACATTTCAGCTACAACATACCTGATTAAATACATGATTTTTTTAGATTGCATTCTGAATGATTTTTGTTATATTAATAATAATGATAATATAACACAGTAACCATCTATATGTTTCTATAGAACATTTTCCAATGTAGAACTGGGATGCTTTGGATGGGAAATAATGAGCATTCAGCTTTGCAAAAAAACATCATAGAAAGTAGTGATCTAGGACTTTAGAATTACTCTAGAGATGTATTTGTAAAATGCGTCATTCAGCAGTTCTGAATTATTTTTATTTTAAATTTGTTTTAGCTAATGTGTGAGTATGTCTAATTTCATTTCCCCCTAATATCTGCTGTTTCTAGGCTTCCTGTCTACCAGGCCTTGTTCACTAGTTTCAGGCGATGCCATATTGAGCGTCTGGTACCAGTGCTGTTGCCAGGGGTGATGATGAAGGGTCAGGCCCAGGTCCAGGTCACTCTGCACCACCACGTGTGTGTGCACCTTTGTGCTAGTGTGGCTGCACTAGATCCAGTGTACTTCCTAGTTCTGGTGAGTTCCACATGCAAACACAAGCACATACACATGTACAAGCAAATACACAGTATGAATGAGTAGGAGTATAGTTTCGGTAACATTTGTAATAAAGTTTCTGTATTATTTCCAATAAGATATAATTTCTTTATTGACAGAATGTATCACTATTTTGATCATGGATTGTAACGTTTTATCTAAAAAACAGAGAGCAAAATTCTTGTAGAGGTATGTACTGATACCAGTATCTGGATTGCAATTCTGGGCCTCTGTACATGTGGTCTTAAACTTATATTGATAATATCACAGCCAAAATGATGCAACAATGTTACCTTACCCTAACTTAGTTGAGCTGGTAGGCAGAGTATGACAGCAGAGTGGAAATATCTTAATATAATCACTGTACTAGCTTCATGACTCTGAAAAAGCACATCAGCTGCCTGCCGCATGTCAGTTCTGACTTCAGGTTAAACATTGGTAACATCTGATGAAAATAAAATATGTTACTGAAGAAAACTGTAATGTTCTTAATGTTAAAGCACGGTCGGTGAAAACGTAACTTTATTAGGTTGGGATACTGGGACAAAATGCTATGACCTTATTTCTGCCAGACTATGGTCTTGAAAGTGAAAGTTTGGGAACAACAACTCATGGGCACTGACATGAAAAAGGAAGAGTTACTTGGACATGACCTAAAAGTAAAGTTTATTTGGAAAGCTAATCACAATCCGGTTGTTAATGTTGATTGTATCAAGGATTTCCTCCCATTTAATGAATGTTTTCACTTTCGTTTTCTCTGTTTTCGGTAACTTTCTATTCTGTTTTTCCTCTGACTTCCCCTCTCTTTTATCTTTTTAATTCAGGAGCGTAGTTTGGTCTATGCTGTACTGCAGGCTGACAGCCAGACAGCTCTGCTGGCTATAGATGTATGGTGCTTCACAGCACGGTAATAGACTGTAACTGTCTCCATAAAAAACCTACAATAAATACACTACTCAAAAAAATAAAGTGAACAAATAATCATCACAGTCTATCTCCAAGTCAATCACACCTCTGGGATGTCAGCCTGTTCAGTCATGAATTTGAAACAATTTCACCTGCCGTTCTGCAAATGGGATGGACAACAGGTGGAAAGGAGAGGCAATTAGTGAGACAACCCCTATTAAGGAATAGTTTTGCAGGTGGTGGCCACAGACAATTTACCTCTCCTCATCTTTTCCGGCTGATCTTGACTAGTTTTGCATTTTTCCAGTGCCCTCGCCACTAGGGGTAGCATGAAGCGGTATCTGCAGCCCACAGAAGTTGCTCAGCTACTGCAGCTCCTCCAGGATGGCACATCAATACATGCCGTGTTCAGATGGTTTGCTGTGTCTCCTAGCACAGTGTAAAGAGCGTATCGGGGATACCAGGAGATGGGCTAGTACACCAGGAGAGGTGGAGGGGGTTGTAGGAGGGCAAAGACCCAGCAGCAGGACTGCTATCTACTAAAGTGGGGCCTGTGCTCGAAGCCCGGCACCGTGCATCCTGATTGCCATTTGCCAGGGAACACTAGAATTGGCAGATTCACTATTGGTGCCCTGTTCACTTTAAAGATGAGAGAATGTTCACACTGATCACATGTGACAGACGTGAGAGAGTCTGGAGACGCTGTGGAGAACATTCTGCTGCCTGCAACGTCCTCAAACATGACCAGTTTGGTGGTGGGTCGGTGACGATCTGGGGAGGTATATCCTTGGAGGGCCGCCATGTGTACCCTGACTGTTGTTTGGTACCGGAATGAGATCCTCAGACCCATTGTCAGACCCTATGCTGGTGATGTGGGCCCTGGGTTCCTTCGTGTGCATCACAATGCCCGGCCTCATGTGCCTGGAGTGTGTCAGAGGCTCCTGGATGACAAAGGCATTGATGCTATTGTCTGGCCTGCCCGTTCCCCAGACTTGAATCCAATCGAGGACATCATGTATCGTTGCATCCACCGCCGAAATGTTGCACAACAGACTGTCCAGGAGTTGACTGATGTCCTGATCCAGGTTTGGGGTGAGATCCCCCAGGAGACCATCCGTTGTCTCATCAGGAGCATGCCCAAACTTTGTAGGGAGTAGATACAGGCATGCGGAAGCCATACACACTACTGAGCCAGATTATGAGTTGTCTAGAGGAAATTCACAAAAGTTCGATGAGCCTGGGATATAATTTTCTCACTTTGTTTTTGAGTATGATTCTGAAGCCCTGCCTGAATGGGTTCGTGATTTTGGTTTACATTGATTGTATTAAAGTTATTTTGTTCCCAACTAAATTACACTAATTAACAAAGATTTTCTACAGGAATACTTCATTCACTCAGATGTGGGATTGAAGTGTTCCCTTTATTTTTTCGAGTAGTGTATTTTTGTTAGGAGCCTACCCTTAGTACGTTGTGTCATGCTGCTATATATGTTTTACATTTCTTTACTTAATTTATTGAATCCACTGCTCATTTTTACAGATATGGAACAGCAGAGCTCTGTCTACAACATGTCCTCCTCATTGCTCAGCTGGTGGGTAGAGACCAAGAAAACACACAATACACTTGGGATAATGTTTTAACTTTTTGCTTTATTTGGATTTAAATGGAGATCATAGCAAATTACATTTACAACCCTTTTCAGACTAGAATAAAAAAGATTGTCTGTAGACCTTGATAAGTTTAGTTTTATATATTACAGTCACTGATTATAGAATCTTCTTCCATTTTCTTAAAACGGAGCTTAGACTCTTGATAGATGCCACAAGGTCATAGATGTGTCTTCATGCCCAATACCCCTTGCTGAGTACTTTCTAAAATAATCTAAATCCCTTTAATCTCTCTCTGTTGGGTTGTTTACCAGTATTTTTTCTTCCATTTTTATTCTGACGCCCCCAACAGAGGTGACAATTGGTGTTGTTGAACCTTGTGGCCATATTCTAATAACACATTATGTCGTTACGTCATCAGATTTAAATGGATCCCACGCATTTCAATTCATGCCCTCCTTGAACTTGCCACTTGTCCCCCACTCCAATGCTCATGCCTTCACACACTGCTCCTCACCTCCTCTCTTTTCCTTTAGGTGAAATCTTGCCCTGCTGAGTGTTTCCAGTCTATCCACCTGGGCCTGCTGCTAAAACGCATGGTTTTCCTCATGACGCCAGTCCACCAGGTTAGAGATACTGGTAACTGAAATTGAATATTTTTTTACTCGCAAATTAATTATACAAGGAAAAGTATCAATATTAACAGGTTTGTTTTGAAATTGTCACAAATGCCCCCATAGTCAATTCCCTCACATCTGTTACTTATAATAATAATAATACATTTAATTTATAATGCACTTTACATTGTTACATTTAACAATGGAAATTGTGTGGGCTTTGGTTTGCAAGTATTTGATTTGTCTGTAACAGTCAGTACTGACATAATATAGGGCAGGTATATTTTGTGTTTGATTAAGCCAAACTATAGTTGCTCTTCAAACAGGCAAGCAAAATTGAGAGGACCAATTTATTATCTTTTAATATCAGCGTAATGTTAATTGTTTCTTAAAGCTTTAATTTAAAGTGTTCAAAAATTAAAGTGTTATTTGATCATTCTCTGGGTATGACATTAAGCAGTTCCAGGCACTGAACCTCACACATTATCCTCACAAACATAGGATGACATTGCATATGGATATCATCAAAAATCAACAAAATAAAGTTCTGTGCCACCAGAAGTTCTCCTTTGTCAAAAAGATAGTCCCTCATGTCATGATTCGATGATGATGTTGCAGAGGTGAGGTTGGGTCGCAGTAAAGTATATACTAAAAACATGATTTTGTTTTTAATGATTATACCATAAAAAATGGAATTGTATGAGATTATACTTCATTAATGCAAATGTCTTTCCAGATGGAACTAGTGGAACATTTCCCACCCTCTGGGGTTGAAAACCTTCCACTGTGGCAAAATGTCCTCCTCAGAGCTCTTTCACAAGATGCTTGTCGGCGTGTAGAGACAGACATCATTGGCCTCACTGAAAAAGCTCTGATCGACTGGCAGAATAGAAGACACAAACTGGGAGAGTTGGAAAAAGTGGTGAGGACATTCTCAGTTATGGTTTCTAATGGAATGTAACCAGCTGACTGAAGTCGTCTTCATCAGTCAGTGCTTAGAGTTCATGTCACCATAGAAACCACAGTCTGTTCATTTGAATGAGTAGTGGGTCAATGTTTGCTTCTTGGTGGAAGGTAGGATGCTATCCTTTTTACAAAGACAAACATGTCTGACATGTGCTAAGAGGGTAAAGCAGATTGTGAAACGATTATTATTTTTTTTAAATCAGTTTAATTTTTCTACTTAAAAGTTCTGTCCTATCATTCAACTTAACAATTTTCTGCTCCAGAGTGTTGCAGTCAAGTTGCCCAGATAGCATCAGTTAAATTCTTGCCAGAATTGATTAAATCTAGTGAAGAAAACAATCCAAGGAAGCAGGGTTGGGTACATTTGAAATGGGGAAAAAAGTGTTCTATGTGTTCTTTACAAAGTTGCCTTTTTATACAGAACGTGGTTCTGTTATCCCTCCTTGCGGTGGTTCGGGGGCAGGCATCTCCTGAAGAACAGTGTGTGCTGTCTGCAGTGAGGATAATTGCACAGCTGTGGTTACGAATGACACCAGAACAGGTGAGATCCAAATACAAACGCACAGATATATTGTAAATGCATGATGGTTATGTGTCTAACCTGTCTACTCCAGGTCCAGATCCACCCTATGCTTCGGTGCACTCTGCAGTTGCTACTTTCAATATCAGCTATTTTAGTGAAAAACTTGGAACATCAAGTCATTATTCAGGTAAACCGTTAGATTTCACAGTTCACGTCAGACACATGAAGATGGAGGTTACTATGGTTCACAATGTGTGTGTTTCCAGGCTCTTCTGTGTGTGGCATCTGTGCTGTCTCAGGAGTGTGTGGAGCCCCAGGTGCTGCTGGCTGCTCTTGAGTTCCTCTCCTCCCTGGGGAAGATCTTTTTCCCCACTGAGAGCCAGGTAATCAAAATAAACTAGGCTCTTAGTTTAGGTTTGTAGTTTGATGCAGTCTTTGTTGCTGTAGGACATTTTCCACAGCTGAAGTTGCTATTAAAACATTTTTGACCTTGCAAGATCATAAAGTGACGATAGTTTCAATAATCAGCAGTTTCTCTGTTTATCATATTAGTAACTATACAGTAGCTATTTTTTCTCTTTTTCATATTTCATGAAATCAGTTAGTTCTCGCTATATACAAAACAATCAAGCCAACCTGAGAAGAAAAATGGTACATTTTAATTTAACTTGGCAAGGAAAAAAGATTAGCCTTTTCCAAATCACCAAATTCTATCACCAGCCTGAACTTCACAGCTAGTTTTTCCACCTTTAATTGAAGCGACTGCAACTAAACACTTCCAAAATCAAGTATCTCCGCTATTGCTTTGGTGGAATTTTAGTGTACTCTCCTCCACAGTTGCTTTAGTGCGGCCATATTGGTTTGTTTGTGAACATGAGCCAATTGTTTCAGGTCCTGTAAGTTCTGAGATGCTTTGAAAATTGAAGCCTTTTCAGTTTTACACTTGCTTGAGAGGGACTACAGCCATGCAATAACAATCCTTATGCTGTATTCCATCAAAGACCAGCTTCATATTGTCACTCACAAACTTTTTTGCCCGTTTAGAACCAAATTTTGCCGAGGCTTAGCAGCCTGTTTGGAATCCTGCTGCCTCAAAGGTTCTGGCTGTTACATCAACACGCCTTGGAGGCCTTTTCTCAATTTGCGGAGGTACAACAGGATCACCAATGTTGTCACAAGTTTGAGTCCTAGACTTGCATTAAAGTCCTTCATACTAATGTTTGTTCATGTGTGTTTTGGTATTTAAGATTACAAATCATGAAGAGGTAATTTCCCAGAGTTTGTGTGAAGAAGAAACCAAGACCAAAGTGGTGAACTATCTTAGCAAGGTAAGCCAACATGTTGTGATGAACACTGACTTTAAGCAGTATGGATGGATGTTTACAAGGGTGTGTTTTGTCGTAGACTGTGAATACACAGGTAGACGTGGAGTCACGGCTGCAGAGGCTCAAGCTGGAGGCAACAGTCATTGAGCAACAAAATATAAGACTCGAGAACCAGAAAGACGACAGACCAGCTGCCGACGCTACTTCTCATTCAGAGGTTAGTGATGTCATCATGTTAATTAAGAGTGTTGTTTCATGTTTACATCTGGACAAGTAGGTATAACATTTGGAGCTAGATTGGCAAAATGTTGCTGTTAAAATAAGCATGTGCTTTTTTTACAACCAGCTCCTCCTGCATGTGGTTAAAACAAATATATTTTGCTTATAACCCTTCAGTATAAAGGGGTTTGAATCATTTTGCTTCCACCTGTATAACGTTCAGAGTGGCTGCTGCAAGTACAACACTTCCTCCTTGTGTACAATGAGCCCACTTACAATAAGAGGTAGTGTGCTTTGCAGAATATAAACCAAGCCATCATTACTCATTGTAATGATTAGTTCTGGCATTCTATTATTTGATAATTGACAGAAAACACTTTCTACAGTCTAAATTTTTTGTATGGAAATATTTGTTAATACTTACGTTTTTTGTAATCCTTATTAAATGTATACCCTAGTAGATAGTTAAGAATTCCTGTAGCGCAATACATTTATATAGTGTATTAATACACTATATTAATACATATATATATTCTATTCATCTAGATCCAGATAGATATATCTGGATCTAGATTCATCTAGATATATCTGGATCTAGATTCATCTAGATATATCAGATGAATATAGATCCAGATAGATCTAGATCCAGATAGATATATCTGGATCCAGATAGATATATCTGGATCCAGATAGATATATCTAGATCCAGATGAATGTAGATCCAGATAGATATATCTAGATCCAGATAGATATATCTAGATCCAGATGAATGTAGATCCAGATAGATATATCTAGATCTAGATGAATCTAGATCCAGATATATATCTAGATCTAGATCCAGATAGATAGATCTAGATATATATATCTCTGTCTCCCCTAGTACAAGCTATAACATAATATGCTGCTCGGCGATACAGAGTTTCATTTCTGCTGATCTAAAATTCCATCTGGTGAAAGTGGGAATATAAATCAAAGTAAGAGATTTTTCCTGTAATGATCCATCTCATACAGCCCTGGCCGAAGAGAGCGCGGCAGGAGAGCAGTGCAGAAGAAGAGTACAAACGCTACATCCAGACAGCTGAGAGTGCTTTAAAAGCCCTTCAAGATCTCACCGAGGGTAAAGGCAAGATTGCAGCACAGCCTCCCCCACAGTGGCTGGAACCAAGACTACAGGAGTTACAGACTCTCATAACCAACATTAGTACCACCAGACACACTAGCTAGCTGCTCCGGTTTGTTTTCCAGACCCAGATGATTTACTTCATGTACGGAGAAACTATTCCACACACCTGGACATGTGGAAGGCTGAATATATTTTGCTGCTGTCTATTCAGCTTTTAAATATTTTTGTTGTTGGTCTTGTTTTATTTCTTGATTAAACTAGTTTGTACTCGAAACACTGCTCATTCATTTTATTAAGCACTAAGTCAAACAGTCTAATGTGGAATTGAGACTCCTTTTGTAGTTTGCTTGATTTATAAAACTCCCACTTAAGTTTCCTTATACAGGACGGATTAAAGCAAATACTAACAAATTAATGAAACAGAAGAGGATCATATTTGATACAGTAAAATCTTTACTTCTCTTTACCAGCCAACTACTAATAAATTATTTAATTCCTATTTCACATTCATTCAAAGTGCAAGCCTTCTGTAAATCAAACCTGACGTATTTTGGAAAAGTTGTCTTGCCAAAAAGTGCTTCTTGATCTTCATGCCAGTAATGAAGTTGGCACAGTTAAAGATTAAAAAAAAAAGAGAGACCAGGACGACTTTCTCCTCTTATCTGAAGATCTCGTGTTGAATTGTGTCCGTTGGCAAAAAAATAATAATAGCTTAATTTGTCATAGTAAAACACCATCTGATCAATTCCCCTCTTTCCAGTTTAAAAGAAAGTCCGTCTTAATGAAAAGACTAATAAATGCCTGGGAAACAACGTAATAGGATATTAAAAAAATCTCATCCCATAAATCTTCCTCCAGAGATGGTGCATCTTGAAGATTTGAGTTTACTAGTGGTTAAGTCTTCAGCTTTAGATGAAACGGATGGCGGATCACCAGTCAGCCTCATCAACCCAGTTCAAATCATCTCCGTCTCCCCAGGAGTCTGCACTGATCTTTAAAGGAAAAAACAAATAACTATCATTCAGTTGACAGAAATTCTTAATAGATGCTTCAACAACCATTGAGATGACAGAAAAAAAGTGACTTCAACATGGAATCTACACCTAATAGCCATAAAACCACCTACTGAATATTGGGCTCCGCAATGCAGAGTGTATTCTAACAACTTTCAAGCAAAACCCAAAATTAACAGTTTCAGCAAGTTGTGCTACAGTGACTCTTCTCCGGAATGCGTGACTGAATCAAGCATTCCGTGCATCAATCTGCCTTTAAACCTTGTTGTCCTTCCTTTGACCATTTTTGTAGGTACAAACCACGGTGAACAGCACCCAAAAAGCCCTGCAGATGCAAAGGTGCCTGTTGTATAACAATGACATCAACTTCGAGTGCAAAATATTCACTTCCTGCTAAATATATCCCACCCATTTAAAGTTGCTATTGTAAGGAGATGATTCAAATTATTCTGACTTCACCTAATAGTTATAATGTTATGGCTGAGTGACAGTATCTGTATTTCCTGCACTAGTAGTCTACTAAATATGAATAATTCTGAATATCAAGACATTTTTGAATCATCTTCTTCATTTATTAATCAAATCAAGAAAATCGTAGCCGTTTGAGCTCCTCTCTCATTAGGGGCTTGAAGCAGATATTACCTCATGTTGAGGGATGACAAAGGAATAAAAGTTTAGAGTCACATATTTAATCGTTTTAAGCCTCCAATTTCGCAGTTTTAGTTCCTATTATGGCCTTTAGACATTAATGATTTATTGTGAAAGCCTACAAGGTACAGTATTTACTCGTTCTCCTCCCATCCTTGAAACTTGAGCAGAAAGAAAGTTTCACTCACCTCCGTAAGGTTGGCTACTGCAAACTTGGCAGTGAGTGTTACTGTATCGATGGATGAGCCAACCTCCAGAAGATTAGAGTCTTCTGAAGAGGCTATAGGAAGTCCAGCCTCACTCACACGGCATTTGTCCACTGGCAGCAGAGCTGGAGAGGACAATTTGATGTCTGGCACCATGTCTGCAAACAAATCCAGCTCTGGGTCTTGCTGTGCCTTTTTCTTCACCTTAATGGTGAACTCATCTCCCAGACCTCTTGTTCCCCCTTTCATTTGTGGCACGGTAGGCTTGAAGTTGGGGTTTAAGGGGTTGCTTGAGTCATTCTCTTCTTGAGCCCAGCCATTGTCACATGAGGAGGCACTCTTGTTCTCTGTGGATTGTCCCCGTGTTGAGTTCAGTTTTTGGGGTTTGAGGGAATACAGTCTCATTGGTTCGGGAGCATTTTTTACGGGTGTGGTAGTTGCCCCTCTAGGTGGTGCAAATATGATTGGATCCGATGACAGAGTCTTTGGGAAGGGATCTGAAGTAGGTTCAGTGTCTTCAAGGTCTTCCCAAGGCGCCATGTTTTGGTGTGAGAGTGGAAGTCTGCTCCTAATTGGATCTTCTCCCTCAGATGCTTCAAAATGGATCTGGACCAACTTTCTATTAATGTTGTCGTTCTCTTCAGGATCACTCCAGTCAGGCCAGTCTTCCACTGGACCTTCTATTGTGTCAGGCCGCTCAGGAATCAATGACCGAGGCTCCGCCTCACAGTTCTGACGTAAGCCATTCAAAGGTATAGACATTTGTCTGCTGACATCTGAAACATCAAAAACAGAATGAGCTTCAGGGAAAGTATTTGAAATTTAATTAAAATGCTTAGAATCAGGGTAGGGGTGGGGAGGTCACACCTGATTTATCCGCCAGGGAGTAACTTGTTGGAGTGTCCAGATTACTCCCTACACTACCCATTTGACCCAAGATTAGGCCCTCAGTTCCAGACGGTTTGGGTAACGAAGTCAAAACTTTGGTAGGCTGGACCATCTGAGGGTGAGAGTTTCCCACTATATGGACAGGTGAGGCTAAAAAGAACAAAGTATGTTTTAAATATACTAGCTTAGACTTAAATTAAGAAAACCTTTCTCTCAACATTGAGGCCCATAATGAGTGTGAGACAGAACTGCTCTGTGGTACTTCTTGCCTTCAGCATCTCATAAATCCACTACTAAGGGTTCTGTCCAAAGTTAGAACTCTTCCTTACTTGTTAACAGACCATTTTAAATTTAATTCAAGATCTTACCTCAATATAAACATCAAAAAGGAATCCCTCCATCCGTTTCATCTTTTTCTTTTGACTGTCCCCTTAAGGGGTCGCCACAGCAGATCATAAGTTTCCATCTTCCTCTGCCCCACCAATGGTTTGTCCTCTCTCATCACATCCAGAAACCTCCTCTTTAGTCGTCCCCTTCTCCTCCTGCCTTGCAGTTCCATCTCCAGCATCCCCTACCAATATCCACTATCACTCCTTTCCACATGTCCAAGCCATCTCAATATGGCCTCCCTGACTTTGTTTCCAGGACATCTAAACTGAGCTGTCCCTCTGATTTGCTCGTTTCTCCTGTCTGTCCTCGTCACTTCAAAAGAAAATCTAAACATTAACTCTGCCACCACCAGCACTGCCTCCTGTCTTTTGGTTAGTCCCACGTCTCTAACCCATACAGCAGAGCTGCTCACACTACCATCTTGTTAACATTTCCGTTCACTTCTGCTGCCACTCTTCTGTCACAGATAACTCATGAAAATCCACCCATTCCAGCATGCCTGCACTCGCATTATCACCTCTTTTCCACACTCCCTGTTGCTCAGAATAGTTGACTATTCCACTATATCCGCCTCTACAACATGCGTCCTCAACGGTCTACCCGGGTTTTTTTATTCAAATTTCAGAGTTTTTATGCAAATATCGAAGATGATCAGATTCACTTCAATAAAGTGACACCTCAAGAAACCTGACTTCAAGTGAGTCTTAATGAGTTTTAAAATGACTTCTGTTGCATTTGTACCATCTCTTGTTAACTACTGCCATATCTTTATCTAGTTTTAAATATGCTAAAAAGGTTAGGATGAATGAATAAGTGATGAGGTAACTATAGAAGAATTTGTACAATGCAAATCTGTGTTACACAGACAGAATAGTCAAACTAAGATTGCTCCACACATCATATTATTACTACCACAACTTTTTCTGTCATGGTAATCCAGAGGCTATTAGTGTTGCTTACTTTCAGGGCTGACTTCTGGAGACCTGGTGAAGTTGGGCGTCGTGCGTTTAAAGACCTTGGTTCTCTCTCCGCCAACAACCACTTGAGCCCCTAGCAAGGGCACCAACACCGCCAAGCTCTGCAGCGTCATGGCAACCAGTGAATCATTAGAGTCTCTCATTCCTAGTAAAACCTACAGCAAAGAACAAACCATAGATAATCTATGAAACTAAGAGGGACTTGCATAATGGAAGTTACGCCTGCCCTTAAATAACAAGATATTTCCATTTCAAATGTGACATCGATAAAAATCCCACATCTGCCATGACAATGAAATACCTTAATCTCTACCCATTTATTTGAAGTATAATAAATACAAAAAGAGAATGAAGATGGTAAAATGAGAACATCAAATAATATAATTAAAGCAATAACAGGGAACAAAAAGTAAAATAAAGTAAAATTTGAAAAAAAGAAACAAAATTTTTATCTCAAAATAAAGGCAAAACAATAGAAGGAGTATAACTCTAAACAAAGGTATAAGTAAAGGCAATTAAAAGCAATACAATTATAGAAGTTTAAAAATAGATAAATAGTATCACAGCACACAAAAGCAAGTCTGTTAAAATGTGTATTAATAACTGATTTGAAAGATGTCACTGATTATGTGAGCCTTATCTCTTTCGTTCTAGAGCCTTTGCTTAAAGTTCACCATGGGAATCTACGTGAAGTGATTTTAGCATTATGTCAATACTTCACCTGAGGTAATATCTGTTTTTTGAGTTCATCTTGAGTGAAGATCTCAGCATAGATGTGGATGTGAGCCAGCAACACGATCCGAACATGTTCCTCATTAACCTTGAAAAGCTGGAGAAGCTGAGGAATCACATATTTACGGTACACGGACACAGACAGCAGGCATTCTTCCCCACTACAACAGGAATCTGTCCCAAAGATGAGATGAAAAGAGGTGGAACATGAACAATTAAAATTTGCTGTGTCACACATCTGCCAGACAGCTATGGTAAGCTTTCTTTTCTTTGATACAGCATTCAAATATACAAGTTATTGTTAGCAGAAACAAATCAAACCCACCCTTCTTTGGCTTTAGAAGATGAGGCAGGAAGCTTTTCACAGCCATGGGTTCAGCAAAAACGAGAGAGTTGAGGAGTTTGGGGACAAGGCGAGCAGCCATCAACTCTTCAGGGAGACCTTGGACACGGTCTAAAAGAAACCTACAAAATATATATAAAAAATAATGTGAATGTTGAGCAAAATGTCTGGTCAAAATGATGTCTCATTTAACTGAGGGATTGTTTCATAAAATGAAGTTGACTTCCCAACTGTGGTCATCATTAAGCTACACACAATACACAAAACAATACAGTTGTGATAGAATTTTATTAAACTACAAGTCTGAATGAGCGATATGTGACACCTGTGTGTATGATACTCTGTTGCAAGAACACAGCGCATCAATTTCAACAAAGTCCATTGAAGAACAGGGACCCCAGGTAAATCAAGAACAAATTGTTTCTTACTTGAAGAATTCATTCTTTTCTTCCTCTGTCTTCAGGGTCAAGCTCTTCATGAAATTCATCACCTCTAGAAAGTCATTCCTATTAAAAGAGAATAGAAAATAATGTTATTGCAAACAATATCAGACTTCAGGCTGATCTGACAATAGAACAAGCAAACATAACCACACTTGCCTGAAAAAGTCATGAGTCAGCAGAGTGGTGAGTGGAGGTCGAGACAAGGGGTCAGGGTTCAGCAGGCCTGCCTGCAGTGTCTTCTTTAGGCTGTCAGACAGCTCCTGTGACACTAGAAACATCAGATGAGAGATTAAAGAACCAGTGTAAAGGAAGGTACCTATATAGACAGTGTACTAAGAGAACGCAACTTTTCAGTTGAGGCACAGAGCGCTCTAAACATTATTAAACCATCACTATACTCACCATAACCATTCAGGAAAGAGATGAGAGTCTCTATCATCATGCCAAAGGAATAACAGTCCCGCGAGTGAGCATTTTTATCAGGAAGCATTTTAAAGCCCTCAACCTGTCAACAGTTCATTAGGAAATGTCAGGACAATTTGAAGATTCTCATTCATTAAGGTCATGGTAATCCTTGGAAGTTGAAAGAGTCTTCCTCAGACTTGGATACACTTACAGGATGAGGGGTGAAATGTCTTATAGTCTTAACAGAAGTCCAATTGCTTTGAATTCAACTTTTAAGAATTGTCAGGAAATTCCTTCATTATTTTTCCATAAACCTTTAATCAACTTACCTTTTCTTCTGGAGGAATACAGCTTGCCTCTCTTACATTATGAATGCTTATGAGAAACTAAAGAGATGAAAACAACAGAAAATTGAAAAATTAAGACTGATTTTCTCAGCGTGTCTTTAAATGCCTAACCTATATACATAAGGTGATGGAATCTTGGAAACACGCTAATATTCAATCTCTTACCTCAGGTGTTGCTTCAGAAAACTGGCAGACAGTCTCCATGCCCCCCAGTTTCCAATGACCATCTTCACTGATGAATACAGATGATATGCAGATGTTGTTGTGGCTTGATTTGCCCTGGTTATTGATAAAGGCAGATTAGGAACTTTCAAACGGGCAAAATGAAAAACAACAAATCTAAATCTAAATCTATCTAATTGAAACATGGTTCCAATAGTTAATGTCCATAATGATGCCTAGAAAACCACATTTTCACTCTCTCATTTAGAAATAAAGGAAAGATTATTATTATCCTTTTTACAATAGCACACACAGTGGGTGAGAAATATTTAGCAGCAGGTGGACAATGTGTGATCAAATGTTTATGTGTTTGATGCAGAGTATCTCCAAAGTGCAGAGCTTGTTGGGTGTTACTGATCTGCAATGGTTGGTACCCCTGGTCTAAATAAGGACAACTGATCAACTGCTGTCGGCATTAGGGGTCCAAAAGGCTCAAAGGCCCAGTGATGTGTATGTACAGCGAAGGCTACCCGTTTCTACAGAAGAGCTACTGTAGCAGAAATCAGTCAATGCTGGTTCTGATAAAAGTTTTCAGAACTCACACTATGATGCAAGTGGTTTTAATGTTATGGCTGGTCAGTGGAATTGTGCTCCAATTCCACTATGCTTCTTAATGCTCACCCGCTCGTGAAGAAAAACAAGTGCCTGCAGCAGGTCGTAGATCCCTGCACAGATCTCCTCAGGGGAGAGGCTGTCAAGCATCAGCTCCAGGGGCTGCACAGGCTCTGTAACCAAGTGGATGTCTCCATGCTGTACTGAGCAGGACAGGAAGCGCAGCAAACACGGGTGCCTCAAGGTCTTCAGGTGCTGCAGTCAATTCAAATATCTTTTTAATCTCAAAATAAAATTGGAACGTGCAGCTGCTTGAAAAATATATAAGAATGAACTGACTATGCAGTCGGCAAACCCCAGCCACTACTTAAATCATATACAGACTGTTGTCTAGGTAAAGCCAATGGCACCTTAGGGCATTGCTTCAGTGAAAGTTTAGAGTGGTTCCTTGATATCTGCATATGAAGACAATTCTGACAATAACGGCACATATCAAGGTAACAACAACTACAGAACAGCTCCTGTAACGAAGAGAGCTTTCGTTTTAAATACCTTGGCAGCTTTATTGACTTTGTCTTCATTGCCCTTTTTATAAACAAAAACAGAGGCGGGCTTTCCATCCTGGAGGATGGCCGAGTACATGGTGAGTCCTGAGGGGAGAGTCAGGAGTGGGTCCGCCAGGGTGAAGCTGCGTACCGCGCTGCTCTCAGCTCCCATGTTTGCTCTCCTCCCTCGACCTGTTGGGCAATGGACAAGTAAAACATAGAAGCCAAAATTGTTGTATGAAAGTGGAAGTTTCTAAGTCGTTGAATGTGAACACACAAACTATTTTCGAGAGTGACGTTGACATTCAGATACCTGCTTCACTGAATTAGATCAGCGTGTTGTTTGAAACAAGTTGGCTAGTGTAACTATCTAGTAGCCTAGCTGGCTAACTTCGACGCTACGTTAGACACCTTATCATTGCTACGCTTGTCGCCAGCACTCCCTCCGTCTAACAATCATATCAATAGCGGTGGGTCTTAAAATAAAGGAAAATATCTCATAAAATTGTCAAAATTCTCCCGTCAATACCACAAGAAAGCTTCCTATTCCCGTCTTGTCAAATCAATGACGCTAACATGGAGCAAAATATGCGCTGTAAACACAGTCTCTTCCGGTAAAGGACGAGACCACCGAGCAGTTGACGCATTATTATGTAAAACGTTCTTTGATATGTTATTCCATTAGTTAGTTAGATGATACTGATGCTTATTTTTTTATTACCAATACTAACATTATCAATCAGTGAAAAAACTCACGATAATGTGTTGCATAATAATTTAAAAAATCTCCCAAAATATAGAAAACCCTATCTTGAAATCTCATGGTCTCAACCGAAGTAGTGCAAGCGTAAACAGGAGTGTGTGATCAGACTAATATATGTTGGTCAAAACAGAAAACCGACCATTCAAAATGTGTCTTAAAATTAGAAATATGTGGTTTCCTCGTCTTGGAAAGGACCTTTATTTGTTAAGTGTCTTTGAGTGGGTCCGCCAGTAGCACAGAGTCATTAAGATGTTTTGGTGCCACAGCGGGGGCAGTTGTCCTAACTAAGCAATTATCCTGCCAGTGAATAGGGTTGAAAGGACATCATGTAAAGTATTGTCGTAATTTTTTCTAACAGATCAATTATCTTAACACAATTTCACAAAAAATATATCTGTAATAAGCTGTTATTCATTCTTCACATTTATATCCCATTAAATCCAGACACTAGATCAAATAGTCTGTGCTGTGTTTTACGAGTGTATTTATAAAGTAACCATTGAAATATTATTTCCATTTGTTTTAAAAACCCATGACTTTAATCAATTGTGTGTGAAACAACGTTTGAGTGAGCGATGTATCTCTTTCCTTTATTTTGTATGTCTATCTTTTATTCTATTGTATTTAAATTTATTCAAAAGTTGCTTAAATATATTTGTTTGCCATTTAATAAAGTATTATACTTATTTCATAATAATAATATGAAATCTAATCCACATATTATGTGCCAGGGAATCTGAAAATATTGACAAATAAAACAACAGCACATAAACACTTTGTCTAATTAGCAAAATTACTATAATATGAAGGGAAAATCATGTTTCCAATATTTTCAATGTATTATCATACCATCATGCACATGCATATTACTTTTTTGCATATCTACATCTATTATATTTTCATACACATTAAAGCATGACCATTTCATAATATGCTTTAATTAAATTTAAAAAACCAAAAATTGAAAATAAAACTCAATGAGCGTCATTAGCTAAGAATCCTTTCTTGTATTCCGTTTTATTTGGAACACATTAATTATATGGATATGTCTTCATTCAGTAACAAATGAAAACAAATCTTTGTCAGAGCGGAGGAAATGACATTGAGCTGGTCACTTTGGTAACCAAACATCTGGCAGAAGCACACACTCACACTCAAGTAGTGAGAACAGGAGACAACATGGAAGAGCTTGGTAAGACAACTTTCTGTCACACTTTACAGTGCTTTGGAGAGATTGTTAGATAACGAATCATTATTTTCATTTTAAACATCGATTGCTAGGTGATTTACTGTTAATGTAGACGACTGAACTCTAAGATGGAAAAAGCTGACATTCTCTACTGCTCATACTCTGTGTTTAATAACAAGTTTAGTGAACAATTATGTTGTATACTGTACCTTTCAGTGTCATGATGCCATTAAGTTATAACAAATAAAATGAAAGAAGAGGACTTTACAGATTGACACAAATATTGCAACATATATCATGCAAGATATAATTTCACTATAAACGTAAAATAAATGAAAGAATGTTAAGATTTTATTCATATAACGGCTATTTTGTACTTCCTCCTGATAATTTTGATACAGCTATCATTCCATTTTACGCCGTGATCTTTAAGAAGGCACACAGTTGACTGTGTTGCAATACTTGCGACATTGTCAGTTTCACTCCTACCATCACTTCCTGAGGAAGCTAACTTATGTGAAACAGCCTCAAAGTAACCCAACAGCACCTTGAGCTGCAAATTGATGTGCATTCTATCTCACCTCACAGGAAACATTTCACAAGTACAATACTCAGGTTTCACAGTAAATACCCAGAACAGACAATCAGTGTGCTCTAGTGGCCGGGCTGTTTAAGCATAGTGTATGCATTCATGTTGGTATAAGTATTTCTGTTTGTATGTTTGGTTAGAGGTTTTATGGCCTGTATCCTGCCACAGATTTGCTGTTGGCAGAGCTTGCTCTGAGTGCTCCAGGTTCAGCGTGTGTCGATGTGAACAGTAGTAAGGATTCAGCTGATGAAGAGGTGAGCACAAAGCCACAAAACCTAGACTGTATTATAGTTTCATTATTGTCCCCTATTTAAGTTGAAGTTGGATTTATCTTTTGTCAGTAGGATGAGAAGTTGACTGATTTATCTAAATCATACAGTCAGATTAAGTTGTGATTTGGGTTTCCCGAAAGAAACTCTACATTATGATTTTGTGTCCACAGGTAACCGGTGCAGTTTATGCTGGACTCAACAAGAAAGGAAAACGTTCAGTCTACAGAGAAGACAAGAGGTGAAGCATAAATCTGAAGCGCCCCCGTTTAAGTATAATTAGTAGAAACAGGAAATTACATGAAATCAATTGCCTGTTAAGAATGTAAAGTCTTCCATTTTTAAAGTACCCTTACTGTAAACAACAATCTTAGTAGAATTAGAACTTGTGTCTAATTTAGACTTACAATTGTCCACAGTGCTGCGAAAAAGGAATTTTTTCTATTTTTTTTGAGCCTTCCTATTTGGATGTACATCCTACTGCAAATCTCTTTTGTAATTTCTCTTGGTTTTGGCATGTTGTTCTTACTGGTGTGACCTACGAGTCAACCCCACGCTTGTGAAATGGATTTACTGAAGTGATGATTTGACTGAACAGGGCTGATAGTGATAAGGCCTGAGGTGCCAAGCCCAACTACCAGTTATTAAGGATAGTTTCGGAACGTTTTTATCGATTTTGTTTCTAAAGTTTGCTTCTAAAACTATTTTACAGTTTGGTATGAGACAGACACAGAAATGTAAGAAACCAATGTGTGTTCAGTTCATTTCTTTCTCACAGCACACGGCATTGAACTTAATTTCAATTGCCATGAATATTTTATTATAGCTCACACCAGAGTGATTGCCAATGACACCAAATCAAAAGCTGCCTCCTATGCCAATATCTAAATGTGTGGATTTGTATAGTAATTTTTTCTGGTTTCTTGCATTATGTTTGTGTAGATTCTAATTCATCCTGCCTTCTAGTGATTTGCCGGCTCCTGTGGCAGCTCCCCTGAATTCCAGCTCAGCCATTGATGAGCTGGACTCTATCTTGCAGAATCTGATGAGCCTGGAAGAAATGGTTGGTAGAGTGTCTGCAAGTTTATGTCTCAGGGTGACGGAACATTTTCAGTACTTATCACTTTACATTGTTTACATTCTTCAGTAATGATGCTGCTACTGTACATAGACCGCCTTGGTTACTACTATTTATGTTTATCTCTTCTATTTTTGTGATATCTGTATTATGTCCCCTTTATTTTTACATTTGTTTTATATATATATTTATATATATATATATATATATATATATATATATATATATATATATATATATATATATATATATATATATATATATATACATGTGTGTTTATTCCTGCGCGACATTCAGAGTTGAAGGCAAATTAATAAATTCCTTCAAACTTGTTTTTAACTGTGTATATGGAAATAAAAGCTTACTTAATCATGTTGACATTCATTTACAGTAAATCCCCTCCAGTTTTGCCTTTTCATTCATGTAGATGAGTCATTACTTTTGACAGTGAGAAAACTGAATGTACAAGAAAAAAATTCCACAAGTGAAATGAATCCGTTTTAACAGAAGAGGGCAGCAACATGCTTACGCCAACACTGTACAGGCTTAAGTAAAAGATTTCATCAAAAGGAGCATAGATCAACACTGACTTTAGAATTTGAAACAAATTATATGAGGCTAAAATCAATATATTTTGGCATGTTTGTAACACATTTTTAGGATCCAGTGTCTTCATCAACTCCCCCACCACTTACACCGAAACTATCTGTGAAAAGGAAAACAGATGGTGACTCACAGGAAAACGAGGAGAGCAGCATCCCAGAAGGTTCAGAAGAAAAATCCTCGACGATGTACAAGAAATCAGATCCCATTGATGATCTGCTCGGAGGCCTCAGCTGTGACTTAAAGGGAATGGGTGTAAGCACCATGATCAAGGGCCACTGCGCATTGTGCAAAAAACGCATAGTGGGAAAGGTATGCTTAAAAAAATGTATGCAGAGTCAGCGTGGATCCATAAGGCAAATGATGGTGACATTTAAACTATATTAAAGAGACAAAAGTTGATTTTGGCACCTGCTTTTTCTTTTGCATTCTGCAGATGATCACAGCCCTGGGAGAGTTGTGGCACCCTGAACATTTTGTGTGTGTGGCATGTAAAGTGGAGCTGAGCGGCACAGGTTTCTTCGAGAGAGATGGACAGCCGTATTGTGAAAAGGATTACGTTCAGCTCTTCTATCCTCTTTGTGCCTATTGCAAGGGGCCCATCTTGCAGGTGTAAAAATACACTTTAAACTACAGTAATACCCCTTTAACAGTTACGTGACTTTGTTTCCTGATTCATACTGTAGTTCATTCTTGTTTCTACCACATCCATTTAGTTACTCACTAATCTTTAGTCTTGACATATTGGCTATAATCTTGAAGATTGGATAATGACATTCTCCAGTCAGAATTTATTTATTTATTCATATATCCTGAATGTTATTTCTTGAATAAGGCACAAAACTATATATGGATTCTTCAGTCTAGTCTTAAATCGTCAACCAAACTCATTCATCAGAATCTCAAATAACTTCTTCTCTGATCCATTTTTGTGGTACAATCCTCAGTTTTGTACTCCTTGATAGCTGAAAATGTGAAATGAGAGCGCTTACCAATAATCAGAAGTAGAAGCATGATGTCATATTTCTGTCTGTCTGATTTACCAGAAAATTGTGACAGCTTTGCAACAGACTTGGCATCCTGAGCATTTCTTCTGCACACACTGTGGAGGCCCCTTCGGACCCACAGGTGGGGATCATATACTTTACTGCCTCTTCACTGGAAACCACAGTTGAAAACAATTATATCCGCTAGCACTCTGATTTAATCTTAGATGTCTTCTTCCTGTCCCAGGTTTCCTAGAGAAGGATGGGAAGCCATATTGCTGCAAGGACTTCTACCACCTCTTCGCCCCTAAGTGCTCAGGCTGTGGGGAGTCGGTGAGGGAGAACTACCTGATTGCAGCCAATGGCACCTGGCATCCAGAGTGCCTCGTCTGCTCAGTAAGCCTCCTACCTCAGACCACACACATGGCTTTGGCTTTCGAACAAACCCTGGAATAAATGAGAAGGATCCCCACACATTTGCTATATTCACAACATTTTGACCACAAGGCTGATGAAAACCTTATGCCTGAATCTGTTGTGGTTGAACTGATGCGAATAAATCAAGGGAGCCATACCCTTCAGTGTGGTTATCTTTTACAAGCCTAGTTCTCTACACAGCACCTTTCAACTTTGAATATTTTATGGTCCCGAAATACAATTATTTTTGAACTCACTATTTTCATGAACATGTACAAGAACATGAAATGTATAAAATATGTGGCACTTAAAAACTTACCTCATGAATGCAGTTAGGATCATAACCAGCATCTCACATTATGGAATCATTATCAGCCAGGCCATCATTTTACCCGACCTTTGGTCACCTGAATTGAACTCCACAAGATTGCAGGAGGTCAAACAACTGCGGAAAATAAAATGGGCGCTCAAATACGGTCTATCCTTTTTCATCAACTTCTGGCAAAAAATAAATGGTGTTTAAATGATGTGACTCATATCATTAATGGATTTTCCCACTCAGGCTTTTCTGCACCAAACCCTCGGTGGTTTGTATGTTGCATGTTGGCACAAAAATTGAGCAGACAATATAAATTGCTTGCTCAAACATTGGGATTTTACTGTAATGAAAATCAAATTGCCTACCAAATATCTATTCAACCACAAGACTATGTGCAGCATATCTCTGGTAAAGACCCATTTAGCTCTAAGTGGGGGATGATATTGGCAGGTTTTACATTCCATGATGATTGACACAGAGGTACGATGACACCCAAATGGTGAAAGTTAGACTATATATAATCAGCCCACCACTTTTTTTCCAAACTGGAACATCTCAACAGAGATTTTACAGATCGTTTTGAAATGTGCCACCTTTTATTTTCCATTAGAAGATGATCTGTGATCTCCCGACTTTTCATCTGCTGTAGGTCAACATGTAATACTGTCCAACACTTTGGCTTTTCACCACATACCTTCAAAACTCATGATATTCTCACAAACTTGAATTATCATCAAATATTTCCACATTCAAATCTAAATATGCTAGCATCATAATGTAAGCATTTTAGCACACCGATGTGAGCATTTCACACAGGTTCAACCGCACAGAGGCAACCCACAACTGCAGCCTGTTAGTATTGTTAATGGATTAACAGAAACACAGCTGTAACTGTTCCAGCTTTCACTTCATAACATATTAATGGACCATGTCAGGGATTTTGCAGATTTTATAGCTATACTTTACAGCAGCCGAGAATCTAGCAGAGAATACCACAGGGCCTTACTTCAAGGAAGCATTTGTTTTTCTTTCACCTCTGCAGATTATCAAATTACAGAGATTTGAGCTTTATGATGCCGTCAATTCATCACACTGAACATTATGTTCAAATTTGGTAACATTATCATTGCATGGTGATACAGAGTTTAATTTATATTAATTACTTTCAAAGTTTCCCCATGGTTTCAGAATCTACTGCCAAAAAGCAGCCACAGAATGCATGTCGCTATAGAATTCACATTAAGCCTTTCTTGAAATCCATATTCCCTTTGTACTCATTTTACATTTGTTTTAACAGTACGATCGTTTGTGAATGCTCATCTGCATCCAGCGTTCAACTAAATGATGTCGGAAAGTCTTTGAAAACACCAAAAAGGGTCAAGTTTTGGATATTTCCGATATTTCTGTTGTTGGATAATATAACTTCTAACAATTAGATCCTTCATTGTTTATCTTTCCAAATGGTTTAATTCACACAGCTCTAAAGCTGTGACGTGGTTTGCAGAAGGCTCAGCAGTATTAAAGGCGCACATGGAACTAAACCATTAATCAGCATATTACACTATCATCCTTCTTTCACCATGTTAAAACCTGTAACCGCCATTTCTCTCTTTATCTTCTCTTCTATCTTCCATATTTTCTAACATCACCACTCACCCAATGTTACCCTTTTTCTTTCTTGCATCCAGGACTGCCTGAAGCCCCTCACCGATGGCTGTTTTCTGGAGTTGGATGGCCGACCCCTCTGCTCACTGCACTTCCACTCCCGGCAAGGCACGCTGTGTGGTAGTTGTGGTGAACCCATCACAGGCCGCTGCATCTCAGCTCTCAATCGCAAGTTCCATCAGGATCACTTCGTCTGTTCGTTCTGTCTCGAGCAGCTCAGCCAGGGAATCTTTCAGGAGCACAAGGGGAAGCCATACTGCTCGACTTGCTTTAAAAAACTTTGTGTGACTTGATGCTTATGAAACAAGTCAAATGCTGCATCGCCATCACTGTTGAGCTTTTAAGTTCTCATCAGAAGTTGCAATTGCCAAAATTTACTCCTAACATCAATACATTTCATCACAAAAGTATAAACAGTAAGCAAAGATCCCCAAAAAGTTGATCTGTGCTTACACATTGATTTAGGAGCTGTATTCCAAATGACACCTTTAATGTACTCACCAAGATAAACAATCTATGGAAAAATTATGAAAGGTATTGATTTAATATCTTAGACAATCTGAATTTACCATAAAATACGTTTATTTGTTTGTTTTTTTGGTTTTATCAAGTTTGATAATTTTGTTTAGTAAGTCTTCACATGCTATAAAATGCCAACAGAATCCTATGTATCGAGTAAGACTTTCTCAGTAGCCATGAGTAACGCCTCATCCTTGGTGACCCGTTTGACCTGTGGAGTCCCCATGGCTCCATCATTGGCCCCTCACTCTTTAGTACAGGTCTAGTCACATTTTTCAACAAGAAATAGAGTCTGAGAATGTGCTCAACCAAACAGTTGAGTAGGACATTAAAATGTTAAGAGAGTGTAAGATGAAATGTGGCACAATTTGTGAATACATTTTGTCAAAAAATGCTGATGGTAAATGCTTAGATAATTCACTGACTTGCTCGTAAGTTATAAGGAAAGCAGTCAAGATACTTTACACATAGATGAATTTCAGATGGTTCTAAAAGGTGAGTTGGGCTAAATTATAGACATCCAAATATTATGATGACATATAATGGAGAAGAGGTGCTGTAATAATCTATAGTTTCCAGTAAATTATCCTCAGTTTGCCATGGGAGTTGGCCGTGTGGGACAGTTCTTCCATGGGCTGGTCTATGTGGTGTGATAGCTTGTATTGGCAGAGACTGGCATGGAATGGGCATGCAAACCTGAGGTTCCTCTTATTCTGGTTTACCGTTTGGCCCCAGGAAGGTATTGGATTCAAGCAAACTCTTCTTGTTCCATACAGGCTCTTTTATAGATGCCTACGGAAGATTAATGATGGTGGTGAGGTGAACAAAAGTGGTTCTAAAAAGAGCTGCTTCACATCAATGCATCTCTTTAACAACTTGCTTTGACTGTTGAGGGACGAATCAACCACTAAGTGTTTTAGAGGAAATTTGTATTTGATTATGTGCCTTGCATGTCTGGTACCAATTTTTTTGTTGGCTGAATTTTGCTATTATACCCAGTATTAATGGATTTAATTTCAATCTGCAGAAAAAGTTAATTCCAAAGCAAAGCTAACCCGGCAACAAATCAGCAGACATCTAGTGTCGGTCCCAAGCCCGGATAAATTAGGAGGTTTATGTCAGGTGAGCCAAATCAATAAGTTGAACAGGAAACTGATTTCCAAACTGGATCAGCCGGGGCTCAAATATTGTCACGGTATCAGCTATGCAATACCAGAACACAATCCCGTTTATTTGCAATGTTTTGGTAGAAGACCCTCATGTAGACGTTCAACAGCCTCACTGATGATTGACTGTTTCTCCTGCATTACTCTGGCTCAAAAAGAATACACGGAAGTATTTTTCAACAATTCAAATACAATTTCTAAGTTGACCCAATCAAAAAAATATCTTGAATGATTTATTTGAGAGTTCAACATTTTTACTCAATAGTATGCAGGATTACGCATGAAGCATCGGAAATAACCTCTGGATGATTTGCATCATCCCCTTTTGCTTGTCTTGTACTCTTTAGTATTGCACTTTAACATACCTTGTTTGTGTATCAGTAGTTTAAACATGTGAAATATGCATCTCTCTGAACACATGGCAAGAAAGAAAAGGGGCGGCTGTAAGTTCATTAACTATTTCAACTTTGTCCACATTTGATTTTCAGCTAAACTAAAAAAATTTAAATTTTCATTAAATGTTTTTTTTTAGGAAAAAGGGGAAGTACATTGAGTTATTCCATAATTATAATATTTAAAGGAGTTTACCTCTGTAGAATGTGAAATCTGTGACAGTGTCTAAATGTGACCTATCGGACATTGTGTTACCTTCTGATGAACACTAGTTGCTTTCTGTCGGCCCTGTAGGCAGCCCTCTTCAGGATTTCTCCAAGGCACTTAAACTTTCTGTGTGCGAAGTCAATGTTTGAGTGGAAACGGAGGTAAGCATTAATCATGCTGTCATCACTGTGGGACCAGGCTTCTCTGCGCCCATGCAGAGTACAGACTTTGCATCATGGAAGAAGTGTGAATGTATCATTTTCAGTTAAAAGCAAAGATTGAACGTGTTTAATGATCTAACAGCCTCGTGCCCAGATTCCTACTGAACACAAAGTCAGACTGTAATGATAAATCCAACACATGTTTGCAGTTGAGAGATTGGCATCTTGTTTTTAAAGTATCACATACTCAGCAGATAGACGCAGACATATTTTGGCATTTAAATAAAACAGATTTTTAATTTTGGTTAAAATTTCATATTGTCACATGATTTCAGAGGTGATTATGTTTGGTGTTATACTCGTTTATTATTGGATATTATTGCAAACGATTATTATTGCAGTTTCCTATAGCAGTAGATTTGCTGTACTGCAGTTCATTTAACTGATTTAACTGCCACTGCTCAGGTAACACAAAATTATATAATTGCTGCTTTGAACAGAAAACAACATTGTGCTGCCTTATTTGTTGAAGGGATTGGATTCAGTGGACAAGATATTAGTACTGGGCAAACTAAAGGCTGTGGATTTCAGTCCAATGGATGTGAAATGGTTCACCATGTCAGTGTTTGTGCAGAGGGACGTAAATCTGAATCTCTCATGATTGCTAAAGGTGTCTCACATGGTTACATTTTGTCACCTATTTTGTTCTAAATTTTTATAAATGATATGTGTAAGATATTCAAGTATAAACACATTTCTATGCTGATGACTCAGTGATATAACAAATGCTTCCCCCATAAACCAGGTCGTGCAGGAGTTTCATCCCATTCATTCCAGTCTGCTCTGAATTTAAAGTCGTTTTTAAATACTCAAAAAACAAAGTTTATGGTGTTCTCAAAAGCTCGTTCACAACTGCCTGATGATCTTAGCTTTTTCACATCCGTGGCAAATCTATTGAAATCGTAAAAGTACAGATTAAACACCTTGCCAGGAAACTCAAAATTAAGTTTGGCTTTTATTTTAGAAATACATCTTGTTTTCAACGTTCAGTGCCAAGAATAAGACTTGTGGAAGGTACCCTTCTGCCTGGAATGGATTACGGTGACATATTGTACGTGCATGCAGCCCCTTCTTCTTTACGTAAACTTGATTCAGTGAACCGTTCAATCTCTGCGTTTCATTATGAATGCAAAGTCCTTCACTCATCACTGCATTCTTTATGGTTTGGTGGGTTGGACGTCATGGACCAGCCTAAAACAACAATAATGAGTAAACTTCTAGCTTACCTCAGTAACCTTCTCTGTGACAGCTCTGGTACTTACTGTTACAGTCCTCCGAGTGGCTGCTTTTCAATATACTCTCTCTTTCGACAAATCTGGGGAAAACTGCATTTTCCCACTCCGAACCATGGGCTCGGAACAATTTAACAAAAATACCTAAAATTGGTTTCACTCATATCAATTGATGCATTTCAAAGTATCATAAAGAATGTGGTGATGGAGAAATGTACTTTTCTTTCTTAAGAGGCCACTATGAATGAAAATCCCTTGATGTTTTATTTCTGGATTTTTTGTATACCCGTAGGTATTTGTTGAATATGTATCTGTGATTCGCTCCTACCTTGGCCGGGTCTCACGCTGCAAAAGAGATTCTTTATCTCCACAAGTCTTCTTGGTTAAATAAATATAAAATAAATAAAATAAAATATATTCATAAACACTTAAAACCAAATCTCTCCAATTAATGACTGAATAGAGAAGAAGAGGTAGAACCCTTCACTGAAAAGATATGAGCATAATGCTGAGTGAATATAGGGAAAAGGTTTCTCTGGTATAAGGTGAAAACATGAAATGTGAAGGGCCTTTTTTAAAAGTCTGGTGAATAGAGGGCCAGAGAGTAACTCAGGTGACTTTTACAGCAGTCAAACAGAGTATTAATGGTGTGGGAGTGCAGTGGGCCCAGTTGACCATGATGGTAGCGAGAGCTAAATGAAAGGTGAGGCATGTACTGGGACATAATGGATACTGGTGATGAGGGAGGCTTGGTGAGGAGGGCAGGAGTTGAGGAGTGGAGTTGCAAGAGTTACCTCTGTGTGACACTGAAACCCAACACTTACCTCCTCTCTTATAAATGGCCGTGTCCGCTCGGCAACCCTGGGGGTCACACCCAACCGGTACCGCTCTACCCCGTAAACCCAGCAGTTCACATCAGCTTTGAACCCATAACTGTCAGATAGGTCTTAGGCACAGTTTCACTCATTAATCAGGATATTTGCTTAATAGACACATCCACAGAAACACCATCTGGAGACCTCAGTTACAAATCAGTCCTGACAATGTGAAATCATAGCTCCAGTAGGTGCAGTAAAACATGGCTGGATCACATTACTGTAACATCATTATTGGGCGTGTTCATGCACGCACTGATGAGGTTAACAAGTCACTGCATATAAAAATGATACATGCAGCGCAGGTACATTTATTTATTTCATTCTATCGGTTGTTTATTTGATAGGGGTAGAAACAGTACCCACAGACTCATAAATATCACAGTGTTTTTTTTTTTAGAGAAAGCTCATTTGCAACATTGAAGAAAGGCAATAAAGGTTTTTGTGCAACTTTGAGAATAGAGCAGTAAAGTCAGTTCAGTGAGATATGTTACAGGGAACGAGCTGGTAAGTTCACTGAGCCCGTCTGAAGGACTTCTAAAGTGAAATAAGGTGTTTCTGTGTGAGAGTTCAAATGATGTGTTTTTAAAAGAGAAGGGAAAGTGACAACTTCAACACCTCTCTAATTACTTCCACACAGGGAGAAGTGGAGCTGGAGTCCAGCTGGAGTCCAGCTCCACTTCTGGGTTTGTTTGTTTTGGCAATCTGCTGAAGCCGGTTGCAGGTATCTCACCTGATTCATGACTGGTTCCTCTGTCCAAAAAGAACTTCTTGTTGTCCTTGGCTGAATGCTGAGAGCTCGTTGCTATCTAACACTCCGTTACACAAGCACGCATGCACCCCAGCACACACACACACACACACACACACACACACACACACACACACACACACACACACACACACACACACACACACACACACACACACACACACACAAAACCTTGACAAACTATTAAATGGTATTTTTGAATTTTCCATTTGTGCCGTCTTTGCTGAGGTTTTCAATCACAAAAAGACATTCAAGACATTTTCACAAATAGTTTCATGTTTCTCACACATGTGCAAATACGTTCACATCCACACAAATCCACTCAACAAATGCAAGTGTCCATCATTTGTACAACAGTATCATGCACTCAGACAGACGCACACACACACGCACACACAGATGCAAAACACATGCATAAACCTAAACGTATCAATATTATTTTTGAGTTATTTATGTGTTTGATATCTGTCTCTTTTTTCTGCCCACTATCTCAAATGCACAAACACGTACATGTATATTTTAAAGAGTTCTATGGCCTTAACCAATTAAGTGTGCTTGAAGTCTCCCGTTTCATTGGTTATATGGAGTTAGTTCCCAAAGGATGTCATTTTGGGAGGTTCTCATGACAACTTCAAAACACTCCATCTCCTCTTCTTCTGCTACAAGCTTTTGTCTCATTTCTCTTACATCTCCCGCCAAGTCTAACAGTTGGACCTCCGTGGTTGGACCTCCATGCTCAACACTGGAAAAACAAGGAGGATGGGAGAGAAAGTTATCACGTTGTATTTTATCTAGTTTTCTAATAATTATGCAAAGTAAAGTGGTGGGGGTTATGAGAGAGATTTATACGACAGTAGGCTCCTGCTGTATGCCAGTGTCAAGAAGACAGATGGTGCCATTATGTTGCTTCATTGTGTCCATGTGTGGGTGTACAGTAAAGTGTGGGGGAAGCTATATTTGCGACCGAAGGAGCTCTTTGAGAAAGTCAAACCCTCCTATTAATAAGTGGAACATGTTCAGAAAGGTTCCCTGTGCTCAAAAAACATTGGTTGTGAGAAGCTGGGAAGAAAGCGGTTCAGACCAGGTTTACACTGTCAGGCTATGAATAGGAATTTGACACTGGAGGTGGTTCAGACATGGATCTCTGTTGCTGTCCTACATTGTTTGTTTGATACGCTGGGCAGCAGCTCTTAGCTCAGTTGAGGTGTCAAGACTGAGACTTGTACCAGGGGTCAGACACTGAGCAGAGGGGTTCTGGGACTGGGACGGAGCCAACTGCTATCCTGGCTCACATCCAAATTCTGTGCTACTGTATCGGCTACAGCATGGAGCATTATAACATTTGTTTAAAACACTGACAGTAAATGCAATATGGCCCTGTTTCCTGAGAGCTGAATGGCCTGCTTGGTTTGAACAAGCTCATGGAGATTTGGCGAGGGCTGGCTGGTTGATTAATCTCAGCCACTGCAAAGGCTGGACTTTAGTAAAACCTCCAAAAGCATCACTATGGAAAAGACTGCAAAAGTGTGTAGAATCAAACCCCTACAGTTGGAATATACACAAAGTTAGAAAACTATTGCAGTGAGTTTAACCCTCTGGAGTCTGATGTCAGTCTGGGGTTAGGGTTGCGTTTAACCCTAAACCTTTCTATACCACATCAATTAATTCTCAGTATGCAAATATCTGGAATCTTTTTCTGCAGCACAAGATCGCCTCCATGGCATGTCAGTTATTTCTTCACTTAACACTGTATTAGAATACTGAACCCAACAACATGTAAGGTATGGGATCCCAAATGTCACCCTGGTGACTCCACATTCATTGCTGATCACTAATCCCGCTGGGCTTTCTTTGCCGCCCTTTCCCACTTAAATCATTAAGATGCAATTTTAATTTCTCGTTTGAGTTTAGGGCTTGAACATGGTGATGCTATGATAAAGCTGGAGTTACTTCCTTGCATAAAAGTGATGTACACTTGTTCCAAACCAATCCATTGCTCTCATCATAAAGATAACTTTTTTCTATTTCTAATCGTGTTATTCAGTATTTAAACTTCCTTTCACCCGTAAATGACAATTCCTTTCAATTGTTATATTTAATGCTCGACCTCAATCTTTTAAACAGGGAATGGTCCGGTTTTCTGAATCAAACGCATTTGATCAAAAAATTTGGTTAAATTGGTTTGTAGAATTTCTTTCAGACAAGGGATATTTTTATACTTAAAATGTGAACACATTATTTGATAATAAATGGAGGTATCTTTATTAATTACACATTTATTCAATCATAAATCATTTATTTTTTTGTCATTGCACTGAATAACATTTCACCTTTTTTACATATCTATTTATCAGAATTATGAAATAAAATCAGATATTCTAAATGTATATAGAAAATTATGATTCATTTGTAGAATTTTATAAATAATAGTTTCCTTTCTCAATTCTTAGACAGTGCTCCAAATATAAAACTAAATAACACTTCAGAGATGCAGACTTTGAGCTTTTTAGCACCGATTTTCCTTTCTCCCTGAGACCATAAAGTCTCTCCATCTATCCGTCACATAGCAACCAACAAAGCCAAGACAAACAGGAACTCTGGGATTATTCACTAATTTGGATCGACATCGTCTCTGCTTTCCTACCCTGTATGATGTCTGGCTTCAGGAAATGTTTCCACTAAACAGTCTCTGTGAGGGCTTACGATAGGATTAGAGCTCGAATTACGGACTCTGTGGCTCATTTGCTCTTTGAATCCACAGACTTCAAAACAAAAGTTGCATGTGGACATGTCCAGTGGTATGATAATAGCATGAAATTAAAAACACATTTTGAAGAAAGAAACTCTCTCCAGCACCGCCGAGACACTTTGCTGTGTAAGGTTTGACGTTACGACATGTGGAGGATGTGAGAAGCGAGAGTAGACAGTGAAGTTAAGATGGGCTTCAGTGTATTAGTGACAGCAAGAGAAGCAACGGCAACAGAATCAGATAGTAGGGCGACAAAGTTCCCTGAGAAAACGGAGCAGAGACATACTCAAGAAGAATAGCTATGTAAGTAAAAGCAGATAATTACTTTTATTACACAAATATAATTCTCATGAGGCTGAACTGTATACTGAATAATAAACCAAATTAATATAATTTCGGGCTGCATAGTCCAAAAAGTTAACAATAGTGATCATGGAATCTGTTTTCCAGTGCATTACCTAATTATGGTTAATCAAAAATAATTTCACCAATTTAGGTATTATAGAATATTATTATTCTCTCTCCAAACAGTCATATGAAATCCAAAGCTAAGATTTTGACCGCCTATCATCCAACATTTCAGTACAACAGAAGGTAACTTTTGGACTCCAATATCAAGAAAGCCTTTGTTTTGGAATTAGTCTATTTGTAATATTTGTGATTTGCTGGAGCCAAAACACCCAACTGTTGCTATCCCCCTCTTCTGTCTGCCAAAGCTCATGCAAAGTGCTGCCGATAGCTGGCTAAGACATGGTTGCGGACTTGCTAAACTTCCGAACAGCAACTTATTAAATCCCTGAAAGGTCGAGAATATTGTGGAATCCTCCGTATCCAGTGCATCCGCCGCCACAGATCCCTCATGTTAATATGTTACCTCAAAAACTGTTCCATGGATCATTTTCAAATTTTATTCCAACATAGACCTTTGTGCGGGTTAGAATTGGACTTATTTGGAGAAAGGTCAGTTGCATAATTCCGACACTAGAGGGAGCTTTATCTCCAAACGCACATACTGTATCTAATGACAACAATGCAAACAGTTTCACTAATAGATTCTCATCATAACGACTTGTGTGGCTTTAAAATCAGACAGCAAGCATGAAAATACAAACAGCAGTCTTCGGTGTCCATTTTTGATTATTTCCAAATTTAGTGTAAAGTCAGATATAGCAGATTAAAAATCCTGATTACAACTTGGTAAGTGAAATATTTAAAGACTTGTAATCTCAACATTATATTTGCTGAAATTCAATAAATTCACTTGATCCAAAACTCGAAATGGTTGCATGTTTTGAAGGAAGGGAAAGCAGAGATGATGTTGGGGCAAAGGGGAGCAGAGAGGGAGAGAGAAATTAAAGCGGGACAAAGTTCAGAGGCCAGTTAGACTTTGTATCCTGTGTGCTCAAGTCAGCCTGTAAGCCCGACTCTGTCAGCTTCATTTGACATCCTACGAAATCAAAACAGAACGCAGTTATCTTTGAGCCGGTGCAGCTTGGTGAGTGAATGTCTGATCATTGGCTCGGATGTAACCTTCAATCATGGTGATGGTCATCAACCCAGCAGACTGTACTGGCTCATAAATCAGCCGACGGTCTCACTGAGCTGACTGCAGAGTCCTCATCTCCCCAGAGTGTAATGTAAGCCTGGATTTAACCCTCTGCAGTCAGAGCAGGCCGCACTCCCCAGACAAAGTAGTCATCGTGGTCATTTGTTGAGGCTCATTTGTGATTGAGCTCATGGCAGTACTGTACAACACCGACCATTAGCAGGCTAAGGAGAGAGGAGAAGTGAAAGATATTCATTATCTTCGATGAAAGATTGAGAAGATTTTGTTCAGCAAATGTTGAAACTACATCACTGACTACAGAAACATCAAATGGCTTGTTCAGGTCCCTCTACTCAAATAAGGGAGAGCTGCTCCATGGAGGGTTTGGAGATTCATAAATTCAAAACCACCTGAATAAATCTGCCCAGGCGACCATTTTGTAGGATCATTTCTTTCTGGTTTGAAGTATTTCAACCAATATTGACTGGATTGTTATGACATTTATACAAACATCCATGGTGCTCAGATGACGAGTCCAAAGATCTTGAAGTACGTCAACATCTACTTGTTGTTTTGGATGTGTTTTGTCGGTTGATGTTTTATCTAATGCTCCTGACTGCACACACATTTCCCATCTGTGATAATAATTGACAATGAATCATAATGACTTTAGAGATCCCGAGAATTTTCCACTCGTACCACCAAGGCGTTCACATTTGCACATGTAAGTGAAATGTCTTGACACATCCCAGATGGATAGTGGTGGTATTTAACATAACGCACATGAATATGACTTAAAAATGAATAGTGGTCTAGAGTGCTAATTTCAAGGAAGTCAGTCTTACATAAGTAAGTAAGTAAGTGTTCAAAGGTTGTGATGAGCACAACTTGCTTAAAAATTAGAATTTTTGTCTAAATTTATGACCCATTGTAGTCCTTCTGTGGCGAGACGTTTTATGCTAGTTGATTGTAATCAAGCAAAATTTACTTTGGCTGATATTTATGCTTGAAACAAAATAAGTTTCTCATATTCAAGAATATTTGGCATCTTTCAAAGAAGACTGTAAGACCCCAGTCATTCAGCCTTATTTGACCAAATGGTCGACCTGGGCAGATTTATTCAGGTAGTTTTGAGTTTGTGAATCTCCACAACTCCCAGTCAGCAGCTCTCCTTTGTTTGAGTAGAAGGGCCTGAATCAATCCATCTGATGTTTCTGTAATCAATGAACTAGTTTCAACATTTGTTGAACAAAATCATTTTGATCTTTAGCTTAACATTTCGTCACTTTTTATATAATGCACCCCAGGCATAGCCATAACTATGATGATGTCACCATTTTGACTTTGTTCCTCGTGGCAATACCATCCAATTCCTTGACGATGAATACCCTGTGCTAGTGCATGAACTTATTTTTATCAACAAAAACTGGAATTTCCAAAATGGTGGATCCCAATTTATTTTCTGTTTATAACTTGTAAACCATCACAGATCAATAAAGTTCTTCAAGTCCATCAATTGATCGGTGTGCCATGTCTCTATGCCTCTCACTTAACCACACTAGTACCCAAATCAGTATTGTAATCATTCCAATCTGGATTATTACCCTAATCTGGGTCCAAGTGCAAGTGGTGTTGGAATTAGTTGCTCAATTCCATGCTTGAATATTTTTTATTTCGACTGGAGCATCAAAAACGTTTATAAATGTTGTAGTTAGAAACGACATCCATTCCTGGATTCACCTCAATAAATAATCAAATATTCAGTCCCTGCATAAATCCTAGCTTGGCCAACAAAAAATGGTTGATCACATAATCTCAGCACATAAACTCAATCACTGCTCATACCACTTTATTATTCCCACCTCATTCATCCAGACACATCTGTCCAATCACGATGACACACCTTCATGCTTAGCCTCTCATCAACAGCTGCTGTCTTTCCAAATATGATTCTCTCCTATCATCTAGTACTTTCATGGTGCTCTTTCGCGCACCACCCACGTCTCTGTCTCGGTCTACTTGTCACAGTACTGACAATTCAATACTGAATCCCAGGACCAATTTTTCTGTCCATAATTATCTAAAGATATTCGCTTACAAATGTTTTACGTAGAACGTACAAATTCTGGCAGGTTGCAGCAATCACAATTTCTACCTGCACTGTAACAGTGTACAAACGCACCTGTATTGCTCCTGTTCAGTATGAACCCCCTTTGAAGGGCATGAAGCTCCCACTGTGCCTTCCATCTGGACCTGTGCCTCAGGGTTGAGTCAGATTCTTGGTGCGATTTTATCTCAAAGCAGATAGAGACTGGAGGCTATTATTGTGATGTTAGTGATGGGTTACACACTGACCACACCGTACTGAGCTCCACCTTGGTTTGGCTTGCTGAAGAAAGCAACATCAGTAAAATGTTTTTCTCCATAATGATAATATTTAGTTAACCAGTGAGTCAGTGTTTCATAATAATCCGATTGATACAGTGAGATAGTTAATACAAGGCCAAGTCTCACTAACTGGGTAATGATATTGTCATGGCAGCACAACACATACATCCTGTGGAAGCCCAAACACAGTTCCAGACAAAACCATAAACAAATCTAGGAATGAAAGGACAGCCAGACTTGGTGTATTTTCTTTTCTCGGTCTCTTACAGTAGATCACAGTATAAACCTTGACATGTGTTCAGGATCAGCAGAAGAAGCAGAAAACTACCTCCACAGACCTTTTTTGGGCCGACTGTGTGTGTATTTGTCTCTGCAGTGGTGTTTGTGTTTTCAGTCTTGAGGGTGATGCTGTTTAGTGTGTTTTTGTTCTTTATGTATGTGTCTTTTACAGTTCAGTCAGTTAGGTAACATAAGGCATGCTGTTTAATATGTGCCTCTCGACCCACTACACATGTATGTTTGTGTGTGTTTATTCATGGAACCATGCTGTTTGACATGTTTCAACTGCGTGTACATGCACAAATCTGTGTTTATGTGTGTTTGTGTGTGTGAGTGTGAGTGGGTGTGTGTAGCAATGGAGTGTGGTAACAGAGCCTGCTTCTTGAAAGGCTCCGGGCTTGTCGACAGCTCCTCTGCTCCCTGTCAAGCATGAGAACAGCTCTATGTGTGAGTGAAAAGTAGTTGTAGGAGCGGTGCCTAAAGAGCAGAAACAAGTCTGGACTCTATGTACTTAATCTGGGTACCTGCAGTGTCTGTGTGTCTGTGTGTTTATCACACTCCACAGCCAGGTTGTCAGTACAGAGACACATCTTGAAAACTTCTACCTCCTCCTCTGCCCTCCTTATACAAACCAGTGATTGTGGACACTTGAAACATGCCCTTTGAAACAATAAATTATGCCTGCATTGTATCAATACAGAGACATGAATCAAAAGTAATTAACTCCCTCTCTGGTAGCCCTGCCCTTCCTCACATCAGTGGATTTTATTCACCGTACTTTGGCGAATACTTTATTTTCATATTTGCACTAAATCCATATCTTCCCTGGGTCTATACAAACATTACTGCTAAACTGAAGAGACTGTGGATACGCTTTGTTCTTTTGAACATGTTTATATATTTCATACTTTTATACCTTTGGTTTTTTATATATCTTTTTTTAATTCTTTTCTACTGTATTTTCTATTTGAGTGAAAGGAAACTGCAAAGGAATTTCATTGCTCAGTGTGAACTATGTTCCTACTGTGTGTGTGACAATAAAAATCGTGTCCCTTTATTTTTTAAATCTCCCATTTCTTTATTGTCAAGCTCTAACACTCTCCATCTCTCCATCTCTCTCAACCCATATATCTATATCTCTATTTCAACCTCCATCTCTCAATTCCTATGTCTAAATTTTTCAATCTGTACTTATCTAAACCTCCATCTACTGTATATCCCTGTCTCTATCTTTGTCTCTCTGTCCGTGTCTGGCACCAGCTCCAGCAATATCAATCTCTATCTCTTCCGTTTGCTAAATCTCTCTATATCCCCAGCTCTATTTCATTTTATCTCTCTATCTTAATCTCTATAATAATAATAATAACACATTTAATTTAGAACGCACTTCACATTTGATCAAATCTCAAAGTGCTAAAAGGTAAAAGCCGATAAAGCATCAATAAAAAATATAATAATAATTATATAAACATATGACCAAAAAATATCAATGTTAATTAAAAGTTATAGGTTCTGCTAAAAAGGAAAGTTTTTCGTCCTTTTTTAAAAGTCTCGTCTGTTGAGCCCTAAGATGGTCAGGGAGGACATTCCACAGACGAGGGCAGTAGAACCGAAGGCCCGATCACCCATGGTGCTGAGCTTAGTCCGGGACAGGTCTCATTCGGGACAGAAAAAACATTGGGCTGTTGCCAGGTTTCTGTAAGGCATATCACGTCCAAACACTTGTATGAGGCGTGATTTTTTTGTGAGAGATTGGTATTAAAGAGTTCAATTTTAATTCTAGTTGAAACAGTGAGTCTCTGTATCGGCCGCAGAAGACTGAAATCCACTCTACGTTTTATAACCCGCTCAGTGAGTAGCTTTATTGAGGAAACTCCAGTGCCACTAGTGGGAAGAGCTACAGCCTTCTCATGACTCCTCTGAGACCTGACAGTGCGGAGCGGGAGTAAACAAATTTAGAAGGGCAACTTCTGTGAATGTAACGGGGCCGGCGAAGGATTCCAAGTTGTTTAATAACCGATATGCACAACGGAGTGTTGTAGTTGTTGAATTTCATCAGTTGGGTGGAGGAATAATTTATCATCATGCCAGTGGTGGAGACTAGCCCGTTATTAGCCGTTAGCCATGGAGGAGATGCACAGAGGAATATATTAACCGTTATTTTCACGGACATGATGCCCTGAAAAAAGCTATCAAACACAGAAAGTGATCAACAACGGCTTTTGGTGAAAGTGCAACGGTGGCAGCGATGAATAAGACTGATAAACAAACTGACATCAACGCTGAACAAACAGAAACTGACATAAACGATGAAACAAACAGATACGGAAGTCTCCGGCTGATGGTACACTTGCAGGTAGGCTGACCGTCACCAGACTCGGTAGAATCCGTACAAATACAAATACAAATACAGAATAACATATGCAAATACGGATAGAAATTCGAAAGGTTTGCCGGTGAGCAACAATAAGAGTTTACTTATCGGTTTATAATATTGCAGGCTGTAGAACTCTGATGGAGAAGCAGCGAACAGACAACGCCAGCGTCCTCTTTCCCTCCAGCGTCCTCTTTCCCTATCTCTCTTTATTTCATTTCTCTACACTGGAAAATAATGCTTGTTCAAGACTAACTAAAAAAATAATGAATACAGGATGATTTTAGCTTGTAATAAGTAAAAATAATAAAGAATAAATAAATAAGTATAAAAAGTAAAAATTTGCTTGGTAACTTTTCTTAAATTGAGTTGTGATATTTAGATAAAGGCCGTGTTGAAATGAGCAGGTGTATCAAGTTTTTTAACTATATTTTACTTGAATTAGGAAGAATTAGGAAGTTTTGTGTCTCACAATCAGCCCAAAACTTGTCCTTCTATACTTCTACTAAAGACCGTTATGCTCTATATCTCTCTCCATACATCTCTTTCTCTCTTTCTCTCTTTTGTCTCTTTCATGAGACAAATGCATGTATTCACTGACATTCAAACCAGGGTCTCAGGTTTGAGAGAGCAGAAAAACTAACTTTTAAAGACCATTGCATCGATTTTGCAAATAAACAGACCTGAAGACCAAAGAGCTGCTGGTGAGATAGACGCAGATATCCTCAGAGATTGGAGAACCGTTGAAAGCATTGTGTGGCTCTCTTTGCCCCATCAACACACTATCTTGTGTATCTGCTGATTGGTCATGTGCCCCTCCGTGTCTCCTTCGGAAGCACAAGGCACTCTTTAGTATGTGTTTGACGCAAAAAGCCATCCTTCCATAAAGTCTATCTAACATGTGGTTAACATGAAAATACATTTTGGTTAAGTTCAGGCACAAAAACTACTTTGTAAGGTTGAGGAACTTTTGGGTGGCATTTGGTTTCAAGTGGGATACGACTCCAATCTCTTCAGTGGAAGTTCTGTGTGAGAGCCTTACCTCAACTCTGACCTCCATTCCTCTTGGGACTTGTTTACTTTACAAAGTATGTTGTGTCAGTGCTGCCCAGAAGATGGAAAAAATGGTGTAGCTCTCTGGGTCTCAGCCGCCATGCTATCAATAGTCATCCTAATATAAGCAATGACAAACAAAGAATTGTATTTTCATGAGAATTCTCTCAAAAGCTACAAGCATTTTGCATTTATAAAATCTAGCATTTTTAAAAATAAAAATGCCATATCCTTAGAATCGGAATCACTTGTGCATCATTCAAACATCAGAAGATAATGTGGAATGACCTTACTTGCTTTGCCGGGACCAGTACATAAAGTGGAACTTCAGATGAAAGAAGAAGAAAAAGAGGCGGGAGGTATCTGGCTTCAGTGTGGGATCCACTATCACTTGAAATGAAAGAGAGCACCCAAGCGTGCATTATTGTAAGTAAGGCAAATCTGGGGAGAGAGGGCCCTTTCACTTGCCCTTTTCAAACCTGCTTTGCTTTATGCAGTTGCAGGGATCGTCTCATCTTGATGTGCGTCGGTTCACATTTCAGGTAACTTCAAGCTAAGTGTGTCTCATAGTGATGCTAAAGAGTATACCTTCAGAATCTGGATAAGTTGTCAGGGGAAGTGATAAGGGATGCGGACCTCCTGTGCCAACTATCTCTTAATGACTGAAGTAGACATAGGCTGGACTTATTCAGAATTCAGCCAGACTTTTCTGTCAGTCCTGTAATCTCACACTAAACAGGCAACGAAGAGCGCCATGCATGAAATCGATGAGGGAAGACAGCGCTTGAAGCGATGCTTCTTCCTTCTCTGCCGACCTTTGAGTGGGTACCTTCTTTACCGAGGCAAGCTTTGATGCCACAAATTTGCTATACATGTGACATAAAAGGAGCTTGGACAATAAGATAATCTTCAAAGAACCTCGTTAGAGCGGATGACCGTCTTCAAAAGAAGGTCAAGCTCAAATCCAGATTTTTGTCGACTTAAAGAGGAGCTAATTTGATCCCTCAGGTTTTGAACTCATGTGTTGTTCCTGCTCGGCAGTGAAATGCAGAAGCTTTGAATTAACGGTATCATAACACATGCTGTTTATACCATTTTCCCCTCACAATACAAAAGGACTTATTTGGGACAGGCAGCTTCTGTTGGACCCCTGCCTGGATAAACCGCAAACAGGACATTGACAATGAACGCCAAGTACTGCATGTACTATCATCAGGCATATGTATACTGTATATCCCATTTCCATAATATTATGATATGAATACATCTATTGTCCAGTGTAGAGAATTGCAGCAGCGTCACTATATGTCTGTTGAAATCCCAACATTATTATTCCTCTAAATCTAATATTTTACCATTTGAAAATCCGAAAGGTAGATTAAGAGCAGAAAAGGTCTTTTCACTCCTCCGCTCCCCCCCTGTTTCGGCTCTCAGGGGTAAATGGAGCAGAATGAGAGAGTGGGCAGCAGGGAGGTTCCAAATATGGATAATAAGCTACTATAACCCACAATACCAATGATCAGCAGGAGAAAACACAGTGTTTCAAGGGATGACTTCCTAAAGCAAACCTTGAAGTGAAAGGAATAAAGAAATAAAGAAATAGAAGACCTAGATCTGTGTCAGTAAGAATAAGAATGAGTAAGAATATTTGTCGGGTTGCTTAAAATGACAGTTATGCAACTGCTACTTTAATAATAATACATTTTATTTATAGAGTGCTTTTCATAAAACTCAAAGTCGCTGTGCAGTCACATAAAAAAAACATGTAAAGCAACATGTTAAAACTGGAACCAAAATCAGATATCAAAATATAAACAGCTCAAATAACAATAACAACAGCAAACAATTTGATTACACAAGATATAACATATAATATCTAAGATTTACATTATAAATTATCAAAACATCTTTAATATATTATTGGGTTTAGGAATAATATTATCCCAAATACTTCCAACAGAGTTCTAACTAAATCCCAGGGTCAGCGGTTGAATGGAAAATAGCTAGCAGCTTAATCTGGTGCAAAAATGTCTTTTTACTGTTATGAGACTGATGTACTTGCACGTGGTTCTTAGATAAATATAACTATATAAATAAACCATAAATATAAATAGTATGAATAAAACTATATACTTACCTAAACCAAACAAAACAAACTTAAGCCTGCCTTTTATTAGGCCACATTTTTATTATAAATTCAGTAAAACAAAACACTGACGTGTGCAAATTGAACCAAAACTAACATGAATAAAACTTTAAAACATTACATTTGTCTTTGACAATTTCTTCCTGAATCATACATTTTCTCAAGCAATAGTGGTTTGTCTGTGTCACGTCACCACTGCTGTGTCTACGTCACCAAATATGCCTCTTTTTTTTTCAATTTCACTGATATGAAACCCTTAATGGAAAAATGAATGGCCACCTCCACCACCAACACCCCATAATCTAATTTAGAGTTACTTTCATCAAATCCTTTATGTTTGTCTTTCCTTATGGCAAGAAGAGTGAATATAACAAGTACTTTGAAGACATTGCCTCCAGGAAAACAGCCCTGACCATAACCCCTGTCACTCTATATCTAACTCTTATCATTCCTGTTTTTGCTCATTCTGCAAATTGACCGATGGCAATCTGCAACGTGTGTCGACGTGCTACCGGGAATGTCACTGCGGAAAATACTGAGAAAACAAATGAATAAAAACCTGTTGTCGGTGAAAATTATCTTTGAGAGTTTCAGATTCTGGTGAGTTTAGTTTACTACTTCTTATCTTTATCCGTCTCATGTGACTGGACTTAATCAGATTCATTTGGAGCCCCTTCTGACATTCTTTGACTTAGTCCGCCCCCCCTCAGCACCACCGTCTGCATCCGCTACAAGCTCCTCTCCTGTCCTTTCACCCAGGTTTTCCCCAGTACGTCCGGAAAGAAAAACCACAATAACATTTCACCCGAGACTCAGTCAATATTATTCCTCATCATCTTCAAAATAAGACAGAGGATATTGGAGTCCGAGTACAAGAAGAGTAATTGTGTATGTGTGTGTGTGTGTGTGTGTACACAGTCCAGTTAAGAGCAGAGACAAAACAGGAGGTAGAGAGTTTTCAGTGTGTTCTCTGCAGACACTCGGACAGTCAGCCCTTGAAGAATGATCGCCTGCATCTATTAGCCACTCCTTCATATACATCATACTCAGAATTTCTTTGAAGCTCTATCTTTTTGCCCTCAGGTCAACCATCTCTCGGTTTCCCTTACCTATGTCCATGATGGGCATCATTCGTTTCTTCCGCACACCACTAGAGGTCCCTGTGTGCATAAACAAAACAATCTGCACACACTTGCCAGCCTCATCTGTTTTGTGCATATTTCCTACTTTTTTCGGCTCTTCTATATAGTTGTTATTTTTTTTCATACCCGACTATGTAAAGCGTCCCTGAGTCTCTCGAAAGGTGCTATATAAATTTCAGTTATTCTTCCTATTATTATTATTATTATTATGAACAGAGCTGGTAGTAGTTGTAATAGAAGCAGAACTGATATTATAGCACACTGATAGACATGGAATGGCGCCGAGGTAGTGAATTAATACCTGGGGTTTGTGGTGGAGCGTCTGCACAACATCAGACCAACAGGCAGCTGTGGAGCAACAAGGACAAGTAGACACAGGATCCACAGGGCTTCAGGCCCACAAAAACGAACAGGTACTCTTCACTTGTTCTTTTCCTTCAACCTCCCTCCCTCTGGACTTCTGCTCATATGGGATGAACAATCTTTTAACCATGTCAAAGAAGATTCTTCACTTTTTTTTTTACTTTTCCATGGAAATTAGATTATTTAATGCAAGCCTCAATGGTCTCCATCTACATTCTCTATTCACTGGCTTCAAACATACTCTTTATTAACAATATTACATGTCGGCGCCATTTGATATTTTGAAACCTCCTTAAATCTAACTTTTCTTTTTACGTTTCCATGGAAATGTCATTTTTAAGGTCACCTAATAGGGGGTAATGTTGTTCAAAGTAAATCTCACAAATTATACGTACTATCTTCATCAAACTTTATGCGCACATCACGTGATCTGAAGGGTGGTAATCCTCTATGGAGCATATCTGCTGAATTATACATTCTAACTTCTCCAAACATTTCACATATATTAGCCATACTACATACTTGTGCTTTTGATATTTCAAATTTCATAATAAAGTTACTCTGTGCTTTTTTAGTGACTCTGATGGTCGATCTTCTTGTCTGAAAAGTATCTATTCATACATTCTAGTGTTACCAATCTTTAAACACAAACTAACAATAATAAGCAGTTGTCACTTTCAATGTGTTCATTTTTCTACAAACTGTTTTCTCTGACTTTTCCAGGGAACGGTGATTTTGATGTGACTGTGAACGCTAGACCTGTTCTCCAGAAGAAGGACTCCAGGCTCACCGAAGGAATAGAGATGAACGTGTACGTCATATACACTGACACATATAGACATCATTTTAGGGGGCTGTCAGGGGGGATGTGTCACCTCCAGATGACTCTGGTGTAAAGTTTGATAACCTGCCTACCTTTCTCTCTAATGCCTCCCCAGATGTGCATTCTGTAAGTGAGCGTTTCTGCAGTCAGCAAACAGAACATTAACTTTAAAGTCTTCTTTCGTCCCCGGCTATAAGTGTTCTATGCTGTAAGCGCTGGCCCCAGTCCAGGAATCTCCTGCAGCCAGTTGCTCATAAGCCCTCTTCTAACCGGCCAAGAATGTGAAAAGCTACTTCAAAGAGAAGCCCTGCAAGGTGTGGTTAAAGCAAGTACCTGAATCCACAGGTGGACGTATTAGAGCAGATGAAACCGTTAACTGAAATCCCACACCTGTCTCGGAGCAAAGAGGAAAAACAGAGTAGCAGGGATAAAAAGATTAGATTGGATCAAGGTGGTTCTATTTTTTATTCCTCTATATGATGCCTTCGTGAATCTCAAACCATCTGTGACACCGGTGAACTTCAGGATGGGGAGAGAGGGAGCGGGTTATCCACAGATCTGAAGCTGTGTTCGAGTGGGCGATAGTGCAACTAAATATGAAACAGAGAAATATTGGACTTAACATCCTCTCAGAATAGAATGTTGAGGAATAGCGCTGAGTAAAAGGAGTCAAAGGGTCAGGGGGCAGATGTGTCACCGTTGAACAGCGCGAGACTGTGTTTAAAGACGTGGTGATCAAAGACTCTCAGCAGAAATGCCCAGTCTGCCGCATCTGAATAGAAAGAACTGTGAGCATGCAGGAATAGGCAGTCCTTGACAAAGCTGCTCACTAGGAGAAGAGCATGGAGTGGTCAGGAGTGGAGAGGAGGGGAGAACATGCCCTAGGACAAAGAGTTGCTTGTCCAAGGTCTGCCGGCCACCGGCTTGCAGGGAGGGGCCCGGTGCCACATGTTTAAGGGGTCTCCATGATAAATTTCCCACTACTTGACTCTGTCACACTGTCTGCTACTTGAACAATAACTGGGGTCATCACAGAGCACTGAAGCATTGACATTATGGCCTGCACAGAGGGGGCACCACTCTCTCTCAACACATGCATCCTTCATGACTAATATATCTTAAGAAGAGCTCTGACGTGAAAATCAATCAATCACTTCGCGCACATGTCTTTACCCACACTGATTAATTTATGAACATCAATCATGTATGTAAGGGTGAAGCAATCCGCCACAACAAGACACTCACACAAATGTAGAACTATCGGACAAAGATAAACGTCTTGAAGAAGAAGATGCAAGTGACAACATGTGAGATAATGTGCATTAGATTTTTTGGAATGACACTTTTGTCAACCCAAAAACATAAATTTATTTGCATATAACCTGTCTCTATTGTCTTCCAATTTGGCTGCAGATATCGAATTATACTGCACATTTTTTAACAAAGGATTACGATTTGGCAAGACTGATGAGAGAGAAGTACAGTTTTGCACTTGAAACCAGGCCTCTGGTACGCCTAAGAATCCTGTCAGAAAAGGCTGAAAGCCCAAAGAAATGGTAAAAGGTGGATTTTGAGTTGATATATCATCTTAAAGCCACAAGACATGAAGAAACACTATGGACGGTAAGAAATAATGGTTCTCCCAAAAAGAACTCATCATCAATGGAATACAACATATTTTATTGGTTAATTGGAATGATTGAAGAGTGATAAAACAGATGATACACATCACAATAATAAGGAACCATCAACTTTTGCTGCAGTATGAATCATATTCCTTAGCAGATATTCTTCAAATTGCCTTATGACCAAGTGCTGTTCAGTTCGTGTTGCCTGTCCCCTGAGGCTCTACTCACGCAAACCTCTCATCCCTCTGTGAACCCTGCGGCGCTCTCCCCTCTTAAAAGACGCAGAGGTGTGTGAGCGCGCGCCCGTGTGTGTGTTGGGGTGGATCAGAGGGGGCTACTCACATCGTCCCACCTCCCTCTCTCCCACTCGAGGCGCTCCAAACTTTGGGAGCGCACCGCAGAAACTCTCCAAAGAGTTTTCTGCTTCAGCTGAAAGGACCGCTCCGGGTGAAGAGAGGCAGAGGGAAAGTTTCAGACACAAGCAGCTGAACTCTGCAGCGGAGCGTCGGGAATGGCGAAGTGGTGGAATGATCTTCCAGCCGAGCGGCACACGTGAGCCACCGGTAACGATATTTTTATATCCAAAGGAGACGGGTGGCGAGACAGAAAAGAGGAGAGGATATTGTAGGGACATAAAAGTCTCTGCTAACTGACTGTCAGAGGTGTCCTGTCATCTCGACACGATGGTCTGTCTGCCGGCATTCAACTGGGTCTTCATGGGCGCTCTCTTACACACTGTGGCACCCTGGGGCGCACACCGACCGGACAGACCGAGGCAGTGCGGCGCACCAAAGTCGGTGAGTCGTGTCAGGCCACCTGATCAATTCAAGGTCAAAATCCAAACCGCCAATACGATGTTACCCTGAAAAGTTTGTTAGAACTCTCCACAAGCTCAGATGGCGACGTTTTAAAAGCACCCGAAAAGTTCTACAATCACGTCTTCTCAGTGGTGAAATAGAAACAAAACGTTAAGATATATTTTTAAATATTTGATTGTGATTCACAGTGTATTTCTGGTGGAAGTGTACACACACGTTATCATAAATATACTGTAGAAGGAGGTCAAAGGTCAATGATTCGTAAGTATTTTCAAGAATAGCCAGTAAAGTGTTGTTTAATGAAATACATCGAAAGGGAACTTGGCTTGAAATCGTGATTGCATAAAATATTTAATTATAATTATGGTACGGTAATAATAATAATAATAATAATAATAAAAATAAAGACTTCGAGCGGACTGCAGTGATTAAACACTGTTCCTTATTTTCAGACATTTGAAGTCCACGTATTCGTCATAAATTCAAAACTAGGAGGAGAGCTGAGCCTTTCAAATAAATAAAAGTGAACAAAAATTACAACTTGGAAACTTAATGAAAGTTAATGTGATAAATCCAGGATGGGAATACCCACTGGTGACATGAATTAATCTCCAAAAACTTTTCTTGATCATCCACTGGTGATCTTTTCTCGGGCGGGATGAACAATAATGGTTGTGGTTTAAAGCCTGAGGGTGCCGAAATGCAGAGCAGTCAATGGCTTGAGCTCCAGTTCATTTACGCATTCTAAAAGAAATTAGTATTAATTAGGCCTAATAAGCAATCCATCAACACCAGTAACGAGCACGTTTAAATGGATAATTGTAGTGATTCTTCTTTTTGTTGCTGCATTCTGTCTTCTTTTGACCTACGTATAATGTTCTGTTTTAAGAGATCTCCAAAGACTTCGTGCTCCGTCGTGATTTATAATAAGTTTCTCTGGTATCTGTTTTCTGTTATGAGTAATTACCCCGTAAAACGGATCTCCGCGCGTCAAGCCTCTCCAGTCCACGCAGCTTCAAGAGAGGGGATTCACGTCTCCTCAGGACACCACCGCACTTTCCACGTTAAAGAGTCTTCATTTATGGCCCAAGCGCGCAGTTGCTACAGTAAACAAATGAGAGAAAGTCTGCTCACTGCACAGAGCTGAGTTTTAGTGCCGAATGCTCCAATGCATCTATGCGGTCCAAACATTTCCCGTATAACACCGACGCGACTCTGCCAACGTGAAAATCTTGTTAAAAACCCAGAAACGATCTGTGCAAACATTTCAGAATAGAAAGCTGCCTTGAAATTAAATCTAGCACTTTAGATTTATCTAAAGAGAAAGACAGAGATTGCGCCAGTAATCATTGCAGTTAATTGTGATGATAACAGAACATCCCGCAAAACGGTTTCACTGGCTTTTGGCAGCCGTTTGAAACGTTTTATATAACAAAGGCAGCCTCCAATTGGCAGAAATATAATTGGAGCACAGCTGAAGGAAACCTTGATTAAATTTAAGAAGTAAACATTTTCTATAAGAATAACTCTATTTTACAATAATGGGTTTCATCCTGAAATGCCTGATTGCACCGTGTCTCCTGCAGCCAGAAGTTTGATATTGTTTATAGAAGAGAATTCTCTTTTCATATTTGAATAATGCCAAACATCAAAGTCGTTGCACATGTCCAGCACTTTTGCACCTAACAAGAAACATATTTTAAATGCAGTAAGGTTTTATGCTCATTTATAATGATTATGGTCTGCCTTTGTAATGATTCTTTAATTTCCATTTCCATATCTTTTTTAAAAAATATGAGCATAGCACAAAAAACACTTGCTGTTGGAGTAACCACAGAGGGCAAAACATTTTGTGAACTCAAGACCTTCAGCATCAGAACTCCCTGTCTGATGTAAAAAACTGACAAAAGTTTCCCTTGAGTTCAGACCGGAGAGCAGGTTTCTTTCAGCTTTTGGCTTTTATGAGCTCAAGAACAGTATATTTGCACTGCAGCCTTCAAAATGCTTCCCCTTAGTTGAGAAAGGCTTTGGAACCGAGGTATGCAGCTCAACAATACAGGGGGGTCCAGAAGGCCCCGTCTATAAAGCCAATACTTGCACCGCAGCAGCAACCCCTGAGTTGACCAGACATGGTGCTTCCCCTCATCTCTGAACAGTATTTCAGTCTTTAACTTGTCGACCCAAGTCTATGAGCTACTGAACCACAATAGAGGGAAATGTGTCAGCTTCAGTTTAAAGGGAAGTTGATCTTGTTCTAACATGATTATTCTTGTATTTTTTGCTTCCTATTGCTCTCAAAGTCTGTAACCACATTGTATTTGCTTTGCCTCCCTTTCTCCTTTGCCTCCATGACAGCAAAGTGACATGAACTCTTTCCTGTGGAGAGTAAAACGGGCTGCTCCTCATCCACCTTCTTACCTATTTGGTACCATCCATGTGCCCTATACCCGAGTCTGGGACTTTATACCAGAAAGGTCCAAGCAGGCTTTCCACAACAGTCGAAATGTTTTCTTTGAGCTGGACTTGACCGACCCTCTGACCATCTCCAAGTTGACAAGCTGCCAGCTGCTGCCCCATGGGGAGAACTTGCAGACCCTGCTACCTCGAGACTTGTACCGTCGCCTCAAACGACACTTGGACTATGTCAAACACATGATGCCTTACTGGATGACTGCTGACCAGCGTGGCCGTGGACTGTATGCCGACTACCTGTTCAATGCCATAGCGGGAAATTGGGAGAGGAAAAGGCCTGTTTGGGTGATGCTGATGGTGAACTCACTGACTGAGTGGGATGTGAGGTCCAGGGGGACACCTGTGCTGGACCTGTTCTTGGCTCAAGAGGCTGAAAGGATGGGAAAGGTGACCGGCGCAGTAGAGCGGGTGGAAGAACAGTGTCATCCCCTTAATGGACTCAACTTTTCTCAGGTAAGGAGGAAGGAATGCATGTTTATCTGTTCCCCTGTGTATTTAATTCCTCATGTGTACACAGCTGGATTAGCTTGAGAAATGGCAAAGACGAGCAGGCTGTGACGGGCCAGGAGTATAGATGTAAGATTGTGTATCCTGTGCCATTCAGCTTGTAGTAAAGTTGCTCTGCAGACAATTAGGTTGGGCTCCGGAACCCAGAGTAAAAGTTCAATCTGTGTGCTCAGGGGTGTTTCTTAGAGAAACAGTCAGAGAATGTGGGAAAAGACAATATGAGGAAAAAAGTGATTAAAACCCTTCTGCTGGAGACAGCTTTACGGTTATGGATGCCTCACCACCTTACAAAACAAACACACTCATCAAGTGAATCTAAGACGATGTCAGGCTGAGCAATGCACATGCAGAATAGATTAGAGAAGGTGAGAAGAGCGAGAACACTTCCATGAATGTAGACTGCGTGTCTGACTCTGTGTTATTATGGGGCTTGTACTGTAATCAGAGACTGGAGGCCGAATCAAATAGCCTAATTACTTGATGAGCAAAGTATGGGGAGTATATCCATCTCGGATTCTTTTACTGTTGATAAAGCAAAGAAGGAAACTTAAAGAAATGGAAAAGTAGAGGTCACTTAATATGAAGGCTGGAGACCATTTTTGAAAACTGTGGGGGGTCCCATGAAAATGATGTGCATTGAGTGCAGGAGAGAGACAATCTGTTCTAATTTATTTTCGAATGGAACCTTTGATCTATATAACTGGAAGAAAAGCGTTTTATGTATTCACGCAGTACCCACAGCTGAACATATGTGCTCTTGTGTACACACATAAAGGTGAACACACATAAAGGTGAACTGTGTGCATGCAGAATCTACGTACATGCACATTGGCGGTGCGGTGCAGCCAACTCTGTGAGGGCTGATGCCCATGTGACATGTTGGAGCGCTCCGGAGCTAATTTGAGAGGCAGTGGGCTCCCAGCCTCTCCTCTTTCATCAGCATCGCCTAACTACGCTGTCAAAGCTGCCCTCCATACCTTGCAAATACTTTGGAGCTTTACTGCCCTAAAAATAAGCTAAATAAGGTAGACAATAAATAAGAGAGGTTACCTTCTGAGGACTTTTTGTAATTTATGTCCTGTCAGACATGTTTTCTTGTAATCTCAAAGAGATTCATACCTCCTTTCCTTTCCATCGATAAAGCAGTCCCAGTTTAATCGTCTGTAACGCTGATCTGTATTTAGTGTGGCAAGCACAGCAGTTCCCCTTCAAAACAACTGCGTTACAGATGAATCCTAACCATTCCCACAGCCTCTATTAGAGTTTAATAAGCAAAAACCATTGTTCATAAGCAAAAATAATGGGAAGAATACACTGACTTTACAAGGCTTGATAAAATCTTTTCAGGACAGGTGTTCAACTCCAGAGTTTTATGGCCTTGGAGATTCAAAATTGGATCATTTATGACTTGAACTTATCCCCACCCCAGGAACAGCGGATGGACTTCCAACACACACATTTCCAGATATGTATGAGAAGAATTCAGATCCGAACTGAAACTGACATGGAAACGATTATTCTCAATTATACTAATTTGTGATTTAATCTGAACACTATGGTTGATTGATTCCCTGTTTGCCTGACTGAAACGAGGATGAGGTCAGATGTATGGACCGAGAGAGAAAATGTGTGGGTTGGAGTCAGAAGAAAGAGAAACACGAAGCAAAGGCAGAGATGAAGCTGACTGGATAATAGAGGGAGTTTGAGGGTGGAGGAGGGACTGGAATACACATAGAAACATAGATATGATGTGCATTGTCTCACAACTAACACTGAACTGAAGCATGAGCAATTCTTGAAGAGGGAAAAGTTCCAAACCCTGAAAGCCTACATCTTATTACAACCTCCTCTTCCTTTTGAGATTATGTAGCGCAGCAAGTTAATCTATTCCTATTCTATTCCTAAAAAGGGACTTGTTTAGTCTGATAATGCATAGGTTTGAACAACAAATAAAAAACGTGTTTACTGTTGGCATAGGTAGGAGTGTTCGTTAACGTAGCTGTCAGCAGCGTGCTGCATTAAGTGTGAAATGTCTATTCAGTAAAAAACAGTTTTCAGTGATCGTCATCAAGATGTGCTTGAATATAATCTTGTAAAATGTAGTAATTGGCGAGAAACTCGAATAAAAGTTGTTAAATCAGCAATTTGTAGATGTTTTTATGGAAATATCAAATCGATACTAGAGAAGGGATTGTGAAAAATGTATATGCTAAAAGACATTACCCTTCTTGGTGTATCCCCCCAAACTGAAATTAGATTTTTGCCCCCGCCCACAATATTGTCACAATATAGAGATCGAGTTGATTTTTTACGTGTCACTAGCCACAATTCACTAAATTCTGCAAAGCGTCGTCGTTTTCGATGTTACAAAGCGGCCACCCTAATGTACATTGGCGATTCATCATTAGTCACACTATAGGCTTTTATTGGCATCTGGTCCGAGTGGTGCCAGTAGGGTTAGTTCCTCTGGTAGGAGCGTGGTCCTGAGGATCATCGTCTTCTGGATAGATGAAGGTGGAGTGGGTGCTTGAATGCAGTCAAAATATTCGGCTTTTTAGTGGTGGCTTTGCTGGTGCCGTTGAAAGACATTGTGATCCAAAGGCTCGTTTATATTCCAAAACATTGCCTCAAACCCAGTAGCTGTCGGAGCTGTCATACGTATGTGCTTCCTTTAAGCTGAGATCTATGCATCCACAAGATGGCAGTGACGAGACCAATGGCCACTTCAGAAGAGGTTATGATCAAGTACCTTGTTGATGAAAAGCGGCAGACGGAAGCATCCTCTGACTCAGCGTTGGTCTGTGATACCATTTATTACATCACAATACGTGAACAGAGAGGTTTTTTAAAATAATTTCAGGTAAATTTGTCTTCTTTGTGGTATCATCGACAATTGTTGTGTTTTTCTTGAATTACAGCTACGATGCCCCCAAACATTTTTGCTGGAACTGTTTTTTCATTTTTCCTTCTAGTCCATGTCCATTAGCTCTGAAACATGTTTTTTTTTAATCATAAATATGTATGATTGAACTCAGAGAGAATATCTTTAACATTGATCTTAAATGGTGAATTGGGTCCACAAACACTCCCAATGATTTGTGGATGTCTCTATGAGTGGTGTGGCTGCATTTAAGTTGTAAAAACAAAGATGGGCCATGGTTCATAGTCCTTTTCCAATTCTGTGAAGTCCAAGCCAGATTTAGGTTGACAGCTTTGGGGATAGGCCAGCTCAGAAGTCTCTTTGAGCAATGGGAGGGAGTAGCTGGGAAAATCTTAGCTAATGTAAAAGTTGTACGCTGACAGTCGCAAAGAATTTAACTATTTCAAGGGTGGATCAATGAATTATCCTCAAGACTTATCACGGGCTACATCCTCCAAATGTATCGGTTCTCATTATTAATATTGCAAACTGCATTCACAAATTCAATCACAGTATCACAATGATCCAGAGTTTTCACAGTACTTGAGGACAGCTCAAATCTCTGAGCTTCTAACACTCCCACCAAATAATCACCCATATTTGATTTCCCTGGGTCGCATTGCAGCTGAGGCCACCGGCCCATGTCAGAGGGAAATTACATATTAGTGGCGCCTGTCTCCCGGAGAGAGGTTATAGGTCATGGTGGGAGGTGACAGCAGAATCAGGGAGCAGCCGAGCAGTAAGGAGACTGCCAGTCTGTCGGGGTCAGTCTGGACCCTGCTGAGCAGGCAGCGGCCAATCTAATAAAATACCTGGCCCAACCTCTGACCAGGCTTCCCATCACAGAGAGAGAGAATATAGTTTTACATAGAAAAGAGACAGGTTTAGAATACATTTTATACATACACAATATGAATGCTAAATTAAAAATATTTCATTTCACAAACAGGGTTGATATCCATTAATAAAACATAAAAATAATCTTGCCTTTTACCTAACTAAAATAATAGCATGGGTGCTGGAGTGGCAGCTGTTCATGTGATAGAAAGCATTTGCTGTTGTTCATGTCTTGGGGGGGAGAGAGTATCAGAATCCTATTTCCTCTCTGCACCCTCTTTCTTGTGTTTACAGCCTCAATGACAAATCTGAAGTGTCTATTTCAATCAGTGAAGCTCCGGTGCCATCGCTCTGGTAGAGAAAATGTGAGGCTGAGGTTTTTCTGTTGTGCTGACACTGCAGCTTCACACATGCTGTGGTCACAGTGGGGTACTTTTAGGCCTGAAGATGTGGATGATATATCACAACAAGGTATTCCTTCATGGTGAAAATCTGAAATACGATGATATTTAGTTTTAAGTTTTGGTTTTTCATATGCATGAAAATATATAATGAAACGGTTCGGTCCTCGGAGACTAACCACCAAATTTACACACAGTGGTCATAAAGTGAAACAGTTAGGGCTAGAGGTATTCCCCTTGACTGTGTTTAGACCCACACAGTCTATGTTTCACATGAGTCACTATTACATTATATGATTTTCATTTTGATTTGTGTTTGTGTTTGGTTTTCCAAGGCAGATTAGACCTCATAAAGAATATGGCCCTAGGATGAAGATTAATGATTTGAATGTAATACAAAAAAAAGTGAGTAAAATATAGCGCTCTTCCAGGAGGAATATCTTTTTCTACACTGATCCAGAGGCTTCTGGCTGAGCATGACAGTTATTTGATGAGCATGCATGGTAAGCAGTGAATAAAATATTGTGAGCCCAGTTCCCAACCTATCTGAGCGCAGCAGCAGTGGTGGAATCTCATGCGTAGGATCAGATCATGCAGAATTCTTTCCACTGTGTTTTTTGGACCATGTTCACCTAAACAGGACATATTTAAGCAGAGGAATTAAGAAACATCCAACCTTTCCCGTATCCAAATATTTATATTCCATGACAGGTGTGTAAGTTTTAAACAATGTTTTGGCCAGAGAGACTGACAGATGGAAAAAATGATTCTCTGTCTGCACACTGCTCTTCTTTCCTCTGACCTCCTCGGTCATTTGGGATTTTTTGTTACCTTCTGCTCACTCCCTATCTTTCCCGCTGACATGACCCGAGGCTCTGGTTGTCCTATCGCTAACCCATTGCTCATCTGCACACCCTGAGAGGAAAAAGAGGTGGAGGAGGAGAAGGGGAGGAGGAGATTGCCTTTTAAGTGTGCTGGCAATGTGCATCCCCTCTTTAGGCATGACATCTGAGGGTGTTTCACATCTTAACTATAATTACCTGCACAAATATGTGGAAAACTGTTGAGCAACACATATCAGGCAGATCATCTGGTCCCGTCGGCAGGCAGACGGCAGTCCCACTGTTGCACTAATGACTTAATAGAGCCCTTAATGACCAAATAGCCCGCTGCCATCCAGAAGCACTTAGACAATTATGTGCTGGCCAGACCACTGCAGGCTGATGGCGGGATGCAGGGAGGTAGAGTCAGGATATGTATGATGAGAAAACAGAGGCACTGTGCCTTTGACAACTGAACAAAAAAAATATTTCCTCACTGGATTCAGCGTAAACGAGAGAAAAGATATCGGAGCTGCCAGGATTCAGGTACTGTGAAGTATCAAGAAACGTTCCAATTAAACAAAGTGTAACATTTCTGGCTCCCAGTTTTCTTCGCTGAAAACTAAGAAAATCTCTCTGTTAACCAAATTTAACTCAAGTTGAAAGTGGTAAGTCCAGCAAATGGAAGAGGGGACATGATCAAATTAGTGCAGGATGGGATATTTTTCTTTATTCACTAGAACTGTAACTTTGATAATAATCAACAATGAAACACTGACTTCGCCATAATCGCCATGCCTCTCTATAAAACTACTATTCTGTCTCTATTTAGAGACTCCAGAGGTCACATCATTCCTTATTGATCCTGAGAGACTCAAAGTAATGACTCCTGCACATTGTCACTGACCTGAGTACCACAGGGGTAGTGAAATAAGTGACAGGTCGAAGTGCTTCTCCATAATTTAATGTCAAATGAGCCGAGCAATTCCCTTCTTCTTACACCCTCATGTCCCTGTAATGTAGAAACCGAGTGTTACTCTCTGTTTAAATTGTTAATGGCCACAGATAGCGTTGCTCCATCCTCGCTATGCAGTCATCTCCAAATGAGCCCGGCACACGAGCACAGACATTAACACTCGTAAACGCACACACGTAAACACACCCTCACACAAAGAGTGCTCAGTAACAAGGTTCTATGTAATTATTTTGTCACTCTAACAGCTGAATTCGGTGAGTGGTGGCTGGGTGCGTTCTACTGCAGGCAGGTAGTTAAAAGAAAACAGACTTTATATTTCCATATTACTTAATGTTCTTCCTAACAACAAGAGAAACAGCTGTAAAAGGTGCAGAGCTGGAGGTTGTTTTCTATGAGAAGGCAGGTAGTTTCCAGGGAGGCTGAGGTTAATCTCTGGTTGTCTGAGCCAGAGGCTGATTGATCACAGACAGGAATGTGACCGACTGATTTCCTGAGACCCACTTAGTCCCTCTGGAATGTTGTTGTCTTTTGAGATGCCATTGTTATCTAACCAGAGGGTTAACCCGGATAAAACCAAACACCTCTTCATGTACCTGCAATATGATGACATTTGTACTTTTATTAGAATTTACTATGCATATTTTAACATCTGCTAAAGGCCGCAATATATATAATATAATGTAAATATATGGCGCTGGGATTCCAATGCTCATGGTTATAAGTGGAAACTTGGGCTGGAACTTTGACTCTCCTAATTCATATATATTAAGGAATCCTTCAAATTAAATGGCAAAACCTGCTGCATGCAAAACTGTCCAGAAAGACACACTCTACTATTAAAAAAAAACATTTTATGAATAACAATACTAGGATATAAACTGGGTATAGGCAAAAAAAAAAAAAATGGCTTGGTTAATGCTAGCTGACAATTGATGGGATGGTTCTTACTAACCTGCATTGACAGTTGATAGGTAATGCATTAAAAGGATTCGGCTACTTCCTGCCTCTAGATTGATTGTATTCGCTTGTGAGCTGCTGATGGACTACAGCCAATATACCTTCATCATCTAGAGGCATTTGCCACTTGAATTTAAACATATACGAATTTGGGCATTGACTGAACTAGCTGGAATTTGTCTGTGAAGGACTGTTTCTATATTCCTAAGTGTGCTTTCAAGTTTGCTGCCTTGTCGTCTTGTCGTGTCGTCTTGAATTCCTCTAGCTCCAAAACAGAAAGAATTTCACTCATAAACAGACACAGCAACATCGGACTCAGTCCCTACATGCACTGCTTTGCTGTTCACCACCATCTAGCTTTAAAATCGAAGAGGAATGAAATAATGCAGAGAAATAGTATGCAATAGTATGTATAAGACCGAAAGAGCAGCAGTAGACAATGACCAGTATGGCATATTAATATCGCCCTGTGTGGGTGACAATGGAATCGCCATATTGGTAACTATGTGGCCTGTAACTTCCATATTGGACCTTTGGTGGTCCAAGATGAACTCAGCATCCTGGTCTGCCTGTAACATCCGCCACACATGCTCACACCTCTTACACACTCCTGGCCAGCAGTCATAAATAGATGCCAGCAGAGAATAACTACGTGCATGTGTGTGTGTGCTGCATGAGCCAGGTTTGTTGGGGATTAGGTAGCATTAGTGGAGCCCTCTCAGTGAACCTGATTTTAATGTGACCCATGCGTTTTCTCTGCCCTCTTTGCCCTGTCCCCATTATACACAACCCAGTGGAGCACTTCAGCTCTGTTCATTCTCCTGCCCCAGTATCCTCTCACATTCCTGAAGGCCCCTGTCCAAAAACTTACACACACAGGCTTATTTTCACTTTCACACCATTTACTTTCATTATCCTGAAAGTAAAGTAAATTGCTTCAGTTGTGCTTTTTTATGTCTACTCTTCCAGACAGACTTCTTAGGAACGTGTTTGTCATTCTTTGGCAATACTATGTGGCACACATTTAGTTCTTCTTTTTCATATAAAAGCACTTGACTCTGCTATAGAGAAGCAGTCTCTGACAGAAGACCATCATGGGGCCTTGTGCGTGTGCAACCTTTATATGTGCCACAATAACGGTATGTTGGTGTGGGTTATATACAATGATAAACCGATAAACCAGCCAAAACATTTGAAAAAACCTGGCTTATATTGTGATGGTCCCCTTTTTGTTGCCTAAATAGCTACTTGAAGAACTGTGTGATCTGACACTTGTCTATAATACTTTTCTTTTTCTTCCTTATTTTTGTGCTAGAGTAGCTCTTCTTCAGAAGTGGAAAACAAAAGCCTCGCTCCTTATGAGCATCAATGAGCTTTGGGTACAAACTTGCACAATGATGTTTTAAACAGACAAACATGTGTGATCAGTGGCATAATTGACACAGGATCATAAAATGATTTGTCTTTTGTCATTAATTGACCATAATTACTTTTCTATACTGAGGTGGGAAAGAGTTTTCCTCTCCCTATTTTCATATAAAATGTGCTGTAGTATGAGTGTAGGTTATTCATGATTTGACAAATGGACACTGAGTGTCAATGCTTGGGTTCAGTAAATTGATAGATTTTATTTAACAAAAGTCCATGTCAATTACTTTCCCATTGTTTGATTGTTTTTAATTGTTTTGAATCTTAGATGATCGTTATAACCAGGGCATCATTTATGGCTGATGTTTTCCGGCCTTTTTCCATCATTCACTTGTTTTTAAACTGTTTCTGATTAAATGATGTTAAATTATTGTATGTAACCAGGGCCCCATGGAAACGAGACTCACGTTTCAATGCATTGCCCTCTCTTAATAAAGATTAATAACAATAATTAAATAAAGGCAACAAGCATCACCTGCAGTTATCCCATAATCAGCATTCTCAGTATCATAAAGACTTCAACCACTGAAATAGTTGGCCCAGATTGGAATAACATAAATGTCTCCGGTGTGGACAAGATGAGATCCATCACAAGGACATTTTATGTCACGAGAAATTATTTCCCGCTTGACCTTATGAAAAAAAAGAAAAAAGTTATCTGAACTTAAAATCAGCTAATCTTCAATAACTGATTTTATTCAATGAGTTAAATTGAGAGTGAATGACCGGGCCAGAAAACGGCTTTGACCAATTTAAAAACTAAAAACTGGACCTCTTGAAATGCAGCCCCACATGTCAAGTTAATTTAGTTTAGATAAACCCTATCATTTGTCCTATCTTCAAATAGTGTTGTTGGTTGTAGAGGCGGTCATTACACACTTCTCTGTCTAGGAGTGCCCCTCATCTGAAGGGGTCAGACAGACAAACCAACAGAGAGACAGGCTGGTAAGAAGTGAAGCGGGAATACAAGAGAATGAGGCCTAGCGTTTAAGGATCAGTGCCTAAATAAACTGGTAGGAGGGAAGGCAGATAATAACACAGAGGCAGGAGAAGACTTCACTGCCATTAACAAGATTCAGACAGGAATTCTATGATCCCAGCACAGACTTTTTTATGGGGACAGATTACAGAGATAAGTGAGACCATAAACTTAGCTCAGCCACAAAGTTGAAAAATTTTATCCACTTTCAAACTCTAATTTGGATAACTCTAATTTCAGAAGACAGCCAAAAAGGACCCAAAGGGTTGACCCCACACTTACAAACTGATCTCAAGCATGAAAACGACTCCCTGTATGGGCAATGGTCTTACTGCAACATTCATCAGAACACTTCAGTCCATCAGTCGCTCAAGGGATTTCAGGCATTTCTGCATTCAGACCTCAGTTTCAACTTTGAGTTCTCAGAACTATTTCTGAGCTGGATTGACAAGTGGGACCGACTGCCCATGTCCTTGCCCTCTGGATGACCTCATCCCTTTGGTCAAATCCCCGGCAGCCCCCACACCAACCTTGCTCTGAGCTGCTGTTGAACATGACTTCTCCAGTTCCTTGAAGCGACTCAGATCTGCTGAGTAAATTGCTTTTAACGAGATAAGGGCTTTAATGAATGAAGACATTTGGATGGATTCTCTTCTTTTTTTTTTTTTTGTAATCTAAGAGGAGTTAACTATTTCATGACACCACTGCACCAATGTAACGTGTTTGGTATAGAAGTCCTCATGAGAAAAATACCTGCCCATTTCACTCAGAAAAAAAAAGAATATATCAAATATAACCAGCCGTGCAGCCCATGTCTTAACATTAAAAAGGATTCAAAGACAGAATATATAAAACAGGTATGTATACAAAGGAATTCTAATAAAAGAAGTGAAAGAACAGGCACAAGCAGGGAGAGTCAGCGTAATCCCCTCAGCTCTCAGGCAAAATGGTAAGGAGAGGAGAGGAAAATAAAATTGTTCAATTTGGTGGTACTGGGAGAGAACAAGAGCAGCAATAACACAGGAAAGCTTTTGCTCTCTCCACTCAACAGTTTCATCCGTGCCAAAATAAAAAAGACAACAATAGAAATAAAGGATGCGGCTGTGAGCTTTCTCTCAGTTCTCCTGAGTGGGTTTGGAGGTTTTCCCCCTCCTGCTCTCTCGCGTCACGGTCAATTTCACCTGTCATTCACCATTGCAGTCTTTCCAACACAGTTCCTCTACCTTTCCCAAGGCATGCACTCTCTTGGCGTCGGGTGGAAGAGTTTGAATATAATACCAAACATATGGCAGAGTTTACGGAATGTAAATGAGATGAGAAATCAAATTTACTTAGAGAGTCATACTGGTACTATGGTTTAGGGAGAACCTAAATGATGGGCGGCTGTAATTACAGCCACAAACCAAACAAGAAATCAGAAGATGGAGGGAAGGGAATAAGTCAGAAGCAGAGGGAGGATGTGGGGAGAGGGTCCACGGAGGAGAAAAGAGGGGTGAGAAGGGGAGAAGCGGAGAAAGGGGAGCGCTCACTGGGTGGCTGTTTTCTCATTTTTCTTCCTTGTTCTCTCTCTTGTGGCAGTGCATCATGTGACAATGTATAATTGGCCTGTGGTCACACCAGAGTTGTGCAAACAGATTAGCAGGGAAACATGTCAGCCTCAGGGACTTGCTGAGGTGAATGTGTGTGCTGTGCGGGTCACAGATGTGGAATTGTGTGGGAAACGGTTTGATGGAGTAAAACCTATATTAATGGTGAACAGGTGGGGCAGTTTACTTTGTCACAGACAAATTTGTTCTTGTGGGCACACAGGGAATGTCTAAAGCTCATGCCCTTATGCACAGTTACACATGAATATTGAATACAAACATATTCATTCATAGGCACATTTTAAATGCTTAATTTGCATCCGTGAAATTGAATTTAGCTTGCAGTCTACTTGTATATTCCAGAAGTTAAATGTGGTTTGAGTACACTTGAGCATACACATGTCAGTCTCTGCTGTGAAGCCTGGCTAGACTACACTGCTTCACACATTTAAACTTGGCATTTCTAGATCTTCTCACAGCAAGTTTGTAGCTCTCACTTCACCGTTTCGTATTATAAGGGTATTCATAGAGGTCTAAAGCCGTAGTTTGACAGTTTCAGGACTACACTCATTCACTTTTGAGCCACATATTAGCTTCTGGATATGAAATGGGGGAAATGGTCTATTTGAAAGTTCAATGATTAATATGTTATATCTCATTTGTTTGACATTGGTGTTAAAAAAAAAGGACAATAGTTATTTTTTTATGGGGTATTAATTGATGGACTATTTCTTGGTGGACTTCCTGGGACCGGCTGAGTAAACATATTATATTTTTATTATTGATCTTCGGAGATACTGGCTGAAAGGTACTGATTGAATACTCGTACATGTGCATAATGCAGTGCAGATCTTCTGAGATTGGCTATCTTATTGTCGTCTTTTAAGGTCGCTGATGTTGTTTTATGATTGATATGTACTTTCTTTTAAATGCTTTTTGTACTGTAACGTTAACTGTCTTGACAGAGACATTTTTCCTTGTCTCCTGCCAAGGCACTACAGATGTAAATGAGTTTATAGCTAATTCTGGCACAGCTGAGAAGCTGTGCGCTGTCCCTCTCTAATAAATAAATAAACTTGTGAAATATTTTCATGAAGAAATGTGAAATTTTAAAAATTTACAAATGATTTGAAAAACAGCATTTTGCAACATCATTGTAGTTTCAACTTTGAAACTACATAAGTGTATTAATACAGGATAGAAATAAACTGTCCTCCCATTCTATTCTAGAGTAATGTTCTCAGTTGACTCTGGAAACAGATAAGAATATGAGCTTGACTTGGCTGAAGAACATTGGTGTGTAAGGACGAACAGTTATTGGATGTCTGGAGAGTTGCAAGAGAACTCTTGGCAGGACACCACAGTCCTAGAGATTGCTCAGCGCCTGCATCTACACAAGAACATATGCGGACCACCTCCAGTGCCATCCTGGAAAGCCCACCCAGGCCATTAAAAGACAAAGCCCTAAAAAGGTTTAAAGTGGGCAGCACTGAGGAGAAGAAAGGCACAACAAAAGACGAAACAATCACAGAGATCAGAACCACCACTGAGGATAAGGAAGGTACTAACGTGGCAACTTCTATCATAACGGGTTCTGCCATCTTGTTTGTAATTGGAATGGACCTGAAATTACATCAGTCCACTTGTGTGGAGGAGATGGGAAGTAATTGGTCCACTGATGACCTGTCAACGGGAGACAGTTGGCGATAACCCTAAGAAGGTTGAGTGCTCCCTGATGTTCTTCTCAAGGTCAGGGCCGCCTAAATCTTAAAAAAGCTCTAGCACCAGATATAATTATTGAAAAGACGTACTTAATGGGTGTGTGTGTGTGTGTATGTGTGTTTTGTTTCTTTTAACCCTAATAATCGGTTTAGGTTGTAATGGTGTCATCGGTTGTTAATGAATGAGTTCAATTATAAAACATTTTTAGATTGGTATGTACCGAATTGATTTCAAAACCATAAATCAATGAATGACATGAGAGAGATAAGTGATAACAAACACACCTCTCAAGAGACGTGAGATTGAGGTTTCAATATCAACCCCAATCATGCCCAATAATGAGCATACTAAATAGGTAATAGGATATCGTTAACTCCAATATCCATTAAATAAACATCAATACATAATCCCTGGTTTTCCGTTTTAGAAAGGTATTTTTTTTATTGTTTATTTGAACAGGAAATCCGTATCTCATTTTCATGAAGGAGAAAATCAACACCTGATTTTTTAAAGAGGTTACAATTTTAAACCCTTCTGTGCAGTGGTGCGATGAATGAAATAATCATAAACAAACAATCTTTGTCCTAAACTGTCTATAGTTAGCGCACAACATCCCATCTTGTTGTATACTGCTGCATACTCATACTTCACAGTAAAATGTGATGTTTTGTGTAGGTGCCTTCTCTTCCCGGACTTTCCTGCAAGTTTCTCTTTTCTTTTATTCTGAAGGTGTGTGCCATAGTTTAAAGGCTCCAGGGATATGTTTCCTTGTCAATGGTCTCAAACAGATGTGGCCCCAAATGTCTTATGTTGTGCCACATCTTTACAGAATCTGATAATATGAAAAATATGGACTGGACATAGTGTGAGCCAAGCCATGTTCGGGATCACTGTGAACCATTTGCCTGTTTGTGTGATTTTTGAGCTGTTGATTCTCTCAGGTAATAGTGTCAACGCCTCAGGCGGCTGACAGGAGTTTGAAAGTGCGGGGATGCGTGATATTTTTGACAGCCAAAAGCGAGATTTCGTAAAAAGCTCATAGAGAATGAGTGAGTATCGAAATGAAAACACAAGTCCATTTTACCCGCTTGCCAAAATGCAATGAAGGAGTGAAAGAGAGACAGAGAGAAGGAGAAACAGAAACAGAAAGAAAAGAGGCCAGGCCACCTCAAAGCCCCTCTTGTCAGTTCTGTAAACGGCCAACCCAAGCAATCGAGAGCAGTGTGAATGGATTTTTAATGCCTGCTAACAGCCGGGAAATTTATTGAGATGGAGGATGGATTCAGGGATGTGGTGATAGATGGGAAAGATGGAGAAAAGATGAAAGTGACGACAATGTTTGGATGCAAGATCCCGGCGCACCGTTGCTACAACACTGCTGCCCCAGCTTCCTTTGGGTCTTGACTTCATGCTCGCTTTTGTTAGTAGTTTCTTTTAAATCTGTGGGTTATTTCACTGTCTCCAACTACTTCTTTTTTTTATCTGTCATGTATTTCTTGAAGTGTTATTATTCCCGTGATTGACACAAATGCAGTCTTGATTATTTGAAAATCCTATTTTTAACTGCTTATATTTCTCTGCAAAGAATGAATATCCAGTTGGCTACTGACTATACACTCAGTTAAATTGGATTTATGGCATCATATGCTAGTGAAAAATCCCGTCCAACACAAGCATTATGAAGACTCCAAGACACTATCAATAGCACCCTAACAAATTAAAGCATTTTGTGGCAGTGGTCAGAATGAAAGCATTAACTTGGCTTTAAGCTGAACTGGGAATTCACTTGACAAAGTTGATCGTGACTGCAGATTACATTTTCCTTCAACTGCTTCAAGACAACAGCCTTCCTGCACAAAAGCACATGTGTGAGAGTGAAATGATCACATAATTACTTTAATAGCTGTGTCCTTCAGCTAATATCTGGGGAAGTTAGTACATACAATATGACCCTGTATGTTATGAATGTCCGCAATTTAAAAGACTATTGGCATAAAATTAAAAAACAAAACACTGTGTGTATTTGTTCAGTACTTTACCTTATGGTATTTATTATAGCCGCGAAAAGTCAGGGGTATTATTGGATCGTCAATGCCACCGCATCCGATGCTGTAGATCCTTCGTGTTAATGCTATAACTCAAAAACTATATCATGGATCATTTTCAAATTTTGTACCGACATAGGACTTAGTGTTTTTGGGAATAGAAAAGTTGTATATTTATGACACTAGGGGGAACATTGTTTCCAAAATTGTTAGTCTGTAATTTCTCAATGGACTCGAGGAGATCTATCTTGTATACACTGTGATTTACTCAAATAGTTTATATACTACTCAACAGGGGGAGCTTTTTACAAAAAAACCCTTTCTCAGACATAATTTCCTAATCATTGGTTCTATTTAGTCGCCGATTTTGTGCCGATGAATGCACTCAAAGAAATCTACTTTGTAAATGTTGTATTTTACTATAGTAGTCCATATTTTACCCACAAAGCCTTTTTTCACGAAAAACACTCTTTTCCAGACATAACCCGGAAAAGATGTATAATCGGAAAGAAAATACTGCATGTAAACACCCCTTTCCGAAAGGAAAGAAGTTTTCCGAATTGGATATCAATCCTTTGCAAGGAGGTAGTCCTTGCAAAGGAGGTAGTCCTTGCAAAGGAGGCTTTCCTTTCGATAAGCTTTTCGGATAGCATGTTGTGCATGTAAACGCTCTATCGGAGCCGACATTTATTCATTGCAACTTTGAAACATTTAACATTTTTGGACGGTTAGATGGGCGAAAGGTCACTTGCTCTCCATGCCCTATTAGCGTATTCTTCTTCTGGGCGCATCTTAGCGGTTGGCACCGGGCTCACCACAGCATTATCGCCACCTTATAAACGGGAGTGTGGATCATCAGCGCATGTCTGAAAGCGTTTCCGATTAGATAAGTCGATTCATGTAAACACCGGGTCGGAAAGGATCACAAGTCATGTAGACAGGTGACCGACATTGCAATTCGGACAGGTTTGATTCGGAAAGGAGAAAAGTTATCCATGTAAACCCACCTAATGCGAGGAAAACTGGATTGATTTTGGGATAGGTCTGTTTTATAGTTAAAACAATAGAGGGAAATTTATTGCCCAAAGTTTTTGGGCCTTCATTTCTCAACAGTTGAGTCCATGTAGTCCAAATTTGGTGCATATGGATTGAGTAAAGAAGAATGATCATGTATACACCACGTTTAACTCTAATAGTTCACATTTTACAAAAAGATTTCTGACATGATTTCCTAACCGTTGGTTCGCTTTAGTCCAACTTCTTTGCATAAGAAATTAGTTGACTTGAGGAGATCCTTCTTGTAAATACCATATTTTATTCTAATACTCCATATTTTACTCTCTACCTTTCTTGCGAGAAAAATGTTTTTCTTCAAAATAACTCAAAAACGATGTCATGGATTATTGTCCAATTTTATATGCACATATACCTAATTGAGAGGAAGAACTGGATTGGTTTTGGGAAAGTTCAATTTTATATTTGGGACATTGGGGGGGTTTGTTTTAATGTTTTGGACCCATAATTTCTCGACTGTTGGTTCCATTTAGTCCAAAATTGGAACATAAGAATGGACTCGGGGAGATCTATCTTGTATATTATATTTTACCATAATAGTTATTATTTTACTCACTATGGGGAGCTTGTTTATGAATAACTCTGTTTTTGAGCCATAACCTCCTGATTGTTGGTCCGTTTTCGTCCTACTTTGGTGCATATGAATCTACTCAAGGATATTTATCTAGTTTTTCATATTTTACTATCAAGGGGAGGTTTCTTCATGAACAACACTGCGTTTCGAACAGAACTTCACATTTAATTTGATTAGTTCAATCAGGGGGGTTGCTTTTGCAACGCAGAGAAATTCGGGTATAGAATTGTCGGGGACGACAGCATAGTTCTAGTTTTTTCAGGCATACAAATGGCGAGTCCTCCCTGCAAGAAACATTTATGCAATTCATAAAAAAGACATATCCTTTCTCCTTGACTAACAGGCTTCCATAATAAAAAATGATGGTTCAATAAATAGTAGTGTAGGTAATGAGTATATACTGTCTCTTGCTGTTTTTAATGGATTGGTTCTGTGATGCGTTGCCAGCTTAAATCCTGCTGCTGGAGAAAGCAAACTTGTCCGAAAGATTTCAATAAATGCTTAGACCTTGAGAGAACAGCAAATGATTTTGTAAGTCAGTTCAGTTCGCCTTTGTCATAAAGCTAAGCATATGCACAATTCAGATTTATCAAATAAAGCATGAAAGACCACATGGAACAAAAATATGTTTTTCTTGTGGTTGTCAGAACTGGAGTCCAGATGTGAGAAATTGGTCAAATCATATAAAGTAAATAAACTTCCCTATCTTTCCTCAAGCCAGCTGCTGTTTACAAGAACCTGCCCCTGTTTCCAGCAAAAGCTGGACAGCTCCTTGGAAACAATGAGGAGAGAAGATAAGAGTGACGAGGAAGGGAAAGAGACGGAACTAATTTACAGAAGTTGGTGAAGTACGAGAGAATAACAAGCTGAGAAATAAAATAAATTTTCCTTTTGATATCATATAATGCAACAGATGTTAAAGTAACAGTCCTGAACATTCTTTTGACTTCATCCAATCTGTAGGAATTAGATGTCTGGCAAATTATTAGTCACTCTAGTTGAGTATTTATTTTGTGTATGTGTGTGTCACATCAGACATCTTTAAAATATTTATTTCAAATGAATCATAAATCGTTCATTTAGTGCATTATTTAGTCTTATTCTGATGTTCACTTCGGAAAATAAATTACAATCTCACTCTTGACAGATAAGTCATCCTGTAGTAGCTTGGCCTATGTGCCTTGTAGGTGGTATGAAAATGTCAAGAAATGGCAATAGTGATGAGCAAACTTAAAAGAATCCCGATAATAAATGATCGGTCACTAACCAGCATTTTATTCACTTGAAAAATCAACACAACTCACAACATGTGATGATGAAGTGTGCAAAAGTGTATTCCGTTCAGAGATAAGAGATCACCTATAAAACAGAAAGTTTAGGACAATTCTTTGGATACCAGTGGACAAGGAGTGCCCTAGTTTCAAGTAAATACAATTCTGATATTCCTAAGTGACCATCAGTCCAAAACACACACTCTGCCAATAACCCCTTGCTCCGCTTTCCCTCTCAGACAGTTCCACTACAGAGAATGGCAAGTCAAATGTCTGCTTTTCAGCTGCAGATCAAGTGAGGCGCTTCAGGCTAGAAGCCTTATATAGGTCTCTCTGCTCATACATAGCTTCAATTCAACATCAAGTAGATCCGGATCTTCAAAGTACAGTTTTTCTGTAATGATCCAATGGGCCCCGGAATGTTTGAACAGGCTGGCCAGCTTTTGCAGGGCGTTTCTGTTGCATCGGTAACGCAAGATCATCTAAGAGGTCTTTGGCGTCGTCCAACACTTTCTAGCAGAAGCCATTAAAGGCGGGGACCGACCTCATTCAATAAAACTTCAAATAAAAGCCACAGCTTTCTGCATTTTCTGTAATGATGTGTTTACAGTCCGTTTTGATCACTGATCAGCGGGAGAAAAATATGTCAGTGCGAGATACAGGCAGAAAAAATGTATTGATGAACTGGATTTACAACATGTATTACATGAAGTCCAATGCATCTCTGATGATTTTGAACTTTTTAAAAATGTCCCAATTCAATGGACATATATAGCTGCAAGATTGTTCAATTTAACTCAGTAAACTTGACTCAAGTTAATGCAGATTAACCAATATACTTGCAGCCCCATCTGTTCACGTCACATAACGGGCAAAACGTTGCAACGGATGAGAACGCCTACAGATTCTCGCGTGATCCTGTGATCTCACAGCCTATATATTTTAGATTTGATTGCTTTCTAGGGTTGAGTGGGGATGATGTGTATGAGATGTCTTGCTACAGAGTTGAATTATTTTTAAATGTATGATGTAGTATGATGTAGGCGGAAGCTGGATCCTACTGGCCCTACTGGCAGAGGGTCCTTGCTGATGATGTATCTATGTTTGAGCAGCACTTAAGGAAGTACAAGGAGTGACTGATGGCTGTGGACCAGGAGCTCCTGGTTTGCCCTCCCAGGCTCCTGTTACCCATTGATGGTGTGTAACATTTACTCAGCAGAACAAAATTTAACTGTGTCCAAACCTTTGATAGGTAATGCATATCCAAGTAAAAAATGTCTGTTTTCGCTCTTTCCCTTCAAACCTGTTGTGGTCTGCCTGGATGTAGAGGCCAAACTTTGAATCAATGAATCCACAGAGCTACAAAATCCTATGGCACTAAATGTGGCATTTAAGCTGCCCTACCTCACACCACACCTACGCCCACACCCCAACCACACTCCCTCGGGGCAGACCGATTATTTGTCAAAATCATCGGCAGCCTCTGAGAAGGGAAAAAGTAGTATTCAGAAAGTGTGAAGTCTGGTTTAAGTGCGTGAGATGTTCCAGAAATTCCATCCATCTTCTCTTAGGCTAACCTTGGAGGGTGCTGACTGCAGGAAGCGGGAGTTTTTTGGTTGGGAGGGCGTCAAGTTTATGAGAAGTTTTTTTGGCAGGTCTTTAGAAATGGTGGGCATTGCCCACCACTTAAAGCAAATTTCTCACCTTAAAATGCTTATCTTGGACTTGTTGAAGTTGTCAGGGCAGGACTGATTGGGGAACAAATCATTTTGAAGAATTTCTGGTTTGGGTTCAGCATTCCTTGAAAAGCATTGCCCACCCAGGAGGATCTGCTGATCTGGCTCTTGTAAAAAGCAACTCAATTCCACTTTTACTTCCAGAGAAACACAAATAAATTCCTTTTAATCAGCCATGGATTCTATTGGCGCTAATTTGGAAGGAATGTAATTGAAACTTATTAACAAATTCATAAGGTAATAGTGCTTCAGTAAGCTCGATTTCTTTCTCCAACAACGGTCACTGATACACCTGTGGGTGATCTTGAGGCAGTTTGGATTAAGATACAATTATTTGAGGCTGTGAATTTCAAAAATCACGCAGCACAGGGGATATTTCAACAAATGATTAAACAAAAACTCTGATATCCTGAAGGGTTCTTGGCTCTTACTTCCTGTCTGTATTTCCTTCTTGTTCATCGGTTTCTGCTGTACTAAGGGGGAAAAGGTCATGAGTTCAGCTCCTCTGAAAGTGAATCCAAACCGCGTGCTAACGAGAATGCCAAACCTAACAGAGGCTGACAGGTCATTGCACTGAGGGCTGCTGTGTGTATATGTGTGTGAGGATAGGAGGGTTGGTGTGTGAGTGGAGCTTAATAAATCACTTATTTTTTCACACGCAAGCATGCAGGAATGCACCCTCATAAACACACGTGACAATGAGTGTTAAATTACACACAGACACGCGCACAGTTCATATGCATTAATCAGCAATATCTAAATGATGTGTCTCCCCCATCCCCACCCAATCCCATCATGGCCGTAACCACCAGCTTTGTCTGCTCGTCAATCCAGGCTCAGATGAAAAGCAGATGGGTCAGAGGGTAGTGAAAAAGAGAAAGAAAGAAAAAAACTTTTTTGGGGGGGGGGGGTCTAAAGTCAGATGAAGGCTAAGGGGTCAAACCTAGACAGGGATGGCAAAGCTGCTGAGATATCTTGCACGGAGAAAGAGAGAGCAAATACAAATTATTACACCATGGATGAGAGAGCTAAGGAAGAAGTTAGTGTGAGTGGAAAAAAAAGAGGCTTCTGAGGGGTCAGGCCAGATACGAGGGAACATTCAGATATTTTCACATGAAAACAATCTATTCAATGATAAACATGTGTCTGTGTCACACATCCCAGAACTCTCTGTTCTAATTATGTGTGTGTCTCTTTTCTGTCACATACTCCTGACACTATCCAACGTCAACAATACACTAACATACAAAGACGCCTCGCCCACCATTTTGCTAACAGCGTGGGGAACGTACTTCATGAGTGTTAACTGACACGAGCCATGACACCCCAAACACAATGCTAGATAGTGAAACATTGCATATCTTTTTACTATCCTGTTTTTTCCCCCCTCAGTAGTGTCCTCTTCTGCCTCCTAGCTAGGTACTTATTCCCACCATCAGAGAGGGGACACAATAAATCAACGCCTGGTGCTACTGACAGCTTTCAGGACACTGATAAGTTCCTTCTATTTTTAGCTTTGTACTGACAAGATGGTTTGCAGTTAGTCCAAAGCACTGTTTGTAAGATGTCTGGATGTTTTTGAGTTCAGTATGTTAATGCATAATGTGAAGAAATAATTGTCAGGTCAGATTGATGATGAGCTGAGTCGACCATTATTTACGGTGGTTTATAAAAGCCGAAGGTTAGGCTTTAGGGTTCATGGCGTGTTAGAAATTCGGAGAAACATTAATCAACCGAGCAATAATGCAACAGTTTGAAACCCCAGACTTCTTTATGGCCCAATCGGTAAAACCAACCGACCTGATGTGACTCACATTGTAGTAGGAGTGTGTTAGGGAAAAGAAAATACTACCTTCTCCCCACTTGTTTCTTACGTCTTCCCTTATGTTATGTCTGGTGAATGATGGGAACAAGTCAGGCAGAAGAAGGGTAAATATTCTCCTTCTTGTTGATGTGGTAACTTCCCTAGACTATAAACATTATTGGGTTTCTTTTAGCTTTCTCTAAATCTTTATTGTCCTTGTCTGTTTGTATGTGTATACCTGTTTATGTTTAGTGTGCCTAGGAATTGTGTGAAACTTTCCTCTTCTATGTAGTACTTTCACAACAATGGTTGTGGTAGACTGTCTATTTATTTGTGGGAGGTACAGAGTCCTCTCATTCTTTTCCATTCTTCTGTTGGAACCCTGGAATGCCAGAAAGCCCCTGGGTATAATTTGTGTAGAGTGTGGCTTCTTTTCTACCCAATTAGCTTTGACCTGTAGCATTTTAATCATTGACAATAATCTTTGTTTGCATTTGTGTGTATAATACTGTTTTCGTGAGATTTTGTGAAATTTTTCGCCAACACATTCTCTGATCATTCAATGTTTTTTAATCCATTCTTGACACAATGTTACTGTGTATGATATTTCCCTTTGTATATGTTGAATAACACACTGCATCGACTTCAAACTCTCAAATCAGATGTGTAGCTGGTATTATACAACAGTAATCTTATAAAATCCCAGTGTTAATCGGGGTAAACTTTGACGCAGCAGGGAGTGTGGTGAGGCCCCAGTAATAGTCAAATAAACAGACATGAGCATAGGGAAGTTATTCAAGCCATACTAATGCACAAAGATTAGGTTCAGACCAAAGGTTTGGTGACACACTGGCCTATTTTTCTCATGTACAACATCGAAGACACATAATCTCTTAAAATAAAAACAAAATAAACAGCTCTGGAAACTCAAAGAAGCTTTGATAGGAAATTGTTTCCTCTGTGGTGAGACTTGGCCCCATTGCACTGAGGTGTGTGTGTGTTTGTGTGTGTGTGACAGAGTGAGACACTATCAGATGAATATTCTTGTGTTGCTTTATGTGGCTGTGGCTCCAGAGCCATTTGAATTGGCCTGTACTCTCAGGTCATGTCTCTAAAATAGGGGGTCCACGTACTCCTCGGGTACTTTAAGGTATTTGAGTTTTCTTTTCAAACGCTAGTTTGAAGAAAATCAGCCATGCATCATTCCTTAATTTATTTAACTATAATAAGTGAAATTATGAACACAGATACGAGTTTAATAAACTAAATTTAACACCCAATACACAGCGGCTGCTGCAATATCCACATCCTTTTATTTTTTAGTTTGTGTTCATTTCGTTGCTTGAGAAAGTTGCAGTAGAGTGTGTTTATATGTATAGAGGCCCTTGTTTTTGCCTGGAATGCAAAGATTTGTTGTTGTTTGTTGTTGGAACAACAACAAACATTTTGATCTATATACATGTCCATGTCAACCATTTAAATACAGTAATTGTAACTGGAATACAACTGTAGACATGAAGTACAAGGTAAAAGAGAACTAAAACAGGTTTTATGTCGGTTTGAAGATGCAGTATTATTATTATGAGGGATTGTTCAAATGCACACTCATGGCACAGCTTTGAATTGCATGTCTTTATGAAGGAGATTTAAAATTTTGCACTGATCAGGAGGTAACATCCTGATTTAAAAAAAAAAATTGAGAACCATTACTCTGGCCTGCCTTTTATCGGTTTTCTCACCCCTGTCCTTCAAACAGCCCAAGACCACCACTGAGTTTGATTGTGTGTGTGCATGCTGTAAGTCTAAAGATCAGAAAGTAATAAATTTTTTGTTATCGTGTTTCAGTAAATGTTCTGGGTTTTTTTAACCACTGTAACATAGCCATGTTATTTGTGATGTTCTAGAATTTAAAGTTGAACAGACATTGGTCAGAGCTGCATGAGATGAAATATTATATGTTCTGGTTTGGCGAGGGTCATGCTGTTTAGTTCAACTGATGTTTTTATACAGAGATCACAATGAAGACCCTTTCGCAAGACCGCTTTGTTTATTTACACTGAACAAAACAAAAGTGGTATAGTGCTGCACTGTTGTATCATTTTAAACAGTTAGTAGGGTAACTGTGATAATGTTGGGAAAAAAATCACCTACCTTCCTGTTTGCATGGTAGTTCCTTATCATCCTCTGTTGAGAAGGTAACTAGCTCCCTGATTCAGGGCTCCTAAACCCAAAATATTTAGGAGCCAAATTAAATTTTCAAGAGCCAAAATATATCGATGTCACAGAACATCGTTAAATGTCTGCCTTACCTTTTCTTTGCCCTCTGTAGCGTCTCCCTTTTTTGCCCAGCTTCTGATTGTGTGCACAATATAGTCTTTTGACTCACGGTGGCGCAAAAACACATCGTTAAACATCTTTAATGTTTAAGCTTGAAAGTATTTTTCAGTTAATTTTAAGACTGGTGTGACAAATCAAGAAGGACCATTTAACAAATTAGTGGAAAATACTGTGCGTATTGCTTCTTTGCATCTAGATTAGGGTGGTCAACTTTAAAACAACAAAAACAAGAACGCTTTGCAGGTTTCGGCGTATTATGGCTAGCAATATTGACAAAATCAAATATCACATTATATTTTTTTACCAAATACCTCAGTCTCAAGATTCTGTCAGACGATCTGTGACAGTCTGAAAAGTGGCTGAAAAAAGATCAGAATATCTTTCTCTTGCTATAAGAATGAATAGACACGTGGAGGACATGCAAGCTCCACGCAGAAAGGCAGACGGAGATGTATTTGAACTCGGTTCTTCCTTGCAGTGAGGCAGCAGAAAACTCAATGGCACACATAATCTCAAACGGAGGACAAATGAGCGTCCGGCTCAAGGCTATCCTGCCTAAACCAGACAGATAGACACCCTAGTCTGGATGGTCACCAGACTTGGGTGACTGGTAGAAATAGTATAGGTTGAATTATTAGGACTTTAGTTGCATTCGCGACCATTTTACTCACCATCTGGAGCCCTGTGTCCTGCAGTCTTCCCCAATTTTTGGGGGATATTTGATGTCTTCAGGTTGTCTTGCATTTCCATCTTGCATTCATACAGATAACCAATTCTCTTCTGTTACTACCTCTGCTGCCATATTGGAGTTGTAAAAACTCAGACCCCCAATTATGTCTCCATTTATGCTTAATAACTGGAAAGATTTGCCTTGATAACGTTGTGTAAATGGGGCTCATGTTCCACACTAAAGTACTTTATTATGAAAACCTTACTTTAATCAACTCCCCTTTGTCCTGTAAAAGTTACTGCAATAGGTTGTTAATTACAAATTGAAACGCTTCATTTAATTTTGATCATGAAACATCTGTGGAAAACTCCTGGACTTGCAGCGCACCTATATCCACATTGATATCCAGCTACTGTTCTTTGGTCTCAGGTCACAGCAGGACAAAATCCTGTTTTATTTAGTTACGTGATGATAAATTTAAGAAGAAAATACATTTGAGTGGCAAGTGGAAGAAATCAAAGCAATAAATGCCACAAGGCCTGTTGTACTCCCTTGCATGGGTTTAGTGGGAGTGGCTGCTGAGTCAATTGTGACACCATTTAAAATTCACTAGTAGGGCACAGTTCTGTGTTTGCCTTAATATCAAACTGAAATTAAAATAAAAAATAAAACAACGGGGTAAAATGGGAGCAGTGTGTATTAGATGAAGAAATCTACCCTTCTTATACCAGAGATCCTGCAGTGAACAATTTCTAGGCCATGTAATAAGACACTAAATATTGCACGGTTGGTTTCATCCAGGAGCAAGACGAACCAGACAGTAGCAGTTTGTCTTTCAGTTAAGATGAATTGCGCAAGCTCTAATCTTGTTTATCCTTTTTCTCCTCTCGTCTGCTTCAGCATTCTTCTTTGTCCATGTGGCCTGTTTGATGATTTGCGGCCCATTTAAAGCCACAATCCTGTGATCTGGTGGTTAGGGTGACCGCAAACCTTCAGCATGGCTGACAAAGTCTGCCCTTGAGCCTCTGTGGGCTGAACACACATACACAAACACACACACAAGGAGAGATATAGACAAAAAGCATAAATGCTCATAGACAGATGTATGTGCCCACATGTATAACTCACAACTACTGTACACTCGCATATCGCACACCCAAACATTGAATTATGGGTATTTCCCACAAGCCTTCCCTCTTTCAGAAGCTTGTGCTGAGCGGTGGTTCCAAAACCAATGTTTTCCTTAATAGAGGGTATGGGTGCTAAAACTATTAGAAGCAGCAGTAAGCATAGTTTTAATCATATTGGATTTCTTCATACCAAGCACTTTCCCTGGGAGGCTACAGGGCTGAGAGCACTGGGTGGCTTGAGCTGGGGTGAATATGGAAATGTATGTGGAAAAGAAAAAAAAATGAATGGAAGGGAACGTATGTTTGTTGAGAGGCTTCAGATCGGACTCAAAGCATGAAGTCCCTGCACCAGAGTCCTTATAACATAGTTTAAGCAGAGCTAAATCGACACTCAAATGAAACGGTAGGGGAAATATGTGTCACTGATTCATGAAAGAGTATATTCATATGAGCACCAGATGTTATGAGTATTAATTCTCTGATGATGCAAACTCAGAAAACTTGCATAAAGTGACCAAGCCAACAACAAGCAAAACGAGAAAGAACTCCATCACATTCAGCTGGACTTCTCTCACAAACCTGCTCATAAGAAGAAATTAGGGTTATAAATAAATCAGCCTACATTCTATGACTCTTTGATCCTTTTCATTGGCTGAAATCATTCGAACTGAGAGTTTAAACTGCACATTTATGAAATAATGAAAATCTTATGAAGACGGTAAATGCCCCATCTCTGATGCTCAGGAGAAGAGGTCCAGTTTATGGAGACTGTTCCTGTAAATCTTCCACCACATGCTGTCTGAACTCTGCTTTTTGGAATCATAGATGGGTTATTTCTCTTATCCTATCGCTGGGCTCCCTCCTCACCTCCTCCCATTGGGTCCTTCTTTGAGTTTTCCTGTTTGTTTGTCTGTTTTTCTCTGTCTCTATGGCAGTTCCACTGCCTCTGTCTGCCCTCACTCACTCTCACGGATACAAACACAGGCAATCCACATTTTCACCGACCCCAGCATTGAATAGCTGCTTTGCAGACATTCACACTCAATGTCTGCAAAGTTGCTCGTAAACATGATTTATTCTTCCACAGATCTATTTTCAGCAGCACAGGCCTGATTTTTACTTTTTTGTCATTATCAAATGGTTCCTGATTAATTGCAGCGTAGTGGAACGCAGAAATTGAGCCACAGTTCAGCTCAGGGTATCAGAAGCCTCCTGGCTGATGTCCTAGCTTAATGAATCTCGTATTTTCTCTTCCTTAACTGCTAAAAACTTTCCGATCAAAGAAAGTTATTTATACACAATAAAAAGATTGAGGATATGAAAACTACTTGTAATGTTCTGCCAATAAGATATTACCTTCGTCATTCTTTTTTTTTTTCTTTCACAAATGCATTACGTTTTATAAAAGGTCTGTTTGTTTATTAGTAGGATTAAACCAAAAGTTATGATCAGATTGTTATAACATTTAAGGTCAAATCTTTTTAATTATAGTAATGATTAAAATCATCATTTCAATGTAGAATCTCATTAAATGATAATTTAACATTGAAGAATAGCGGTTATTAGAATTTCTAACTTCATGGACAATTTTTTCAATACCTGGCATAAATTACACAATGGCATCCCTATAACATCTAACACATCAAAATAAAATCTGGATCCAAGAAAAATAATCTGGACTTGTGATCCAAAAAAATAGGGCAGTAGTTATGATACACACCTGCATCTAAGATGAATGATGATAACGATATGATTGCAAATTGGGCTGGATTTTCAGGAGAAACAATCCACACAGAATTTTACTTAGCTTTACACACTGTTGGTCTCGGAGGAAAGGAATTTAATATTTAAGCATGTTAGAAGTGCATGGTAAAATTACATTTTAAAGAATGTGAATCTGAGCTGCCTTGCTGGAGGCTTGTGCTCTCTGGGTGCTGTCTGGTTATTTACTTAGTGTTTTACACCCAATAGAAGTTTTCACCTAACTCACTTCTCATCCCAGAGGCTTCCTCAGTTATTTTTCATGCAAGAGCCAACTTAAGCCACAGAGTCACCATGTTACCCTTTACAGGGCATCCAAGGTTTTTTTTTAATCCTTCCTTTAATCCTTTACTCCTGTACTTGTAATACTTTCCAAACCTGCCCATCACATGTATGCTGTGGATAATGTTAATGCATAATAACATCAGGAACTCATTTTATACCACTTTTTCATACCTTATTCAGTATTATTCACGTTTTTTTAAAACACTTTCCTCTTTATACAGTATTGTATATCGTCTTACCTCCCCCTCTCTCATTTGGTCTCTGTCCCCAGCTGCAGCTTTCACTCCCCTGTAAAGCTTGTTGGCTGACTTTAAAAGGTATATCTGATGATGGCTGAGTTTTATGTGAGTGTGTGTGTGTTTGTGTCTTCGTGTGCAATATCTCTCCATGTAATCAGAGAAGTGGAATTGGATTAACAGGACTGTACAAGTGAACCAAGATTTCCTCGGTCAATCCTGCAGATGAGACGAGTGGACTGTTACCCTGCAATTCATCTGTTTTGCATTCAGACGGAGAGCGAAACAGATGAGACATTAGAGAATGATAGGTGATAGGAATTTGTTTGATGTCTTATATGGACTTTTTTAAATATCCATGTTAGTGTGCGGCAGACAATGCCTCAATGGGTAGCATTACGTTTTGTCAATGTAACGCATATTTAATAAAATACAAGCTGCCATCCTACACTTTGGACATATGCTACATGGACATGCTAATCCTCACCAGCGGTTAGCTTAGCCTGTGTGACTGCACACAGCTCTCTGCTGTGGAGTTCACACACCATCCAACTGACAACAGCTCAACGGATATAATGCAGATGGTTCCTCAACACAGGCTTAAGAGTGGCTGAAGAGCTAGATAAGAAGACAACGTGTACTGGGAGTTACTAGAAAGGGAAGTTTTCTTCTTTTGGCAGAGGTTTTTTATGTCTTAGGTTGGCGTCTCCACTGAATGCACAAAATTGTATACTTGCACGTAAAATTACAATGGACAACAATGTGGCACGGCAGGGGGTTAATCTCCCTATCATTATTGTGAGAAAAGATGCATAAAATAAACATCGTCCATCACTGAAAATACTTTTTAAATCTGTCAAACACATCAGAAGTCAGTCTGGTGGTCCCACAATTGTGAATTGCTGGCAAAGCTTGGTGAGAAATAGTTGGGACTGTTTCATCTAAGACGTCTTGTAGACATGATTTGAAGTCTGATGACAGAATGTTTTGAAATGAGAGAGAAGTATCACATTCACTCAAGGTGTGATTTCTTAACCCTGAAAAACCTCATTTGACACCCATTCCTCTAGGCTGCTAGTCTGTGTTTCTCTTGTGCCAATGAGGTAGACATTACAATCTTGCTCGGTCTTTATTTCTGCAGGCTGAACAGGCTTGCATGAAATTGAACATTTCTGCTTGTGATTTACCGTGAAATGGTGTGCTTGTGTGGGATAAAGTTAGCTTCAGCATTGAGTCTAATAGAGCCGTGACTGAGGAGATGAGATGAGATGAGTGGGGAGCAGAAGAGAGAGGAGGAGAGGAGAAAATGCACTGTGCAATATGAACAAACCTTGATAACATAGGTGAATATGGAAGCACATCAGAACAACGCACATGCATTTAGTCACAAGTGCTTGCTTATGCATGCATGTTAATTGTGTATGGAGTGTAGAAAGGCCGTCAAAATCAAATAAGCAGAGATCATTGATATATAAAGGAATAGTAAGAACGAGAGCAAGAGCAATGGGAGGGACAGGGAGGAAGCACTCTTGATTCTAATCTAGAGATCGTCATCGAACAGCATATAACCTGGGTGCGGAAAAGGATGAAGACTGGTGGTGGAAGATGAAGAGGCTTTGGGAGAATGAGGAAAGAAGATGGTGGTGGAGAAAGCTGCCCAGCTGTGCTCCAGAGCTGTTAGACAGGAGGAGGAGAACGTGAGGGCCAATAGGTGCGCTCACTCCTCCTCTTTTTTCTCTACCTTAACTGGATAACTGTTAACATCTGGCCTTTTTGTCTCTCTTATGTTATATTACATCCCTGCTGTGTCTTTTTCATTTTCCCCTCTCTCTCCTTTTGCTTCTTCTCCTGTCTCTCACTTCATTTACCTTCTCCCGACACTCACAGTACCATATATGCACAACATGCATGTAATTAGCTCATACTTAGCACACATCAGTCCTATTCCTTTGAATATTTGACACTAAAGGGTCCACTTGTCAATTAGAGAAAGCAAGTACTATTCAGCCTTGGAGTGCACACGCAGACCTAAAATAGATATAGTGGAGCGAAAAACCGTTTGACTCAAATAAGCATTACACCATTTGAATATCATGTGAGTAATATGAAATAACTGAGGGCTGTGCTGAGGCTTGCACGCACACAGAAACCTCTGCAAGGATTCATCGCTTTAAAAGGAATGAATTCAGTCACCTGGACCAGCTAACAATTTATGTCCATGCAGGAGATTATCTGCAGCTCTCATGTTTCTGTCGGATCTCAGATGTGGAATTTGCAATGGACAAATCATTCTTTGGGAATTATTCCGAATAAAGCCATTAATCCAAGCAAAGCAGACTGGGGGAGACAAGAGAGAGGGCCGGGCCCTGGTTTGGGGCTGGGGAGGCATGTCTTTAACATACATGGCTGTTTTATTTCTGTTCCTGGTCCTTTCTCATGCCATGGAGAAGACCCAACGCATCTGTTTTGGATAGCATCACACATCATAATGGGAGCTGGATAAATCCCATGGAATTCAACGAGAGTTGTTCCATTGGTTTAAAAAAAGCAGACTGTGAAATGTGTTAGGATTATTGTAGGCCATGATGTTAGAGATGGACTAGAGGCTTTGATGGAGACAAAGGAGTGACCTGATCTAGTGTAAGAAGTCCTTTAGTCATATTTTCTTTAAATCAACTGAAAAAAATCGGGTGAATCTGTTGGTGGATTACGTAATTTAATTACCTTCAATTATACGTTCTTTTACACCAGTGATCCTTTAGAAGAATAAAACCAAAAATGATATATGAGAATTGATCATGAAAAAGACACATGGTGCTTTTCTTTAGTTCTCAATGATTAAAATATCCATTTCCTTTTCCTTATCCGGTGTTAGGTCGAAGTAGCAGCAAGCTAAGCAGGATATTCCAGACGTCCCTCTCCTGGCCAACACTTTCAAGTTCGTCCTGGGGGATTTCAAGGTCTTCCCAGGCTAGATGAGATATGTAATGCTCCACATTTGGGGTCAACAATTGGGTTTCCTCCAAGTTGGATGCCTAAAAATCCTTTATAACCACGGGGAGACGTCCAGGATGCATCCTTACCGATGCCGGAACCACCTAAACTAGCTTGGACTAAATTGGACCAATGGTTGAGGATCTATGGCCTGAAAACATTTGGAGTTAGAGCTAAAGCTCCCCTGACTGGCGAAATATACAACCAACGTTTCCCAAAATCAATCCAGTTCTTCCTCACACTATGGTTTATATATGGAATAAACTTCTTTTTTTTTAAAATACATGAAATAGTTTTGTTTTATTGCGGTCACACGATGGATCTGTTGTGGCGGCAATGATGACTATTGAATATTAATTAGCAACATAACAAAATAAAAATAACAACAATAATGACAACATTGAATAACAACAACAATAATAATAACAGTAATAATAATAATACACTTAGGTACCAGAGATGGTGCCAGGAATTAAATGTTGTATGGGCCTAGATAAATCTGATTGTTTGTTTATTTACAGAAGCTGCAGTTCCGTCAAGGTTTCCTGCAGCAGTTTGTACACATGCGGAAATTATACATAAAACTCAAATCCTGTCTATCATGTCTATTATTTGTGTGTAATGTGTGTGTTGATAGATCCATTAAGAACCCTGATGAAACAAACTCGACATTTTAATACAACAATTTTATTTGGTTACTGCATTATATTTGTTTATATTGATTTGGGGTGCGAGAGAGGGAGAGGGAAAGAAACAGGGAGAGGTGGACCGACGGGTGAGTTAGATTGACTTTTAACTAGAGAGAGTATACTGCACTCTCAGTTTATAACCTTGTTCTAACACGAAGAGTCAGGTAGATATAGAAACAATCGTGACAGCCAGGACTTTCAGCTCTGCCTCAAGTCTTGACTATTAACTGCTATAGAATAGAGAACCTTGGCTGAAAACCTTAAAAAAAAAGGCAGTGAAAAAAAAAAATCCTTTACTTGCAGGTGAGATACTTATTTACAATTCCAAGACCGAGTAAATATTTTCTCTGACTTTTTTTATTCTTAATAAAATAACCCATAAACAACGAGAGAAAACCAGGCCCACAATTAAAAAACTTTGAACCAACCATCCGTCACACTCACTCAACCACTTGTCCCATTTTCCACACGTTCACAGAGACACGCCCTTCAATAACCAAAGTGCAAAACTTAAAAAACCACCACCCTTCATACACGGCATCTATCAGCAACAACTTGATTGAATGGAAAACAAGTTCAAGTTTATAATGAGCTCTGCTGCTTTCCTATTAATAGCGAGCCTTATCAGCAAAATCTTGAAATGCTGCAGATTCTAAATCTAGAACAAGTTTTTGTTTTTGATGATGATTTTTTGACATAAAATATTGATTCATCTTATATAGTTCATGTTTACTGCTTTGAGTCACTCTTGTATTTTTAGCACACCAGTCACAGCAAAAACGTGGATTTTCTTTGCCAACATCATTCGTGATGTAATCGTAATGTTCAGCCCTTTTGGCCTGGATTTATTCCCTTTCAACAGCTCTGGGCTGTTGATGTTGAAAAAACACATAAACACAAATTCAGTCTTTAATGTTCCACTACTTTCTCACACCCCAGACCCTCCACCCCTCTCCACGTGTGGGCATTCACCGAGAGGGACCAGCTGTGCGCCTTTTCCCTCTGGATCAACTGATACTTTATTATTTTCTCTGTTTTCAAGGCAGACAGGAAAGTTGGGATGACTGGCCCAGTAGCTGCGCTGCCAAGTAAAACAGCAGGATTTATTTGTTGACAAGTGTGGGGGCGACACCCACCACCCCAATCACTGGAGACCCTTATTAAAGAGAGAAAGGGGGTTCAGGGGGTTGGCGGAGTGTATACAGTATGTGCGAATTTACAGATGCCTGTTGGTCTACTGAAGAAAAGAAGGTAAACAAGTGGGGAAAGAGCAAGCAGAGAGAGGAAGATAGTGGAGAGAACAAACTTTAATCAGAGGACGGATGGAGAATAAAAAGGCAAAAAGAGGGTGATCTTTATTTATTATTTCTTACCCTTCTATGAGAGGTATATCCTCAGACCTTAGACCCTCACCCCCTGCCTCAGGAAGGAAATAAGAAGGGACACAGAAGGACAGAGGGTGAAGAATAGGGGGCTTTCCGTGGAAGCCGGGAGCAGCAGGCCTCTGCCACTGGGATTGTTCCTCGGGTAATCCCTGGATTTCCTAAACTGAGACAGGATGCAAAACAGGCAGGCGAGGAACTTGGTGAGACAGAGATGGAGAGAGAATATGGGGAGACAGGAAGTGGGAAGAGAAATAACGAAGAAAGAGGAGAATATTGAAAATAACAGCACTGCCATGAAAGAAAATGTCTTCAGTTTTATTTTCCAACTTTTGGTGTTGTATGAAGGTATGCTCAAAGAATTTAGTATAATTATTAGCATATGCGTTTATGGGTGGTTGTATATGTGTGTTTGTTAGAGTGCAAGCATGTGCGTGTATGTGTGTGTGTGTGCGTGTGTGTTTTGGGTCTTAACAGGCATAAAGAGTGGGAGGAAAGCAAGGCTCTGGCTTTCTTTAGCTAATGCCAGATGTGATGAGTTGAAAGTAGTGCTCACCTTAAAATAAGCAAATGATACACGCAGAAAGGCGCCGAAGGGCTGTAAAACTGTTTTGGCAATGATCTGATGTTAGACGTTACGTTTTAGGCATTTTTATGCTCGAATGTGTCTTTAAAGCCCCTGACAGGTTACATGATTCCCTTGTAGAGGAGAAAAAGGAAGGCCAAGTCTTGAGGATCTTGTTGATAAAACTGTGGGAGACAACAGCAGAGCTATCATGAGAGACTCTCCAGACAACTTTGATGTAGTCTTGAGTGACACCATCTTTCCTCTTTAATGTATTTATTTCAGAATCAGTATGGACTAAAAGATCAGAAAACAGCAGACTTTTAAAATACCCTAGCTACCTCTTAATGTACATTCAAGCATGAAGTCACACTGAGATAGTGCAGGTTTAAAGAAAATGGCCACAAGGCCGTCTATTTATATATATTTTTTATGGTTTTCTACAGTGGCTGTGAAGGGGAGAGTACATGCACAAATTGGTATCCACCCTTTTTTGTGGCTGCTAATGGGGAACAGGGATGAGCTATCACACTTCTTCTATTCCTGGACTCGCCAGGATGTCATTTCAACTCCCTACCTCCTTCCCCGTCACCTCAGGGTGCTGTGAACCCAGTCCCCTCCTGTCATCTGTAGCTGGAGCCCAGAGGGAAAACTGGCTTAGCCCAGAGGAACCCAACAGTGCGTGTCCTGGGTCAGGGGTCTACCTCCTCTCTTTCTCAGACGATGAAACACAAGCAGTTCTCAGGGAGACAAGAGCGGTCAAGAATGCACCACCCTGAAACTGTTTGTACGTTTTTTTCTATCAGGGCCTGATTAAATGACCACAGATATAATCACTGAAAGAGTTGAATTCCCATTCTGTTTGGATGTTCTGTTTTTGAAGATGCTACAAAGTTTTTAAGACTGAACAGTTTGCTGATAAATTCATATGCCTGGCAGGTATCTGAAATGTGTGCATTTGTTAGTTTCTTCTGCTCGCTAATTTGTTTTTAGGCCAAATTTCATCTTAGGTGGTTTTCATGTTACTTTGCTACAAACATACGGTCTATGCATAGTTCAAAACCACCTCACATCCACCTTTGACAGAGGTTATGGTCTATACACATCAGTACAAACAGAGTTCTACCAGTAGCAGGAGCATCTGTGTCTTTGGACTCAGATTCTCTCCTAAAAAAAATGAAGACCACTCCAATCCACTCCAATTTTTTTCTATCTTTTCTTAGACTTTGCTGTTTGAAACAACAAGTCTGGAGAGAATAACACACATTTACCGGAACTGGTCAAAGCTCACCTAGTCCATGATAACACTACTTCACAAGGTCACAAAACAAAAACAGATGGCCGTTAAATAATCCATCTCATTTCGTATAGTAATAGCTGACAATTATTAATGTCATATTGTTGCGCAATCCATTCAGAAAAACAAAAGAGGAACACAGATGGATAGATCTGCTGAGATAAATAGCTGGAGTTAAGCTGGGAGAAACATGAACCCAAGTGAAGGAACAGACATTCTCAGGCATCATTTGGTGGCCTGGTTATACCCACAACCCATGCCTGAACCCAAACACTCTAAACTTCACAGCCAAACCCAGCCCAAACTCTCCACTCCACAAACACATATGAGTCACCTCCATCTGTACAACACAAACGTCACACAGAGAACTGACTTTTATTGTCATCTATCATTCTTTCGCACTTTTAGCTTGCTCTGACATTAGTTCTCCGTTCTTGGTCCTCATTGTGCTACACCCCCGGTCCACCGTCACCATGCTCCTTCACTGATTCTATTTAAAATGAACCGGTAGTGAACCCCATTTAAAAAAGAAATGATATTATGGGTTTAATAGTACATAAAATTCACGGTTTGGTACATACCCTGGTTAAGAGGTGACGGTTTGCAATGTTTTTCAGTTCAGTGCAAACGAGGAGCATAACATAGCATAAGTATTAACACTGGAGATTTGAAAAGACTAAGGCTGTGTTTTTCTAAACTTATCAAGGTAAATCAAAAGTCATCAAAATTAAAAGTAATAACCATTACATGTTAGCATGTAGAAATTTAACGGTACTCAAATGGTACTGTTATTGAATTCAGATTAGCGGCTTTCGGCATCACACTAGGACTGTGCAACATAAATAGTCTCTCACGAGGTGCAGCATATAGAAATATACATGTACTTTTACTGAGCTCAACAGTAAAAGCTATCAACTTAACTTTAGGTTGTGCATAAATAACTATTCTCCAAAAAAATGAACAAAAAATAAAACGTACGCAATAATGTGCTGTAAGTAGAAAAATCAACGGAATACCTGTGTTCACATCCCCAGCTTGTACTGATATTTGATATTTGTATTTTCATGTTTGAAAAAATTGACTTGTCCACATTGTGTGCAGAAAGAACTGGTATGACTTCCTGGCTGATATGAGGACAACTACCGGCTATCCAATCTTCCGATTGGGAGACGGCCGCTTTACTCACTGAGCTACAGCCGCTCCATGATCTGGAATGCACAGGGTCTGGCTTATCTTTATTATGTCTTCAGGCGAAGAAGACCGTTCATCTCTGTTCAACTTTCCAAAGAAGTGTGAAACTGGCTGAAACCCGTTTTTCCAAGCAGTCCGTCTGTGACTTCAAAACTGAAGTGTTCCCACAAAGTAGACTTAAATGATGAGGGAGGGTCTTCAAACTTCTGTCTGAAAGTGCTTAGGGCTAGGGTTACTAACAACATCCGGTCCTTCGCTAAAATTCTCCCTCAGAATTTGAGTCCCAAAAGCACACAAAAAAGTTTTGCACGTGCGCTGGCTGCATTCGTTCAGTACACGTGTTTCCCGTAACGAAAGGCCTGTGTCAAAAATTTTCGGTTAAGATACATATACCATTACACCCCTAGTTTATATGTATTTTATATTTGCATCTGGATGGTCTCCACTGGCAACTGGCAGAAATAACCAGGTCCCAAAATTTTAAAAAGTTGCATGATACAACAACTGCTTTTCCTTTAGCAGACTTCAGTGTTTGCCCTTTATCCTTCCGTTGTATTGCAGCCAAATGCCTTTTAGCTCTCTCCGTGCATTCTGATTCAGATTAATGGAGGTACATGAGGGTGAGATTTAGTTGATAACATCTAGCAAACAGCCAGAATTTAACACACTTTAAGGTCAATTACTCTAATGGACACACGTGTTGAATGTGTGTCATATGACATTTTCTGAAATAAAAAAAATCTATGTGAATTATTTTTTTATGTTGTTCCTACCCATTTCCTGCCCAATTCTGTCTGTGTTCTTTCCAGCTCTCACTAATGAATTTTTGGATGGCGCGCTCAGATCACAGGTTCCAAGACCATCCAAGTGCTCTGCTCCTTCCAGCTTTGTTCTTATAAAGTTTTTTATTTAATTACAATGGCAGTTTCTCACGCATGTCTTGCGAAGAGACCGGGAATAGAGAGATGAGAGGCCTGCGATAGTTTACCATGTGGAGAATTGTATTGGTGGCGGTGACCAGGGAGAGGCCTGGTTATAAAAAAAAAGGCCATCAGAGTGAGTGGTCCACTTCAGCATAGGAAAACCCACTCTACCAGTCAGCACGCACATGTACACGCACATGTTCACAAACATAATCACGCAAAGTACGTGGACATGCAAGCACACACAAAGACAGAGAATGTTTACATTTGTCCTCTGCCTCTCCCCCACTGATTGACATGATCTTTTATTCAACACAGCACAAACGCAGGCACCATGGTTACTGCTGAGGGGATGTTCATTCCCTGGGAGACAGACAACATTCAAATAACAGCTCCCTTAACAACACGACTAGAACAAACCCCTCCCTTCTTATCATGCAACTTCTACTGCACTCACAGTCCAGTCTGAAGTGTATCGCATAGATGCTATGTGAAGATAAAGAGGTACTGCCAATGGCATGGCAGGTGTTTGTGTTCTGTCAGCTCAACCCCGACTCTCCATGCAGGTCGGAGTATGGGCAATACCAACTTACAAGCACTGTTGTGTAAAGCTGAAAATTAAGCTTCTGCAGAGGCTGAAATAGCCACCGTTAGTCTGCCTGAGCCTGGCATCACACCTCAGCATGACCTCAAGTTCCAAGCTATAAAAGCATCTCACATGAAGTCGAAATAGAAACTGAAATGAGGTATAGTGTCATTACTCAAACAGCAAGGGGGCTTCTGGGATTGGGGAGGCTGAGCAATGAGTAGAGAAAACCATGCAAGTCATATTTTTCTTGGTTTAAATAGTCATAGCCTTGATTGAGATCCATTACTGGATTATGCACCTGGGTTTGTGGGGACACCGCAGCAAGAATGTCTGTAAATAGGCACAATGAAAAATAGAGTATTTTCATTGGGATTTGTGGGACTGGCATGGAGTTGCGAGGAGGACAGAAACTCCTTTGGGGCAGAGGAAAGTCAGAAAAGGAGGATCGTGGAAGTGTGCTCTTACCTCATCAGATGTCTCTTTGCATTATGAAAAAAAGTTTGCTTCATTTTCAGTGTTTCTGCAAGACATGATAGCAAACAAAATAACATCAGAGAAAGGGAGGCACATGATGGGGCTATAACGTAGGTTAGCAATGTTAAAAGGAGTTGAAACATTCAATATGCTCAATATGGGCAATTATGATTGCAAAAACATAACTTAATTGCATGAATTACGAGCTAGACTTTTGACATTTTGCTCAAGCAGTCGTGCAGCTGTATCTGCCTTAAGCTGCAGCACAAATCATCTGGGCTTCTCCCTGCAGTATTTTCCAAAGCTGTATTCATGTTTCTCTCTAATAAGGATCATGGATAAGACTGGAATGGTTTGAAGAAGTGATGAGCTGAGTCACTTGTTCTAAGAAAGTCAGCTGACACTGCATGTGCAGTGTACCACTTTGTGAAATTCGGTGCACACAGAAGAAAAGAAAACTTGTATTTCAACACACTTCTGACTCCAGAGATTGACAATTCAATCTTGGTTGCCAAAGCAGTCAGAAGGTGGCGTTGGATTATATGAGCAGGAGCATGGAGGTTAACCCCTGGTGTCTAGGACAGCTGTGGAGACGTTGGGCTTGACGGCGGCTGCACACTATAAATTCTGTCTAAAGAGGGTATACTTATGATTTTAATAGTTGCTGTAAATTTGAGGCAAACTGGCCTGGTGAAAGAGAAATGAGTTATTTTTAAAGGCTCTCTCTTTCTCTCACTCTGTGTAATTTATTCCTTTCCCTTTCTTTCTTTGTACCTCTCTCTCCCTCTACTTCTCCAGGGGGAATTCGGTTGAGTCAGTTCTCTATTTTTACCAGTAATCTACTGATATAGAAGATGTATTATCTACCTGTCAAAGATGTTCAGGATGGCTTCCTTGTATACTACGTTCAAACTATCATTAAAAAAAAAGAGTGGAAGAAGGACAGGCTTGCAAAGTTTTCCCCCCTTCTTGGCAAATTCCTTCACAGTGCAGAGCAAATTTGTGGATTGGAAAAGTAACAGCACCATACTTATACTTTCTGTGTCTCTCCCTGCAGGTGCTCTTTGCCTTGAACCAGACACTGCTGCAGCATGAGGGTGTCCGAGCAGGCAGTCTGCAGGGCTCCTACACCACTGAAGACCTCATCACGCACTACAACTGTGGTGACCTCAGCGCCATCATCTTCAACCATGACACCTCACAGGTTGGTCTGTCACTTTTGATTTTTGATGACCAAATTTACTTAAACCTTGCTCAGAATAAAAGGTCCAGTCCCTTCTCCTTCTGCTTAAATTTATATTTCCTGTTAAGTCAAGTGTCCGCAGAAAAAGGGATTAGTTAGAATAGCCCAAATATATCAAAAAGGACAGCTTGGGATCATAAAAGCTGCGTGAACCAAAGAACCGCTCGCCTTACATAGTACATGAATTGAAAGTCAACATAAATACGTTTTTGTTGCTGGTGTTGTCAGGTTAAACATTAGAACTGATCCCTGGTCTTAGTTTTGATTGACGCTAGGGGTACAACTTCTAGTCTACCTCCTCCAGTGGTTCTTGCTCAAGTGATCACTTAATCTGACAAAATTTGAATTATGAAAAATGTCAGCACCTTTGGTATCCTAAAATACTCTTTTCCTCTTTTGTTTATTTTAAAGGGCCAAACAAAACCAAAGTTTTTGTTTTGTTTTTCACAAGAGGATATTGCAGCAGTATTCTCACAAAAATGCCCTATACATTCGGCTTTACTCCCAAAACATCTGTAATGGTTTTTGAATAGCCCAAACCTGTCAGACTTTTGATTTGACTTGGCTACCCTTTCATACTCTCATTGCTGCCATTATGCTATCGTCACCTCAAACTCTTAGGCTTTCTAATCAATTTCACAGAACTGCACATTTGAATCGCCTCTCAACCTCAACTTACTTGATAGCCTGACACTTTAATAGCTCTGTACGCAACCATAAATACACCATCAGACCTCCTTTAATTTAGTGTTTGCTCACTGCCTCTGTTGCATCAGTCATCACATCCAGCTCTGCTAGCTGTCAAAAGGCCATTAGGTTTACACTATAGAATGCACACGTACATAGGCGCCGCATGCACTAGCTGTGACACCATCTCCACCCCCAAATATAGATTCATTCAAAAGCCCTCCTCGTAAGTCAATATGCTGTATCCCTGATTTCCTCAAGGGTCATTAAACCTCACGCAGCATGTAACCTTAAGTCACCGCTCAACCGCTGAGATTCCCCTTCATTAACACCAGACACACACAGTTAAGGAGTTACTGCTCGGACAATTCATACTAAACTGTGTCTCGCCTGTTAAGTTTTAACAAAAGACACATTCCGTCCTTTTTTTTTCTCCCTCTCTTCGACATTGTCTGCTTGTATCCACCTCCTTTCCTCTGGGGACCATGGAGAACAAGTTGCCAGTTTCACCTGCAGCATTGGCTACAAAAGTCATGGAGCACTTTAAATCATTCCAACAGTATGTTACTGCACTTTATGTCAAAATAACACATATTAACCCGCCTCAACACATGGTAGAACAATCAGACAACCGACTGTGGTGCCTGCTTCCTGGTGATCTACTGTAGGCCCTTGTGTGCGCATGAACTTTCCGGGCTTTAAAAGAGCAGGTGTTTTTTGATAGATTAGGACATAAACCAGAGGCCTCCAACACTGCTTACGATTTCCTGGTTCATCTCCATCATATTAGATAGAGGTCAATCATGGGCCCCAGAGCCGAGACCGGCAGAATGTGTACAACAAGTTAATGGTTTTCAACATTCAACTGTTGCAGCTGGATAAAAAGATGAAAGGGAGATAACAGCAGGACCATAAAAAAAGATGGTTGAAAGATGAGAAAATCGTTATATTAGAAAGAAGCAACTTAAAAGATCTGTAGCGACTGTTAGTAGCTGCAAAACTGGCCTGGATGCACCACCAACATCACCGCTGGGAGTTTCCATAACTGCTTTTTCCATTGGTTTGAAATTCCAACTCAGTACTTGATTATTCTGATATTTGGAAATAAAGCAGCTGCATTCAAAGTATAGAAAATCAAAGGCCAATAAAAAGGTAATAAATATAAAGAGTTTAACTGAAGGTAAATCAGAGAAGAGAAGCAGTGAAAAAAATTACTTTTGAGATAAATCATAAAGAAAAAACTGAAATCAATAATGCTGGCAGAGTGCAGAGCATAACCAGTAGTGGGAAGGGGAGGAAATATCTCCCTGTCACTTTACATTTCCTGTGCAGGTTGGGATACAAAGCAGCTAATGGCTTTTGGTGTGATAAGTTATCTCCGTTTACCGCTACACTCCCACCTTGACCTTTCTCTGACCGAACACTTTTACCACTCTTCATGGAACACTCAGGCTATTCACACTCATTAGAGTAAAGATGAAGCACTCTTTCACCACCCCTTCTTCCCCATACATATGTTCAATTTTACCAATGAGTCATGAACCCCAGTCAATTTTCATGAACCTGGGCCATTTGCCCTAAAAACGTAGACAATAGAAGACTTCAGGCTCCAGATATCTATGTAATTCTTTCTTTTCTCCCTGCTGGGTAACCATCTATAGAGAAAATGACACAAATGAGTAATGTGGCTTACGTCATACACACCATTTGGTTTTAATCAAGTCTTCAAATAAGCAACTGCTAACCTGCCAAATGTGAGTAAATTCTAACTGTGGGTTATCATGTATAAATACCACTGCAAATAAAAAAAATCTTCAATTGCATTTGGTTTGTGATTCTGAAGAGTTAAACTACTTTATTTTGATAGTAAATTTTAATAAAATAATTTCCGTTTATTCGGTTGCGTATTTTGGTTGAGCACTATGTGGCGTTGTGCCAGACTTTAGACATGCTTCTGGCTCTCAACCCGGATGGCTGGGAAGAACTTCTTATTCTTCTCTCAACACTTTGACGCTGCTTTCAGTGATTGCACTCAAACCCACTGGCACAGTATTCTGAGCAATATTTTTAATTATCAGTACATTATACCGTTGCTCATTAGTATACTGTTTATTTGAACTTTTACACATTATTATCTTTAATGATCTACAGATCTTGCGTTGTTGTTGCCTCTGCCAAAGAGGGCCAATGATGGGTTCGGTCTGATGGTTCGTCTGTTAGTTGTCAGGATTCTACTGTGCAAGTCCTGTGAGCAGAGTTTTATTTGTTAAATAGGCGGAGTTCTCCTTTAATTTCATACAACAAATAAGATAAATAAATACCTGGTGTATTTGTAAATTAGAAACTTCAAATAATGTGTGAAACAAACTGTTGGAGAAATGAGAGAGGAAATATGTCACTGTCAGAATCTGATTTGGGAAGGATAAGCACCTTTATTATATGTGGCACAATAAATCCCAAAGGTCTGGGGTTCAAATCCATTTGTGGAGTTTGTATGTACTGCAGTTTACCACAGTCCAAAAACATGCAGTATGGGTGAATTGGTGAAATTTGTTTGAGTATGAATGGTTCTCTGTGTCTGTGTCAGCTGTAGCCTGCCTCATTTTCAATGTCAGCAGGTATAGGATCCAGCCCCCCCACATCCCTTGATTAGTATATGTGGTGACAGAAAATGAATGAATCAATGAATGAATCTCTACATTAATTCAACATTTCACCCCACTTGTACACATACACACAAATGCACACACACTGCTTTATTCAGCATTTGTGGTGAGGTGAAGTGTGTTGGATAAATGTGTGTTCCTGTCAGAGTTACAGGTAATTTCAGATTAGACACATGTACATATATGAACTCAAACCCACACAGAGGCACGAAAACACAGTATCATATGTTTGAAAGAAAGACTGAAGGCCGGGAGGCTCAGGCATACTGCCAGCTGTACAAGAGACATCAGTGAAGGAAGGTGAAAGAAGACAGAAACAGAGATCTGACTGAGGAACAATAGGGGGAGGGCTCAGTGGTAAGTTTGGATGTTAAACACTGAATGAAAAGCAGTGAAGCCCTTTGCACTCTCTTGTATGGTGAATTAAACCACTCTCTGAAACCTTTTTGTGCACATCATTGAGCCTTTACAGATCCCAAAACCTATGCTGGATACTGATTTTTAGGAAATGAAGAAGCAAAAAATTATATTTACAAGAAGAAATTGATATATAGATTGCATAACTTCAAATATTCCTAAAAAGGAATATAAGAGTAAACCAATAAAGGGATGCACATCACCTTGCAGACTATAATATTCTATAAAGGCTACCCTTAGCTATGTGCCAAGGTAAAGAAGGTAGCGATGAAAGTATGCCCCCCTTTGGAGGGGCTGCATAAAGGTAAAATTAAAGTGCAAAGTTTCAGAATAGGAAATCATTCTGACACCGCAAATGTATAGACAGTTAAGAAAAGACATATTTTTACTGGCAGCAGATGTTGTGCTCAAAAAAGGGAACAGATCAAATAGGTACACTCTGGAGTGTTGTGATTCTCCAATATTTCATATTTTATTGCATATATATCATGCCTTAAAGATAGAAAGAAATTCACATATACCTGTAGGTATAGTTATACTCTGACATGTTAAAGAACCAAAGAATGTGAAACTGTGTGGATGTGAGTTGGACAGCTGAGTCCCCGATGCCAAAGTCAGGCTACCTCCCTGCCGACCCCACTCATCCTCACAGATTAACAACCTGTTGAATCCACAGATATAGCCAAGAGAGGAACAGAGCCAGAATGGTCCGTCTCTGCCTTTCTGGCACTTAATAAATCACGCAGCAATTAAACGCAGATTCTTGCCCTCACGTTGCTGGATATAGTGTGCTAGCACACGCAAACACATCCACAGACACAAATATGTTCTACATTAGCCATAACAGCTTCATAAAACCAGCCAGTGTAGTGGTTACTCTTATAAAGCCACGACAATGTCCCAAATCCCATACCAACAATATCTGAACACGCTCATATGTGAGATATCACCAACACCCCATTCAGTCGTCCTTTCATCCCTCTCAATTTTCATTCCCTCTCAATTTTTTTAACACCCGTTTTTTTCTCATGTTGGTTTTGAAGTAAATGATCCATGAACATTTTATTTTGCTATTGACTTTCCTCCTATTCTTTCTTGTCTCTTCTCAGCTGCCTCACTTCATCAACAGCTCCCTGCCAGCCCATGAACGCATTACGGCCCTGCAAATTGACAGCTACTTCCGCCAGGAGCTCATCTACAAGCGCAATGAGCGGATGGCTCGCCGTGTGTCTGCCTTGCTGCAGAGAAATCCCAACCAGACATTCTTTTTTGCTTTTGGTGCAGGTAAGGGAGCCTCGCATACCGCGTGGGGGATGTTCACGGCGAGGTATAGGTTCAGTTTCTTGGCCCGGTGACTGATCTTTGAAAGGCAGAGCCAATAATAAGAGAATTCATCATGTCAGCAATTCAAACCTCAATCTCTTTCAAGAATCCCCTCTCACTGGACCTTAGTGGGAATGCATGTAATTGTGAAGTGAGAGATCAGGTTTTTTTCAGTATGATATATATCTTGTTCATGAAAGTAATACTGGAGAAAACACAGGACAATAACAGTCTGCAATGATTCCCAGATCTCTGGCAAGAAAAAACGTTTTTTACTATATGTAAGACACCCACACCCACACCCACATACACTTACAAAAAAACACATACACGATCAAGACTCAATTACAGCCAGCTTCCATTTCAGAAAAAACACCCAAAACATGCTCTGTTTGTTTCAATTAGCATTCCTGGCTAATGCTGCTTATTTCTCCTGAATGGTACAGTGTTGCCTGATGGAACTGTGCATGCATGTGTGTTTGTATCTACATATGCATTCATGTACGTGTGTTTGTGAAAGCAGGTGGTGTGTTTGTGTTTACAATAGGATTGTATGCCCGTGCTTGAGCATTGTGGGTTGGTTTGTTTGTGTATGGAGATGGGTGGAGGTAGCATGGTTCATCAGTGAATGATCAATGCCAAATGCATGGGTCCTTCCTCTGCGTATTTCTATTCCCCCTGCTCTCTTTGCTGGTTGGACCGGGCTGTTTTTGCACCATCCAGCAGCTTTGTGTATGTCTGTGTATGTGCGTGTGTGTGTCTGTCTGCGTGTGTGTGCATGGACTGGACACTGCTTGGCAAATGCACTTTTGCAGTGATGGGAAAACAGTAATGATATTGTCCTCGAATAAAGGGTGTTTCTCTGAATAATAATGCGTTATTACATACTGTGCTCATAAAACAATGAATGATGTGTCATGTGAACCTCGAAAGTGAACAAACCCAGTCAAAGCATTGAGGAGTGTGAGCTGAGTGTAGTGAGAAACCTAAAAAAAAACAAAAGTACTTTCATTCTACAAATTGTTATGAATATTGTTATGTTTAATTCAATAATAGCTATGTATATGATATGGCAATTTCTAAAATGCCAGAAATCACAGCTGGAAACGATAATTTCTTGTCATAGAAATGCAGAATCTGCAGAATAATACATCTAAGATCGAGGAGGTGTTGTATTATAGTTATGCAGTGTGATATTTTATTATTTTTAGGAGGACATCAGTATGATTTGCAGAACAAATGTGGAAAAGTGTACGCTTCGATGCAGCTCTGTGCTGGTATGTGAGAGTTTAGATGAAGCTAAATTGCAGACTGTAAATATTAAACTGGAATTGGGAGAGGGAGTTACCTGATTAAATGACTGAATCTGGAGATGGAGAAAGATCGAAAGAAGAAAGAATTTTAATGATTTTCCTAATATAAGCGAAGATAAGATAACTGTAAGGGAAAATTATATAACCACTAATAAATACAAAGAGGTATATAAAAGAAACAATAGAAACATAATTAGGTGTAACTGGAGAAACCAGCAACTGGAGTAAACAACATTTAGTCAGTAGTCAGTAATTTGTGTGTCCTTATCAGTTTTGATCACAGTTGTAATCCTGCTCCTCATGGACTGGCACAACCCCCAGATGATGTCACCCTGTGGGGCAGGCAGCCTACTCTTTAGTCAGAGCTGCTAGGAGTTGCTGCTGAGTCTGTGGAGGATGTCTTTTCAGTAATGGAAGGGTGGCTTTTATTCTAAAACATGTGTTTTTTGACTCAAAACCTCTCACAAAAATAAACAAACAGTCAAGTGTGACAAAACCTTGAATGTAGAGAATGAATACCTAATGAATACATAATCATAAAATCTGCCCTACATATAGAACAAAATGAATACAGGACTGTGTCAGAGCGTGGCTCTCCAACATTGTTAGCTAAAATTACATCAGACTGCTAGAAGTTATTAAAAAGCATTTTGACTTTGGACACAGGAGCTTCAGACGTATCTAAACAAAAGCATCCTTCACTACTACTGGATTGTCCTGTGAAGTTTTGTGTTTTTGGAAACTGACGTGAACTAACCGACACTCAACAGGCCAATTATTTTGCCTCACAAGTCAGAAGCGTGCTGCTATTAAATTCACATTTTCCACACTGACCTCTGTTAAATGTCTGCACATCAGTGAGGCTTATGTGTGCGCTTTTCTGTGCGCCCAACCTGGACTGAAAAGACTGGAGGAGAACATGGGTGTCGGGTCACCTACAGGTTTCTGTTTAATGTGTGAGAGAATTGACAGCTAGTGTTTGATGATAAGAACCATTACAGTTAAAGCCATCTGGATGCACACACACTCACACACACACATACAGTAAACACAGACATCTCAGTGAAGCCCTTAGAAATGCAGAGCAGATGGCAGCAAGACCAAGATTTATGTTAAACAGCAATGAAAATATAAGCTGGACTTTCTCCACTTCACACTCTACGGGTAATTTGTGTGTAATTTACAGAGCAGATACTAATTACACAAGTTATTACATGGGCTGCCTTCTTGGTTCATTCAAGGAAAACCTCAAAGCTTCATGATTTAATTAAAGAACAGTGATTAAAAAAGAAACATTTGCCTATTACAACAGGTTGAGGGTATTTCTAAACATAAGCTAATAACAGAAGGAAATTACTCCTGGAAAAAGAGCTAATAAAATGATAAAGATTTTTAATAAACTTAGCAAAAGTACAGCATTAAGTTTTCTAAGAAAAAATGGAAACACCTCTCAAAAGATGTAATCCACTCGCTGTGATTTATTTTTCTTCTGTGCCACAGTGTCAGCACGACTGACGTAAAAGTTAAACTTTATGACCACACAGTTAAAGTTGTGAATGATTAATTACAGATCAGCATGGAATAAAGGTTACTAAAACTAAAATCCAGCCTATAATAGACCAGAAAGAAGTCTTATAAACCTGGCCATATCATGTCTACTACCAGATATTTGTATCTTTCTGTAAATGCATTGAAAAGGGCTATGAGCTAATTGTAAGCAAGTTGCGCGTTAAATGAAAAATTGGGCAGATGTAACAAACCCAATACTTAATGGACTCAATAAATCAGCTTTAATAAAGTCCCTCCCATGCTCTGATCACAAACCTCCCTCTCTTACATCCATTATTGCTGTCTCTAAGCTACTGAATCATTTGTTAATGGTCCTGTAACTGGCCCTGCTGGTCTTAGTTTCCCTTTAGCCGTTACCAGCCATGACATTTTTATCATTCAAAGATGCCAAGATGTATTAGGTGATGGCCTTGACTCAGAGATCTGACTGTACTCGCATTGCTCCCTGACAGTTTTCAGAAAGCGGCAGTGGCTTGGCTCATCTTGTACAAGGAGTCCTGCTTATAGTTTGATTACAATCTAACCACAACGCATATTTTGAGTAATGAAGAAAAACACAGATGACAGGAGGTGTGAGGGTTATGATTGTCCAGACTCATTTTAAAACAAACACAACCTGAGAGAACAGGTAATTTAAGGCCAAATGTAGGTGTACAATAACATGATAACATAAAATCCAATCTTAATGGTCAGAAATCAAATTAGCACTGAAGGTAGTTGCCTCATAGCAGGTTAGGTTATAAACTTTCTCCTCATGGGTCATGAAGTGGAATTATCATTACATGAACCTAAGTTTGTTTGACAGGCCAATGATGGATCTGTTGTAACAATTCTCTTTTTTGTGTGTATCCCTCTGCGAAGTGGTTGTTTTATGTTTACAGGTTGCATTCTAGCATAGTGGAGTTCAATAATAGTGCCCGCCTCATGGGCTTCCCACTTCCATTCAGAACCATATCCAGGGCACAAAAAGAAAATAGTCCCTCCGGCTGCTGGGAAAGAGTGGACGGCTCAGGGTCTCTAGTGTTACTGATGTTGTAGTCTGATGCAGGAGCTTTTTTCTTTTTTCTTAGAGAATTTTACTTTGAGGCGTGTATGTAAAATGGTTCAGACGGGAAATCCATCTCTGCTAAGCTCAGCATCTAACCAGCCTCCCCCTTTCCTCTCACCGTACACCTACACCTTCCTGTAAAACTTGTATGTGAGAAATATATGTTTTTGTACTAGGGAAAGCAGAGTTTTTCTTCTTTTCTACATCCTGCATGCATTTACAGTACGTACACACACACATATTGTAGAGGCTGCTTTTCTATACTTTCACCACAAATGTGAGATGTGAAGGAGCTCCTACAGATATAATTAACAGATTAATTAGAAGGGAATGTAAGGACAGACTTTATACACGGACGCAATGAGACACAGCTGGGGGGGGAAACACAGGTCAGCATGATGACCAATCACAGGACAGACACAGAGGTTGAACGGAACACAAAGGCGTCACAGTCGTACCATATTCCTAAATATGTTGACTCTTCCTCCCCCCAGTGTCTACTGTAACTAATTTTTATAATATTCCTTCTTCCATTCCTATTGTTCTTCTTTTGTCTATTGCCAATGGTAGCTTGCTGTACCTTCATGTAATTGGTCCAGAAGTTTAAATCATCAAAAATAGTGGTTTCACACTATATAGGAATTGAACCATGGTTCAGTTTGATGCGGACCAAGACCACCTCTTTTGTCGGATCAAAGTCCGGCGGTTTGATCCAGACCTTGTTCCAAGTGAGGATTCACATCTGCAATGTTGGTCAAGATCAAACTGAAAAGTATGGAAGTCCAGTCCAAATGAGCTAGGTTTGAAAGCACCATACTTTAATTTGTCTCGTTCCAGAAGGTGTTCTGTTTAATCTTTTCTCCCTTTTTGCTGATCTGAAATATGGTCCAATCTCTGACTCATAAACATTCAACCGATCCAAAAACGTGACTTCTGTGATCGTTTTCTACCTGAGTGTATAATGTTGCATATATACTTCTTGATGAAAGGAACAGCTAGCAAAAAATAGTGTAACGAATCATAGAGACGCACTGCAGCCTGTAATGATCTTATCATATTCCTCTCCATTGAGTAAAATGCATCTGAGAAAATACTATCATATCTCTGCAGCAAGAGATGTTAGGAGACACACGACTACCGGTATAATTACAGACCAGAGCCTTCGCCCTTGTTCAGAATTAACAAATTACCTTCTGTGTCATAGGCAAGCATTTATTTACCCAATAGCTATAACAGTTTCATGGCGTGATAATATGTTAGGGCTGTGTGTCTGCTGCTTCATTTGGGACTTATCAAATAAGCCAATTTTTCTCTCTTGCTGAGAGTTACATGAGACCACTGATCCCACTCCCAAAGCTGTGTCAAATAAAACTTTACAGCTAGCAGCCAGGAAGATAGACAGGCATTTTTTCTTTCAATGATTGTATATTTATCAAAAATTACTATTTGCTTTTGTATCTTCTTTCCGTTTTTCAGTTCAGTCTGCTTACTATTATTGTCAGCATTATGTAATGTCGTCAGCATTCTGTGTAATGCCAAGTGAACACATCAGTTTTTCTCCACGGGCAGAATTGCACACCAGAGCGAGATGATTAAATTGAATTAAAACATTCAAAAAAATGCATTCACAGTTACCTTCGATCTCAGTTGCACATCAACAGATACATCTACACAAGAACTCATAGTTATCATTTTTCTAGGAGTGGAGGAGTGTTGCAAAGGGCAGTGTGATGTTAGAGCAACGTGGTGTGTTTCAGCAGGTTTTCATTTGCCAGTTCTCTCGCTGCCGCTGCCCGGCCTTATTGAAAACATCCCATGGAATTTCCTGACGTTGCCACGGCGTAGATGCTTCATGCACAAACAAGCTACCACGTGTGTGCGTGTATTCTTTTGACACAGAAGTCATATGATCTTAGGTATTTATTGCTGAGAAAAGAAGTCACTGTCAAAAAGACACATGTAGTGTTTGTTTTTAAGCCGACCCATTTCAGATCCATTTGCAGCAACTTGACTTTCATGCATTTCTTCAGCTGTACAAGCCTATAACAGCCTGTTGGGCAGACGAATCAGGGCCATATGTTTTTGAGTTGCTTGCGGTGTTGAAGTGATGACTGGTGGTTGTGGGGGGGTCTTCTTGCGTGCATGTCACTTTGTCTCAGAGGTTCTTCCTCTCTTAATGCATATCTGCTTTTCTCAGCTTTTTCCTCTAACATCTGTTTTTCTCCCTGTACATGAGTTTGTCTTTGACTCCGATTGTCTTTTGTCCTGTCCTACATATGCTGTCGTCCTTTGTTCAACAACACAGTCCTTCACTGCTGTCTACCTCTGTCTTCTGTTTCATGCTGTCTTGATCTCACATTAGTGACGGAGCACTTTATAAAGTGACGGAGATGCCATTTGAGTCATGTGTTATCCCCTGCTTGGCAGAAATGACTGACTTAGAGATATTTTTAGTGCTGTCTTAAAGCCAGTTTGGGTTTAGCACAGGTTTATTTTTACTTTTAAAAGAATTGTGGTTTGGTCTTGATGACAGTGTTGTTAGCTGCAGGGTAACAGTGTATTTACGTTACTGCATAGTGTGTACTGTAGAGTACCGGTCTAATACAAAACTTCTTCTCTTTTGCAACGTCAGTAAGGCTGAAAATCCCAAGTGTGCAACACTTCTTACTTTACTGATTCTCAGTCACACACAAATACAAACATATTCTTGGCTTAGTAACTGGAAAATATATTTTTCTTCCCAAGTGTTTCATGAGTCGATATAAATAAGTGGATTTTGTTATTGAGAACAGTCAATCAACAGTTCATACAAAAAGCACACACATTGAATTTTGTATTTTTATATCCAGTGCAATGAAAATAATCTTATAGCATGCCAGCTGCTACTTATGCCGCTTATAATTCAAATCAAGTCAATTTTAATTATATAGCTATCTCAAGGCACTTCACAGAAGCGAAGGTCTACACTTTACTCTTTATTCTAAAGAGACCCAACAATTCAAGATGATCAAGCTGCTTGGCTACAGTGGCAAGAAAAAAATGGCTTTTAACAGGCAAAAACCTCAAGCAGGTCCTGGTTCAGGGTGAACAGTCCTCTGGAGGGGCCGACTGTGTTCAGAGAGAGAAGAAAGATATAGAGAGAGAAATACTATGGTAATACCATAGTAATACAATTTGCTAAAGCGTCAGATAATCACACTTAGAATTAATTATAACATCTGTAACAGTGCTGTTAATAATTATAATAATAATAATATTTATAGATGTAGAGATAGCGCGAGGGAAAGAGATGCTCAGTGCATTATGGGAAATCCCTAATGCGGTGTCTGAACTCATAGCAGCAACTTATAATGATAAAACCATGCTTCGTTATATTGAAATTGAATTTACAAAAGAAATTAAAAATTACAGGCATCACATTAAATATAGTTTCATTAAAGTAAACATCTTTTGAAGTCTAAATATAAAAAGGTGATAGCATATTACTATCTTACTCTGGTCTGAATGACTTGAGTTGGAATGATTTGCATTTGGAATGTTGTGTATTACTCCTGAAAAATACAAATAATATAATGTTTATGCAAATATCTGTAAACTGTCAGAACAAGCTTTATGTTTCTTGATTTAAGTAGTTGCTCATCAAATTTATTTTTCTAAATTAAAAAATGAGAGCTGAATTCACCAGCTGTTAGCTCGAGTGTTACGTAAGTTTATTTCATCTTTAAATGTTAAGGAATGTATCTTTGCGGGTTTTACAGGGGAAAAGTTCTAGTAAATCTAAGATAAACTTGCTGAATTCCTCGCTGTAATTAAATCATGATCGCTCATTACCTTGTTTCAAGATAACAAACTTCATTAAGAACTGACAGAAAAACTCATAGCCTATTAAGCGTATTGCTAATTTTAACAGACATATGGATGATGAATTGTTACTTGCTTTGATCCTTTGAGCATAAATATTAGCCAGCATGCATCACAGCACGTCGTGGGTGTAAATCAGATTCTGATTAAAGTGCAAAAAATGAAAACCAGCTGACCGCTAGTCTTGAAAAACATACACACACACACACACACACACACATAAATGAGGTTGGATACATACATTAAAAACAGATCTCTATATACTTTCTTTAACCTCATGCCAGCTGGTCACCATGTATGGAGACAGTATTGTGTAAAAGTTGGGAGGGGCAATATAAGCAGAGTGAAAATTTCTACTTATTTAATGTTATTTTTATGTTTTATCCAGTTAAAAATTGTTTTTAACATGAGGGTTTAACTCATTTGCAGGCACTGCGAGTCCCCTTTAAGGTCCGATCCTAGAATCACCCTTGTCTCTGCTCCTAAACAGTTTCTATTTTTCTGAAGGTCAGGTTTGTTGAGAGTGGTTGATAGTAGTGTGTGTGTGTGTGTCTGTGTGTGTGTTCAATGCCCATATACAAAAAGTGGTATACATCGTGGATATTCACCATTCTTTATTGATGAAGGTACTTATCGGTACCTCAGAGTGGTATTACTTTGACTATTGTTACATTGATACAACATTACCACACGTTAAGTTAGCTAGCAGGGCAGCATTTTGTGGTAAACTCACCCGTAATGCAACGCTTAATCTGCCACTTTGTATTAAAAACAAACTATCTGCTGTAGTCCCTTCACTACACGTGAGTTGCCACACCGGGCCTGCGCAGACCAAGAAGTATTCTGTTGCACTGTTTACATGCAGCCGTTGTCCTTCAGATCATTATTTCGAAAGGCTTGTTCTACCCATGTGTAAAGAAGAACACGTCAATCGTATTGGACATCTTATTCAAAATGGTTTGTTTACATGGAGAATTTTCATTGTAATTTGACTACTACTCCGATTTTGTTCGGTATACAGGGGTCCATGCAAACCCACCTACTGATTGAATCTGTGCTCACCTTCAACATCTCATCCTGGTACACTGCACTCACCATCAAATATAAAACAAGCACATTATGCCTTGTCAGTCATCAGGAAAGCCACTGTCATCACACAGAACCCCATGCAACCCCTTCAGCAGTCTTCTCAGTTACTGCCTTCAGGTCACCGCTATAGAATCCCGCTGGCCCAGAAAAATATTAATAAAAATGTAATTCCCACTTCTATCATCTCCTCGAACAGTTTAAATAATGACAAATTGCTCCATCCCACTTTATTTTCATATGGGTTTGTCTTTTACAGTTTTATATCTTTTTTATGGTTCTGTGTTGGCTCTGGCCTACATGTGTTTTTTACTGTTGACCCAGTCAAAGAAGAATTTCTGTTACATGTTACAGACAATTAAGTTTATCTTATCTAATCTCGCTCATCTTGCTCAAGCAGGGAAACTTAATGAAGTCCGCTGCTCAGAGGAATACAAATAAACAATAAAGGCAATTTTCACCAAGATTTATTTGCTTTGCTAGGCTTTGCTGACCTCAACTCCCTTCCATGGTTTTTCTCTTTGCACTTATGTATTCCTCACCCAACTTTCACTTTTTCCCTTTCCTCAGCTAACCCACTCTCTTCACCGTCTGTCTGCCGACCACCAAAGGTTTGCAGACTGTGGCAGCAAACTCACGCAGTCTAAATATTTAAACGTGGGGAATCACTTTAAAGCTTTAAACACTGCACTACTGAGCCCACCCTCCAGGCTTTCTGACATGGACTGATGTCAGACACACCACATGTAGCAGTCGGCCTCTGGATCTGATCCCCTGCAACTCCCTTGATCTCTGTATTTGACCAGAATATCAACCAGAGCTTGGACATTAAATCTCTGTCAACAGCTGTCACTCATAACACCTCAGCATGGTGCAGGGAGACAAACAGACTTTGTGCCACATGCATAGCAAGTGAAGTCATTATGGAGATGAGGAACGAATTAGGGATGTTGGAGGGTGAGTTGAAAGATTCCAGATTGCCATTATTCCTGCACTGAAACCAAGCAGGTCCGGAGGGTGGGGGTGGGGGGGATGTACATATTCTCACTGATATACTCACCAAGTGAAAGGAGTGCTCTGTATTCAAGGCAATGGTCCAACTACATCCCACTTACCGTGAGAAGTCTTTTCTAGGGCTCCTATCTGTTAATCCAAAGCTGCTGTTTGATTTATAGAGGAATCTAAGTTCTAAATGAAAATGTTCCAATAGGCACGGAAATGCTGGGCTTATTTGAGTCTAATTGCTCGTATGTGTTCAAAGTAGGACGGCTATAGCAGGATAGGTCAGAGACATTCAGTCCTACCTCAGTCCCAAGCCAGTGGTCTTTATAGCTGCTATTTCAAGTTTTTTGTGCTTTCATAGCATATACTGTAGTTTACAATGCAACAGTTATACTGTATTTATAACTTGAAATAGACAGTCATACACAGAGGTACACAATCCAAGGCTTCTAAATTCTAGACGGCAATCATTTTTAGGCAATATACCCCAAATCTTTTGTCAGCTATAGCTACATTTATATCTTTATATTTTTATAATATCATATAATATTAATTCTTAATTATTTTATTTAATTAATTAATATTAGCTGCATGCCCATGTAATGTATGCTAGGGGGGTATTGCAAGACTTGGGGAAAAAAATAGATGTAATGATTGAGTTGTTAACCCTTTTTAGAAGAAGAAGAAGTCTTTATTTGCCACATAATAAATAAATAATAATACATTTAATTTATAATGCACTCTACATTTGGATCAAATCTGAAAGTGCGATAAAACCAGATAAAAGCATCAATAAAAAATAAAAAAATTACTATATAAAAAGTTGACCAAAAAGCAGCAATGTTAACTAAAGTTATAGGTTCTGCTAAAAAGGAAAGTTTTAAGTCCTTTTTAAATGTGTCAGTCGTCTGTGGAGCCCTCAGATGGTCAGGGAGGGCATTCTATAGACGAGGGGCAGCAGAACAGAAGGCCCGATCACCCATGGTGCTGAACTTATTCCGGGGAAGGAGGAGGCGGTATGAGTGAGTAGAACGGTGGGATCGTGTTGAGGTCAGTGGGGTGAGCAGTTCTTTTAGGTAGGGGCGTGCGTTACCATGGTTGCACTGGTGAGTGAGGAGAGAGATCTTATAATCAATCCTGGTGGAGATGGGTTGTGGAAAACAGCTGCTTACGTGACAATGTGCACGTCAGACCAAAAGGACGGAATGGAGTTATCGGAGCGGGAGTAAATAAACTTAGAACGGCAACTTCTCTGAATGTAACGGGGCGGCCGAAGGAGTCCAAGTTGTTTAATAACCGATATGCAGAAAGGAGTGTTGTAGTTGTTGAATTTCATCAGTTGGGTGACGGAATAATTTATAATCATGCCAGTCATGGAGACTAGCCCGCTATTAGCCGTTAGCCATGGACGAGACGCACAGAGGATGTTAGTAGCCGTTATTTTCATGGAAATGATGCCGAGAAAAAAACTATCTAACACAGAAAGTGATCAACAATGGCTTTTGGTGAAAGTGTCACGGGGGCAGTGATGAACAAGACAGATAAACAAACTGATATCAACGATGAAACAAACAGATACAGAAGTCTCAGGGTGATGGTACACTTGCAGCAACAGGTAGGCGGACCGTCACCAGACTAAGTAGAATTCGTACAAATACAAATACAGAATAACATATACAAATACGGATATAAATCAAAAAGGTTTGGCGGTGAGCAACAATAAAGGAATACTTGTCGATTGATTCATTGATCAAATTGATTCAGGGTCTTGCTCAAGGACACCTAGACTGCCATGGCTGGGATTGAACCGCTGATCTTTCAACTGGGAGACAACCACCGAGCTACAACCGCACACAGCTCCTGTAATTTCACCAACCATAAAGACATTGTTGCATTTGTTTCTTTAAACAGAACCAACCAACGATGGTAAAACACTGCTCTAGTGTGCGATTTTGAATAGCCAGCAAACATTCCAAATAAAGGAAGCAAAAGAAGTGCGCATACTGTAACTGCTTCATCATCATCATCATGTGATGTTTAACATGCATGCATGCATGTAAACAACAAAATAACTTGGCAACAACTATAATGAACAACATTGCGCAAAAGTATTACGTTACTTCTCACTTTCTTCTATTTCTGTTTGCATCTGATATTTATTCTGATCCACACTTCTTTGCAAAACTATTTTAATGGAGAGTTTTTGACTTTGACTATGCTGCTCTATAAACTTCAGTTTCATAAATTTTGAGCCATTCAGAGGTGGACCTGCGCTTTCTTGATGCCAATGTCCTGTGGAATGAACAATTTGGGTTTGCTATTCTGAGAGATCAAAGTGATGTCATCAGAGGCCCGATTTTAAAACTCTTAATAGTCAAAGCATCTGTCAGACAAGGAAAAGACACATTTTTCCATCTTTCCATTTTGGGACAACATTAAGAAATCGATTGAATTAATTTTCAGGAGAGATTGTTTTATAAACTGAAGGAAAAAAATAATTCAACAGGGTTTACATTTTTAAAAAAATATAAAATTAGCCTAATGGAAACAAATTAATTGAACTAACTAAAAAATATATATTTTGAGTTGATTTAATGAATGGAAATGAGTGACTTAAATTTTTTTTTGGATGATTAAGGTAATTGAAATAACTAATTTTATTAATATACGCTGTTATGTTTTACAGTGTGGTCCAACACCTAATTAGATATTCCTTCAATTTCTCATCCGTTTTATACCTTTTTACAATAGTGTACCCATCTTCTCAGCCTCATCTTCTCAGACACGCTGACAAGGCACCAGATTTCCAAAACAAATCTAAATATGAACTTACATTGTAATGTACTGTATAAAGTGGTTCAATCTTTCCTCTCTGGTTGCTGGAGTCCTCCCTTCAAAGTAAACTCTCTCTTGCTGTCCAAATATCCCTCATCTTCTCATCTCTCTTTCATCTTCACCTCTTTCATCTGGGGGAAGCAACAGCCTGTGTTTGTTTACATCACAATGCATCAAGACAACCTAGTTTGCATTCTGGATGGGCGGAGGATGTGCATCAATGTTATCCTTCTCACCCTCTGGTCACGCACTCCATGTATGTTGGCTATGCTTCTCCACATCCATCCGATTCATTCTCCCTCCATCCTGTCTATGACTACGCTGTTTTTTACACTCCTCCCTCATGTTTTTTTTTTATCTCCAGTCTTTGTGTTCTGATTACAGTTTTGAGTTGAGGAGGTCTGCTTGATGTCTTTTGGGATTTTTTTTAAAATCCACTTTTGTGTAGTTGATCCATTGTTTACACAGCATAATTGCAAACACATTTTTTTTTGTTTGGATCTGAAAAATAAGACAATTCACTCGCTGTCAGTTTTCTTCATTTTTGGATCGATTTCAGTTTCCATTCTGTTCCTTCACTAGTAACAGCTTGTCCTTCCACTGCGGAGAGATGCAAGGATGAAAAGGCATTTTGGGAGGAGTGGGGAGGCTGGGCTTGTGATGGAAAGAAGGAGAAAGCAGTCTGGAAAAATGGGAAGAGTGCAGAGCCAGGCCTGGTGTGAGTAAAGAGGTGCTGACATTGCCGGAATTGAGCCTGGTTAGCAAACAGAGAGACTGGCTACTACACCTCATTTTGAACACACACTAAAGCCTTGTATGTCTGGGAAGTAAGTAAACACGTAGATGTTGGAGTACAAGCCAACCAAATAAGAGATGCTTGATTCAATTTGGAAATTTAGGAAGATAAAGAAATCTGAGGTGGCTCCAGTAAACCCAGACAGAAGTACAGTAAGTTGCTACTGTAAATGGGAATCAGGTTGTAGAAGTTACTAAACAGAGGAGGAATTGTGGTGTTAACTCTGCTCTCAGGAGCTGCAAAAGTTGAAACACCCTATAAGGTGTACACACTGCAAGAAGTCACGGTGCACCTACTCAAAACTGAGTGTTAGTTTTTAACTAAGATAAATATGCTATTTTAGAGCGATGACAGCAGAGTGACAAGAAAGACTGGCAGGTTGAATGATGTTTGGATGTGGTCAGGAGCCACATTACCGCAAGATATGTCACATCTGTCTGAGCTTGAGCCTCAGATCACTTAATACTGTGATGTAAATGATGATAAAACTGAAGCCATGTCCCACCTCTATACTACAAATTAAGTAGTTATGAGTATGTAGCTTAGAGTGGAAATATATGGAAATAATGGTCAAGAGGAGAGTTATGAGAAATGCACATCTGTTTTGACAGATGTGTTTTTGACATGTATATGCAGCAATTTCAATTCAATATTCAAGCCTGCGGTTAGGATGAGGCAACAAACTCTCTTTGATTAAGGTTACAGCACGTTTTGGTTCCGATTAAATCTTAATAACTGAACACATCCTCTCTCATCCTTGAAATCTGTTCTGACATTTCCAACGTTTAATTACGACCGCAAACTTTCCCAAACCCTAACCACATGCTGTGAGCCAAAGCCTGACCCTAACCATGGAAACATCCATCATGGATATGGACACACATCACAACAAAGGATTGCGATGCAGCATAATGAAAACATAAGAATTAAATGTTTTTCTTTCTTTTTGTTAAGTTTAATTAGCCTTCCAAACCATGTGGTTAATTTTTGATTGACATCTCAAATAAATCACTCTTGCAGATTTTTCATTCAATTTGAATACTTACCACTTCTTGTGTGCCAGAAGGAATTTCACAAACATAAACTGTGTTTTGCAGTGCACCACATAGCCTAACCTGTAAAAAGCGAATTGTTTGATGAACTCAAATTAATTATTTCAACTTGTGAAGCATGAGTCACCAGTAGTGACTCAATTAAATTCAATATTTTCAACTAAAATTTTAAATGCAGTAATACTTAATTCAATTGTGTATTACTAGTGAACAAATTATTCTTCCTTTTTTTTTTTTTTTTTTACAGTCTACATAGGCAACATGCAGCAGAGGAGCAATTAGAAGTTTGCTGTCTTTTTTGTATTGGCTGATCCAGCTGTTTGTGGGGCTTGCTCTGTTTAAGAAGCAGTTAACTGTGTAGAGGAGATACAAAGAAACAAACACACTTGACCTATTAGATTAAAATTTGGATAAATTAGTATATAAACAAGATGTAGATGCACCAATTTGGACAGAGTTTAGCCAATGGTTGAGAAATTATGGACCAAAAACTTTTGGGGGAAAGGTCCACCTAGTGTAAGAGTTTTACAACTGACCTTTCCCAAAATCAGACCAGTTCTTCCTCATTTAAGATGATATAAAGTTTGAAAATGATCTAAGAAATAGTTTTTGTTAGGTTTATCTGGCAAACTGACCACCACAATAGTCCGGAGGGTTAGGAGGTTATGTCCGTACAACAGAGCTTTCGGTAAAAAGATCCCTAGTCAGTAAATTATGAACTATTAAATTAAAACGCAATGTAACAAGATAAATGTCCTCGAGTCGATTCATATACACCAAATTTGGACTAAAATGGACCAATTGAAAAATGATGGCCTGAAAAAGGTGGTATAAAGTTTGAAAATTATCCATGAAATAGTTTTTGAAGTAGGTACAGAAAACAGTGTTTTTCATGAAAAAAATTCCCCCCCAGTGCGTAATTATGAAATACTTCAGTAAAAGATTATATTTACAAGATATATATCCTCGAGTTGACTCAAATGCACATAATCTGCACTCAATTGGACCAACTGTTGAAAAATTATGGCGGGACTAAGGGACTTATGGAGAGTCTGCTCTCTCTTCTGTCGGAAACATACAGCAAACCTTCCCCAACATCAATCCAGTTCTTCATTGCACCAATAGTTATTGAGTTATCGGGTTCACACTCAGGATTGGTGTCGGCAGCGGACACGGTGATGATGATTCCAAAATTATTCCTTACTTTTCGGGGATAAAATTAAAAATATGTGGAGCCACAAGTACACACTAAACCACACAGCTTACTGGGTGTGATAGGCATGACAGCAGAAAGGAGGAAATCAGTTCGGCACTTTTAACGGTCGATCAGATTGATGTTTCAACCGACTGAACACACAGGAGGTGTGCCTTTAGCCGCGGCCTGCAAAAATGAATGAAATAGCAGCTTGACACAAATATGAGGGCGGTTGAATCTATCAGCATACAAATCACTGAGTGAGCTGCCTCTGCCCCCCGTTTCTTCTTAGGAAAAAGGATGAAAGAAAACAGATGAATTTCGAGGAGAAAAAATATTCTTCAGATATTTAGCAGGTATTTATGTAATAGCATTTTATCATGCATCTTCAGTCTATTGCTTTACACACAACGGTTTATTTCTCACCACCCTGTCATTCACCACTTTCTCACATACTCAGTTGTATTTCCCGCTGTCATTGTCTGAAGCTGTCAGTTTAGGGGACAGCTTTTCTCATCAGCTGGTCACGTCTACCCAACAGCACAGTGACACACCCTAATTGTAAGCCCATCATCACGATGTCTTTTCAAATATGACTGAACTTATGTCATGCTGCTGTTATGCACAACCTTCACCTCATCATCACTGCCCAATCGGAGCAGATTCATCAAATTTACAGACTCGTAAGAGCCATCAGTCAACAATGTCCAGCCTCAAATAAGGGATTTATCTAGCTGCTGCCATGATACCCTTCACAAACCCAACCTTCCTGAAAACTCTGTGCCAAAGACTTTCGAACTGAATATCACACATCATCTGCAAAAATAACCAATAATACCTATATAATTGTCAGATGCTCGTGTGATTAAAAGGTATGCTTAAAAAATGTATACTGGACAATGAAAATACATAAATTTTAAGTATTTGAGATATTTTAAAAGATATTGGGTATAAGTTATAACTTCAACAGCTGAAGAGCTGAATGTAAATTAAACTTTTCTCCTCCTTGATGAAACACATAAGAAAAGTCAAATGTAAAGACAAACCAGTGACTTACCCTATAATACTGTGGACCTGGCGTCTGTAAAACAAGATGTATTGTGGTTTAGTGGCCATAACTAGGCAAAAATATGCTTTAAGCTAAACGTCAGTATCAGCATAATAACATTCTCATAATGGCAACATGACACAATGATAATCAGCCAAAATTATTTACCATTATTAACATATATAACATTTACTCATAGCACTAAACACATTGTACATTTGAGGCTAATGGGATGTTCATTCATTTTGCAGATTAAAAAAAAAAATTTATTGGACAGAATTCTTTTTTGGGGGAATAATAGTGCATGAAAAAACTTAATGAATTACCAAAATCAGGAGATCACCAATTTAATTATGGTAATAGAATATAGATATTATAACTTAAGTGATGGAAAAGCATGGCTAAAAATTATATTTACTCTACTCTTTTATGTTAAGTTTATTTAATTGCATTGACATAACGGTTGATATATTTTATAGTCAAACTTTTCTGTTTGAATATCTGAACCCTGATGAACATCTCAATGGAACAAACATATGAAATGTATGATCAATGTGAAGATATTTAGTCTGCATAATTATAGCTCAACAAAAAATACATAAAACTTTCACCCAGACCAAACTGTCCTCTCTGTGTAACCCCATCTGATTTCTCCAACGCTGTTGTTAGAAGCCTTCTTCCACCGAACTGCCTTTGAACTTGGCTGCCAAGAAAGTGTAACACTGCGTGCCTCGTTCTTTGATTTTCAGGAATGATCAGGAACATCATAATGATAAAATTGGCAGGGGATGGGGAGCTGAGTAGGACCAGAACGCCCTGACATAAATGAGCAAGAGACTCCAATATTGTCATCGTGATGTTAATGAGCTGCAGGAGAAAGCAGTGTGTGTGTATGAATTCCTGCAAGTGCGCACATTTTTCCATGCGCAGGTTTGTGTGTACGGGTGAGCACAAATATGATGTCAGGCTACATTACAGCTTATTGCTGAGTTGAGTGACATGCAGGATTATCAGTTGATGGGAGAAATTAAATTTTGTCAGTGTGGGGCTGGGCCTGAAGGGTGTTTGATGTTCCTTTGAAAAACAAATCATACACAAGGTGAAGGAAGGACGGCGAGGAGGCAGGATTTTGGGTGCCGACAATATGGGGCCATAACAGAGTCCCCATGAGGGATATGCATTTGAACAGTCTATGTTCATACATGTCAATCAGGATTTTCACAAAATATGTAAGAAGAAATACCCAGTTTTAATAGAGCCCTATAAAATCAAAACATTTATCAAACTCTCAAACAGAAAACCATCCCAATGAGATCCCCATGGAGATGTGAGATCCCCATGAGACGTTTGTAGAAACTAAGGTAAAATAAGCCCTGTTATTCTTTCGACAAGCAGGTGGCCCCCGTCTGAGCTATAAGAAATCAACTGAATTACCATAGGGACTTTGAAATGCAGAAAATCCATAAGATTTACAGACGTTCCCTAAGAGCTGACATATGTCATGTCACAGATTCTCCACATGGTGTTTCTTGTTTCTCTCTGCAGCAGGGCTGGAGTTTCTCCATACCTTGGTTTGAATTAGATCCTCTATGGTGGGGGATACTTAATGAATGCCCTTTTTGAAGAATATATATATATTCTTCAAAAAGGCCATTCATTAAGTATCAATAGATATATAGTGGGAGTTTTTGTTTTGGGGATGATACACCTATATATAATAATTGAGTAACCACATGGTGTTTATTTATGATTTTTCAAAAATCTATTTTTTTCAGACTACTTAGTAAATTGTTTTGCATTTACGCAATTCAATAGAAAAACACTGGAATACAATTAACTGCTTACATTAACGTTCTGTATTTAGATTTGATGGAAAAGAACAGAAAGTTCAACAAGTCACCCACAAGTAATCATAATTATTCCTGTGGGGAAAAGGAATTTGTACTAACTTTAAAGGCGATCTAATAAAAATGTTGACTCAGAATAATAAATGCTAACGTAATGATGGTAGTTTGAAGTTTGGCCGACTGTCTCCACAACATTTTGCAACCAATCAACAATGCCAAACCCCAAAATACTGAAGGTTTAATAAAATAAATAATGAGCTGGAAGCATTGCTGTCAACTCTGTGAAGCTGTCCTTGGGAACAACACTGATTTAGGCCAAATGTTTGCATGCAAACCTCCTTTGTGGACCCTTGTTGCCCCTCAAGCCATACTTTTATCTCAGGGAATACGAGGACTTATAATAATTGGTTGATATCTTTTCAAATCACGTGTAGGATCACATACTTACACGCTGATATGTACATAAGGGGAGATTATTCTATACATGAATTTACTTTAAGGGGAAACACAATCATAATCTCCTTTAAATTGACAAGTGTCATTTTTTTATGAAATGACATTGATGCACACAATATGCATCGTCAGAAAATAAAAACTTTTTTTAAATACTCTTGTTCCATCTCTTGGATCCTTCATGACTTTAAGCATTTTTTCTGCTTTTAGGTCACTTCCTTGGCAACCACAGCGTGCTGGACATCCTGAGACAGGAGGGCTACGAGATCATCCACATGCCCCCTGATTACCAAGAGCCTGTCACAGAGTGAGTAGGCAGATATGCAAGAGAGGGCTGAAAGAGATTTTGTTTCTGTACTTATCATTCAGCAGGCAATTATGAATTAGTTTGTTTGATGATATAATTTAATTTGGAATTTTTTAATTGAAATAATAGAATCTCACAAGGTTGTATGTAATAAAGTGGTATATGTTTTGCTTTATTTGTACATTATTCCAGTATGGTTAAATTAAAAGCACTGGACGATTCAGTTGTGTGTAGGTGATCACGCACCGGTTACACTTGAAACCTTGACCAACAAGATAATGACTGCAGATGTGTGTATGCGTAAATAAACAAAACCAGACCGAGAGCAAAATAAATGATTCAGCTATTCCACATCTACCTTATCCTGTCTGGAGTGGATCTATTTAACCTGAGTGGATTTGCTTAAGTGCAATGAAGATAGGATACAAATTGTGCTCTCTTTGGTATCTTTGAGACCTCCTCAACCCCATTACCTTCCTCCCTAATGCCTCCTTCCTCCCTTTCGTCCTCTCTTCCTGACTCTCATGGCTGTTCCCAAATCCCCAGTGGTGTACTTGACCTCTTCAAAGCCACTGGTGTGATAGTCAACACAAAAATATGCAGTATGTACTGTGCCAAGGGGCAGAGTTGCACTCACACTCAAACTCCCACAGAGGCTTGGCGCCCTAAAGCATTTCCACAATCCTTCTGCGTGTGTGTGTGCGTGGGCAACCCTATTTTTTGGCACACAGCAACTCTCCTCTCACTTAGGAAGTTGATCCTTGGGCCCATTAAATGGCAAAAAAAGCTACTTAAATCAGGGTGAAAAGCATTAAACAAGGCAAAACAAAGGGCATTTCTTCACAAGCTGTAAACATCTTCCGCCATTCATCCTTTTTGCAAACTTTTACAAACTTCTCACTGCAAACTTCAGCTGTAAGCATAGCCTACCAATCTGCACTATTTTCCAAAATTGTGGACTTTAGCCAGTGGTTCTGGTTTAAAGGCTGACAAGTGTACTGACTTACTGTGGTCACAAAACACTCATGTAAGGTGTACACACAGACTCACACACAACCGTATGACCACACACTTAATGCACTCTTGCACTGAAGCAATTTTATTCACCAAACACACTGTGACATGACAGGTGAGAGGAAAAACACCACAAGATGGCAGAATGAGATGTGTGTAGGAAAACGGCTAGCAATGGTCCAGATACATTTGGCAAAGGTCTACAAGGGTGCTTACTTAGTGAAAGACGGAGCAGAGAGGTTTGGCTCCATGGTATCTTGACCGGGGGCCCACAGCTATCATCACCCTGACCAAGTGGGGAGGGGGGGTCAAGCCTGTAAAAGTAGATGAATGAGCAGTGGAAATCATGACTCAGATCCATCCTACAATCCATCACACCATGTGGTATTAATATGATTCAGTAAACTCAAGGTTTTACATGAGCATAGAAAAGATTTTCAACTTCATGTGTTGTCGTTGCTCCCTTTGATGATTTAGTATGATGTAGTTTCTCTCTGATATTCCACCTTGAAACACAGTCACATTTTAGCCATATTGACAGAAAAAAAGACACGAGAGGAGAACTGAATAATAGGTGGAGGAAAGAGGAGAACAGAAAATATTTTCGGGGAGAGGTTGATGATTCTGGGTGGTCTTCTTTGTCATTTGACAGATGTCAAATTTGAAGCAACTGTAAGGTCATGAGTGTTACAGATTCCCTCTAATGTTGTCTGCTGGGTATTTCTGACACTCAGTTCGGCGTTTATAGGGCATGGAGTGCTGTGCGGCGTTCATGTCCTTGAATGAAGTCGATGTTGTAAGTGGAAAGACATGGTGGCAAAAAACACAAATAATGACATTTGCTCGCAGCCACTTTGACATTTAAAAAAAGTGGACCTATGCTGTATTCTAATTTTGATTAGCTCTGACACCACAAAAATATAAATTTCTTATCTGTAAATCAAGATGTTAAGATGATACCTTAAATTCCAAGAATTTATATGCTTAAAAAGCTCTGATTTCTTTCTCTAGGAGTAAACCGACTGAAGAGCCCAAAGAGAGATTCGGCGAAGAGGGCACTGACATCACTCCCACCAGCTGGCTGACCAATCCATCTGAGGTGGACCTGGAGGACCCAGAGGACACAACTGGCTTCATAGATGTTGAAATGCCTCACATCTTGCTTCCTGACAGCCTGAGCCAGCTGGAGGAATTCGGACGTCATAAACGGCCTCGTAAAGCCCATCGCGGACATGGAAGACCCCGCCTCTTCAGTGACTTATGGGTTCGCATTGGGGATAGGTGAGACATCTACAATGTTATGTTATAGAAACCACTCTCGGTTCAGCTTTAAGTAATTGAAGATTGGGAGGTACCTTCTAGAGTTGCATCTGTGCCACTTAGATATTAAGTTAAAAAGAAATTTGTATGAAAAATTTGCCATTGTATGTCAAGAAATGCGAAGGGTAATTATTGGGATGGTTGCTAATAAATTTTGCAAACACATATCTTACAGCACCTTTCATCATCTCAGAATCATACAGACAACTTATTCGGAAGCTTTTAAATTAAACTTTAATGTATTAAAGATTTGCTGCATTAGATATTTTACCAAAAACATTTTGATATGTTTTGTCAGAACTAGAAGACAAAATACAACATTTTAAGTTCATTTTATCAAAAAACTGCAATAAACAAATATTCAGATTTGAGAAGCTGGAACCAGTGATCCTATTCTTTAAACATTATATTTATCATAATTATCACCAGTATTTCTGTTAGTTGACTGTGTTGGTTGACCCACATTTCCCATGTTCCCATGTATTCCAGCACAATCCCACCACCAAATGTCAGGATAATAAATGGCTACGTGACAGTGGAGCCTCTGATGACCCACCAAGAACAGCACCGATGGGTGGAGATATATGCCACTGAGCGACATCCCAGTCTGGTCTCATCTGTTCCACCTAACCTCAAATCAGCCCAGTCTGCCTTGCTCCACAGCCCACTCACGCTGTCTTGTGTTTTAGCCTGGCTGCTATCATATATACTGTTCACCTCCTGACCACAAGGTGTGTAGTGAAGACACCTCTGTGTCCACATCTGAGTTGTGGAAACCAACCAATAACAATAAATGACTGTAAGCACATGGTTGAACAGACATGGAGGACACAACTCCCTAAAACAGGTTCATGCCGTTGCCTCCACCCAGAGGGAGGACCCAGGCCGAGTCTGCTGAGTCTAGTCACATCTCACATGTGTGGTAAAATCACCCAGCCATGACACAAACAAAGTGGCCAGTGTTTGACTCAGTCTTTAAACCCGTATTATGGTAGAATATCAATCACATAGTACAATGAAGACCTGTAATATGCAGAGTTTGTGTGATGGAATCCTCTACCTAAATCTGTAATGCTGTATAGAATAAGACCAGCATTAATAATGAGAATAGAATCTACTAAAAACAGTTACAACTCTGTAATAAAGGAGTTGAAAGACTACAGTCGTAGAGTATTATGTAGTAGGTGAAGATGTCCGTTGCCAGTTTTGTAAATTGTGCATTTTGTTCATAAAGAATTATTGTATATTTATTATTTCTTGGAAGAAAAGAGTATATTTCTTGTTTTTTGAAGATCGGTGAAGTGGAATAAAGTTTGAGAACTGTTTAAAGATTTCTCTCTCTCCAGTAGACAGATGGCTTGGACTGTTTATGGCCAAATCACATAAAATTAATCAACAGTGGCCTTCTAAATACAGCGAGCAAATTAGAGAGACAGATCCCCCCCTACTGAATAAAGTAGGAAATTGTTCAACAGGTTAGCGCAGTCTGCCTCCTGCTGGTTAAAAAGGAAACAACACTCATCTCCTGTCTGCTATCACCCCAGTTGCATTCACCTGTAAGAGCATGACCCTGGGTTCACACTGCAGAAAAAATATAGCCAGAGACAAATTTTAGCTCATGTATGACTCAGATCTGACTTGTTCAGGACAGTTTGAACAGCCCGAACCACATGGACTATTATCTTTTAAAATATGATTTGAATCGCATTCATATGTGGTACTAAATCAGCTAAATGTATAAGAATAATAATAAATTAGACTTATATGGCGCCTTTCTATGAATATAAAGATAAAGCAGTGTGAACAGTCAAATCATAATTTATGTGTCAAAGTAAAATAAGGAGGATAACAAGCACCAACTAGGAGGTACATTTTTGATTAAGAAGTGGGAGAAATTATTATTCGAAACCTGTATTTTTCCTTATTGACCGCAGTAAAAACAAAACAGACCATCACCACAGCAAACATAATAATAATAATAATAATTATACATTTAATTTATAACGCACGTACATTTGGATCAAATCTGGTACATTTGGATCAAAAGTGTTAGAAAGTAAAAGCAGATAAAAGCATTAATAAAAATATAATAACTATATAAAAACATGAGTAAAGCACAGTAATGTAAATTAAAAGTTATAGGTTCTGCTGAAAAAGAAAGTTTAAAAAAAAAAAAAAAGTCCTTTTTTAAATGGGTCAGTCGTCTTTGGAGCCCTCAGATGGTCAGGGAGGGCATTCCACAGACGAGGGGCAACAGAACAGAAGGCCCGATCACCCCTGGTGATGAGCTTAGTCCGGGGAAGGAGGAGGCGGTATGAGTGGATAGAACGGAGGGATCGTGTTGAGGTCAGTAGGGTGAGTAGCTCTTTTAGGGGGGTGCATTGCCATGGATGCACTGGTGAGTGAGGAGAGAGATCTTATAATCAATCCTGGTGGAGATGGGAAGCCAATGAAGGGAATGAAGAACGGGGGTGATGTGTTCGTGTTTATACACTCTCATCAGGATCCTTGCAGCACTGTTTTGAACATACTGTAGTCTTTGAAGAGTTTTATCTGAGATCCCGATGAGAAGTGTGTTACAGTAATCCAGTCTGGAGGGGATAAACGTGTGAACCAGCTTTTGAGCATCACTCAAGGTGAGTGAAGAACGGAGTTTGGAAATAATCCTAATTTTGATATTGCATTGGCATATCTGCTATTGTGGTCATGGTACAGATCTGTTCACACTGACTTAAGAAACAGGTCACAAACAAAATGGAATGTGGAACAGTCGAAAAAAAAGGAGCAGATTTAAGAAAAAGAGAGACATTTTCACCTGTATTGTGAACATATTATAAATGTTAAAGAAAGCCTGAATTTACGATTTAAGGCTTGTAAAAATATACCATAATCAACCATTTTAACAGCCAAGTGGTTGCCAGAATAAATGTCCTGAAAACAAGGGTCTCATTTAGATAAAACGATTCTGACTTTAAATTGGTCTGTAGATCATTTCCGACATTGTACTTGTTCTATATTCATAACAGATGCTAAGCATAAAAATGTCTCAAGTAGGCTCTAAGAATCCCATTTGTAACCCAGGCACCTGCATGCTGTAAATCTTAAATCGGCCTAAATTGATGATGCCTGTCCTGCTATTTCCCCATTCATGATGTGAACAGAAATGAGAGTTTAGTCAGGAGTAGTCAAGAACCAGATGAGAAAAATCACACGTTTAAGAAGACGAGATTGAAATCACTGAATTGTAAGCTACTCAAGTCAAGCCACGTCAAACGGGTTATCTCAAGGCATATGTGAGTATGAGTTTGTTAGTGGGGGTATGAGTTTGTTAGTGGGGGTATGTGTGGGTTAGTGAGAGAATGTGTGGGTTACATTACATTGCACATTGGTTAGCGCTGCTGCTGCCTCACAGCAAGAAGGTACCGGTTTCAAATCCACATCTGCCGGCCTTTCTATGCGGAGTTTACATGTTTTCCCTGTGTCTGCGTGGGTTCTCTCCGGCCTCCTCCCACAGTCCAAAAACATGTGATACAGGTGAATGGGTGAGAGAAAAATTGCCCGTAGGCGTAAATGTGAATGTAAGTATGTGGTTGTATGTCTCTGTGTCGAACATAGAGACGGCAGACTTGTCCAGTCTCCAGAACCCCGTGACCCCGAACAGGATAAGCAGTAGATAATGAATGAAGAAGAAGAGGTGACTCACGATTTGGGCAGTGTGCTTCATTATCATTTGTCAGTGGATGTCTTGCCTCATCAACCACAGCTTTAGTGGCATCACATAATCACTTCACGCATATCGAAAGGGTCACTCCAGCACAGAACGGTCTTTCTTTTAAATAAAAACGCTAACGCTAGCTAGCAAAATAGCTCGGAATCGATTAAAAAAAACGTTGATAGCGACCAGATTATAAAGGTGGTGAATCGGCTAAATCTGTAAATTGGTATTTAGATGGACAGCCAAGTTAACAGTAAAGTTAGCAGACACATTTAACCACAGAACGGAAGATTTACTTAAAGATGCTTCTTGAAAGTTCGATGTAGAGTCTTTGGACGTTGAGAGCAATCTCACTGTTGGTGAGCAGCAGTTGAGAAAAGATGTTGTGACTACTTTTCTTTCTTTATAAGTAAAATAATGTTTAAACTTCCATGACAAAGTGCGCTATTTTTGTCGTTGTGTGCCAACTCCCATAATTCACCCCGCGGTGGTATGACCCAATGGGCAAGGTCCAGACATCTCATTGGTCAATTAAACTCAAGGGCTTCTGGGAAATGCTCTGAACTGGGGTCATGTTGTTGAAAGAGGAAACATAATAATAATAATAATAATAATAATAATAATAAATTTAATTTATAATACTTGCAAAATAAGAAATATTTTCTGTAAGGTGATCCATCTATTTCCCAAATGTAACTGTAAAGGAATAAATCTACTCATATTTTGTTTTCTAAATACCTTGCGCCGTTAAATGTACTCCATTGCTCCACAACACAGCACTGGATAAAAGTATACTAATACATTTCTTTCAATTTTAATGAAATAAGTTTTATAAATGAGGGGCCTGAACGTTCAATTAAACTTAACGTTTATTTTTTTGTCCCTTAGGTACGTTTAATATTTTCCCACAAAAATATTTGGTAACAGTCGATACAAAAAGTGTGTTTCTCGACTACTATGTGATGCATTTTAGAAAACCGAATCAAAGGGAGTCGGTTACATTTTCAGTCGCCAGAAAGGTGAAAGATGAATATTCTTCCCTCCTTCCCCTAAGCATCACTTAGATTCATTCAGATTCATCTAGATTCAAGTAGTGTATCCTTTTGGTACACTTGCTGTCATTACAATTTCTACCACTGAGTGGCGCCAGAGTCAAATAAAAAGAACTTCCACAAAAGTCAATTTGTGAAATAACCAGACTGACATGACTGACGACATGCGGGCATGGAGTTACTCATTAGTTTCAGTTACTATTTTTTAATAATGTCCACATGAGCATAAAAATCTTAGCCAAATAATTCATACAATAAATGATATTGAATTTTGTGTTATATATTAATTAATTACTACCGCCCTGCTGATAATTGATTTTGAAACTGAAACTCAAGACAGAGTCGCATATTTTATAATTAAAGCACAGCATGAAAACAGACGTATGTTTATTCATTGTTTTCTTCATGTAGATATGTTATTGTTTTTTTAAATTAATTACTCATACAGTTTTTCAGTTGTTTTTTCTGATTATCATAGTCAGAAAACATTTTAAAATAACTTTTGGTTTTATAAAAACTTAAATATATTAATACAGACATATATTTCATGTCACTTTATTCCACATTTTTGCATGCTTTCAGAACAAGAAATCTTTTATATAATCTATTGAACAATGGTGGTGATATGATGGAAGGTATATTATGGCTTTTTAAAATAATTCCTGTTATTTTAAAAAGCCATGTGCTTATTTATAATGGTACTAATCCATTTATATGGCATTAAAAATATGCTTCGCAGTAGAACAAAATCTGGCAATTAATATGATTTTAAGCCATATAAATTAGCATTTTCACTGAACTTGATTGGACACGTATCAAAAACACAACCAATCCACAAAAATAAATGACATAAGACAAACATTCTGGCTATATATTTCTCACATAGAGTAAATTTTGTATTGGTGTAGTTTTAAATTGAGATTGTTAGAGCATAAAAATTAACAAAGCAAATTTTGTTTCAATTTAAACTTCTTTGAGACAGACATCCTTTCTTCAACACTTTCCTCTTAAAGAGTGAAAATTCATGTATTTTAGAGCAAACAGCTTTTCACCCCTTAAGCCAAGACAGGACAATATTTGCCTTAGCTAGAATACCATTTTCCCTGGACTTCGAGGTGATGTTTGAAAGAGTGGGGGCCTTGACAGACCGCTGTGAGGGCTGACCCTCACTCTGCCGGGGACATGCTGCCAGCTGCATATAAATAAAAGATTACAGTGGAAAATCAATTTCTGTGCAAACTCATTAAAAATGCCCCTCACCTTAAATGATTCCCATTTCCTCCCATTCAACCTGTTAACGGCTGTCCCTGAGACCTGCCACCCCCACACCCTAAACACCACTGCCTCATCCCAAACCTCCCACCTCTACTCCCTCCATCCTTCCTCTGCCCTGTTGCTCTCCCCCAGCAGTAATTAGTTGCACAAGCCGTCTTTTGCCCTTTGAGTTGCACCGTTTCAGAAATGAAGGTTAAGTTTGTTTAACCGTGGTGGATTTGCCAGTCATGTTAAAGCATATAATGTGTGGTAAGCCCCCCCCCCCCCCCCCCCTCTTCTTCCCTGTATTTGGGGGTGGGCTCCAAGGTTAAGGCTTCCTGGGCCTGAGGAAGCTTCTGCAGTGGATCAGGCTTCAGACTCGTTGACTTGACTGAAAGGGGACAAGGAAGTTGTTAAAAATCACCCCTGGTAAAAGGATTAAGAATCAAAGTGCTGTGTTTGCCCTCAGAGGACGTTAAGGCGCTTACCACGACTTTCCACACTGACAGAGAGGAAGTTATAGGAGCCAGATAAGGGATCTATTTTTTTAAGAATCTCTCCAAGGTCAGAAGCGACGCCTTTTGTCAAATGATATTTTCTCTTTACAAACTGTTTGTCACATGTGGGGAAGCAAATAGCTGAAAATAAAAAAAAGAAATGTACAGAATTGAAAGAAACAATGAAAAGCGTTGCTGTGCTTTCACCTCACAATGAGTGAAAGTCATTACAGCCAAGGTGGATATCGATCTCCTGCTGCTGGAGCTGTTGAAAGCATCTCAAGTGTGTGTTGCTTTGTTGATCCGGAGCTCACACACCAAGCATAACACACTGAGGAGTTTGTTGTAACGCTGCCAACGTAATGCATCGCTATTATTCAGATCAGATCTACTACAGTAACACACACATGCAATAAAAGCCACCCAATGAGCCTTTGTCTGGTTGTTGTCAGAGGTTACTTTCATAAATGCCTTCTCTCCATCGGTAATCATGTGTTGCAGGGAGTGTATGTCTAGCCCAACCATGTCCTGTATGGTGACTCTTACCACATATGTCGCTGAGAGCTTTGATTCTCCTTCTAGCCTCGAGGAGCCGTAAACCTTCAGGAAAACAAAAGCTTGTTTATCCCTGGGACAGATAGCTGTTCTCCTTTAGATAAACCTGCTGATAGTAAAAGGCGAATTGGTGCAGTTGATTGAGCTCTGCTAACTCACACCCATCTGTGTTTGTGCTGGTTGAGACATTTCTCTCTCTCATTGTCCTGGGTCCCCTTTAAGATGTATGGCATTCAGCTATAGGACTGAGCTCTGTGGCCTTGGACAACTTTAACTCAGCTCAGGTGCAAGTCTCCCAGGCAAGACGGCATCTGGTGAGATCTGCTCGGAAAATGAAGTCATATTATACCCCTGAGTTCTGTTGGATTTTTCTTAATTACATCCACTGTTTCACCGGTTCTCCTCTTGACGGTTAAAGCTTTTGAAGATACCTGCCATGATTTGTTTTATTAATGAGGCTAACTCCAAGCCCTATAACTCACTGTTATAGAGAACCTTACATAAAAGGACCGTTTTACTGGATGACTTATTCTCTCGTTACAATGAACATGGCCGGCGTTGTTTATTCTGTTATAATTCAGCTGTAAAATTCAAGATGTCTGAAGTATATCACAGAACATGCTTCCAAACGCTGTTCCCGTAACACAATCCCGTAGTTTGACAAGATGTTCTAAAGGCAGCGTCGGCTGAATGAGGCTATAGATGAATTAGTTTACAGGCTACGGTTAAGAATAGTTTTGATATTTTTGTGATAGGATTTTACTATAATAATAAAAAATTTGGATCCAACCTTATCCAAAAGATTGTGAATGTATTAATTGTATTCACAACTATGAAATCTGCATCCATTAGGTTGGAAATTAAACCTTATATTATGAGAATATTTAATATAGTAATGTTGCACTGCTGGTTCCGTAATTCAACATTCAGTGGGGTGAAATAGTTTGATTAAGGGTGTCGAGGCAGAAGGAGTGACTGTGTACCAAGGAAAGTGAAGTAGGTACAAAGGAGAGAGGGATGCAATTTATGCTTATGCATCCATGCGTACATTTGTGTCCTTATGCATTGAAGGATGGTGGTGAGAGTGTTGTGTTTCACAGTTTTTTTGCCATGATGCACTGCTTTATTATTCTGCACAAAGGACACTTCACATGCGGAATGGGTTCTCTTTGATATCGACAGCAGCTTGAGGGAGAGAGTGCACTCAAAAACAGGCGCGGGCGAATTTATTCTGGGAAAAAAACAGATAGTTGTGTACTTCCCTGGCAGTTGTTGCCACACATGCGATGAGCCAACCTCTTTGATGCTCCAGCGGTGACACTCCACACGCTAATGAAATATGGTAATTACAGCCACATGAAAGCCCTCCAAGACAGAGCTGGAGAAAAGGCTTTAAAAAACAACAAATCTGACTTTTTCCAAAGATATCCACTGTGATTAATTCTCCTTTTCATAAACATATATTTTATGCCTTTCACTTACTACGAAGCATTGTGGGCCAACAGTTGACCCAGGATCTGTCTTGGGGGAAAGGTCTGCTGAATAAGAAGAACCTCATTGTTCCCTTTTAATATGATGAGAGCACAGGATGAAGGAGTGTGAAAAAAAGACCTCCATCGAGATTGGTGCTCTTTGCTGGAACTGGCTTAGTCCCTGCAGCGGATAGTTTCTTCTTGATTTGAAAAGTAGCAACTCTGGACTGCAAAACTAACTCCACAGCACCAACACTTAACTAAACAGAACACCTCGTATGGCTCATTTGTGGAAAAACTGGTCTGATGATGGTGGGAGGTACGACATGTAAAAGAAAGTATTATGTTTGAAGTTTAGAAAATGGAAATGTTAACAATATGCCTGCCTTTCCCAGACACGCTCCAGCAGTGCCAGATATTACACAGATCAGAGTTCACAAGGGAACCATAACATGATATACTGGCATTAGCTTTTTTTGGAAATGGAAATAGTTGTATTATTATGCTCGAAGCTGTTGAGTAGGCCAGATTGGAATGGTTGGTAAATTTGTAGTGGGCTTGTTGGGCTTGATTGAGGGAGATTTGGCTTTGACGTCATGGTGCTCTGTTGAAGAGAGAGCCATACTATGAGAGTAACGTACAGAGATGGAGTCCATCCTGTGTGATAAATTGTCTCTCCATGGAGGCTGAATGAGTGAACTAGTAAGCAGGCTCCAAAAGGTAAGTAGTTATAAAAATGCAAGTTTTTGCCATAATGAATACTGAAAATTAAAAAGTGTTCAGTTGCTATAGAGGTAAAATAGTAATATTTTAGATGATGCCATCATATGGACTTTTATTTACAGCTTAGTAGAATAAAAACAGTAGGATAAGATGCCTGGCACCCACACCAGGGTGTTTTGAAGAGCACCTGTATCTTTACGGTTCTATCAGAAATGTGTTGCTTTTTGGGTGATGCATGTCCATGCACTAAAATACACTATTATGTTGAAAGACTATAAAGACGGAATTTGTTCATTAGTATCAACCAATACTATTTATTATTATTGAGGCTAATTTAATTTAACAAGAAAAAAAACTTAATTCAACTCGGTCACCAGGCTTATTCATTTTTGTTTTAATTCTCTTTTTTACAGTGTGTTAAAAAAGTCGTAAAATACTGTATGAATGTAATAATGTCAGAAACATCCATCAACAACAAATAAATATGAAATTACCGTTTTACATTTCACTTTTCTCCTGCAAAACCGTGAAAGAACAGTTTCGTTTTTTTAAGAGGGCTGAACAATTTCCAAAGCTTGAATTTCACATTCTTATGCTTTTGGGGTAAACCTTTTTTTGACATATTTTTATGAACTTAAAGAAATTACTTCAACTAGTAACTTAAAGTAAATCATGTATTTTTGCGTCTAACTTATTAATTACATTTATTGTTACCAGTAGAAGTACATTTTTGAGTTCATCAAACAATTAACTTTTTACAATGTAGGTCTGCATGGTCACCTTGTGGTTAGCACTGTTGCTTCGCTGCAAAATGGTTTTGGGTTCAAATCCACCTGGGTTCCTCTATGGGCCTGTTTGTGTGGGTCATCTGTAGGAACTCTGGCCATGATCCCAAAAACATGCAATATAAGTCTAAATGGCGGGTGGATAAACTCTTTTATGTCCTGCTCAACTGTTTGTTTGAGCACATTTTCAGTCACATTTCTTATTGAAAAATGTTTGCCACTTGACTGAGTCTGCTTATAATATGACTAAGTGGCAGTATGTATATTTTAGAGAGTAATGGGCCAAGGGTAAAGCTCTGGGTGGTACCACCATGTGAGGATTTACAAGACAGAATTCTGCGTTAGACTTGGGTCAGATTATAAACAGGTTCAGTAACATCGTTCAATAAGAAATAATGACTCAAAATGAGCTCAACCAAACAGTTAAGCGGGACATTGAAGGGTTAGAAATGTGAGTGTGAGTGCTTATTTGTTTCTATGTGAACTTGCGACTTGTCCTTACACCAGCTCCGCTCAGTATCAGGTGGGATAGGCTCCGGCTCTCCCAAAGCCCTGCACAGGATAAGCAGTTTCAGAAAAAGAATGGATGGAAAATGCATCTATGTTTCTCACATTAAAACAGGTGAAGTCTCAGAACAGGAGGATGGAGAGAAGAAAAGAGAATCCAAGGGGCGGAGGAGGCTGTATGTTGACCATCAGTGTTTGCTCACAGTCAGACAGCAGAGATGCCCCCATCCTGTCTTACACACACACCCACAAACACTTTCCCCTTGCTGACCTTCTATCCCACGGGATAGAGACCTCCAAATTCTGGAGGTCAGGGAGAAGGTGGAGGTCAAATGGGCTCTATAAGACCTGCTAATAGGATGGTTTGTGTGCTGAACCACCAGAGCACAAAGTACACACACAAACACACACACACACACACCCAAACCCACGCATGCCGTGTGCATGCATGCACACTCTTTAAGGTCAAAGAACAGGGTTGAATGTTAAATGGCCAAGATGGGGACATCAAATATTTTCCTACCCATCACATATCAGAACCACCTGCCTGAGATCTTGCACTGTGTGTGTGTGCATGTGTGTGCATGTGTGTGCATGTGTGTGCATGGGTGTGCATGGATGAGGGGCTGGAGAGCAGCACATATAGGCCCCACTGATGAAACTACTGGGACAACTTTGCTTTATTAGAGAACTCAATAAATCAGACAGATCTATAGATAAGAAGGAGAATGTGTGTGTGTGTGTGTGTGTGTGCGTGTGCGTGTGTGTGCGTGTGCGTGTGCGTGCTAGTGTCCATGTGTGCGTGGGTTCTAGTGTTCATGTGTGTGTGTGTGTGCGGGCGCCACTCGTGGAATTGCAGACAGACGGATGGACTTCTGATGGCAGACTGAGGTTTTTAAGATAGGAACTCATTCCCACCCCATCTTTTTTCTTTTTATCACTCTCCTCCAGGTGTATCCAGGTAACTCCAAGGCCACTTCGCTCTTAAAACTCACGACAGTCAAGGTAACAGGTAATTGCAGAACAGCACTCGTAAAACAGCCTGTTTGCCTACAGCTGGTCTCCGCCCTGCTCGGTTTAGATGTCAATCTTGGCGAGGCAAGAAGCGGCAGCTCATAGGATGAGGAGACCGGCGTGGTGCTGCTGTGTCTTATCTTTGTATTCATCACACCTCTTTCTTCTCTTACTCCAGCCATCATAGCAGTCCTGTCCCTTCTCTGTTTCATCTCTCCAGCCTTTGAAATGTATTATTCTACTTTGTATTCCCCTCCATGCCTCTCGCTGTCTTTATCTCTCCTTCTCCCCCTTTCGGTGCCCATATTTCTCTGACTTTATGATTAACTCTGGCTCCCTCCCTCTTTTAATGTTTGATTCCAGGTGATAAGAGAAAACAGGGAGATGAGTCTGATTGCACTGGTTAATGTGGTCAAAGGGCAGAGGCTGTGCTGGGGAGTGAGAGGCTGGTTGCAGTGTCAGTCCAAGTCCAGACTGGACTGTGCTCAGCTTTTGGGCGGTAAATCGTGGATTGTGGTGCTTAGCCAAGTTGTCAGCTGTCTGCAAGAACCATTATCTTACAATCTATCAAGATATTCATCAAGTGTTTGTATATATCTAATTTCACATGTACTTACCTCCTGAACAACGATAAGATTACTTCTCTTTCTACACAGGCCAATAAACAGAAAAGTGTGCACACCTGCATACACAAATAAACGCATGCATGTGAGCTGCAGCTTGTGGGCTCCACTGTGTACTTCGGCAATGAAACACTGCACACTGATAGGCATGTTCAGGATACAGTACTGGATTTAACCCTTCACACAGATACATACTGTAGAGTTTAATGCCAGTCCATCTCCTCGCTTTGAACAATCACCTGTTTCTGACCACAAACAAACAACTCAGCCCCCCCTTGTTTGAGACTGAACTCTGACTCCTCTCTCTTAGGCTCCATCTTTTGCTCTCTTGTCCTCCAAAACCCCTCTATCTCTTTTTCCACCCTCTCCATTTCTTGGGTTTTTGACTGATTTCATTCTTCGCACTGCTCCGGCCATTATGAATTCATTGTATGCTGTTGTCGCTGATTGAAGTGATGGACTGATTCCTCAGAGCTTCTTGCCTGATGGAGGGTGCTATAGTAAATAGCCCAATGGGTCTGTTTAGATAACACTGACCTCTCACAAACCAGCGCCGCAATCTGCTGTGAGCAAGCTTTGAGGGAAGTATTGTCATCCCTGTGTGGAAATACAGATAAAGAAAGGTAAAAATTCATGGGAGTGCATTATTCACAAATGTAATGATTGGTTTGAAGATGGAGGGAACGTGTTTGAAAGATGAAAAGGAAGTAAAGAGAAACAAAGGGGAGATTTAGGTTAGGCGATGATTTGAAACGTATTTTAACTCCCACCTGCCCTCTCATGAACAAAAGTGTTAGTCATCATCAGGGTGAATTGTAAGGGGGAGACAAGGGGCCGCTTCGTTGTCCCCCTGATCTGCATTCTGCCCAAAGGGTTACCAGGGTAACGAGTACAGTATACAGAGGGGCAGAGAGGGTGAGGGGGGCATGGAGAGGGCACTCACCCTTTTCCTTGGAAATGGATATTCAGGCCTTTGTTCTGCAGGGGTTACGATCATGTTGATTACCAAAAAAAAATTGTTTAAACATTCCGCCCCGTCGGCTGGCCTTGGACATCATGTGGCTGGTCGGTCCAACACCGAAACATCTGCAATTAGGCAGCATCCTCCTCTGAAAACAGATTATCATGGGCAGTAATTCATAACTAGTGCACCTAATGTGATCTTCAAAAAAGGAGGAGGTGGTCAGTGATAACTCTCCTTCCCTTACCGTGTTAATGTGTCTGCATTCTGTGCTAATGCCTGTCCCTGTACTACTTCCTGCTGAATGAACATCCTGTATGCGGGCCGGTGTCTGCAACATGCACCAATCTATGAATATGTTCGGGTGCTTACTTTAGGATACACAAAAGAACACACATTCGCCCCCTTGTTCTAAGTGTATATCTGAAAATAATGGTCTTTGACATTGTACAACTCTATGCACACACTGAGCCTGTTTTAAATGTTACACAGGTCAATATGTGGCTCATATTGAAAGCTGCAGGCTGTAAAACATCATTATAAATCCCAAACATGACATGAGTTAACAATCAAATCACCAAAAAAGCTATTGAGAGCACATGGGCCACGTAAGCTGGAGCAACGTAAACGGCAACCAATACAGGCAGCATGTTCTATTCTCTCCTTACACCGCTGAAAACAGCACATTCCTCATTGTGAGGAGTACTTCTGCCCTAAGAAAATGTTGTTCTTTAATTAAACTATCACTGCTGCAGCAAGAAAAGGAGTGTGGGAGAAAACATATAGGTATGGTAGACGAGGGCTAATGGCTGAAAATGTTACAATATGGAATGCGAGTATGCAGCTTCTTTGTTTGCTAGTGGTGTTTGTCTAAGTGTGTGTGTGTTTACACGCGCGTGTGTGTGTGTGTGTCTGTGTGTGTATGTGCGTGTGTATACTTTTCAGACTGATGGCCATTGAAAACAACCTTCAGCTGAGTGAAGACATGAAACTGACCCTCCTAATCACAGTTATGAATGAACCATCAGAGCTCTTTACAGGAATCAGATGATCAGAATGGGCCCCAGCTTCAAATTACAAGATTAAAACCTGGAATTTCATACTGTTGTGAAAAAATTCACAACTCAGCACTACAGTCTACTTTAATAAATAACACTGGAGCCTTTTTATTGCAAGGCTGTTTTTGTGCTATATACAGAGACCAAAGTTATACTGCATTGCTGAAAATAAAGTCATGTATATTATTTCTATATGTAGATTTACGTAATATTTTGCACATTTCTGAGAGGTGAGCACACAAAAAAGAATAAGTAATGAATTGTTTAAATATATGTTTTGGCTATTTGTATTAATGAGATGACGGTTGCCTTTTAGCCTATTTAACTATGATTCAAAATACTAAACGTTAATCTGTTGCAAAAATGTATTTATTGATACAAGCCAAGGTTTAGGCTGAGCTTCTGCTTTAAAGCATATTAAGGTAAAATACTGTGAGTTGGGATTGACCATAAAAAATACAGTGACCAAGTCGAGACATCATTGTGTGTTTTTTGTTGTTTTGTTTTCTTTATATTTTGGGGGTTTTATTCTTAACTTTGTCAAATCTGAATTACACACTGAGAACTGTTTTTTTTTTTTCATTATTACAAAAAATGCATATAGTGTTTGTACCAGTTTAAACTAATAATCTTTAAAAAAAACACCCAAGCAACTACATATATACAAACTTGGAATCTTACTTCTTTTCTATTGCATATGGCACAATAAGTGTCGAATTTGACCTTCAAGATCACTAGACAAACTGCCAATAAATTCCTTCATCGTTAAACATTTTTAATAATTTTAAATCAACATCATTTTACAAAAAATATAGGAGCTGTATAATATTTGTTTCTGTATAAATCAAGATATGTTCCTGTTGAACTGTGAACAGTTTATACTGTAAATTAAACTTAGATACAGTAATACTTTTTATTTGAAACTAATTACTTGCTTTTAAATGATAGTAGTTTAATACTACATTTATGAAAAAATACAGGCCTACTGTACATTCACAGTGAAAATGTGAATGTTTTTTCATATTATGAAAGTAAGAATTATGTATTTTCTCGATTTAAGGTAATGTGGTCGTTTTATCCAACTATTTATCTATTTATCTAATTTCTACAAACATTTCCCGGTGCAGCCGGGAATTTGCGCTTGCCTGCGCTGCCCACAACACCGCAGTAATGAAATAGTCAAATAAATAAGAATGGTGGAGGTCACTTTCCCTCAGAATTCATTACGACTCATAGTGGGAGTTCTGTCTGGTTGATACGGAGCAGAAAGAGTGCTGTCTTTAATTCTTCTCCCTGCTTTTTGTTCTACGTCAGCGCGGCTACTGCTGATATTTGAGAGGAATCATTTACGGATAATTAATTAATTAATTAATGTCACTATCTCCATGTTGATCTGCGCACACCTGCTGTCCGACAGAAAGTTGGCGCACGCACGTACCTTGCATTGTCCGATTTAATATAAGGAGATTCAACATTAAAAAAATAATAATTTATGCCAAAAGGCCTGGTCCAGGTGTCTTTTGTTGAAGCGAAGTATTGGAAATACCAGTGAGAATCCTGTTAGCACCCTGTCCACACTCCACTCATGCTGCTGCTGATGTGGGGCAGCAGAAGCGCGCAGAGGCAGCAGGCCGCAGTCCTTGTCGTTCATCCTGCAGACACTAGGGGGCATGCGTGAGCTCAGGCACCTGTTCTCCACAGAATGGAGCAGCACTGCAAATCCAGCTTCAATAAAATTACCTATTATAGAGGTTAACCAAATGCGAACAATAAATGGCTTCGCGGATGTGTTCATAAACGAAAGGGAGATTCGACAGAAGTGAGAAAAATTGTGAAAAAAAGTAGAGAAGGGTGGAATCTTTTTTGAAACTTCTATTTTTTTCTCTCCCACTCTGAAGCTGTGCAGAATATAGGCTAATCATGATATGTAGATGCATTTAGGGACGTGTCATTTAAGATTCTACTTGGCAGACTGAAAGAGTCTTAACACCAATTGTCCTGCTGGTCACCTCACTCGATAGGATGCAAATGTGAAGGTCTATAGGGCCTGGTGCGGGTGAGCCATTGATTTGAGATGAATACAGTGGCTACTCTCAGGTCCTTCATAGTTATTAGGACTAATAGAGAAACATAAAATAGTGAAAAAGAAGCACGGATCCGCTCAAATGCTCTAAATAGCTGGCCTTTCCATAGGCCTCTCAGAGAGTTTGGCTTGCAATTTGCATTCCTTCGTGTGACAACTTGTAATCCTCCCCTCAGCATGCCAAGAAACATACAACAGATTTATTGTCCCAGTCAACAAATCGTTTAAGGCATCACAAACCTATTACAGCCGTATGCAGGGGGAGAAATCTCCCTCCCCCAGCCCCATGCATCAACCACCGGTGACTTGCAAACACAGTTCCAGCAGGACTGGGGCCCCAATGCTGGAAAGCATTGTTGGCCAAATCCAGACCTGATGCACTTGTGGTGCTGTATACCTTCCGTGAGCAGCCTAGGAGGCTGAGAGAGACAGAAAGCCCAGGGGTTCGAAGCTCAGACAGTTTGGTGACGGGACGAACATGAGGATTTTGACCGGCAACGCACAATTCCGATTTATCAGGCGTTTATTAGTGTTAAAAATTTTTTTAAAAAGGGCGTTGAAAATTTAGGGATGACTGAAAATAATCAGCAGCACACAGATAACGCATAGGTGGATGCTAGTTCTACTTTCAACCAATTTTCTCTTTAATTCATTCAATTTTAAATTAAATTTAAAACTAGTCGATTTTCGTATGCCTATATCATCACCGTAAGAGTCCTCGTGTTGTTTTTTAACCAAACGACATAAGCAGGCAGTTTATTCCTGTTATTATTTGCTGGTGAGTGACCACATCCACACATGTCTACTAAAAACCCATAACAACCCTATTTTCGCTTGTCTGGCACTGTTGCGGGACCGGTTGCTGTCGAATGGAAACAGAACGATATTTAGGCACATTCTGGATGGACTTAACCCTGTTCTGACTCACGCCCGGGTTTGAGGCGGCAAACAGGCTCCCGGAGAGTCCGGAATTAAGTTATGGAGCCGATAAAACTACGTTTTGAATTGAACCGGGAGAAACAGGCAGATGATAGAAGACTGAGAGAGAGGAGCCGCAGAAAGAGAGACTGCAGCCCATCTGTGCGTCTCGGCCCGCGCCGCAGGACTCAAACGCGGGGTCATCCCAGGCAGAGAAGGGGGGGGGGGGTCGTCGCTCCCCTTCTAGTCATCTTCCCACAAACATAATGGTCCTTTTGATTCGTTTGTTTGGACACACACATTCATGTCTAATTGTTGTTTTTCTTTTTTGTGAACCCCACAAGGCACACATGCATCACGCAGTGGCAGCGCATCGGCCCTCCTCAAAAACCACACCAAACAGACCCACACAGGGTCCGTGTTTCCCTTTGCATGCAGCGCCCCGCTCTTCATGGAGATCAACACGGCCATAATTATAGGGGAAGTCATTATCTGTTTTAGCATCAGTGAGGAAGAGCTCTGAAAATGTATTCTGCATCTTTTGAAATTGGTTTGCATAAAATTAAATACAAGTAATATTCATATGTATTTTTGTTTGCTGTTTTTTTTTGTTTTAGTAGGCCTATTGATATTTTCAATACAAATGTCAAGGAAACATTCAAATGTAGGTGAAGCAAGATTATGATGATTATGATGATGATGATGAATATGTGTATTTACTCTGATAAAAGCAGGATGCCCCAACGGGGGGCTGGGAGACAACCAGGAGGGGTGTATCTGAGTTGAATGAATATCATTTAGGTAGTGCAGGGGGGGGGGAAATCTGTATTTTCCCGTTTCTTTCCCGCTGACCATTATTTCACCATTAAAATTAGGCATGTATCATTTTTTCTTTAAATAATTTGCTCCCCCCGTAATTGTTAATGATTGACAAAGCCTGGATTTGCATGAAAACGTTTGTGAACCGCTGACACGCGGGAACTGCTCGGTAATTCCTAACCTTTAATTGAATGCTTGCTGCCAGGTTGCACAAACCAGAGCTCCCACTCATTTGTCATAACTTCACTGCCGCATTTATTCCTCTTTCCAACGAGGGCGGGACTCACTGTTGGCCAATTTAACACCCATTTTTCAGAGTACAGCGGATGCGGGGTTTTATTATTTTTATCCGCCTTTATCCTTAAGTAAACACCGTTTGTTGCATTACAGGAAAAAAAGGAATTAATGAAGCAGTTTGGGAGGCATTTCAGCAAAGACATGAAGCTGTATCATGCAATCAAAGCACAAACACATGTTCCCTATTTTCATAAAGCCCCTAACGCTGCTGTGTGCCGCGACTAAACCGCCAAATAACATCCCATATTGCATAATTCTAAAAGACAAAAAAAGAGTTTAAGATAGTTATAAAAGAATGAAATGTTGATACAAACAGCCCATTATTCGTATAGGCATATAGAGAAGATCGTAGAGGGCGTCATTTATTTATTTAAGTAGGTATATGTATTATTAAATGTAAAACATTATTAAAATTAAATTATATATATATATATATATATATATATATATATATATATATATATATATATATATATATATATATATATATATTATAATTATTATTCTAATAATAATAATAATTATTATTATAAAAGCTTACTTCTCTAAAATCCCAGATGAATAAAACAAATTACAGCCCATACAATTCACGAACGTCCAATTTTCAAGCCGAGATACGTGTCAGTGCAACGGAGGTCCATTAAGGTGCCGCACTGGCATTCATTTATTTTGTCAAATCTAATTTTCTCTCAAAACGCCTCAAGGCCAATAACATACAGATTTGGAGGGATGTTTGTAGTTGTGCTCGGCTTGCTTTAAGATTACTCAACTTAATGTTTCAAAGACGACTTTTATTTTATTTTATTAAACTATTATTTTCAGCTCTTGAGCGTGTCAGACTTTCCGCAATGTCACATAAGCTGCTATAAATAAACACTCCGCTCAAATGTACCAACATTTATTACAGTGAAATAGTAGAATATGCAACAGTGTTGAATAGTGCCTCATTTGGTTTCTGGGATATATTAATAGTATATAGTTTATATGTTTTTATATTTTATATGAAACACTTTCCGAATAAAAAAAAAATATTCCAGCAAAATATATTGAATTTAATTGGACAATTAATCACACAACTATTTAAGTCCAAAAAAGCAAGATGGCATGGCAAGAGGTCAGAGCAGAAACATCTCATTTGGGAGAACCGGGTACAAAAACTAGATACATCTCCCTCAAGGCAAAATGACCTAAGCATCATGAATTTAAGTGTGAATACATTTGTCTGGCCACACAGCTCCTTTCACACATGCCCTTGGTTAGGTCGTTGCCTTTTGCAAGACTTTCCACAGATTCTCAGCGTAACTCTATCTGTCGACAATCAATACACTGCCCAGAGCCTATTGAATAAATACATGATTAAATTATTTGGAAAACCTGGCTCATGCAGCCCTCATCAGAGAAGGAAATCTAATGTAGAAGTTGAATCAGATTTGGCATCCTCTCGGCTGTGCTCTATAAGTGTTAGAAAAAGAAATTAATTCAAATAAAAAGTGTATGTCACACTGCCCCATTTGGCTTTCTTTTTCCACACTAACTTCCATAATCATTTAAAACGTTCCAGTATTGCCAGAGGGCTAGATTTCCGACCCATTGTGGTGGCGAGAGGCAGGTGTTTTTTTCCTTAGCGGTTGGAGGGCCAATCGTGGGTTTAAGGACACCCTCATGCAGGGACCCCATTCTGCAGTCCTGTTTCACTCCTACTCTCTACTGGATGGCCTAATGCTCCCCCCCTCCCCATCTTCTTGGGCCTTGGATCAAAGCTAGCCTCTCTGCCACAGCTGTCCATCAGGGGGCTCCTCACCCTCACCTACAACAATACTGCCTGCTGGATATCCTTCTCCGATGAACACATGGGTGCAAACACATTGGGACAACATGCTGGAACACACACGCAGATGAACTCCCCGACAATATTCCAAAAGCGAATGAGAAAGTCTAACAAAGCAGCAAACCTGTGGTTGTAGACTGAAGAATTATTGCATTTGTGTGTATGCGCCATGAGCGAGAACGAGTGGAGTGTGTGTTTTTTTTTTTTTGTTTGTGCGGGGGTGTCAGTTGGCTGAGGACTATACATGGGTTCACAAATTAACAAGTTCATATTTGTTTTTGCCAAGTGAAAGAGACAAAACGTTGTCCAGCATGCGTGATATGCTTTGACTGAGCAAACACATCATGCATTAGGAACTGCGTTCTCCACATACAAACAGACAGGAGAACAAACAAGCATCACAGCTTGCTTACATGTGTGGTTCTGTACTTAGTTACACCTGTAAGCTTTTATCTGAAGGCCTGGTACCCAGTAACTTCCTCTTCTATACTTGACCTCAAAACTCCCCTCATGGGTTTTGTGTGTCCCCAATTATAGACATGAGAAGCACTTGGGTCTGCCTTCCAGAGGCTCCGGGATCCTTCCAGTGCAGAATTTTGATTAAACTCTTTTATACTGCTCATGGTGGCAGCAAATGTTTGTTGGCTCTTTGTGTCTTTCTTGATAGAGTGCTGTTGGTTTCTCTTTGAAACCCGATGTTCTTCTCCAGAACTGGAAGTAATCCTGCTGAAACATCTGGTGATGACTCAAACCACATATCAGATACACATCACATGTGATTCATTATCCTGAGGTTGGCCTTTACAGGGCAAATTGGACTTTGTATATTTTCAGACGGTCCCATACATATACATGGGACTCGGCTGTGATGACACATCGGTCCGATGAAAGTGGTTCTGGTGTTGTGTCCTAGTTCAAAGGGGCTGATGGGTACCTTCATCGTTGATTTGGTACACGCAGAACATTGGGCCAATCCACTCCACCCTCACCTGTGCCCCAAGCCCCCATCACCCTGCCCCCCTCCCTCTTCCAAACAACACAGGGGTTAATCAACTAATTAAGTACCAATTAAAGCATTAACTGCTTTCCGGAGGTTGCAATGTAACACTGATGTGGGACATGTTGCAAAATAAGGCGACCCGGGTGAAGCAGAGCAAGTTCAAAAGGTTTGATTTTCTAAATCACGACAAAAAAAGGAGCCACTGTGAGGATTGGATGACTTTATTGTTGTTAACCTGCCATCGCTGCACAGTAAAAAGTCTTAGAAAATAAATGTTGTCCAATCATATCTTTAAACGTTACTTTGTATTTCTGTCTAAAAAAGCCATATTCAGATTTATTACACATTGTGAGTTTGGTGGTATAATCATTAAGCGATATTTTGCTCTCCATCTTGCCGTCTCTGTGAATCAATTATCCTCCAGATACCATCAGTGTTATTCTGTCGGGGTAAACCCAGCCCTCCTGCTACTTCATCAAGACTGAAATACGCCGTAAGAATCACTTACGGCGTCACTTAATACATGACCAAAGTCTGGCTGTGCTATATAGACACAACTACTGTTAACACCTCTAGCTCTCTGCTGAATAAAGTCTTCTCTGTGTGTGAATTTCTTCTCTCTCGTGAACCCCTGCTGCTTGCCTGGACTGTCCTCAAGCCTTCAGCGGTCTGAGCTGAAGGAGGGGGAAAGAGAGTCAATGAGGTAAAAAAAAAAAACCCATGGAGGGTGATAGCCATACCTCTTCAGCTGGGAGGGTGGGCACATAACATGCAGTGCATGTCCATGTAAAACTCACATGTTTCTCTTGCAGAGTTCAGGACCATTTGCTCTCACAGTACTACATTTGACATGCTCCATGTTCCTGTACAAACTGCAATTCATTAAGTGTTAAAATACACTTGATCCTCGCTCACAATGGGCTGATGCAGCTTTTTTTTGTCTGGTGATCTTCAACTCTTAATTTCAACAAATTTACTTGGTTGAATATTTTAGGTGTTCATGAAGCTTTGCGCCTTGCATAGGGTGATACCGCCCCCCGGAAAAAGTCCTGAATCTAAATCTTGTCGGTTACTTATGTACTTCACTCACTTCCCTCAATGCAGCTGTGGTCCAACTTCACTCCTATATGCCTGCTTCAAACTAGCGCCTTGCTCAGCTAAGCCTCAGCTCTGCTCCCTCATGCAGGCCCAGTTATTGGACCATTTCCCCTTCACATTAAGACCAGCACTTTGTGTCCCTGGCTCCCCTCTCGCACTCTGTTTACCCAGGCTGGACGCCACCACCCGTTCAGCAAGTTCAAGTGAAGTTTGGGGGTTACAACTCAAATCACATCATCATGACACTACCGAGAGAGTAGCAAGAAGAAACATCACAGCTTTTGTAAAACAGTGAGGCTGCTAAATGTAGACGGGCGGGAGCAGTAAAAGAAAGGAGGACAGCCAGTGAGAAGAGCACAAAGCAAAATTATTTGTTGAGATAGTTACTAATAAATAATGTAATTAATGTTCAGAGGGACAGGAAGAGATGGGAAAAAGACACCATTGGAGGGAAAGCTGTGAATAAGGAGTGACACAGCGAGGAATCGGGTAAAGCATGACACCACAGCCCCACACAAGTGAATGCAACTGTTAGATATCATCATCCCTTTGTGTGGCCAGAAATTCCTACCATGCACATAAGCATGCACAACACTGCACAGACATACAAATGGACAATCCGAGAAATACTGACACCAACTGCTCCATGTGTGTCTTTTCTGTTGAGAGGGAATCTGAGGAATGGTACCAAGTGGAATTTAAGACATCTTAAGCGATCATTCACTTTCCTCCTAGTGAAGGAATTTTAACTCGAACTGTTTTGTGAAAACACAGAACATCTGAGACTCATTCATCAACTAACGCTGCTGTGAAGGACCCTAATCCCCGACGCTCTGACAAAACTAAGAACAAGGACAAATGTTCTGTGTGCAGGAATAGAACGGGCAGTGGGTTAACAATTAAACCAGCAGCCTTTTATGAAATATTACCCTCCTACTTCCAACTCCGCTCTCTCTCACTGTCTTTCTGTCTCTATTTCTCATCTCTGCTTTGCTGAATGTTTTTTCTGGCACTCGGCTCCCCTGTCTGTGTGCATCAACAAACACAAGAGGAGAACCCAGTAACTGTATTAACAGATGGCCAGAGTCAATAAAACACACACAAATCAAGTGTTGGACACATCTGCTATACGTAAAGTCTGACTAATCTTTCTGTGTGGTTTGACGGGAGTGATGGGATCACAGCATCTCAGCCAGATTAGAGGGGACAGGGCAGATCACCCAGTGGGACAGCAGGCAGCTTTGTAATGGATCGTAGAATGGAGATAAAGACCAATAAAGGCCAGGGGAAACATGTTTTATCTAGATTATGTCAGTAGCATGGATAAGAGCCAAAAATAGATGTTTCATCGTGTATCCATTAGCTTACTGTTGAGAAATTATTGGTCAAAATATGATATTGTCTAAGACGCATTGTCTTGTGCTTTTAAAAGACAAAGGAAACAAAGAAAGATAAAAAACATTTTTGGTCACTTAGCATAAAAAAACTTGCAGTGGGTGATATGGATAATGTCTTTTTTTCATGTGGTAGCACATATTTTCAGACAGTAAATTTCCTGGAAACTAATTACAACTATTCTTTTTTGGTTGTTTGGGTATATCTATCTTACCCGGTTGATGTAAAAGTCATTTCAGAGCAATATTGCCATGAAGATGGTCCCATCTGCCAAATGACACCCACAGATGTCGAATGAAAAGCCAACAAGGTAAGAGTGACAAAATGTCTGATAATTTCTTTGAGGACATTGTGGATCATCATGTTACTCAAGCCTGCATAAAACTCTAAATACAGGAAAATATGCAGCCTGACCGGAGATAACCTGAGGATTTGAGATTTCAGTTGGATATCTTTCAGCAATACAGCTTTAAACCCCAATAAAAATAAAGTGGGAGCAATTAGTCTAAAACAGTTCTAATGGATATGTCAAGTTTGTTGAACTGAGACAACCGATTCACTGAGTATGAGACAGAGTGGAGTATCCTAGCTGCTCGTTGCAACTAATAAAATAAACATAAGAGACAGCGATGATGAGAGGAAGCGAGAAATGTGGAACCGAGGAAAGTATATTAACCCTTTAATGTCCTGCTCAAATTTTTGGTTTAGTACATTTTGAGTCACTTGTTCTTATTGACCTATTGTTTGCCACTTGACTGTCCCTGTTTATTACATGACCCAGTGGCAGCACGTACATGCAAAAGAGCAAGGATAGAGACAAGAGGGACACCACAAGTCCAAAGCGCCACTGAGGAGGCATATTCAGAAAGTCCTATTCGATACGTAGGATTGTTTTTGTCATATTAAAGCAAGTGGAGAATCACTTAACAGAATTATGTAACTCCATACAGTAAAAAAATAAAAACTTATAAGGCTCAAATGGTTTTCAAAGAACATGCTTTTGCCAAATGGTAATCTAATCTAATTAAGATTGTTTGGTTTTCCATGAAACACAAATTTTCTCAATGAAATAATTTCATAAGTCAGATTTTTATTTTTTTTTTAAACATGCTCGACCAAATTATTTGTCATTTTATGGTAAATGTAATGCATTCATTAATTAATGAGTACATGCTCCAAATAAATAAAAACATTCAAAAAATGTTTTCCATATTTTATTTTATTTTGTGGGTGAGGAGATTACAGGGTTGGTACTAAAGAAAGAAGAAGATTGTGGAGAAATGTATTGAATGAATATAATATAAGCATATTTTGTTTAGATTATTGACAATAAGCTCAAAGTAATAGGTCATTCACAATCGCTTGCAATTTAAAATATTCTTTGAGGTATCGCATTTACATAGATGTAATTAAAATATTTAGGGTCTGGAATATTTTTTGAGAAGATCTAATTCTCAAGGCATGTTACAGACTCCAGCAGCCCCTTGCGTCACTGGAAAGTACAACATTACTGGTCAGGTTTAATTGGGAATAAACCATTATGGCAAAGGCAACAAGACTGTGACCGGAGAAATGTGACAGTGGAGAGTGAGGCCAGCCTGCTGATGGTGACAAGATGCAAACTTAATTCTACACAATGTTAATCCTACATTTGTGTGAAAACACATCAAGCGTAATGCATAAATGTACATTAATATCTGCATAACGGTGAGTCAACTGAATAGTAATAAATGCCGGATAAAAGGACCAAACATCAAAGAGATGCAATCAGATGAAGTCGATAAGAAGAGGGGCTCGGTTAATTCCCAACAAATTATCTAATCCAGATGTTGCACTCTTCGTGTAAACACAGTGCCCTGCAGAATCATAAAACAAATAAGCATGAAAAAGGTTTAAAGTTTCAAACAGAGTCTAACCCCAGGCTAAGACCTTTCTACTGCAAAAAAAAGAAAAATCCACACCACACACTCCCTCTTTGCTGCCTTCTTGAAACAGGAAAATGTAAATATGGTAATATTTAGCACGTGTTTTAAAACAGATCAGTTTTCTAAAGCAGAGAGGGAGAAGGAGAGAGAGAGATAGAGGCATACAGGGAGAAGCTGAACAGAAAAAAAAACTGGCCCACACACGATAGAAGGCCTCCCCAGAATTGTGTGTGTGTTTCAGTCTGTGCGATGTGGACAGGCTGCGGCTTCCTCTGTTTGCACATAGCTCCACCAAAAAGCTCTGGCCCAGTGCTGATGGCCTTGACACACTCCAAAACACCAAACTGAATCTTCCCCACTGTGAGTCTAGAGAGTCAACAACAACTTAACAATAGGAAAACACCACTCCAACGGGTCATATCATCCATCTGTACGCCAAAGCCATTTTTCATGGAGAGAAAATAGGAGGTGGAAGTTAAAAGGAGGAAGGGGGGCAAAGGGAGGAGCAGAAATGGAAACATATGGATGTGTTTAAGGACCACCAGGGAAGGGAAACTTGTGCATTTTCGCATAAACCCTGATAAACTCCAAATATGTAATTACACGGGGTTTAGGGCTTGTCTGTTGCCGATTCATTCAGGAATTTCTGGTTATGTCTCTCTGAGAGTTCGGGTGTAACAGGGCTCTTTATCGTTCTCAAGTGGCGGATCTGCTCAGCTTAGCTGCAGCCAAGCCTTCAACACACAAACACACGCACACACACACACACACACACACACACACACACACACAAAAACACACACATATACCAATAGAAATAACTACACGCACACACTCACACAGCCCAGGACCTGCCCAATGGTGAGAGTCCCATTGTCCCTCCCCACCTATTTAACAGGCAGTGTGTGAAAGAAGAAAGCAATCAAAAGAAATGTCTCTAACTACCTAAAAAAAAGGCAAAGGAGTGGGACCCTCATAAAATACCTGCAGCACCATTAAAGATTTCATCACGTCACAATATTTATAGTTCTTCAAATCCTTGTCAGTGTTTGTAGCCAATTTGTTGGGCTCCAATAAATAGACTGGCCTATTTATCAGCAGACCACATGGTAGCCATTTATGGAGGCTAACAAGAGGCAGATGTGTTTTGTATATGTTTTCACATGCAGGTTTGATGCGCTGACAGGCCCAGACAGATAGCTCAGTTGTACAACCTCTGTCCCAACAGCAGTATCGGCTGTAAACATCAGATCTGATTAGACCGTGGAGAACACAAACATGGCTTTCAGGCCATCTCTTGGACTTATTTGTCTTCCCATGACAAAGGTCTGTGATTCTTATGGCAGCTGCGTCACTACGAGGAGGACAGCACTGAGGGAGTGTGCACATTTTCTGCTGCCTGTGCCTCCTGTGCACGACGCCTGTCGCCGAGTGAAAACACAAACTGCGCCTCATGTGTGCATTCATTTAAAAGTGTCTATTTCTTTGTAGTCCCTGTGTTGTGTGAGTGTGCATGCTACATGCTTGTGTGTCTGAGTGTTGCCAATTACCCCAGCTATAAATACAAGATCCTGATCGTCACCGAGTTTCTGGGTGGCTGCAGCAGCATAATTGGTTTCAGATGGTCACCCAGATCTTTCTCTCTCTGCTACAGCGCCGTCACACTGCCTGTGTGTGAGAGAAAGCCACAGGGGGGAGCGAGATGGAGATAGGGGAAAAAAGATGAGTGACAGGAGTGATACATACAGAACGAACACAGGAATAAACAAGCGGACGCTAAATGTTTCTTTTGTCCTGAAATTCTCCTCAGCCTGTGAGCAGTGAGCTGGGAGGAGAGATGAGAATATGACTTGTTAACTGCATAAGTGCCCATGGTTTTGTAACCAGTGTTTTCATTTTGATTCTTTTTATTAGAGACAGATGATGTTTGACAGACAGGATATTTCAGTCAGATGTGATATAAATGTTTTGTTTTTGTTACAGTCGTAGATACACCCATGAAATCACATATTTACTGCTCGTCTCTGCTTCACACTTACAAAGAAGTAGAAAATGATTAATCATGCTTATATTTTGATAACTTTAAATTACTTCAACAGCATTGGATTGCCACTGCATAGCAGTAATGCATTCAGACAATAAGATTAATTGGCAATATAGTTTTTAAATGAGGCTTTAATCTATTCATTAGGTTACTATAATGGTATGTATTTGTTGTGGTGTTACAGACTTAGTTGAGCTAGGATTAGGTGCTGTTTCTCTATCTGGTCCGGGAGGACAATTGATCAATGAGCACATTCACAATAAATTAGCAGACTAGGCCCATCGATTCACAAAGTAAAGGACACTGTGACTCAGTGACAGCTGGCGAGTAGCCCGACTAGAAAAGGGGTGGATTAAATAGGAATTTACAAACAACCAAAGTGAGGAATTACGCCTCGAAATTCAAAGCTTGGCCATCATCAATGAATATGCTAAGTTAGGATAATGCTTTGGCAAATAAAAAAAGGAGTGTATGACCTTCAGATGACCATTGAAGTTTGACTGTTAAAAGTATGTTTATTAAAAGCTAATTCATTTCAAATTATTCACAATCTTGTATATCCATGGGTTGTTGAACAATACAGTAGAAGCACACACTATATTGTATATTAAAGCACTGAAAATGGACAAAATCCCTTTGCACCTCTTTTTTATATTTAAGTACAAATATGTGTATACTGGAAGATATTAGGTTCTTCTCTGACACATCGTAATCGTTATGGCCAAATTTAAAATACCGGTGTCAAATCATTCCGGATTGGTTATACCGTTTAAAGAAAAAATGTTTTTGTGGACTTTGATCCTCTGTGGAAAAATACGAAGGAAGATTGGCGCAAGATGAAAAATATATTTTTTGAATTCTGACGTTATTGTCAGATTCTTATTTTTCTTTTTAAGAAATCAGGAAGAAAGCAGAAATTCTGACTTTATTTTACAGAATTCAAACATTTAAAAAAAAAAAAAAAAAAAAAACGTCATTCGGCATTCTCGCTTCATCCGTTGAATTCTGAGATCTAAATCGGATTAAAAATCTAATTCGTGTTTTTATAAAAAATATATATATATCAGCAACAAAGTTAAAACTCTAACTTCACTCACAGAATTGTGATTTTGAGCGAGCTAAATCAGATTGCGGACTTTATTCTCAAAATTTTAAACATTCAAAATAAGTTAGGGGAAGTTACAGATTGCGGACATTATTCTCTGAGAGTTTGAAAAAAAATTGTTTGTAATCCTCATCTATAGGGAAAACGTCCCTAAATATATACTAAGACAAAAAAAACTCCTCACTGATCAAATAAATGCCACTACTATTCCCACAATCCTCTTCTCACCTCTCATGAGATGTTTGGCCCTAGGATGTCTGCCGGGAGCGCGAGCAGCCTAAGCTGCCTGCAGGAGGTGAGTGCCTCCTGTCAGTGTGGAGGCACTCACCGAGGCGTTTCTAGTCGGAGAAGTGAGAGCGGGCGGACACGGGGAGCCTTAACCGCTATAAATCCATTAAATCCGTCTCATTAGAGCCTCATTCCTGCCAGGCGCAGCATTAAGCAGGGCGCGTGCTGACTCTCACACCGGGTGACGCCCTGCCCTCGCGCGCTCCACTCTGAGCCGGAGTCATTACCGGATGCTGTGACTCTAATTGCATCTATCTGGAGAACTGAACTTGTTTCGTTACGCTAATTTCGTGGACAGAGCAGAGGCGTTCAGATTCCCAAGTCAGGTAAAAGAACAAATACCACAAAGTAATCAGCTACAAGTAAAAGTCTTGCTTTGAAATCTGACAGAAGAGAAAAAATCTGTCTGTTAAACTGAAAGGACACTTAAAGTGTCTCAAGAATGAATATTATTTTTGACCTTTTTTCACAATAATGTAGTCTAGAATTTAAAGCTCATCATAATTCTCAATGTAAATTTTTAATTGGTTAAAAAGAATCAATATAGCTTTCATCATTTAATCAAATGTTTCCAATATTTGACTCAAATGCAGTATGAAATGCCGTGAAACGAAAGCCCTTTCACTGATCCCCAGTACACTTTTGAGCGCTCACAGGTGGAGCCAGGATAACAATTATCTGTTTACGATGTCCCCGGTCAGTGGGTGGGATATAGCTACTGGGCGAAATGTGAACATATTGTCCTACAAGTTGACGTGTTAGGATCCAGAAAAATGGGTAAACATAATGATCTGAGCCCCTAAATTGTGACGGCTGGTTCAGAGCATCTCAAACAGAACCCCAGGTGTTGTTGGATATTCCAGATCTGCAGTGGTTAGTATACTAACGTGGTCTAAGGTAGGACAACTGGTGGTGCCAACAGTACACTGATGTGCATATGGAACATTCGAGCCAATGTTGTCCAGTCCCGCAGAAGAGCTGCTGTAACACAGATTGTTGAGAAAGTTTAAACCGTTCTGACATAAAAGTGTCAGAAAGAACCCAATATTCATCCCAGAGCTCTAATGAAAGCAAAAACGGGCCCACACACATATTGGGCAGGTGGTTTTAATGTTATGGCTGATTGGTACACATAATGTAACAAAGTCCACCTAGAATGAATGATTACACCACTAACCACAAGAAGGGAACCAGTGTTGAATGGAAAGCTTTGGAAAGGAGTTACTAAATCCCCACTGTCAACTCAACCATTTATAGATTGTTGCAGGACTAACTTCTAGTGATATAAACAAAATGAAGATAAAATAACTTAATAATTTAATTTGATTGTAGGTACATCAGTTAATTAATTTGTTAAATACAAGTTATGCCTTCAGTGGAGTTATAACTGTGGGTTGTTGTTTTTTTTACAAGCAGCAGCCTTAAAGAGACATGGCAGTGGTAATCTATTTTACAGTATTATTTCTTTCCCTATAATAGGCCTATAGGATGACTCACTCTTATTTTTATTATTATTTGTATGATAGGCAGCTGTCTCAAAGCACACAGTGGAAAGGAAGTTAAAATAACAACCATATTTTTGTCTGTCCATCTATTGCAATCCCAAAGTTCCTGCTGGATCACTGCGCCATTTTATCCATTTAATAGAGGAAAATTGAGTTGCTTCTATGACGTCACGTCATGTCAGACTGAATAAAGGCGTTGTTCGGGTCTTCTGCATGGATATTGTCATTTGCAATATTTGAATACTGCAGGAGGAGGTGGAGGAGACAGCAGGAGTTAGAATAGAATGGAATTTATTTTGGTTAGATACATGTTAAGAATCAGAAATGAGATCGCAGGCGGAGAAAGAACGTACATGAGTGAGAATGGCTTTGCTGGAAGATAGAAGGGCTAGGGAGAAAAGTGATATTAGGAAGACAGGGAGGTGAAGGAGAGGACAGTAGGTACTCATCAGGAGGAAAGCTGAGAGAGGAGCAAAGGTCACTGCATGGAGAGCAGGCCCTTGTGAAAATGAAGATGTATTCAACCTTTTCTAACCTGGATCGCCCAAGATAAAATATTTATATATGCTATTGTCTGACGGAACGCCAGACCAAGCAGCACCTCGATCCAGGATAAATGAATTCCCGCCCATCATCACTGGAGTGAACCACAGTGATTGCTGCCCGGTCTTCCTGTGGCCCCTCACACAACAAGCACTCCAGAGATTTAAATGGTCTAAGTCCACCTGACAATTATACTTCATCTACTCCATACATTTCAGCAGATTAAAGGTGAAGCAGAAACACTTAAGAGATATGAACGTTGATTCCTCACTCCTTTGTCTCCTCTCCTTTCTCTCTCCCTCACACTCCCATCAGTCCTTGTTTTCTTGATTCTCATCTTTGATGTTGATCATGGAAAACAATTTGAAACAACAAAATCACCAATGAAACATAACTCATCTGACAAGAGCAGATAGTCAATTGTTTACCGTGTGTAGGCCACAATGTTGTTCAAGGTGGGTATATAAGGAAAGATTTCATCATTATTAACAGCCTATATGTATGGCCCATATTTCCATTTATTGAATAGGTGTCTAAACTGGAACAACAGAGTGTAAACAAGAGGACATGTGTCTGCTAATCATATGTAAAAGACATAGTCAAAGGACAGTGTGAACAACATTTGGAGCTGAGCACAGATTGACCTTGATTGTCATGCTATTACAGGCAAATAGCAACACTTGGTCTGCAGTCGACAGGGCATAATCATGTGTGACTAAAAGTGATGGGGAGAGCGCTACAAAGGGAAAGCGAGATGGTGGAGGTACAGGCTCTTTGTCTCCTCTGCCATCTTCCCCATCTCTGAGTAACGTGGAGGGGCGAATAGAATGGGAGATGATACAAAGATGGAAGCCACTCAAAGTTCAAGGCAGAGTTGCCCTTTCATCTATTTCAAGACAATCATGTTGGGTTCTACATGTACATTACTGCAAACTACCAATCTTTGCTTCCTCCATCTGGAGAAAAAGGCAGAAAGGAGGGAAAAGATGGTGGCAAAGCAAACTCCTGCATAATACTTCCTCTCTCTTTACTTTGAGACTTGACGCTGTGGAAAAGCCGTCAAATATGAGTCACAGGGCACCCTGTTGTCTTGTCAATTTAAAAGTTTTGTTAAGGTACTGCAAACGTAAATACGTCCCGACAGAAACGTAGTGTTCTGCCAAGTTGCAAAATATTCATAAGCCATGTCTGCTTAATTTTTTAACTTGTTCACATCACTTTCAACATGCATACAAAGCGGCAAAATCATTGTAAATCTTCTATAAGAATTTTAGTTATTTCAAGATATGAGCTTGTTTTAAAATGTGTTTGTTCTTAATCTCATGGGGCCAAGGATGCAAACCCTCACCTCTGGTAGTGAAAAGAAAAGGCTAAAGGCTACGTTTACACATCAGGTCACAATCCTGAATATTTTCTTAGATAGTATTTTTTTGTGTAGCTGTTCACATTACTTTTAAAACGTGGCCTTTATCCGACTCCAGCACGAACTGTTCACAGTCTTAAACAGACCAGCGGACGCAAAAGAACAATAACAAAGTTCTCGCACTGCAAATTGAAGCCACTAAATGGAGTTGAATGCTTTCGTTTGAAGTTTTCATGGTGATGTTTACAGCGTTTATAGGGATGTTTTCTAGTGTTCGCCAGCACAGCTTTGAGACGACTGTCCATGGAAGATGATGTCAACGTTGCAATACTTTCGATGTGACGTTCAGATAGAGGTCGCGTTGCAAAAAAATCCAACCCATGTCTGATTTCGGAACACATGGAACTGAAGATCAGATTCCATGTGGTTTCTAATATTACGAGAATAAAGTCGGAATTATACAAGAAAAAGGTTGAAATTTTAGGAGAATCTAGTTGTAATTTTAAGACTGGTGTTTGCTACATTTTGAAGCCTGGGCTTTTTGTCATCTACTGTCTTACACACACACAGCCTCCCCTGCACGTCACTTAATAATGAAGTAGTCAGATTACTACTTCATTAATTGAAGTAGTCAAACTATGGCACACGCCTCGATCTACCCGCTCCACAAAAGGGAGATTTCTTCCAAATCTGTCTGGTTCTTACTTCTGAACAAACCCAGTTTTACAAAGCATTTTCAAAGTTCTAATACTTATGATCATGTTGTTTATCCTCCAAAACATTCAATATTTATCGATCCGTCAAACTTGTATTATTTTTTAAATAAAGCTTGACAAGATGCTCAACGATTATAATTTCCCCTCCAATGAGAAGCCTAAAATTTAGACTTCATTCTCTTAGATAACATCTTTATCCTCATAAAATTAAAACTTTTTTTCATAAAATGATGAATTTATTTTTCAGTTATTTTCACAATGTTGCCCCAATACTTAGTCCTACATAAGTAAAACACTAGAGGATAATTTATTCAGGTTTCATTTTGCTTCTATAATAAAGCAAAAAAAATGCAAAATTACCATGAGACCCTGGTACAAAATCCTGTTGATCAAATGGGGGTCCGCGGTATGATTTGTGTTATGCAATTATCTAAAAGTGTGATATAACTAGTTGGAGAAATGTCTGCACGTCCCTTTAAGAAAAATGGTTCTGCTGGGCTAGACATCAAATGGGCCTGTAATTTACTCATTTGTGACATAGTCCTCACCCTTACACTCACCACACCTCTGAGAGGAGGTGGTGAATCAGCAACATGGACTAGCCGGTCAACTCACCAGTGAGTTTAGCATCACACCAGTCGGGGAGTCACTTAGTCCACCACAGTCTATGCAGTCATTGTCTTCATTACCTATGCATTTCTTTCAGCATTTGTGGGCCAACACAGCTGGAAAATTACCAGTGCTAAGCCCAATTTATTCTCATACGGTGAGTTAGTATAGAGCCAATGGCAAGGGCTGTTTGATGTTGCTACATGCACCCAAACCACAACTGGAACTGCTGCAACTGTAAATTACCCAGTAAAGCTCTGCTGCTGAATTGTCTCTGGGGAATGAGTATTGTTGTCTTGTGTTACTCGCTCTGATAGAGGCCTTAGAGAGACCTCTATTTTATACCGGGAAGAGACATTTTATTGTTTAACATTCTTGTCTGATGTTTTGATCTCTCAGTCAACCACCCAGGCTCATCAGACAATCAGTCAACCAGCAAACGAGGAGTCAGCCAGGAGACCGGGCAAGTATTCAGACAGGACACGGATTTAAGTACAAAACTATTCTGCCACGCAGTCTGATATTACACTCTTACAGCTGAGCAACAGTCCGTGGTTTAATGAAGGTAACCCAAGCTCTCTTTTAAACAAACAGGCCAACCCTGTGGAGAAAATCACCACATCCACCATTCTTCATCTCATTAAAATCTCTAAGACATACAGAAAGAGCCAAACCTGGTGTCCGGCCTACCTTTCTTTAATTTCTCAATTACAGCCTCTTCTGCTATTCTGCATATTTTCACAAGGAAACATTAGATGCTGCTTCTGATCGAGTTTGCCCTTTGTGAAAATGTGGATAAATGACCTAACTGATTCATCATTACATGAATATGTATGGAGAAGACTGTCTGATAAAAAGATTACGGATGAATTATATACTTCTTTTATTTTCATGTGCATGTCATCCTCCTCCTTTAATCTTCTGCTTTCTTCATCTTATGATCCCTTTTACTGTGTTAGATAAATGTAGCCTGTATCCCAGTAGAATAAATAATGTTTTGGGACCAGTGTTATTTAATTTATGTAGTATACTTTAGGAAGAAAGATAGGAGATAGATATTTAAAACTATATCTATTCACAGGTTCATCATTACAGTTGAAATTGCTTTGTCATGCCAGTCTCAACATATGTATGTAGAAAACAGTTACTTACTCTTTGACTTTCAAATTAAGACACCCAAAACGTGTAATTTCGACTCCTAAAACCCTGACAGTATATGGGCATCGTGTATATTTATTAGGTCAAAGGGGGTGGGAGTGTTTCAGGGATATATAGAAGTGAAGTAAAAGATCCCCCAGATCAACCATACAGAAAGATATACATTTGTTATAATTTTCAAGCAAGAGAATTGACTATTAATGTTTCTTGTAATGTGTAAAAGTAGTACTCTCCCTGTTCTCTTCACCCACCCTCCTTTGCCCCCGCTGCCTATCAAACACGAATATCCTCAAATTTATCCCTGGTGTTGTCCTTTGAAATTAGAAATAATCTGTGACTAATGCAATAACCCAAACCTGCCCGCTGTGAACTCTAACCTCCTTCCCCCGATTTCCAGCTCAACCCCCGTCATCCTCCCCCTCCAGTCCGTGCTACTAGGATCAAGAAGAAGACCCGGGATTTAGAGACCTACAGTACAAAACCCTTCTCCTCCTCTCCTGTTCCCGTTACACAAATTCCCTCCTCCTTGTCCTCCTGTTTCAATATCCAACCATTTTTAAATACAGTAACACAATCTTAAGGAAAGCTGATATAATCTTTTCTAAACTATAAAAGTCAGTCACCCAAAGAAACATCTGCACGGTCAAATTTAAAACAAACTGTCAGGGAGTCCGGTGTCCCCATAAAGAGGGAGCAGAGAAGGGGAGAGAGGAGAAAATGGTGAATGGTGGAAAATATAGAGGTGGAATGATTTTTAGGAGGGTGTTTTAGTGCTTTCCATTTGGCCTTCAGTTAAACACAAATCTCCCTCAGGCCATCCGGATGCTTGCAGGGTAAAGCTAAATCACTGGCAACGCTACCAGTCTTTTTTATGACTGGTAGAATTACGAAGTGGTTGTCACTATTTTACTGTCTGCGGACACCTGAGACGGCCAAATACATGAAAGTCTCCATGATTTGCATCTTAAAAAACTGACATCAGTGCAAAATTGATGTTTAGATTTGACTGTTTAGTGATCATTGGTGAAAGAAGTATTCAGCTCTTTTGCCCTAGTAAAGCTACAGTGGCCATCCCACTGTTGAACACTTCATAATTTCAACCAAAATCTCTTAACAAGGTTTCTTTTCCATGTTCTGGACTGACTAGGGTGATACAGGAAACATTTTTGAGGGTCAAAAGAAGATATTTGTTTCATCCAGTCAGAGAGGGACAAAGTCAAAAGCCTATAAAATACACAAAAAAGTGCATCCTTTGGCTGCTTGGTATAACCATAGAGATTGGGTGAGGCGCTTAAACATCCAGAGAGAGCTCAGTGTAGAAACACTGCTCCATTTGTGGTGAAAGGAATGAAGTCAAGGTGGTCCAGGCATCTGATTAGAGTGTCACGTACTACTAGGAAACAATCCCAGTGTAGACCCAGAACCTGCTGTAGGGACTACACATCTCATCTGGCCTGAGATCATCTCAGGATCCCCATGATGAGCTGCAGAGCATTGTTGGGGAGAGGGACATCTGTAATGCCATGCTAGGACTCTAGTCTGCTTCCTCTTGGGGCGTCAGCCTGTTCCCTGCTGTCAGTGCTCTATGAAATTTAAGTAGGTAATGTGGACCAATTAAAAGTAAATACAGAGCATCATTGCTCCAGAAGGAGGGAGGTCGAAATGACAATTGATTTTTATAGCTTTTACAGTGGCTGTGTTTTGGCATTAGCATCTGTCTCGTTGTTTGATATTTATGCCATCATCAAAATTTCAGTGGCTTTTTGTTCACAGTTCATTGCATGACCATTCAACAACATGCCTGGTCCAGTCACTCGATATAAATATATAATTCAGATATCAATTTCCCTCTTAAAGTGCACAATTATCAAATATTCTGCACAATATTATTCTTTGTCTCATATGTAATATTTATCTATCTATTGCATATAATCACCTGTCACTGCCTGGTCACAGGGGAGATACTGCTATCTAAGGATCATACAGCTCAATGGCCATAAGTCTTAGGGATTTTCTGCATTTTAAAGTATCTGCAGAAATTCAATATATTTGTTCTTCTACTGGGAAAATGCAGATGCTGCCAGTGACTTATTTTAATGTAGTGATAGTGTCATACAAGTTTACCAAGCAGATAGCGTTTTGTCGATCTGCAGGTAATCCTTCTCTGACAATTTAATAAGGTTTTGCTATTTTTAGGGGTTTAGTTGAAATTATTATTAGTTATTTTATTTTATATGAGTTTTAGGGAAATTTAAAGAATTTCCATCCAAAATCACACACAAGTTTAGCGTCCAATGAAGTTGAAATGTATGAAGGTAAACTTAGAAGAGAGATAGTTTACAACATGGACATTTGGCCAGTTCAAAAAAGGCGAAATGCATAGAAAGACAAGTCACCATTCCGCATCAATCCTGTCACCGATTTACCTATACCGCACGTTTTGGGACTGAGGGAGGGGGCTGGAGTTCCCTGAGGGGAGCCCAACGGACACGGGAAGAACAAGCACACTCAAGAAGTTCCCAGCTTGGGATTTAAATCCAAAACTGTCTAGCTGTGAAGACTAAACTATTTTAGTTATATATCACTCTACTTTATAGTCGACAGAAACGGCATTTTTTAAATTGGGACCCATTAGGAGTATACAGCTGTTAATAAGACGGTATAGACTGTCGAGTGATATCTGCCATTACTCCTCCAATCGGCCGAAAAAAGAAAGAAATCAGAATAGAAGTATTGTTAGTCATCTCAAGGCCTCGAGTGAAAAATGGCCTCTACAGAAGACATTATCCTGGAGTGAGTATACCTAAACAATCCGACACACTTCAGTCCAATTCCCATGGGTTTTAGGTTAGAATGCCACTGAAGTACACGCTGAACATAGGGGCACAGTGCCTGCTCTCCTCTGCCCCGACTGTTTTCAGCTGAGTGTTGGATTGCTTTAATTGTTTTAATGGGGGAGCATAAAGTCACAGTGGGAGATGGCGGACATGGAATGCTTTAGGGAAGTCAAGTGTGTTGCACTACTGCTCGATCAGCTGGTAGAAACAGCCAATAGTGATAATACATATAGAAAACAACATCCAAGTTTCTCACTCACATATGAACATTGACAAATTCACTCTCAGCGTTCTCATCCTAGAACACCATGCTCATTGCAATTGGTTTGAATAACAGCCAGAATGGTGTAATAAGGTCTTGGAGAGATGCATCTGTGTGTGTGTGGAAGGTGATAGGTGTGTGTGTGTGTGTGTGTATGTATTCACACAATGCGAGAGACACAATGGCAGCAGCAGCAGGGGCTAATGCAACCCTCAATGGTGTGTCTAATTACTTGGCCTAGGGATAGCTTTTAGCTAAATCACCCTCCCTCTGAAGAGCCTGTATCAACAGTGACAAGGGCCTGGACAATTACATTAGCCCTCTTCCCATCCACCAGGTCCAGCTCTGACAATCAGTGTGATTTGCAGCCGCTTCATCGTTGTCATCCCTCTCTCCATTGCAATGTTTTCCTTGCTGGAGACACAGAGTGAAGGCCAGAGAGCCAAATAGGGATGAGGGAAAGATTGTGAACGAGAAAAAGGCAGAGAGAATGAGGAAAAGAGGGGCAAATGAGAAGATACACAAATAGAGAGGGAGAAAGTTGTCCGTGGAGGGGCTAACTTATGGTAATGTTTTCCCTATCATTGCGTTGGCTGCAGAAGAGAACTGCAGGAGCGAGCTGGATACTGTAATTAATATTGAGGAGGGGTATTCTCACTAGCCAAACCTGCCAAACACACACACACATACAGTAGCTCCTAATCACATTAGAGACAAAGCACAACCTGGATTCAGCTCTACTTTGTGGTTCCTCTATTTGCCAACTATAATCTAAATAATGTATGCAGAATAAGCCCCCCAAATTACACAGTGTTGAACATTCCCTCTTTTTATTTTCCCTTTTCGTACTCACACAACCTGGCACACATGAGACACAAACAAACTAACTTAAGAAATTGAACATAAAGGGAGTAACGTCACACAACTTCATACGGATGTCTGATTCACTTCTGTTACTACCTCGTCTATCTCCAAGCCCCCATTATTCTGGCATTGAACTTAAACGGAATAGAGAGGCAGAATAATGGTGCACCAGTCTCACTTTAAACTGTCTGTGTAAATTAGGTCAAATAGTAGAAACAACATCAGTGAGATCTCTCTTTTTCAGCGTTCGTTATGGAATAATTATAATATATATATTTATTTATTTTTCTATTGGAGTTCTCTGGAATGCCTTCAAATTAAACACTACCCAATAATAAATTATTATTACCATATAATTACTGGGTAAATACCAATTTTTCACCTGTAGGTTCTCTGTTTTTACCTATTGTTACGTGCGGTAATTACCCAATAATACATTATTATTACTATATATTTACCTAGTGTTACCTGTGGTAAACCCAATGATACATAATTATTACTATATATTTACCAGGTAAATACCTAGTAATTAGGGGACTGTAAAAGGAATGGTTGCCAATAAATGTGCAATATATTTCTAAAAGGTTTATTTGCATGTTGGGCAGTTGTTTATAATAATGACTGAACAAATGTTGAGATAAGTCATTTTTTATAATAAACATGACTTTTATATTTAGTAATGAATAAACTGAGAGACAAAGATACAAAAGATTGAAATGTCATAATGATCCCATAATTCTTTCCTACGTTGCCAGACAGCACCACCAGTTGCATTCCACTGACTCCCACTGTTGTGAATGCAGAGAGGGACAGATGAAAGAGAGACACAAGTGATGGTGGGTTGCAGAATCACTATGCAAATGTTATGGGTGCCAATGAAGCAGACGCTCGTGGATATCCATAATTAATGGACTGTCTTTTAATTTCATAAAAATAAAACCTTTTTCTGTATTGCAACTAGTTTTCTTTTCCAGTTCAACCGGATCGTTAGATCTTTAAATCCTCAACCTTATGTGCAAATATTAAGTTTAAGTGGATTACCAAGAAGAACAAAAAGTCATGAGGGCCTTTCTGACCAAAAGCCTATTAGTCTACAAGTATCATTCCTGAACAACCATTGATAAATAAAACCTGCAGATATAGACATTTTTGGGCCAGTATTAAAATACAGGGTTTATCCATACATTTTATGAGATAAGGCTTAAGAAAATTAGGAAGTTTCAAAACAATGTAAATTTAAAGCATGTAACTCTGACAGAGAGTGGGCGCCAGTTACAAAGAAAAGCCACTGAGTCAGTAAACCTTATTATGCATCATGTTTATAGTGAGTCAGTCTGTGTAAAAGTGAGACATTCAGAATAAAAGAAGGAACGGTTGTTTTTTTGTCTCACCAAAAGTAGCACCAAATCGATGCCTGTACAGAAAGAGTGAGTCTGCTTGGCGGCAGGACAGACAAGCAAGCTTGATTGATTGGTATTGATGGTGTTGCATTTGTGTGACCTGCAAACAGGAGATTTAAAATAATAATAGTTAGTTAGTTATTATACAAAAAAGTCAAAAATACCTGCAAATTGTGGAGGCAAGACAAGGTCTTTACGCTATGACTAGCAAAGTAGATCATACTAGAATTACAGTAAGAGAAATTGTTCCTCTAAGCTCATGGTAGACGCCACACTATGAGGCTCGACGCACCGTTTATGCTTGAGAAACCCCGTTATACGGAAAAATAGGTCGCTAAGACAGCTTTATGCCACAGTTGTTTTGTCCAGCGCAAACAAACAAAAGCAGCTTAGAAAGGGGTCTTCATCCCGATTGTATCGCTCAATCTCATAGCTATTGATGTGGGGTCAGGGTGCTAGTTTGGGGGCTAGGAGGACAGGAGAGAGAAGTGAAAAGTGGAGCGCTACTTGAAGCACGGCTCTCCTGATGTTAAGGAGTTGTTCCCAGAGGTCCGACAACCAGTCAACAATAGGAGCTGTCTTTCTCTCTTCCTGTCTGTCTCTCCCTGCCTCTTTTCCTCTTCTCTGTGCCACACAAAAGGCTTATTTGGGGATAGCAGGGTAGGCGGGTCAAGAGAGTAGCATGGCATTTTAATGGTCGTGGAGAGAGTGAGAGGGGAGAGGAGGTGGCAGGGTTGGGTGGTGGAAGCAGAGAGCACACACAGAGACTCACACACACACGCACACACACACATAGACGTAAGCACAGCGGCGTCATGGTTGAGGGCTTTTCATATTAATGATTGCCCTTAATTAAATCCCCTATCAGAGTAGGTGAGAACCGACGGCCAGCAAGGTTGGGGTCTTCAAAGCCGTTAAATCAGGATCAAAACTATTCATCTTCCTCGAAGGAAACTGAAAAAGGAAAAACAGTCAGAGCAGAGTTGGAAATTACTCAAATACTTTTTGGGATTGAGACCATGAGTCCGTAGATATGAATATACAATCAATATATAGAGCCATTGACAAATTGTTATTCAAATAAAATTTGAGCAGTTTTCCGAAGAGGGAGTTGAGAAAAGCTCCTCTCCAGCTGAGTGAATAGTTTACCAGCACTTGGCTGGTGGCTGGTGCTAGTTCTGTGTCGAGCACATGAAAAGTCGATAAATCACCACACGTTACCATGTCACCATGTCACGGCAAAGGGATGTCATGTGATAACCTGTGATTGGTCAGCTTTGCCTGTTAGTGTTTTCTTTAGCATTCAGGCACATGTGGACATTATTATCATAGTAAGCACTAAAGTGCTAAATGTTAAGTCAGACGTCTCCTGGTTATTGTTGTACATTCAATGTTTAGTCAATGTATAAGAGTTATTAAATGTTTTATCGTAATGACTACCCCAAATCTTCAATTACCAAATTAAATTTTCCAATTAGAAACTATGGAACAGACCTTCATCTTTTACCCAATTAAAAAATCAACAACCAACAATCAAACAGAAGACCATATTGTGCCACCGTTTCTGTCAATCCATATTCATACTATCTATGTGTTATGCTATTCTGTGTTCTAAATAAGCTTTCTGTCAATGCTATACATTTTTTTATTTCAAATTTTTACTTATTTTTTTATTAATAGCAGAAAATGACAGAAAAAAAGTTTGAGTAATAACCGGCTCAAAGAGTCATTGTTGGAAACTTCAGCTTAGAGTTTGTTGCCTGCGCTCTGGATTTTTTTTTCATCATAAGTCTGCAGACAATAGTTACACACTATCTCACACAGGATGCACAACATCCAGTCATCCACGCTGCTGCCCACTAAAGCCCCATATTTACTCTGTTTTGTTTTTAATCAAAGCAAGCCTAAACTCTAGATGTAATTTTCCACTCTGCATACACCTAAACACAAACACAGACACATAGAAAGATACACATACAAACTCACACACATACAGCACTGTACACTCAACGCCGCAATTACCCCTCAATTAGAGATAATAACATGACCACTTCCTGACCAATCACCTGCAGCCTTGCTGTGACTCACACAGTGACACGCACACACACACACACACACACATACACCCTCACACACACACACACACACACACACCCACACACACACACACGCACACACACACACACACACACACACAGGGTCAGATGGTTTATAAAGTTAGTGGTGGCTCTAGAAATCATTGGTTATTTTGTCTGACCGCTGTGCTTTTTGATTTTCTCCGCATCAGGCAGGTGGAGCTAAACTTTTCCCTCATTTTTATGAAGATAAATGTTAGCTTTCTGTGGTTTCCTGTGTATTCTGACTGCTTTAGACACTCACACACGTACACATACACGGACGTATATATGGACACATTGCCTGGAAAAGCTGTCTTGAGCTTTGCTGACGCCTTACCCTGTCTTCCTCATGGGCGAGTGAAAGAATATAGACATTTTCCTATTCTAACAGGCGTTGCATACACTTTAAAACATCCCTTTTCTCCAGTTGGCCCCTCGATTACTTTTATTTTCCAAGCAAAGACATCGGAGCTTCTATAGTTAACACAGCCTTCTTCGGACCACTAAAATATACAGGCTGCTACCTGGAGGACAGAAATTGGTATTTAATAACTGACCTTATTCCCACTGCAGCCATTTTCAACTTAAGCCATGCTCAGGCTGGGAAACCTGATCTAGAGGTAAAACCGACATTACAGCTGAGAAATTCACACAGATTTACCAGTTATTAAATTATCTAGCAATGCTAGAAGCCGTAAACCATTTATTTCTACAGAAACAATCCAATGTTTTTTTTGGCAAACGTCCAAGTAATGTTTCTACAATTGATGACTTAAAGCACACATGTCTGCCCAACGGTTGGACTTTACTGGGTTTACCATGTTGACACAGTGTCCCTGGTTTGGTTTCAATCAGGGACTCTAGCTGCATATTGTGCTCCTCTCTTGCTTCCCATGTGTACTGTCTGTTTAAATGTAACATTCCAAAGAATTCCCTAAAATATCTGGTGCAGATTTCGCAAAGAATTATCTCACCACTAGGTGAACTCCCAAGGATCGCTTAAAGTTCCTAGCAAAGAATTTCTTCTTATGACCTATTCACATTGCTGCAGCAAGTAGCTTTTAGGAAGGACCCTGGGAGACCTCTTTATCTAAGAAAAAGGGTTGGTTTTACCCTGATGCTATGGATGGTGTCATGTTTCAATATTTTAGAAAACTGGTTTAGTGATAGAAAAAAGTCATATAGGCTACACTAGCTATTATTGTAAATATTGCAAATATAAGTTAATGGCAGTAGAGATTTATACCATGAAGGACGTCAAGCAACAATTGTCTCTCGAAAGTAAGAAACTACCGAACCATGTAGGGTAAATTGATGATTTGGAGGGATTTTGGGATGGATGTAGAGTCTAACGAAGTAGCTCATCAATGCCATGTTAGGACTCCAATTTCAGCACATTTATGACCGCTAAAAACAGTGTGCAAAGTTTGTGTTTGATGTGTTAAAAACACAAGTTTTATGCGCTTGTAGCCAAAAACAGTAGCTTTCTGCATTCCTTTACACTACTGAAATGAGTACTCAGGATAAACAGACCAGCTTAACCATGGTAACAAAAGATGTGTGACAGCATAAACCTCAGTGCTTCAGCTAACTGTGTCCGACTCGGATCGGGTTCGGAAATAAAAATAAAAGATCTGCCAGTTTTGGGACGGTTTCGGCCGCTAGTCTCTCAGACTCGGTCTGGCTCAGACAGAAGAGTGCGGCCAAAGCCTCGCCATAGTGCACAGTAGTGTTTCGGGAGTTAACACTTTAGTGCCCATATACATCTATCTGTGTTATACACTGATGGCACATGGTAATTTGTAATTTCTCATGTAAATATACAATGCGATGTAAACTGAATGGAAAGATCGTGGAGAGAATCCTAATTTCAATTCCAAGAAAATAATAATTGATTCTCATGTAACCAGAGTCAACCAGTCCTGCAGTCAAGTAATCCAAGTTATCTTCCAGCTATATTGTACTGCATGATGCTGTCTTCGTTCTCTCTTCCTAAAATTAACAAATATTCATCTTTTCAGCATTTGCATTCACACCTACAATTTCTTCAGAAATGTACCTTTTTAGCTTCTTATTATCTCTTGCTTGCACTGGAAATGCAGACCAATAAGAACACCAGAACCTCACACTGCATTGTACTGTGCTAGCACAGATTTCAGCTTTGAAAGTTTAAACCTGGTAAATTCTGTAACTTGGTTTAAGGTCATTCATAGCCAACATTTGTTTCAATTATAAACAGTTCAAATTAAGAGAAATCATTTATTTAAGATTCATATTAACTAATACTGGTGCTGAAAAATATCTTATTTAATTTACAGTTCGACAGTACAGTACAGTAATTTACAGTTCTTAAGTACAAATTTTTTGCTACTTGTCAATTATATCCATTTTAGTATAGCGTATGCTTCTTATCCATTACATTTCAAAGGAAATATTGTACTTTCTACTCTATAAATGTCTGATAGCTGTTGACACTCTAAGTCTTCATACTCCTCCCCTTTTCAAATGATTTGATGGTGGGTAGCTGTGATAATCTAAATGATTTCTTTAGAGTGTTTCTTTATAGCTTGAGAAAATTATCCTACTAAAAAAATGCTATAAACAAGCTCTGATGCTCTAATAGACAAAGCTGCTCGACATCATATAAAGCTATCCAAATTAGCTTCATCTTTGACAGTAAAATTTAGAAAGCGCAACATAGGCCTAACATTAACGCAACAGTAATATGAGAGGGACCATTTTACTGCACAATGAGGGATTTTAATACATAATACATTTTAGTGACTGCATTTAGTGACTGCATACTTTTACTTCAGTGAAGATTTGAATGGAGTACTTTTACTTCCAGTGTAATATTTTCCCCCTGAGTAATTAGTTATTTTACTGAAGTCAATGACCTGAATACTTCATCCAACACTGCATCTGGCAGAGCAAATATATGAAGTCAGTCATATGATGATAAGTCATCTGTTGGGTAGTTCAGGTGATTTTCACATAATTTGATTTGGCTCGAATGCAGTAGGCAAACATGTAAAGTCAACCAAGATAATACGTCTAGCATTAATGCACAACACCCTCTCATGGACATTATCTCTCTGTCTCACACACTCGCGCACACACACACGATACCCCAAAAACCAAACACATGTAAATTCCTCTCGTGTGACACAATACTGAGACAATTCCTCGATGATCTCCCCCGTCAGGCTCAGAGGATCATATAGTCCTCACACAGAAAGCATTAACGGATTGACACTATCACACTGACTATCTGGCAAAGCCTCTTTTCACACATAATTACAGTCTCTCGTTTCCCTCTGCTGAGGGAACAGGTGCAGGAGGAGAGGTTGAATAGTCCAGGCTCACTGTCTCTATGGGCTTAGGGCCTTTCCTGTCACTGAGAGGCCTGTATTGACAGAGACAGGGGGGACGCCAGCGCTGATAAATCACTGAGAATATGTAAATGCCACTGCACCGCATTCCACTAAAGAACAGGAGGACAAACGGCTACAAGCACCATTCTCTTTGTGCTTCTGATGTTTTAAAGTCCGCCACCATTCCCAAACACACAGAGTCTTCTTCATCTACTCTGTCTTCCCTCCAGTCTCCCGCTCTTTGCTCCCCCAAGCAGCTAATGGCATAATTTGAGGCAGAGTCGGTCTTGGGGTTTCCTGTGAATTCTAGCATTAGTCATCCGAATGACCTTTCGGTTCCGCTCCTTTCCCTTCGGTGTCACTAGCACAGCACTGCAATGGCTTCCTGGGAAGGAAGGAGGTAAATATGAACCAGAGCTGAACTGAGAGAGCGTGTGTGTGTAAGTATGTATGTGTACGTGTGTGTGTGTGTGTGTGTGTGTGTGTGTGTGTGTGTGTGTGTGTGTGTGTGTGTGTGTGTGTGTGTGTCTGTGGACATGTGAAAACATTGTTTTCCGTGATTATCTGAATGTTTTAATTGTTACAACACTGCAGATGTGTGAGTACGACAAGTACAGATTAATGTGTGTGTGTGTGTGTGTGTGTGTGTGTGTGTGTGTGTGTGTGTGTGTGTGTGTGTGTGTGTGTGTGTGTGTGTGTGTGTGTGTGTGTCTCACTCAGCTGGGTGCAGAGGTAGGGCCCCAGTACTTACCCCTTGACACTAAGTTGTTAACTGGGAAAAGTAAAAAAGGAGATGTGCAGGGTGGAGCGGGTTGAGGGTGTGTTTCATGGCGGATGTGGAAGGAGAGACCAGAAGTAGAGGGGAGGCAATTGATAGAGAGAGTTTGTGTCACTACCAGCATTATAGCTGAAATGACTTGTTTATGTTCCTTTCAGCTTTAATAACCAAAGCACTTATTTACTTTCACAGGGCAATTACTATTTTGGCTGTGTCTACATAAGATTTATTTAGATTGATTAGACAGCAAGACACAGAGAGAATGGGGCTGCTAGGCTGCAAAGTTCCAACAATTACCAATACATAAACATCATTCTCTTGGGATGAACTGGTCTTTGCTGTGGGCTATTAGAGTTGAGGAGTAAAGGCAAGGGTCGCCTTCAAAACGAAAACATACCTTGACAAATTTAACTCCAGATGATGCAACTTTGGTTGCATCTGGAAATAGATTTGGGAATCTGAAACCAATTATTTACGAAGGAGATTCAGAGAGATTTAGAATGGCTTTAACCCAGATGTTTTTATAACTCATGATTGACTCTGGATTGTAATGTTATTAGCAGCTCTACTCAGGTTTTTCCAGGATAATCCTCCCTAGAACAGGTCATTTGCAGACCTTCTTCCATTACCCCCAAACATTTATGATGCATAAAACAGGTACAAATGAACCAGTACATGGGAATAAACAAAGGCAAATGAGGATTAATCAGAAAAGTCACTAATCTCAATATCTAGCAACCATCTGTTTTAAACCAGAAGCACTTGGCCACTCAGTGGTCCAAAAGAGGGTATTTACCTTTCTCTACCTATGCCATCCTGTCTTCCATCCCTACACCCTGAGCCTTTACCCACCCATCTCCCCACCCAAAGTCACACACACTCACATACACACATCAAAGGCCATCAATCTCCCACAGTACAGAGGGAAAGGCAAATATTTAGAGAAGGGCTGAGTCCCCATAAATCTGTAGTAGAGGAAAGAGAGAACTTGATACCCACCCTGGTCCTCCAAACCTCCAGCCCCACCACCATCGTCCAAGTCCCTCAGCAGTCTTATGTCTTGACGACTAGCGGAAGCCCTAGGAGGCCACAGGAACCAGAGAGGAAGAGAGATGGAGGTCTGTGGCAACACCAAGGACTACCATGGAGATTAAAAAGAAAAAAAGGGGAAACAAAAAACCCTCCCACACTCAGTAGAAGCTTGCACGGTTAGTCTGACAAAGAAAATACACTCACATACTCAAAGAAAGAGTTCCAAAACCCGCACACAAACTCGCAGCATGGAAACAAACACCAAGGTGGACTTATCTTCGGAGTCTTTGATTTACTGCAACTCTCGGTTCCACTTGAGTGAGACTCTAGAATATCAACGAGTATTTATGTCCTTTTTCATTTGAAAACAATACAGCTTTCAGTAATAAAGAAAGGAACGCTGCACTAGCAGGTCAGGGTTAGGGGGTCACTGGGAGAGTAAATTGGGGGCAGATGAGATACTGAACAAAACCAAGGTGGCTCCTTCAAAACATGCCTAGGTAGAGAATCAACAGCTAGAAAGGAGGAGAGAGAAAAAGTTAAAAGGATTCTGATCGAGGGATGAGGCTGTCATATAAACAAAATCCAGCATAAATCTGTTTGTTTAGCAAATTCATAACAAACTAGATCAGGCATCCAAAGCACTTGAGCACTTGCTTCTTCTCTAAATGTTTTATATACAAAACATTCTGAGACAAATGCATACTTGCACATTTTCTAAAACATGCATTTGCACAACCAAAACAGTGTATTTCTGTAAACATATGTGGACAAAATCAAATTAAATTTGTCCTAATTGTAAAACTGACACTGCATCTCCTGGTTTGCTTCATCAAAAGCACATCTTCACTTAGATGAAACCACACAAACTAACACAAACACACAAAAATGTGTCGCCTGTGGTCAGCTGTCAAACCAGCAAGAGGGATTAAGGAGCTTTGCAGGGCTCTGGATGCCCCCAATGACTAAGCACGAGTCTCAGGGGATAATAGCAATGATCCCTGGGTAGAGTGTGTGTCCCGCTCCTCTGACGGACTGGCTGATTGACTTTTTTATGTCCCAGTGGGGGCCAGCCACAGGCAGACAGAGACACATAAACGCCTTGACAGCACAGTGCTTGGCATAGTCATACATGTGTATGTCCCGAATCCGCATCACTGTGGGTCAGATGATATTGACAGGTAAACACATGCATTAAGATGCTTTTTTTTTATGACTCACACTGTCATCACTGCCACCACCACAGCTGCCATATTCATGAGTAGAATCTGCTCTGAGCTGCATTATGATGGCCCAGAACCTGCGTTTGTGCTGGTCTTTGTTGGCTTTCCTGCCTGCCTGTCGGCCTACGTCAAATGTCACATCTCTGCAGACCCTCTACCTTGAGCATCAATATCAATACTCAGACATGCAACATCTAGGAAGCCGGTGGCCCTTTGTTCTCATACATTTATTATGTGGTTTGTATGCATGTTTTGTTTCAACCGTCTCTTCTCTACAGCTAAATGTGACAAAATTTGTATTTTTATCTACATTCTGTTGCGTCATATATTGTATATGTTGTATGTTGTTATAAAATGTTTTCTATTAGACAAAAGCGTAAGACTGACATTGACAGAGCTCTTGAAAATATTTTCCCATAGCACTGAAACTATAATTTGAAATTAATGCTTTTTAAAGCAATAAAGTCTTGTCAAGTCATTGGTCCTTGCCTGTTTTGGAGACAAATCTAGCTCACTCCGTCATTGCCTTTTCCTATTCCTTCCTATTTTTCCGTCAATCACACTCACACACACGCACGCGCACACACACACACGCACACACACACACACACACACGCACACGCACACGCACGCACACACACACACACACACACACACACACACTGCCTAGTGCTTAGGGGAGGATAAGGGTCCGGGATGTGCTGGGAATGGGCACCTAATTGCTTCTTACTGATCCAAATAGCATATCAGAGGCAACGGCACTTGAGTGGACCTCCGTAGAGATCCACAGGTTGGTCCTGTTCATTACCCTGCTGACCCCCCAGCACGACCCCTCATACGCACACATATTACACACACACCTCCACCCCTTCACCTACCCTAGTTCATTGTCTCTGGGGTTTAATTGGAGCTATGTTCTCCATTGTGAGCAGGCTCAATGGCAGTTGAGGGCTCCATTGTTGGGGTGAATGAGAGCAGGAGTGTTCATTAGGTGAGTCTCTGAATAAGATCCTCTGGAGGTAGGGTACTGAGAGATGGGGGTCTGCCGGAGACCTTCAGGGTGGGTGAAACCGCATGCTCTCCTCCTCTCCTTTCTGTTCTCCCAGCCTCCATGCTCCTCTCCTGTTGTCTCCTTTCCTCAACAGCCTGACGCTTGGCCCTGAAAGGCAGTGGCTGTGTTTGTTTGAAGGGCGGTCTTTGTCTGCCCCGGGAGGATGAATCGTCAGAGAAGAAGAGAGATGAGGATCAAAGATGGGCTACAGAAAAAGCAAGGACCACCGCCTCTGATGGAGGGAGAAAGAGAATCACTGTGCTTTGGCCTAAGAGAAGTTTCGTCATTCCTCAGTCTACATTTAGAGCACCATTCCACACTGGTGGTCCCAACTGAAATACTTAATGAAACACAAGTGTAAAAGTTATACTTCATTGATCCCTGTTGGGAATATCCTTTACACTTCCATTCACCCATGGAGGTCAGGGTACTGGTTCAGCTGCAGAGCAACCTCCTTCCTTGGCTGTTTCCTCCTTGATGTTAGCCGGTAACAACTACCCTTCACGGGCTAAAAAAGCAGGTCAGCTCGTGCAGAAGCAGAGCTACTGGAAGAAAGAAACCTTGGCAAAGGAGAGAAAAGATGACAGTCTGAACTGTGATTTATAAGACCGATTGTAGAAAAGGGAGGATTTTTATTTCCAAAAAAGTCATACATCATCATACAAGCATCTGGTAATAATAGAAATAAAAACTGAAAGGAAGGAAACAGGTGGGTATTTCCAAATGGCTGACTGCTAGAATTGGAAGCATCCACACGGATCTGGCTCGATGCCAACGGCATGTTGCTACTCAAGACACAGAATTACGCTGTAGATTACAGGGATTTAGCGCTCAACAATATTTCTGCTTTTCCTTGAGTGTTTTTAGGGAGTCGGACTATTTAAAATGAAAATGAACTCTACTTAGAAGAGAAAACTCTAATCAACGGAGTTCTAATTGACCTTAAAATGTAAGTTTACCAAAGAAAAGTACACCCCATTTACTTGCTGTGGGGCAACAAAGTTATAATGGAAACCTTTTAATGTAGAAATCCAATGCCAGCATTTACTACGACTGTTACTTCTCTGTTTCCAGACTTCTGAGCTGAAACATTTAAGCTGCCACGGCCTGACCGGCTTATGCAGACCACCATCGGCCAGTCCTCAAATCTCTGCCAAGACCTGAGTACTCTGTTGTGAGTGTGGTGTGCAGTCTGACGGCATCTGTGTGACAGACTCAATTTTCACACTGACCAGAGCCCCTTCTCCTGCTCCCTGCCCAGCCGCTGATGTCATATTCCCCCTGCAACGCACACGCTTACACACAAACATACACATGGAACGCCTCTGTTCTTCCACTCTCCCTTAGCCACTACCTTCCGCTGTTTACATTTCTCTTACTGCCCAAAAAACAATACCAGACATCTTGTTTCGCCACATTGAATACACACACTCACACACGTCTAATCACAAGACCCAAACTCACGCTTAATGCAAATCTTACATCATCAGAGGTGTGTAGGGTTACACAGGGCTCGGTGTACACACAAAGCCAAGTCTGGGAACTGTGTTATTGCTGCCACACACAAGCACATATTACTGGTCCTTAACAAGGGCAAGTTCAGGTTTCTGACTCAGGATGTTTCATCTGTGTCTGAGCTCAGCGCTCTGATTTCAAACAGTCTTGTTTTTCTCTCCTCTCCTTGCCCGGCAATATTTATTTTTCTGTGTTCGCAGCTCACCTACTTCTCTGCATGGACAGTGTAGCCTCTGCCTTTTGCCTATTCACGAGTATTTCTAATCTGCTTCAGCAGGAACACATCAACGCTGAACATAAACGTGTATTCAAACGTACATATAGCGCATGTGTGAACACATATTCATTCAGAGCTGCACACTGGCGTGCACATGTGCCACCCACGGGGCTCTGGTCTATATGTGGTCACTTGGAGGCGTTTGGTCTACCGTAATGTTTGTGATATTCATTTGAAAGACCAATGGCAAACTTGATCCACACTGAGAGGACCTGTTGATGTGGGTCTAAATTCTGAGTCCCCAGCGATGGTCTCCGGTCCCTTCCTGTTTAGCCTGGGCGTCTGCCACGCATAAACACTCTGGGGCCTCCTGTGCTCCGAGATATGTGCATTTGTGGCGATGGTTAGGGGGCGGGGGGCTGTGGCTGTTCATGGTCAGTTATGGTTTCCATCCCCTTGGAACGCCACCTTAGAGAATGCCAGTGTACCGGCGGACTGGAGGAAGCATTGTGGAGAGATTAACCTTATCCCAAACTCACCACAAAACTTAACTTGCCTTTTCCATTGTGCTTAAAGAGGCCATATGGATGTCCCTAATCACCGGCACATCAACGGCAACCAGTCAGCCTTCTTACCAAACACATTGTGTACAAACCCTGCTTGTCAGTGTTTATCTTATATCGCAATTTTATGACAAGAATAAAAACAACAATGACTTTATTCTGAGTTTGAACAGCTTCATAAGATAACACAGCTAGAAGACCTGCTGCTCTATTAAAAGCTGAATTCACACAGAAAGCAAAGCAAGTATTTCATGCAGCATGACGAAATTCAAAGATAATGCTAAGGCACACATTTAAACAAATTATATTACATATATTATATATTATACAGAATATATTTAGATACCAATCTACATAGGAATGGGATCAAAATTAAAAACATCCTAAATTGAGATTGAAACATCCTTATCAGTCAAAGACATCTGTATCAGTCAAAACATCTACAGCCAGATGCTTCCACATCAGTCTTTTAAGATGGCCTTGACTACGTTCAGTGAAACCAGCTCCTTGAGATTCAGATCATTGTGCAGCTGATTCCAGGCAGAGTCATGATTTTGTTGTTCTGTCTGTCTGTATGATTACTGAAAACTTGTGAAATGTGGTAAGAAGGCTACAGCCCCAGATGTCTGATCCACAGAAGAGATTCTGTAGAATGAACTGAAAAAGTTCTTACAACTCATAAAGTCTTACATACAGGTGCATATTCATTCAAGTCCTCTACTCTCTGCTACATTGTTTGCTGAATTACCTCCACTTCATCTATTAGAGGACTAGTACGACACACTGCGGGTGTTAAATACAAACAAATTACAGTTTCTAAAAAATGTAGCAGAGCAGTGACTTCACAATCTTATTCTGCCACCATGCTCTGATCACAGGAATGGATTTGGTCAGCGATAAAAAATTCGAGAGCACAAATCCAGGGTCGCCGCACCTCCTTTCATCTGTGCCATAGAAGGGAAACCCTATTTCACCATCTGCGAGGAACCAGAGAGGGACCACACAGTGGGAGCTCCACCATTCATCAGTGTGAACATCCAGTTTTGGTCTGAGATGAGATGTTTTAGTAAACACGCACTATGGGCTGTCTCTCTACCGCCAATGCGTTATGATGAATGCCACACTCCTTTTGATTGCGCTGCTGCAAAAAGGATATGGTTTAAAACATGATCCCCGGCTACAAAACATATTATGGCCCAATTGTAACAGTTTTGCTCTTTGTGAAGTTTTAAATATTTATTGTCAAAACAATCCTTACAAACAAAGACAAAGGCTGCCATGGGCTCTGTGGTGCTACCGCAGTGATTATGTGATGCATGATAAGGGACTAGTGACTGGCAGTTACGTCACATGTGCTGTTAAGAACACAGGCTGGAATGTGTGTGTGCCAATTCATGCACATTTACTTTCATGTCAGCATGCTTCCATATGTACGTGCTTGAATTACAGTTGAGGGGACTTGGCAACACTTGTCCCCTGTAGCACTGTGAGAATGTTTCGCAGGCTGTCACATAAAATTCTCCGGTTTGTTTGTTTGCTCTGCCTTGGTACCATAAAAACTCAGGGACAGGCAATTGGCACCACCCTGTTTACATACCGAGGCTGTGAGAGAAAGAAGATGAAGCAGTATGTCTGGAGAACAAATGTTTCCCCACGCTACCTCACCACAGAGGGGCACTGATTAGGGCAGCCAAGGGGAGCCTGACGTGTGAACGACTGGCTGTGGTGGGACTAGGGAGAGTCTAGGGACCCCTGAGGGTCTGCTTCATCTCTTCTTCTTGTTAAGTCACACTGCTCCCACTAGAGATGCTGAATCCTGACTTTAGCCACATAACACAGTCACCATACTTTGTGTCAAATGAGGAAAACAAAGTGAGAAAAACTGGGAAAAAGAAGAAAACAAAGAGAGAAGGATACTAAACACATCCCACTGCAGTGGATGTAGTGCCTGAAGGAGTGCCATCTGGGGCTGCATGTTGAAAGAGAGAGAGGAGAACAGAGAGAGGAGAGCCAGAAATGGGGTCCATAAGAGAAGGAAGGTGGGAGTCCAGCTGGGTCCCATTAGGGCCAGACCACATGTGCCTGTAGGGGGGTAGTGGTGGACTGAGGGGGCGGGGGGGGGGAGCAGAGGGCAGCAGGGAGGAAGTGCTGAGAGCGATGGGCCTAGACCCTGCTAAGCTTTATTAGGCCTGTCGTCTGCTCTTCTCAACAGGGCCGCGCATAACCCCCCCCGCAAAACCTGCCACCCTACCTTATTACACCTCCCAACCCCCCCAACCCTACCCTGCCTGCCCTTGGGCACCACCAGGGCAGAAAAGTATAAAACTATTAGAAGGAGGGAGACTGGACTAGACCACCCAGACACACACACAAACACACCCATAATGGCTACCAGGAGGAGGCCCCAGCATTAGAGCTGCAGCTGGAACAGGAGAGGGATATGCACACAAATACACAGAGTGACACAGGCTACACACACTGAAGTGGGAAGTGGAGTGCATGTGCGACCGAGACCCTTAAATCTTTCATTTGAATGTCAGACGCATATGGTGCAGAAAATGTATTCATGTCTGTTCCACAATGAGCGTGAAATAAAAAAACTGTGACATTGGAATCTGCATCTGTGGTGTATGAAGGTATCTGACATGATCACCCGAGTCCCTTTAACCACTTTTGGTTACGAAAGGTGCACACATCAGAGACTTTAACAGAAAGACGAAGAGGGAGATGGAGAGAGTTTAGAAGACAGTCGGAGTTTGTTCTCTTCCATAGCCTGTTTATGCCTTCATTTGAGTATCGACTTGCATTCCACAATCCTGGCATATCTTACATGCCTATAGGAACATTTGTCCACTAAAAATATATGGCCTGATTCAACCATCGAATGATATTTTCTCAGCACCCTGGCATATCAATTTAATATTTACATTATTTCATGTTTATTGCTGTACACATTAAGTATGTGGAGAATTATTAATTTGCACTGTAGACACATATAAAGTGTTCCTTTTATTTTACTTTTTTCTCCCTTGATATAATATGGACAGTTAGACAGACTTATATCATACAGAAGTCATGGCCTTTGTCTCACCACTCCCTCTCCCTGGTCAGAATCCTGCAGACAAACTTACAAGGTTTAATACTTCAGCCATTCAATCATTAAGGCACTTCACACAACCCCTTCCATTGACTTGTCTAGCTAATAAAAAAACAAACATTTATCTTTCCAAATGCGTTGTTGACCAGAGTCTTCATGTTTTATTTCAGTCAGAGCTGTAAAATCTTGTTCTTTCCCCGTCAACCTACTTCCACTATAAACTGTTGTTTTTGTTCTGTAACTGTACGTGTGCATGTGTGCGTGCGTGTGTGTGGAGTCCTATGGGGAGGTCATGGGTGTTTTGAGATTTTGTAAGTGTTTTTATAAGTTCTTTATTGCCCAAAATGTCCTGACACAAGATAGGAGATGAAGTAGTACTTTGATGTGGAACATGATCAAACATTGATCATTTTTTCACTCCAGGCTGATGTTAAAAAATGTTTTATACTCAATGACATTCCTTACAGATTTACTTCATTTCCTCTTTTATCCCAGTCTGTAAGGGGAAATCATTGTGAGGATGAATCAGACTTCGTGTGATGTATGAAAACCATTAACTTAATCTTTAAACAATGGCATGTACCATGCAGTGAAAAATATTTCACCCACAACTGGTTTCTTTTATTTTGAGTGCATCTCATACTAAACTAAACATTTTTTGAAGGTTTAGTACTATTCATTTCCTTGAGTTTTCCACATGTCCATCTCCTTTAGTTTCTCTTGGTTTCCCTTTGTTCCATTTCCTTTCTGTTGTCCTCTCAGTGTCTGTTAGTTTGAATCCTGATTCCTAGCATCTCCTCCTTGATTGTTGAATGTTATCACCTGTGTCCAGGACTCACCTGTTGGCCATACGGTTCGTTGCTGTTGTGTATTTTAGTCAGTGTCCTACTCTCCTTCTTCGTCAGGCTGTCTGAGTTCAAGGCGTTCTTGTCACTGTGAAACCTGCCCTTGTAAGCTTTGTTTCTCTGCTATGTTATTATATCATACTTTGCTGTTTCTTGTAATTATTTGCTACTTTGAACTTTGGATATGTATTTGCTACTTTGTAATTCTGATCATTGTTGTTTACTCTGTGATTATCGTTTGTTAATTTAGTTCTTGATGGGTTTCATTTCTTTTTAACCACTGGTTTATAGTTTTTATAGTTTGCTCATCAAACATAATTTTATGCACATAACCTTTTGATTTTTTTGCCTTCTGGTCCTCCATGATTTTGAACTGAATTCTAACACAAAATTATCTCATAGGAAAACAATTTTAGCAGCCCTTTTCAGTCAAAACACCACTTAAATGCACCAAGTCAGAAGAATGAGGTTTGTATGTCTGACCAGTGTCACACTATGCCAAAATCAAAAGAGATTCTAGTAGAGACGAGGTGGTACCTGATTGTAATAAATTAGTCTGGGAAGGGTTAGAAAGCTGTTTCTAAAGCTCTGGGATTCCACAGGTCCAAAGTCACAAATATAATCTAAAAATAGAGAACAAGGGGATCAAGAGTGGATGTTTCCAGAAGTGACCAACCTTCCAAAATTCCTCTAAGAGCTTCAGAAAGGATCATTTCAAACAACAAAAAAGATCCTAAGAAAACATCCAAGGAACTGCAGGCCTCTCTCCGCCCAAAAAAGGTCAGGCTTCACACCTCCCCTACTGAAAAAACACCAGCCTTTTTTGAAACCTCTGAAGTAGAATGTCAGGTCATCATTCCGTGAGTTTAAGCTTGAGCGCAACAGGGTTGTATACCGAAACAATGGTACCATGCTGATGAAATAGTTCACCACTGAATGGCTAAAAATGAAATGGCCGTAATGCCTGTTCATGCTCACAAACCCTCCAATGTGGCGAAATCAAAGCGGGGGTTGCAGTTGTTGCTGGATTTGCCTTATGTTAAATTTCATACGAATATCTGACGGCCTTTAGCAAGTAAGACACTCAAAAATAGAATACAGGAGAGTACCAGTCCTTTTTTTTTTTTTACAGCACAGTGCTCTGAACAGTCATGAAAAAAAATCTCTTTTCATTTGTTTTATCTTTTTCCTGTGTTCAACTGTTGAAGTAGTAAACGGTCTACGCAGAACACGCCTTAACTTGCTCATTTACGGTTTTCCTGTCAATCAAAGGGCAGAGAAACTTTTCTTGTCTTCTTTACAAAGACTGTAAAAAGAGATTTTGGTTTGCTTTAAGCAGTATTTTCAAATGTTTCTTTTGAACTCAAGTGTCACAAACTCATATCTTCCATTTGCAGGTAGAACAAAGTGTCTGGGTAATCTAAAAAAGACTGAACTGTGTATAACCTGCATCTTAAGCATGTAGTTATTTTCCATATATATATATGTTCTGAGACACTTTAAGTCAAGTTCACAAAGATGGTGTACAACTTGCATGATTACAGTTCTGCTACATCTATACCTACAGTTAAGATACTTGGTGGAATGGTGTGACTTCTTCCAAGATTTGATGTTCGTCAGCAGGATGAAGTTCGGTAATAAGGTGAGGTGTGAGAACATATTTGTGTCTGGATATTAAATGTTACATATATAGTATAATGTCATTCAGTGTTACTCATAATGCATTGTGTCTAACATTGTTGACTTTCCCTCAGATGAAAAATAAAAAATGCTCTTTCATTAAATATATCAAAAGGTCTGACTTAATTACTTTTTCTGAGAAAATACAGGGCTATAGACAAAAAAATTATTTCTTTTACAAATATTTAAAATTATCCTAATTTTATGGATGTATTTAATTTTCATTATTGCAAATATAACATGTAAAATTATGTTTTATAGGTAATTTAATCAATTAATAGTTATTCACTGAAAAATTACATTAATTTGTCTTATGACTTATTTCCATTGTTATTCTTCTTCATAATAACTTACAAATGTATGTAAAATGACAATAATAAACTTTATGTACCTTTTAAAGGATTTATGTCCATACTAAAAAATTGTTATCTTAACATTTTAAATATGTTTGGAAAATGTCTTAATTTGAAGGTAAAACTTTTATATTAATGTGTACATTAAAACTCTGTAATACTCAATATATACTGGTTTATTTATTTTGTTACATAATGCATTCCATATCCCAAATAGTTGCATAACTAACATTTAAGCTTACACACAGACATAAGAAAATCACTGTGACACACAGGGCAGCATGGAAAGGTTACTATTGTTGTGTAACTGTTATTCTACATTTGTTGGAAAAACCCTGCTTTGATCGTAGATTCCAACCACTGCAAACTTACAGGGATAAGCAGATAAGTGTTTGAACAAGTGGACGAAATGAGCCTTTTTGTTGCTTTATTAAATGTTAACACTATATAGAATAGTACTAATTTAGAAAAATTCTTTAAAATAAAAAACAATAGTTTTTTCCCCTGCATAACATTTAATGAAAGCTTCTATCCATGTTTGGGGTTTATTTTTAAACCACCGCTGCTGGTCATTCGACCATTTTAATATTTCTTTAATAGTAAAATATGTATTGTTACTGTTGTCAGTTAGCAAGATGTTTGAAACTATGTTGCAAGATCTTTAAGTATGTCTTTTTTTTATTTTTTATATATCTTAGCGTTGTGAATGAACTCAAATATTCTGCCACTGGAATTTTTTACAAGTAAAGTATTGCAAAATTCACATCCAACTTTGGTGTGAACACAGCTTAATGGATAGCGTGTCTGGGCCTACTGACCTTGGAGTTTACAGGGAAAGAGTCATTGAACCATTGGTGTAGCAGAGTTTGACCTCCTCTCAACTGAAGCCATAGCTGAGATCAACACGGTGATAGAGAGAGTGGGGCCTCCTATCAAAGATAATCAGTGCTTTGAGTAAGATGCTGCTGAGTTTAATGACCTCACTGCTGAAGCCTCGTTACTTCTTTGTCCCTCACCAAACTGACTGTTGGCATTATTCTCACTGTATTAAAGCTTCATATGGACTGGTTACAAAGCCAAGAAATGTCCCTCACCATTATGACATAAAGGTTTTTAAAATGTATTAAGAGGAGATTCAGAAGGACATGTTCAATTCCAAATGGTGAATCTCTTGTTTCTTATCATGTTAACATACCACATAATTACTAAATAAACTGAATTTCTCAAAAGAAATGTAATACAGTTCACGATGCCTTTATCTTTGAAAAAAATAGGGCCTTCAAAGTAATTACCAGGCATTATAGATTCTATTTCTTTTATTTGCTAAATTTATTGAGACTTTCTTGTTTGATCCCAAATATTTAAATCAATTTAATTATTGTATGTAATCCCCTTCATTGCTCCATAGTATTTTAATAAGGAAATCACTGGAGTAACCTTGTTTTCATCGGCTACCTCTGAGTGTTAATACACGGCACAAATCATTAGCCACAAGTGCTCATTTACAGCTTTTTCATTAGCTAATTAAACCAGAGTCTCAGACTTGAAAAGAGACATTTCAACGAGCCGCACAGGAGGCGATGAGATGAGGGGAGAGTCATCTTGAGGATTATCGGAAGCTTTTGTACGTGTTTCTCACCGTGCCACACCACAAGCCCAAGCTCAACGAGTGATTGGGATTCCCAGTTATTAAAGTCTCTCATGTTCAATTTGCTCAAAGTCTAAGTTCTGATTATGTAAGGGATTTACAGAAACACTTATGTATATAACTGTGCTTTTCAGTAATTATTTTCCCCCTATGTAAAGAAAGCTGTAAACCAGCTCAGAATAACCAGAGAAATGGGCCATATTTTCTGTACTTAGGGTTTATGGGTCTGAAGCATAAAGGAAAACATCTCGGCAGTCACTTAAGTCTAAGAGGATGGAAAAGCAGGCGCAGATCGATGGAGTATGTCAGGGGCCAGCTTTGTTCCAGTTATGGATTGAAGAGGGCTGTTCCACATTACTGACCGGTTATGCGCTGGAACATGAAAGTACCATCACCTAATGGAGGACTCAAGGGTTTTGTACCCTGTATTTAAACACAACATGTGTCTGAACAGTTTTCATCTTTACCTAAAGAGAAAGGAGCAGCAAACAGTGTTTATTATGTCATTGCTTAAACTGCAAAAACAGAGCTATAGATCACTGTGAGCAAAGTAAAGACAATATTTGTGCTGTGTGTGTCATCCCATTCTCACTCACTGCTATAATGATGAGGAAATCTCTCATTGTATTTATTTATGGCATTGCATTATCAAAGCATTCATTTCATTTTGTCTTCCTCCTCATACCCTTCCATACTTCTTCTTTCATCTTATTTTCCTCATACTTTACCTTAACGCCTCGTTTCTCCCCTCCTACCCCATCCTTATTACTCACCCCGTCGTCTCTCCGTGATATGAAGTGCTATATTCCAAACCTTATCAGATTACTTGTGAATTTGTTAGCTACTGCAGAATATGACACCAGCTCTGGCTGCTTCTTATCAGCTGTTTACAATACCAGTTGACATAAACCCGTGCCTCCATTTCCACCTTCACAACCATCATCCCCATCAGGCATCCAAACCTATGTACATATCAGACTGTGTGAAGGTGTCAAGTGGGTTTGTGCTGGGTGTTGGTGACAGAACAGCGCCCACTGCAGCCGGTCGGTATGCACTGTCTTTCTCACTACCTCTCATTCACTCTATTCCATCCTGTAGCCTTTAGGATACACAAATGTCAGCGTGTTCAAAAGGTGAGGGTCACCTGAATGTGGATACCTGTGTCCTATCCCTCCGAGGGGCCAGTAATTTAGTGCACACAGGTTTTAAAGGAATTGATCGCTGTGGAGTCATCTTTCATTTTCCAGCCATCCGTTCCTATCATGATCTGCACCAAAATGGCCCATTTAACTTGAGTGACCCACAAATGCTGTCCCACACCTGCAATGTTGTCTTTCCAAGTGCAAATGTTATATAATGACTTCTTATGATTCAGTCATACAAGGTTATGCAACATTTCCCCAGTTTCATGATGCACAGGAGACCCAAAGTGCTGAGTGAAGCACAGTGACGGCAGACAATAACAGCAGAAATGATCATTGCAGAAGAAGCAACAGTACAAGAATAGTCAGGGGTGAAGGTTTTGGATCTGGATATGTAAAAACTGCAAAAGTCATCCAAGAGACGTGGCCAAAGAGAAAGAAGTAAGATGAGATGACAGACGTCTACGCAGGGGGTTGATGTCGGTGAAGGGCTACAAGAGGAGGGAGACTGAGTATTCAGTGTCAGGGCTGGGTTAGGTTTCCAGCTCCAACATTGTCAACACTTTCACTCACTTTGCCTGGCTTTGCGTCACTCTGCGGCCCACCACACATTGGGCAGGATAAGGCTCGCTCTCAGAACAGGAGCTGGCGTCGCCCCAGTGCCAAAACCACTATGACTTTACAACACATGGACCCCGTGAACATGACACCGGCACTCGGTAGAAAACAGCTTGCAGGAATGATTCTGTCATGGCCTGAGCCATCTGACATAAATGTTCTCACCCCGCACCACTTGATCTTGTTGATCCATCCCGTTACTCCTGCCAGGTTTGGATTCGCCTCCACTCGAACACAGTTTGTCACACATGAACTCTGCGAATCAAAGCCTGATACATGCATGTGCACCCCTTTATTTTTGACTGGGTTTGACCCGTGCAGGCCTCTTTGACCGGTGCACAGCTGTCAGAGATATCCACCATAAGAAGTAGAAGAATCAAAAGACAGAAGAAAGGGTGCGGGTACCACAAAAGAAAGTGTTTGGTGGACAAATATGAACAACATTTCTAAGAGTAATACCGAAGGCGCGAGAACATGTGTGCGTGTTTAAAGCTGGTGTGGAAAGGTGATAGGAGTGTAGTAACAGGGTGAGAGGGAATAGAGCCTGTGACTGCTCGAGTTTAGATTTAGCGTAATTGATGACGGCTAGCTGTTCTTGAATCTGGACATAAGCTGCTGACACTACTCCTGACACTTGAATAGAAAATTCTAGCGACTCAAAAGACGACAGGAACACTGAATTTATGGAATCACAGATGTTGTTATTTTGTTCAGATTAAACAGTAAGTTGAAATCTATTTATTAGCCCTTACTTTACCCAGGAGTAGTTTGGTACTTAGTCTCTACAAAAGATAATTAATAATGAAAAATAATTAGAATATATTGAGAAGTTCTAGTTTGTCTGGTTTTATCAGTGCTGGACAGCGGTTAGATGCAAGGGCAGTATGGTTAAGAAGTTCCAAGTTCATTTGGGATTGCTTCTCTTCTCTATAAATCTAAACCAATGGTTATTTCTCACATTAACACTGACTGTATTCAAAAAAATGAAGGCGTATAAGATGGAAGTGAGATCAGCAATATTCATATTCATATAAAGCCTGCCCCTCCTTGATGGCCAAGGAGGTAACAGTTATGGGGGAGAACAAAAGCACAACACATTCAAAAGTAGTATCCATACTACATCAAATCCAGTCTTACTGAAGCGAAAAAGGGAGGAGATATCTGAACTAGACATTTGAACTAAAAGTTGCAGCTGCATTTGGTGGGTTGCAGGGTTAACACAATCTGCATTTTCACAGACTATTGACTTTTTCATTTGCCAACTGTCATATGTGAAATAATATGACAGTACTAAGTTGTTAGCTTTAGAGGCCATTTTTGACAGAGCTTGGCTAGTTGCTACATTGTGTTTCTAGTCCTTATGATAAATAAATAAAATATTCTAAGTAAACCATCTTCTGACTGTAACTTCATACTTACCCTTTCATATAAGAAGGTGGTGTCAATTCCAGGAGCAAATATTTCCCTAAGTGTCATATTATTAACTTAAAAGCTTGACAACACATCTCAGTACTGGAAATAACTCTCTGCCCCTTGTGTTTATCTAAGCAAGAGTCTGTATAGCATTAAACACTTAGGCTTTCAGTTCTTTATTCCTTTTTTATTGAGGCAGGATATTTTACGGTTGAGAGGCAGGAATTATATTGGCTATATGCAGCGTGTTGTTTCAGGACTCGTGTGGCCACTACATTAGAGTAGTCATTTTGGTCTACACCTCATTCTGCAGCCCATAAAGAGCAAAACCTCAGAGAATGTGCATCTGTAAGCTCTGTGTGGAATAACAATGGCACGAGAATAATTGAAGAAAAAGTTGTAATTGGTTGTAATTGGAGAAAAAGAAAACTCATTAAAAAGAAGAATAGAAAACAAAAACAATTCAACGGTCTTGAAATAATATGAGTTCCTGTAGATTAATAACCAGGGTTGTGTACAGTACGAAGCACGGAGAACTCAGAGCTTTCTCTTTCTGCCTTTCTTACACACACAGCCATTAACACACACATAAACACACACGAAGGTTGTGGATCATGCTGACCACCCAGTCTGTACCCCCTGGCCCCCGCACCTCTCACCTCGCTCAGGGGCGCTATAGCTGAAAAAAACTACACCATTTACTTCCTTCACTCTCTCTCCTCTCTAAATCCATTTTTCCTCCCACTCTACTTAGTTCCTCCTTCTCTCAGTGGTCTCATTCATGTTGTAACAACTCGTAAAGGAAGGAGACTTTGACCCCTCAGTAAAAAGTTCCCGAGCTCGTCATCTGCTCTGTGTAGGAGGGTTAGGCAAATTCAGAGCGACTCTCCTGGAGATGGCAGCTGTGTGCTGACTTCCTGTTCAAAGTCCGATTGTAAATGTACGGCAGAAAATTCTAGATTTAAGAAAAATAAACTCTTGACTGGCATGTAATCCCCTTTGCAAAGAGATAGGATTTATTCCAAATCCCACCGGCTGAAGCAAAGGAAAGCAAACTCTTATCCTTACCTGCAGCAAACCAATTCCGTGTATTATATTTTCACTATACTGGTGTGGTTGTTAAGTTAAAGGCATCTGTGACAAATAAAGCATCAGAATTATTAAACAATAAAGTATTTTTTTAGTATTAGTGACATTAACTCAGATTGCAAAAAGCTTGAGAGAAAAAATTCTGCAAAACATTAATGAAACAGAATTAGATACTTTCTTAATTCTTTTTGACATTAACTCCAACTGAAAACACTGTTCTTCATTTTATCCCTGAAAAGTCTGGAATATTATGGAATCATGATCGCAGCGAATGCATAAGGTTGGAAAGGCTGGTTGCGTATTTCTGAAACCAGGAAAAGCTTTATCTCCTAAAATTTTCGGGCCGTATTTCTCAACTGTTGACTGGAAGGGCTCTATATTGCACATATTAAATTTTACTTTAATAGTTCATGTTTTAATCACCAGGGGGAGCTTTTTTCTGACAAGTAACACTGCTTTTCGGACACAACGTTTTTTTTCCACACAAAGCATTGGATTTTATAGGAATTGCTTGTACAAAGCATTGGATTTGAGGCTTTTCGGAAATATTTATATATATAATATATATATATTTTTATAATATAACTCAAAAGTTGGGAAAATGTTTAAAAACACCTGACTAAAACATTCTACAAGAAAGAGGTTAATGAGGAAAATTATTTTTGTTGAGAAGTAAAGGAGCATCCTTGAAAGGCTCATTCAGTCACAAGCAAAGATGCTGGAGTTTCAAGTCAAGTCAATTTTATTTGCAAAGCGCCAAATCATGATATAAGTTATTTCAAGGCACTTTCTTTTTCTTTTTCTTTTTTCTTTTTCTTTTTCTAGAGTTCTAACATTTCACACATGGGCAAACACTTTGTGTCATTTATGAGAAAAGATACTGCCTTTAACAGGAAGTGGATATGCATAATATGCACTCCTGATGTTGCTTGAGGTATGTCATATCATTCTAAAGGTGACACACCTTTAACATGACTCGCAGATAACCTTTCCTTGAAGGGTGTAAAGCTTCACGATAAAGGTTATGTTCACCGTTGAATCTATAGAACGTTATCTCAAGTATCCAACTTTGACCTGTTGTGCTTCCAATAGCTTTGTGTCTATGCAGTTTTTCAATGCTGCGGATATTTATAGCAGATTCATGGAAAGATTGATGTAGCACCTCATCAATTTGCATTTAAATGTAAGTCTTACAAAAGTATTAGTTAGTTTTATTTGATATGAGAAGGATGACTGTAAGCACAAACAAAAAAGGTACAATTTCAAGTCATACACTCACATCAAGGCTTACGTCTTCTGGCTGAACAAGACCAGCATGAAAGAAATATAAGGTCATTATTAATCATTATTGAAAATTTCCCCAGTAATAATAAATCACTGAGAATAAAATTTAAATTCCTGTTTTCATCAAACACATCAAACTCAGGCACCTTAGACTCAAGTGGACTCTGCATATAATTCCAGAAGCCATCAACTTACAAAATGGATTCCTTTATTGCAATTTCAGCACATTTAAATCATTTATGTTATTATCGCTATCTTATATGTAAGTGGTGTCACAAACTGTTGGTATTGTTGGCGAACAAACTGTCGGAGAGGCAGGGGGACAGATCTCGAGACAAAGAGACAGTGATAAACAAAAACTAAGCATGAATATCTGGCCCAACAAGACAAGTCAGACAGTCATTTAGAGAAGGCAGCTGCCAGAGCCACATGTAGGAGCAGTAGCTGGGGAACCAAACTGGGGTCAGAGGTGGAGATGGGATTTGGATTTCGGGCTTCTAGACCCCAGACGAGCTCAAACATGCATCGCTCATATCAGAAAACCATCATCTCTTACTAGGTCTGTTCTGCTATGTATCATCTACTGCTACAACACCTTTGTTTTTAGCCACAGGTGTGACTGAACCTGTAAAATCTGCAGTAGGTATGGTTTGAGCCTAAATGCTGCTACTGATACATCGAACAGCCAGTGGAGCTGTTTACTTTAATGGACATGAAGAGTTACGGGTGGTTTCCCCATCGTTGCTCCTGCTTGGTGATTACATAAAATAAATAAATATACATTTCTCATATTCTCCACTGTTTCACAAGAGTAAACAATATGCAATAAAGACCTAAAGATAATATTATGTGCAGCTTTCTGTATGAATTTCATGTTTGTTCATTCATGTAAGTTTACATGTATGCAGTTGTTACTAGTACTATTCTCTTGACATACACATGAATGTTTCTACCGTATGTACTGTGTAAGTGTGTATATGCACAAGTGTGTGTTTATGTGAGGCCAGCTCCCATTGCAACACTCTTTATAAACACATCAGTTGGGCTGACAGTGCACAGCGGGATGGGAAGGGAGCCTTAAGACAGCCGAGGACAGAGGTCTCATAAAAAATCACTTCTAATTTATTTCCCCCCAAATTGGAAAGTGCACGCTCACACCTGACTAAATCATCATGCGTCAACTGGAGAAGGCCCCCCACTGCGTAGTGACGAAACCCGATCCCAGTTTTGCCGCACAGACCCAAGCCAGGCCTGGCAGAGAAAATACAACGTCACGCCACATACATACACACTGCTTAATGGCCTTTGCAGATGTGCTGCTCCTGATAGCCCCGCTTTAAGCCCAGTCCCCACCCATCCCGCCACAATCTGGCCCCCTTAGCCAGCAGGGCTTTATCAAAATTTTCCTTTCAGCCCTGTTATTTGTGGTTTGTAGAGCCTCCAGATGCCCTCCTGCACTTCCTTACAAGCTCATCTTCCTCTTTTCACCCATTTGGTCGTCTTGCATAGTCATCTTATTTCCATATCCTGATCCGTTCGAACTCGTAAACTCTTTTATCACTGAAGTTCAACAGGTTGAAGAACTCCTTTGAGCATCAGTCTGACCTGTTGCTAAACTAAAATCAGCCACCAACTGAAATCTGCGAACAAAGGTTCACATTTCCTGATATGGGTTGACGGACAATAAAATCTGTCTCATGTATGACTGTCTGTTTAGTCTGATTGTGTAGACTCTCAACAAATCTACCTAAGAATGCAAAATCTATTTCACTGTATACTGACAATAGTGTTGTATATGTTTTCCAAAGTGGATCACACTTTTCTAATGTGTAATACACATTTTATTACCAAGCCTTAGACATGGCTATCGTAAACTTGACAGACACAAAGCTAACAGCAGTGGTGGCCTGTGCGTACATGTGTGCGCGCAGTCGTGCGTGCATGTTTGCGCGTGCATATGAGAGCATACCTCAATGGTATTCCTCAATATTCATGCCGAGTAGCTTCTTCTCTATTCGCAGGCACTGATCATTTGTTAGTATCAGAACTATCCTATCACACAGATATTTGATCCATTAGAACCATGAAGGGTCCAAAGGACATCTGCTGCGCTGCGTCATCATGGTTATTGGTACTTCTTAAACAAGCTTTGGCTGAGAAACCAATCCCATACCGAAAAGGTGAAAGAGCATCTATTAATTTTGATACCATCTAAACACCCACCAGCTAACCAAAAAGCATCTGAGGACTTATTAAACATAATTATGTAACTTGATACAACCAAAAAAAAAACTAATAGGGGTGAAATAGTTTTCTGAAAGCATGCATTATCAAAAGGTTGAGCTAAACGAATTAAAATTGACTATTTTCTACAACAAATACATTTTCATCATGAAATAATTTCAAGGCTATTTTTCCTATTGTTTAAAAATATGCTAGACCGAATTATTTGTCGTTTTATGGTAAATCTAGAGTCACTGATACTCACTTATAGACTTTTGTTCCCGCTTGTTAACCACATTCTTCGTCCTGCCGTTTACCTACAAAACCAATAGCCCACAGCTTTGCTTCATAGGCTTATTTGATATGATATTTTGTAAAATATCCAATAATTCTGTGCCAAGTGTTTTATCGCACGGTTAAACCGTCTGTAGATCACACTTACCCCCTTATTTTGGGCACTAATTTTCTTCCTTTTGTTCTTTGGTCCATCGCAGCATTCCTTCCGCAAAACCGTTCCATTCTGCAAGTTTTGATTCTTCACCATCAAATTTAGGAACCCACGCCACCAAACAATATAGTTACAGATGATATACTTCCTTCAGGCAGAATGAAATGGGTTTATTACAGGCCTGAGACGACCATAGAAACATTTAAAATACTAAAAAAATATTTGTTGTATTGTTTTCTGTAAGACATATAGAATAGTGATGATGGTCACTGTGGAATCATAATCAGATGTATTGTCCCATCACAATCCAAAAAATATTCTTAAATAAAAACAGAGACTAACATGTCAAAAAAACACTTACACCAGTAGTTGTTGCTGATTCATTAGAATTGCATAGCTTAACATGGCTGAGTGACCGGCCATGTGTGTATCCCAAAACACTGTAGTGATCTGCTGCTTCATTACCTAACATGCCGTATGAAAAAAAAATAGTGAGAGATACAATTGGACAATGGTTTGTGCACTCCCACGAAATCAGGCTGAAAAATAGGGTGAGGACTTTCCTCTGTACATCATGTTTGGACCAACACACAGATCTCCAACATCTCACAACAAACGTTCACCGTAAAAATGAGGCAGCACAAAATGAGATTGATAGCATGAGATTTTTCTCTCTCTCTGCTGAGGCTCTGTCTGCCTCTGGGTCCTGTTGATGTGGCTGGCCAGTCTTTGTAGCCACTCCGTTTGTTTTTTATTGGAAGTTAAGAACAGGGTGGTCAAATGTTGAGGTCACTGAGAAACGGTTTACGTACTCACCCCGAGGCCCAGAGGTGAAGAGCAGAGGGCAGCACGAGCCTGGAGGGTTAGGATGGAGACATGCTTTACTTTTACGATGTTGTATTGTTGTCATTCGCTGTTTTCTCTATCCTTCCTTTCTGTATTGCGCATCTCACTTCGGCTCTGTTTCATCTTTGGAGATTGCCGGATTTGTTACAAACAGTGAAAGGAAATACAACAGCAGACTTTTTATACAGCAAATGACATGGACTAATATTCTATCAAATCATTAGCCATTTATAAAACGTATGGGTATAACGCAGGTGGTCGCCATCATTATGACCCGAAATCAATGAATTTCACCGATGCTACTGATCTAAACAATGTTTCTTGACCTATCAAACTACAATATTATATATAGATAAGACAAAATATAAGGCTGAAAATTATTCTATTTAGTTGAAAGTAAGAGATGTAAGGGGTAAATTATATAGATTAAAGGCACATTCTTTGGTAAAATGCAATTCGTCAAATTTCAAAGTGAAACTTTCATTAGTCTCTCTTGAGCTCATTAGGTGCACATGGTAGGAGTTACAGTTTTGTTAAAAGCAGCAAGGGTGGCACGAACAACCTGTTGATTTCTTCTCTCTCACCAACTATCACATTATAGGGAAATACACCATGGGCATTTTAGTGCTGACTCGGGAGAAATAATTCCTCGGATGAATACATAAGTCATTGCCTCTCAGGTTGTGCTAACGATGACTCTCACTGTGACTTTAACGCCGTAGTGCTTGAGAAAAAACAATCCTTTAAAAAAAAAAGTGTTTAAAAGACACAGTCTGTATCTGTCTTCTCATCTCTTTTATCTCCCTGTCTATCAAGGATGAGCAACACTACCTGGTCCTTCTTTTCGACCAGATGTTAAATTCTGTTCGAAGCACAGCTGGAAAATCCAAGAAGATCAACTGTCTCTCCACTGGCACATCTTCATTCAGGCAAAGCCAATACACTTTTAATTATCACTCATCTTTAGATTGAGTTTAAAATCAAGCATTTCTTCCCAATGCCGGATGATCAGTTTTTAGTCCTTAAAACTAAAAAGATTTAACAATTGCAAAATTCACATTTTGGAGACATATACTACTTATATTTCAAGTCTGACCTATGGTGAGAGAAAATTAGTGTTAGCAGTGGGTTAAGTTCATTGTCAGGGATCACACAAATAGTAGTCGGACACAGATGTTAAAAGGGAGCATTTCTTTAATTAATCTAAGAAATTAAGTTAAAAATGGCAAAAATGGAACCTAATAAAACATAACCCATTGAAAGGAATCAAATAAGAATGCCCTGAAATAAAGCTCCAACTTAACCCAACGTCACAGAACTCAAATAAGCTGAACAGAACTGAACTACTCCATCAAAAGACACATTGGCTTATATAGATACAGACTCGTCAGAGACACACACAGAGGGGGAAACTTTACATTAGACATCTACTCAAAAATAGAAATATTTACATGAAGAAACATAACTAGTAAATTAAACATGTTTCCAAACCTTACAACTCATCCATGAACAACTTAACAAGAAACAAGAGTTATATCAAAGTAAACAAATGAATCCCTCAAAGGAAGTCCCCTCTGCTCATTCCCCATGATGAGCTCCTCAACTTCCTGTGGGTGGGGCTTAAAAGGTCATAATCTCCCTTCAGCAGGTCTTTAGCCAGATGTAGCTCAATATGAAACAAGAGTGAATAATCATATCTAACATATGAAAATGATAGAATGTTAATTCATATGTGTCCAAAAAAATCAGTAAACAACTATCATATGTTGAATAAAGTGTTAAATGTAAACCAAGAATGTGTTATTTCTTAGGAAAATGTAAAATGTGAACCGAACTATGTGATCACAGGAAATTATTGTAATTGTGAAGTAAACAATACCAACTAACAGGACATTAGTGTAAGATGAAGCAAACAATACTGACAGTGTTGACAGCTGTTGATGGGGCCGCAACATCCATGTTGGGAATAGAAACAACACCGATTTTTGCAAACAGGCTTGTTAAATGAGATAATTTTCACAGAGCACAATATCGTTTAAACAATAAAAACAATAATGACTCAATCAAATTTAGCTACTATGGTTTGAAGGTTATACTATTGAGCAAACTAGCTCACTGCCGTGCACTCATAAATCATTTGGACACATGAATTGAAAAGGCCCATTGTTGACATCATTAGTAACTACAATGCTATTGCTTTTGTTTTTACAAGTAACGCTGACTGCCGTGAATGAGGCGTATTCCCGTCTACGGTGAAAGCAGTTGAAAGAATAATTGAAATGGCGTATTGTGCCGAAAAGATCCTTGGGTTTGTTATGGTCTTGTTTTAAAGCTATACTGTATGTAGTCTTAGTTTCTATGCTTGAGAAGTAACATATATAATCACAGAAAAATTATAAAATGTAATATTGTGTGGCGTATGAGAACAGAGCGCCTTCCCACTTAATCACTAGTTTCAATCAGTTGAAGTTGCAGACTTCCAATAGTTTTAAGATTGGAATTTTAATAAACATATATTCATTGTCTTTAATTTTTTTGTGCTGTAACTGTCATGCCATCTCTTAAATATTCCTCATTTTTTATTATTTTGTAACAACTCAAACAGCACCCATCTATCTGTCATGATTTTTTCTCTACAGACTATTAGATGTCACATGGGGCTGCTTCGCTTCTTCATATGAAAAAAAATAATTGCATTCTTTAACAAAATAGATGAGACTACATAGTCACTGTTCCGATGTCTTCCAAATTAGGATTTGCAAGGCTTAAGTCGGGGGACGTAAGATTCCCAGTTCATTTTCTTTACTCAAAATGTCACATGACCAAATGCATTTACAGGGGAGCTTTTAGGGGAGACCTGTTTCCTGAAATTACCTCTTGAGCAACAAACCTGACAGCGGGTCAATGCAAAAGCTAAACATTCGGAACGGAGAGACAAAAGGTATTTAAGGTTTTAATGAGGAAAACTATGTAAGCACAGATTCGCTAGTTGGTTTTGCCTAACTTCAACACTATATATGATCTTTTTCAAATAGATTGACAACCTGAAACACCAACCTTAATCCTCAACATGATGTACGTACATACTGAGAGCAATGTGCCAGTGCCCTTCTGACTGATCCTGTCCATTTCTGCCATATCTGCAGAGGTCACTTAACAGGCCAGGACAGGCGAAGCCCAGAGCTCTCATTACATAATGACAGAGGAAGTCCTCCATCAGTGGAGAAGAGTGGGATGACACTCAATTATGTCCCTTTTTTTATTCTCTCAGAGGGAACTGCAGCAACGTGTGAGGATGACAGTGCAGTCATTTTAGAGAGAGTTCGAAGGTGTGCGTGCATGTGCGTGTGAATGTGTGTGTGTGAGCCTAATGAATTATAATGACAAATGATGAGCCATAAACAAACAACAAGCAAGCTACCCATCTGTCCACACAAACAAACTAACAAGCAAACTGAGGAGTAAGACAAACAGGCCATCAGGCAGAGTGGCAGCAGAGTTTAAAACCATCAATCACAGTTAAGAAGAGATCAGTGCAGGTTTGTTTAGTTGTGATCAAGGGAGTTTTGGTCTGTGTATCTATGCAGTGGTGCTTCTTTACAAGTCTGGAGGTCCACATTAATTCAATTTAATTAAGTGTGAATATGCTGTTTCAATATGAATTTGTGCACATGTGTGTGTAGTTGACAACTGAATCCCTCAAATGTGTGTAGTTCTGAGAGAGTAAGTGTGCATGTAAGGCGTGTAACCCAAGCCGGCACAACACAACACAGCAGCCTGTTCAAAGGCCCATTTGTATTATTACAGCTTGTCCAGCTGCTCAATACAGACAAACAAGACTTAGAGCTCTGAGCTGCAAAACATAGACCTCCCACCCCATCGCTCAAACCCCTGTGGCCCTGCCCAGCCCTGCAATATGGCTCAGAAATGCACAAACAAACTTAAACAAATAGACAAACAGCCGGCATGAAGGGAAGTTTTTCTCCAAAAGAATGAAGGATGGATGTAAATTGAAATCATCATCCAAAGCCACACATTTCTATGTTATTGTTCTTCAGCTGACTGTGGAGAAGTATGGCATCTGGGATGTTTCTACGGAATCTCTACCAAATTCTGAACCCCATTTCATAATCAGCCTCCTTAACTCATAAATTTGTGGGTTCTGGTTGAATGAGTACAGTGCTTTCCATGATGGGAAGCTTTATTTTTAAATTGTTAATGTCCATTTATCTACAATAGATATCGTATAATTATGTCAACATTTGTATAGCGAGTGGTAGTGGGCCCCTCTCTGACACTGTCTCCTCCCATGAACAGTTTAGAAAATGAGAATGCGTTTCTGCGCCACACTGTAATGAGTAACGTTACCTCCTGTAAAAATATTGAGTCTCTGTTCCCTATTTGCCTTTCAAATCCCACACACACATTGAGCGATGGTCCTAAAAACAGAATATTGCTTTCTATACACTGTGATCTACTTAAAAACCTGATGAAAATGAATGCCTGAGTTTTTAGCTCAGACTTTGTGCCGGCAATATTTCTTCTCGGTGTGTACTCAGGGTGCACTCTGTTACCCTCTGAGCGGCTCGCTCCTTTTGGAGATCTTCCCAAATGGATTTGATTGTCGTGATTAAGATCAGAGTAAGCTAACACTGGCTCCCTCGCACATCTCACTCCTCTCCTCTATATTCTCTCCTTTTTTCATCAGCTTCCACCACAAATCCTCCTCGCCATCTTCCATCTTCCTCCATCACTCATCCTCCATTCTCCTCACTCCTCCATTCCTCATTCATGCTGCACTCCTCCTCTCCCTGTGCTTCAGCTCCGACTCTGACTCAGGGTCCCTGTGTGCCTGTATGTAACATCAGTAAAGCTGTCAGGCAGCCAGGCCAAGGTAAACAGCCCAGCACTGGGTTCAGGGGTGATTGGGGCCGAGATGTTTTTCCTCAGGAACCCAGAGACCCCCAGAGGCTTCTGGTTGGGGCCAAAGAAGGGCCGAGGGGGGAAGATGATCCCCTAAGCTGCCCCCCACAATGACACATGCTCTTTCCCCCCCTCTGTATCTCCATCTTCTCTCGTCTTCCTTTTTGTCTGTTTCCTCATCATAAACCCTTCTGTTTTTCTCTCCTTCTACATCCTTCTACATTGACTCTTCAGCATCCTCTCGTTAACACAGGAACAATCATTTCTCACCAGTGTCACATTTTTCCATCATTCGTATATAGATGTAGAATAGACTGGTAGAGTATATGCATTTAAATATACCACACAAACATAAGGTATGGATTATACGGGAATTTAAATCAAAAATATCAGCTTATTTCCAAATACATGTCTCTCATTGTGAAATTACAGGAGGAGGAAATGGAGAAGTGATGTTTGGAGGAAAACTAGATGACATGAAGTGAAAGAAAGAGATCTATAGACAAGAAAGTGTGTCCAATGGTGAATAAGGAAAGAAAGTTAGAAGATAGGGGAGAAGTGATATCCCTCACCCAAGCTTGACCCCTCTCAGCCCCAGTGAGCAAACTCCCTTTGTGGGAGGCAGACAGCCCACATCCAGAGGTTCCAAATCAAAAGGCAACACTAAATACACAGCAACTGTGTGCAGGAGAGATACAGACAGGGTAGAAAAGAGACAGGGACTAGCTTGAGAGAAACAAAAAAAGTGAGTTTAAAAAAAGATGAAGAAGGATTTAAAGGAGAGAGGTAAAATAGGAAAAAGAGGAGGCCGAGAGAAAAATTGCTGAGTTGATACAGGAGCCGGTTGGACCCAGGAAAACATGTTGAATTAAATTAGGGGATGGAGAGCCACCAAGAAAACCAAAAGGAGAGGAAAGTGGGAGTGCAAGGAGGAAGAGGAGGACCATTACCCTTTGTACATCACCCGTTACATCCCTTGGGTTGCATCACACATTGGATGGGGGATGTAATTTGAGGGGATTGACAAAGGCGGAGCAGATTAAAAACAGAGAAGTGCAAATATTTTTTTGACTTTATCGGGGGAGTTTGGAGCACTGCAGGGGGATGAGGAAACTCAATCACCTGAGTTAAATTATTACAGCATCAATATCTGACAAAGAAAGCTGTGGAACTAAATAGTTTTGAGCTTGAATATTTGCTCTCTTCACATAAGAAAAATAATTTCACTCAGTACTGATTGCAGTCCAGCAACTCTTCTGATGCACAGGTTAAAATGGAACCTGGACTTAGAAGGACTCTTTGCATGGATACTCCTTATAACGCCTCTGTCTGAAAGCAGAGTAATGTATGATTTTTATCAATGTCCAGCAGATAGAAATATTCAACAAAGTGCTTGAAAGCTTATAGAATTGGTTCACGCGACCGTCAGGAGACATTTTTCAGTTACCGGTACTCATTCTGTCACATCTTCATTTTCATTTAATTTCCTGCAAAGATTCCCAAACCCCTTCTCCCCAATTTTATTCTGCTTCACATTTCTGACTTGAGATTTCTTCCTTCTTGTGTTCCACTTCTCATCTCCTCCATTTCCTGTCCCTGTTTTCCAGCAAACCTCATTCATCCTGTTGCTGCACCTCATCAATCCCACCCTGCAACAATGGTGTGTGACAACTCACTGACAGGCCCGTGATGGGCCTGCCACCCAGACAGCTTGTCCTGTCCAGCCCACGATCGGGAGAGGACAAACAGACATTCATGTGGACTAATTCACGTCCCTCCTCCCTAAATTTTGTTGGACAGAGAGCGCCTGGTTCTGTGGCCCAACCCTCTTTATCCCATAGAGCTCCTCTTTCTAAAGCTACTGGATCAAATGATTCTACAACATGGGCCCAGCAATGCCTGATGCCAGGCCATCAGTTTTTCTCCTTCGATGACCCTCAGAGCTAGCGGGGAAATATTCTATGACTCAAGAGTCAAACCGTTTGGAAGAGAGAGATGATGTTACATCTGTCATAAACCAAACACATCATTCCACACAAAAAGACCATTATTTTATTGCTTTGTTCTCCCAGGTCCAGGTCAACTTGAAATGACTGAGAGTTGCATCAACTCTGCTCTCTATCAGATATTCTGAAGGAGAATGACAGATCATCAGTTAGTGACATGAAGCTCCACTGGTTCATGCAGAAGACTATTATCGTATCCACAAGAGTAGGTCCAGCTCTGAATGGCTTCAAATTAATAAAGTAAAGCTTTGTATTTGGCGACACCAAAAGTCCGGCCCTGAAGTGCATTCAGTTGCTGTGGCAGGATTTGAAAACAGCTGTTCACGCTCACAAACCATCCAATGCGGCTGCACAAAGCATATCTGCTAAGAAAAGTGGCCAAAATTCCACCACGTTGATGTCAGGGACTGATGCTCTGCCGTTCAAAGCATTTGTTTGCAGTTGTCGCTGTTGGTGGCACAACTGGCTCTTTACAGTGGATAATAATATTTCACTTTGGGGACTTAAGTGTAAGATAACATTTTGTAGGCAGTACTGTGGCATTGTGGGTAGCTGTTGCCTCACAGCCACTTGAACCAAATAGACCAACTGAGCATTAATACTAAAACACTGTCGTGATTTTTTTAACATCTTCCAGTAGTTTTACTAGAAGAAACAAACTGCAAAAAGGGATGTGGGCCAAGAAAGCTTAAGCTGGCAGAACTTGATGTTCACATTCTTTCTTTCCACTTTAACACATAATCATTTTAGGGCCATAATTTAGAGGACTAACATTTTATTGGGTTAAGCTGGAGCATTAAGTTGAATTGACTGAAAAAAACAACAGAAAACTCAGTATATGACTTCAAAGTCCAGCAGTCAAACATGGTTGCTAACTGGAAAAGTTTGAATTGACTGTAGCAAATTTCTTTTCCATGTAGTTGCTGCCAAATGAAAAGGCCGTTCATCAGAAAGACACCAGTGCATCAACTAAAGGGTGCAGATCAGCTTATAAGGATGAAGATCGCCAATGAGCTGGAAAAGTTTACACATGCGCTCATTATTCACTTCCAGCATAATAAAATAATTGCCTATTTAGTCATGTTGCTCACTGTGAGAACATGTCGACCCCCCGCCCCCTCCCCTCTCTCTGTCTCTGTCTCCGTCTCACTCTCTTGTCTCACTCTTTCTGTCTATATCTAGAACTTAATCTCACTTTCTCTTCTTCTTCTTCAGTCTATAATCCATCATCCAGCCGCACCTCTAGCCCTTTGAAATAACTCTACTATGCATGAACAACATTAAGCTCCACATGTGCACTCACACAAGCACAAACACACACACGTGCACATACATGCACGTGATCAGATACCACTTTACCTCTACTCAGACGCCAATCTCAGACTACTTCACCCCAGCATCAGCCTCTTGCTGTGGAGGCCGTTGTTTCTTTGCTACTTTCTTTATGTCTGACATTGCTCCTCCATGCGAAGCCTCAAAGTGCCCTTATCATCTTTCACCTTTTCAGTCCAATCGCCTTTGAACCTTGGTACTCACATACAGCCATACAGATTCAAAAATAAATTCCATTTCTTGATCTGTACGATTTCATTTGGGTGCATTTGCCTTTCACTAACTGAAAGGAACAAAATGTATTAAACACAATGTGGCAGCTGCCTTTATTACATTAACATGTATTGACTGACATGGATTTATAACAGGAAGAGACAAAATAAATATGCAGAGAGGCGTTCCATGCTTTGGAGACCCACTTCCACTATCAGGAATTGTTGCATGTGAATCTGTGTTAACATGTGTGAGGTATTCAGGAGAAACTCTTTGTAGAGGGAGTATGTTAAGACTGTTTCTCATAGAACTTTAATTATGTTTTGTCTACCTGCATGCATGCATGGCTGCACTTCACTACATAAAAGCTGAACAAGTCCAATGTGAACTTGCACTAACAAAGTCCATGCTCTTTCACTAACAAAGACCATGCCGTTGCTTAGGACAGAAGTTTTTTCTTGTGAAATGGCTTGGAGATGTGAGATAGGTAGGGAGGCATGTTCAGAGGGATAATCAATGTTGAGAAATGAAAGAGGATTGATTTCCTGGGAATGAAGGGAGTCCGAACTGAGACATGGTATGGATGTAACATAAAGAAAGGGGTTGAGAGTGTGGGTTGCTTCATCATCTCATTGAGATGCCTATAACAGAGAAGAGTATAGAATTACTTAGATGAAAGTATTCATAGTAAAACATATGCCTTTAAGGTGGAATATGGACATAAACCAGAAACAGTTGACCTGGGACCGCTGGGTTTCAGATCTGGTATCATCTGTTTTTGTTTTTTTTTAGTAATGTCATCAGCATAGAAAAATAAAGTAACAGTTCAGGAAGAAAAAATATCATACCACAGTCTCGCCACCATGACAGGGTGGCAGTAGAAAAGGGTGAATAAGTGGATAGAATAAGTGGGAGATAAAGGTCTGATCTTGAGTGAGAATGCAGATAAGGAGATAGAGCGGTTCAGACTCATAGACTCGAGGTCACTGAGACCCCAAGATGGAGGTGAGAAATTATAGTCCAGAGGTTGAAACATACAGAATAATGCAAAATTGAAAGTGTTGAGTAAGCTTTGGTTCAGCGCTTTAAAAATATAATTGGATTTTTTTTTTCTTGCAGTTGTTGGTCCTAAATGTGAGAAGTACAGCAAAATAAAAATAGCTTCTGTATGAATGAAAACATGAAACCTAAAAAAATTCTGACGACAAACTCCGAAAGTGCTACTGATATTATCTTTGGCCAAGCGGGCACCAACACCAGTGAGATAGATAAGGGGACAGAATGAGTGACAACACAGCATGGGAAAACCTGTACTGGGTGTGTAGTGGCACTTTGGGCAGAAGAGAGGTGTAAAATGAGTTGCCAGAGGATTTTCTGTTGACAATGATGGGAAGCTGCAGTAAATTGGGAAAGAAAGGTTCTAGAATAGTTTTTTATGACCATCAAATCACATTCCTTCACCATCATCTTTGCCAAATAGTTTTTCTGCTGTATTGAACTTAGGACAGACAAAAGGAAAAATGTGTTAAATGAATGGTCACTTGGGGATTACCATGATTTCTAGCTAGGAATTGACAGTAATACCATGAATAAGGACTTGGATGAACTTACAGTTTAGATGACTTTTTAAGCAGACTGCAACGTGTTGCTATTTATGGGTGATTTACAGTATCACCGTAGTCAGAGACCATGTTTGGTGAGGCTATGGTGGGAGTCGGACCTTGCATGTGTATCTCCGTGTTAACTGGGAGGGATGATTTGGTTTGGGAATGACTGGAAAGGTGAGTGTTTAGATTTGGATAAAGGATTGAGTAACAGAGCCGTTATAATGAATTCCATGGCTATATGTGAAGGGGCACCGTATAAGTTTCATACCATGGAAAATCACGTCACAAACATCGAGTTAGCAGCAGAACAGGTGCGGGGAGAGTGTCTGAAGTGTGACCTCTCACCTGAAGGGAAGAAATGTCAACTACAACCTTGATGTTGATTTAGTGTTGAGGTTTGGTGTCTGGCTGGGGCTACTTGAGACAAGTTGAGGTGCAGTGCCAAAATTAAAAGAAAAAAGTGACGTGCAAACAAGATTGCTGGGTAGGTGGCCATGTTCGAATAAAAACTATGGCGAAAGGATGCAGACAGCTAATAGAAAGATCGTCACATAGGTAATTTTGAGAAATTTAAAGGAAAGGGAGAGAAGGAGGTCAGACTCAACTTTATAGGTTTGCATAATTGATCTGTACGATTTTATTTGGGTGCATTTGCCTTTTACTAACTGAAAGGAACAAAATGTATTAAACCACAAGTGGTTGATTGACTCAGGGCACTTGTGGTTGAATTACTTAAAGCGGGTGTATCGGTCTTGTTCTTGAACTATATTATAATAATTTCATGATTTTGGAGAGGGTCTATCATTTGACTCAATTGACTCAATTGACTCAATCCATTCTGTCCTTTCTGGTTCCTCCACTCTGCCTATCCGGTCTGCTTACTCACAGTTTGAGATCTCCCAGCCTCTAAAGTGCTTCCCAGAAATTTCACAGCAGGAGGTTGAGTTTATCATGAGGATGATGAAACCCGCCATAATCCGCCATAATCCGACCACTCCTCAAAAAACCTACTCTCGATCCAGAAGTTTTTGCTAATTACAGGCCCACTTCCAAACTCCCATTCCCCTCCAAAGTACTGGAAAAAGTAGTTGCTGCCCACCTCTAGGTCCACCTCAAAAACAACAACCTCTTTGAAACGTTTCAGTCTGGTTTCTGCTCCGCCCACATTACAGAAACAGCTCTGCTTAGAGTCACAAATGACCTACGGATGCTCATAAAAGGTGTAAAGGTGTGGATGAAAAACAACTATCTCCAGTTGAACAGCTCCAAAACCAAAGCAATTTTAATTGGCACCCCACATCAGACCCAGTCTTCCTCCATAACCAGTATTACCTTTTCTGGTCACGACATTCCCCTCTCTTCATCAGTGACCAACCTCAGCGTAAGATTTTACCCTCAACTCACTTTTGAATCCCGCATCGAACACATCTGCAACATCTCCTTTCATCATCTCAGAAATATTTCCATACTCCATTCTTCACTCACCCTGAGTGATCCTGAAAAGCTGGTCCACGCGTTTGTCTCCTACAGACTGGATTACTGTAACACACTTCTCATCGGGATCCCTGATAAAAGTCTTCAAAGACTTCAGTATGTTCAAAACAGTGCTGCAAGGATCCTGATGAGAGTTCGTAAACACGAACACATCACCCCCATTCTTCATTCCCTTCATTGGCTTCCCTCCACCAGGATTGATTATAAGATCTCTCTCCTCACTCACCAGTGCAACCATGGCAACGCACCCCCCTACCTAAAAGAACTACTCACCCCACTGACCTCAACACGATCCCTCCGTTCTACCCACTCATACTGCCTCCTTCTTCCCGGACTAAGCTCAGCACCATGGATGATCGGGCCTTCTGTTCTGCTGCCCCTCGTCTATGGAATGCCCTCCCTGACCATCTGAGGGCTCCACAGATGACTGACACATTTTGAAAAGGACTTAAAACTTCCCATTTTAGCAGAACCTATAACTTTTAATTAATATTGCTGCTTTCTGGTCATTTTTTATATAGTTATTATTTTATTTTTTATTGATGATTTTATCTGCTTTTACCTTGTAGCACTTTGAGATTTAATCCAAATGTAAAGTGCGTTATACATTAAATGTATAATTATTATTATTATTATCAATAGAAACCTGAAACACTTTGATGTTAGTATATATTCAGACCATCATCAAAGGATCTCCTTGTACATATTCACGCCCATCAATGAGCTTTGGACATTCATGGCCCTGTCGCCAGATCTGGAGAAGCCTTGTCCCAGTCCCCGAGAAGTCTTTGCTTAAACAATTTTCCTTCTTCCAACACGTCAACTCCAGGAAAAAAATGTTCACACACTGACATTGCCATTATTCTGACTTCGCCCGTCCATGGTTATATGGTTGATCATGCATGCATATGCTCCTATTTTCCCAGGCATCTCTCCCTCGACTCATCCTGCACACTGTGCCTCTCCAGTGAAGTGGATGCTTGCAAGCTGGAATGCTATCGGCTTTATAACTGCTGTTATGGCTCCTCAGGGCTCTTATGCACTGAAGAATCATATGGGGCTATATTGTGTGCAATTGCACCGGCACTTTCTGTCAATAACACACATAGAAACAGACATCTATCTTTGGAGATAGAAGATCTTCATACTCCAGCAAAAGAAATTTTGAGCAAAATATCCATCATTATACAATTTGAAGTCAGTATTTAGTTTATTCACCAGTAGCAACGGAAACTTCACAGCAATTTTAACAACTCAAAAGCTAGTCTTTTTCACTCTAAAATCATTTCAATTTTAAAGAATTAGCACACTGAATCAGGGCCACTCAAATAAGTGGACCAATTAAACATTTTATTAATTTCATTATACAATTCAAGCAACTTTTCTTCTTTAAAAAAGTACCCACAAAGAAACAAAGTCGGTGTTGTGGTTAGCTCTGCGTCCAGAGTGCGCATGCTCTTGATCTGAAGAGCTGCCTGAGTTGAAGCCTTGTCCATCTGGGTCTCAGATCACCGTTGGTGGCGGGTGTGAACTGCCCAGAGGAGGAGAAAGTGCGGTGTTGCGGGGGGCGGCGGACCCTGGAGCACAGTCGGTTAAGGCTGGAGAGAAGAGATGGTAAAGATAGAAATGGACTTCATGGACAAAATGTCTAATGGCAGTTCCAGCTGAGAAAACAAAAATACCCAAGGAACACTAAAACCTGAGGAGTGAAAAATATGTGGGGCTGGCGGGAGGTCAGATTCCCCACCGTATCTAATTCAATTTTGAAAACTGTAAGAAAATGCGCTGCTGCACCCAGTGCATCAGGGGGAATGTACTGAACATTTTTTTACACTGACTTTTTTTTCATTTTTTTTTTCATTTGAAAGCAACATTCTAACAATGCTGTGTCCTTTATTCTGACACGTTTGGTGAGGAATATTTGTAGTACAATAATTGGTGTGAATTGGATTCCAAAAAATATTTCCATCATGGAAAAGTAAATAACTGGAGGAGACCAAAGGTTTGCAGCTTTTATCAAAAACACAGACCATTCACAGCGTCATTTTGGAGGTTAAGTAACATATTCAAAGACATTGAGTGTGTGAGATGGTTTGCATCTTTTTTTGTTAAGTGAACTGAAGGGGAAAGAGAGATTCATGACATCAAGAGATTGAATTTCATTTTGTTTTTTAATTTTACTTGCTGATATTAACCTTGAATCTCTTTCCCTCTCCTCTTTTAAAAAGACTGCAAGGGTGCTGCATGGAGTCTTGCTGGTGGTCTGTTGAGGTCTGTTAAAGACATTAGTGCAGCATTCTGGGAGAAAGGGGAGTCCCATAGACAGCGCTCACTTCTCTAAATAAACATTAGTCTTAAAAAGTTTGGCCCTACGACCTCAGCACGATCACATTTCACTCTGAATAGTAAACTCCAGTTTTATCGCGAGGTTTCCCCCTACTTTTCGAAAATACCCTTTCACGCTGAAAAATATTAGATAAACAAAGTTTCGTTTTCACTTTAGTTTAAGGGACACCTGAGCCTGGAGTGTCCTTGGCTATTTCTCATATCACACCCAGAACTGATGTTTGTTTTACTTGTTGAAGTCTAATTGTTACCCTTTAAAGCCATTAGGCATTAGTGCCCAAGATAGTTAAGAAAGCAGACAAATTGAAATTCTAAACTTAAAACAGTTCATCACAGAGAGTGTTTATGATTTGATTTGTGATGTGAGGTTGTAATAATGGAACATGTTCCTCAAATTTTAATTAGCTTATAATTAACAAAGATTTTCTCAATGAGAAGAATACAGATCTATAGAAAACTAAAATAAAATGCTATTTATGTGTGTCAAATATTTGCAGTGGATTTGTGTGCTCAGAGAATAACCGAATGTAAGGCTTAAAGGATATGTTAATTCCTTACTTTTGTATGGTCAGGGAGAAATTAAAACTGATTTATAGAGCGCATATAAGGAACTATAAATTAAGACATTTTAATACTGTATCAGTAATTATGGAGTACAGTGAGATATCAAACCCCATGTAGATGTGGAGATGAGGGGAGGTCTCTTAATGTGTCACACAACACAGTTTATTGCGCGTGAGTGACCGAACAACAGCTGCGCCTCTGGGCAATGGAACAGGCGAACCCCCGCCAGTCATTTTTTCCAGCAATGCCAAACTGCATAGTTGGTGAAGAGGAAGTGTTCGCCAATTTGAGATCTACATTGAAAGGGTCACTTTTAAGAAAGCGTGCAATTTAGAAATAGTAAATTGTCCAGGTTTTTGCGCATATTTATCAATTAATGCGGATCATTTGGTGAGAGGTGAACATAAAAGTGTAGTTCTATGTCAGATCAGTATGATTATCAGACTCATCTTCATCACTTCGCAGTCAACAATGTGTGCTGACCCTCAGAGAGGGATTGCGTGCACACGACGTTTTTAATGTCATTAAATGAGATGCAGATTATGTCTCGCGACCAAATGTTGATGCGTTAAGGCGTGCTAAATTTCCCTCTTGGTCTCCGAAAACGTCCCCAAACCATTAAAATTTGATCATAATTTAGGGCTCTAATACGCCTTCGTGACAAATATCCGAGCCTGAACGGCAAATGAATGAAAGGGTGCCTCGAGATAACTTGTTGTTATCAATTAGCGCTAGATAAATAAAATAAACTTGAATTGAAAAGACAAGCCTACAGCAAATCTGTCTATTACCTGACATCCAATTATAACGATTTTTGCAGGATTGTATTTTTGCACATTAATAACCTTAACCAGTCTGTGTGTGTGTGTGTGTGTTGTGTGTTGTGCGTGTGTGTGTTGTGCGTGTGTGTGTGTGTGTAGGTGCACGTGTAAGTGTGTGTGCGTGTGCACCCGATCGCTCTCCTCTTCTTCCCCCTGCAGCAGGTGCTCGGTCAGAGGCGACGGAGCAGATATCTTCCAAAGTTAATATTGTGATTTCAGAGATGCTGGGGAGTTCACTGTCTTTGCTTTATTTACACATTCTAAATTAATTAAGCGAAGGATTCCTGTGTCTGTTGCAAAAACACAGAGGCTGCTGGAGGGACGCTGTGATTTATATCGGCTGTGCAGTCAGCGCCGCACCTCTCCTCTCTTCCGGGCCGCGGAGCCGCGGACCAGGCCAGCATTCCACCGCGGACGCACGAGGCTCGTATGCCGCGCGCACGAACACGCACACACACAGAAGGAGGGAGAGGCAGACGGAGGTGTGTGGAAAGGCTGAAGTCCTCTTGCTTTTATAGAAAAAGTGAAACAAATGTCATAGGCTCCAAACGTTCTTAGATTACAAGCAGGCTTTGTGTGACGGAGCTCAGTGGGGGCTTCGAGAAAGTAAAGTGCAAGTTTTTTTGTATTATTATTGCAACACATCCTTGAATAAAAACCTGCTATCCATCGAACGAAAATAAAACTGAACAAGATCTGCGGATGGCTCAACAGAGACTAGAGTGAAAGTTGGATCAAATCAGCTTTAAGCTCTAAAAACCACCTTTGTCTCTTTTAGTAGCCAATAATCTCACAAATATTCGTGTCCCACTGTGATTTAGGCCTGCATAGCCTATGTGACTTGATTATCTGCAGGGATGTTATTTATTTCATGATAATATTGAAATGATAATTAAAGGCGTGAGGCTACTGTCAAATTCAGAGTGGTTGAACTAATTTATTTTTATTTAATCTGTATCTGTCTTTTTCCCCCCCAATATTAACTATAGTAGCAGTTCATTTCCACCAACATTTAGAAATGAATGTTGTGGGACCCTATTTAGTAAACGTCTATATGTTTCCAAATTTGTTAAAGGAGGGTTGGCATTATATAAGTACAATATGGAGCATTTTCATATATTCACAACGTGGGTGGGTTATATATTTTAGTTTTGTTAGTTTTAGTTTGTTTTCAACAATGTCAGTTTACGAGCGTGACCTTGAAGAGTGTCAGCCTGTTGTCTCAATCCAAACCCACCCGTCCCCTGCCCCACCGCAGAACACACTCGTGCATCATGAATACACGACTCTCTGTCTCTCACGCACACACACAGACACGCGCACACACAGTTGGGCTTGTGGTGTCAGCAGCCTCTGTCCTCGTGTCCTTCAGGTGCATCAGAGCAGGATGCATCGATTAAGGACGAAACATTATTGGCAAGTCAGTGAAAGATTTAAACAAAACGATTTCATTTAATCCCCTGTTGTCACAGGCTTCTGAAACTGGTAATGATGTTAATAAAAAAATATATAATAATTATTATTATTATTATTATAGTAATAATAAATGCATTGAAATATAAATGTATCTTAGCATGATCATTTATTATCATTAAAATAATATTTTAAAATCTTTTCATTCTATTTATAGAGCATGTGCGTGCGGTTCTAAGAAAGACTGTAATTACTTTTAAATCTATGAATGTGCTTTTGTTGACTGTTGAGTAATTTGGCTGTCACTTCACGTGCCACTTCCTTTTTATTTCGGTTGAAAATGTCAGGGAAAATGACATTGCCCGAGTAAAGACGCTGTCTGGATGGGTGGTGGTCACCTTCGCACAGAACCGGATACTTGCTGAGGTTCTCGATATATAAGTAGTGAGAATATCCCATTAGGACTTTGCAAAAATGAAAGAGATTTTTTTCAAAGATTTTTTGAGTGTTTGTGGTGGAGAGGCAGCTGGATCCAGCTCTGCTCTGGTCTGCAGTCTTTAATCTCACCCCAGGGATGGACAGTTTGTGCGCATTTGATCTGATTATCTTAGAAATGGGGTCAGTCTTAAACCGCCCGTTTTTATGTGCTGAATCTCCCCGTGACAACGCTGTGTCTTGTGACTTTTATTGGCTTATTTTTCTTCTCTGCTGTTATTTAAATGGTGTTTAACCACCTATGCAAACGTTTCATGTGGATTTTAATGGACTTATGTGGTGAGTAATGACTCCCTGTCAGAGCACAGAAAACTTCAACAGTCTGCTCAGTTTTTCTCCCTCATTTACTCTGCAGATTCTAAATGCAGGGTAACAATTAATACCTTAAATATAGGCTGGAGTGAGAAGGTCCAATTAACGTAATTTCGAAGATCCCTACGCAATGTTTATCTATTGTCCAGTTTGCACTTTCAGTGAGAGCAAAAAGAAGGAAATAAAGGCTGAGTCTGAATAAAGTAAGTTGTCATGTGCTGGTTTTCGTTTCAAAGACCTTCAGTAGTGAGTTGTACTGGAGAAGAACAGTCACTCCTCCCTCCTTCATCCTTGATAATCATCTGTCAAAACACCCACTAACTAATTTCAGCATTTGCACACGGACCTGGCAAAGAAAAGAGGCTTTACATCCCCTTCTGTTTGGAAACATGTGCTCCAATAACTCTGAAAAAGACCAATGGGCCTGTTTTCTGTAGCCGGACAAGTCCCACTGCTTCTATTATATGTATCCCGAGACAACACAGATGAAATGAAAGCGGTGCGATCCGGGGGCCGATTGCTTTTCAGGGTCCAAATGTGTGTGGCTGGTCTCACAGGGGACCACTCACTGTGCGCACATTCTCTCTCTTGGCCCAGTGGTTCACACTGACAACTTCAACAAATGGCCAAAAAGCCGCATTATGCTGGATTAGGAGCCTGATGAAAATGCTGCTACAAATTAGCAACGAAAACCCTAAAGGCCGTTGGTATATTCTTGTGCGCTTTCAATTACAGACCGTTGCGGCCTGGCGTCCCCCATTCATTTAGGTCCTTTGTAACTCATTCGAAAATGGCTTTTTACAAACGAGCAGAGTCATTCAAGAGGAATACGTGCCCACTGTTGCGTGATTTTCCGCACTGTTATATAAATAAAGTGATGTTTGAAATATTAAAACTGGTTTGGAGCGCCTCTCCCTCCTAAAAGTCTCATCATATTAATTATAAGGCTAAAATTAGAAACAAGACCACTAGGCTGATTAAAACGTAGTTGCAAATGGAGGACTTAATATCCACTTTCATTATGAAAATGGTTTAAGATGAAACTCTGCCACACATGACATATTGGACATAAAAAAACAATGCTTTTCACGTTTTAAAAACGGTTGCAAGAGATGATACAGTCTGATTTAATTTATTTCCCCTGATGAAATGCTGCTTAGTGTAATATATTCCCTTTTTGTGAAGCAAGATGTAATAAAATGTATTTTCTTTCAAATTCACAAACATTTATTATTCTTGTCGTCACAGCAAAAAATGACCAACATTTAGATGTCTCTCCCTCTATCGGCAACACATGACATGACTGTAAAGGTTTCACAGATGAAATTGTGAAATAGATAGGAACGAACAACAATTAAAAGGTTGAGAGAGGTAATGCGCTGTTTTATACCAAAACCGAACAATCTACGTGTCCACCGACATCATGAAATGACATTCTCACTAAATCCCCATCCAGAGGACATTTGGGTAGGAAATGGGTATTTCTTTTTAGGTATGTCAGATTTTCCCTTTTGTCTTCTTGTGCTTTCTTAGTAAAACCTGAGTTTGCCGTCTGCCAGTCAATACAACAGTGCCATTTTCTCACGACGCACAAAATAAAAAACATTATAAATCATAATAAAATTCTCAATTATATTAAAAAAATGGGTCACACCTTTAATTTAAAATAAGAAGACATGCTTTTTCTTTTTCTCCTAAAGACAAATGAGGGCCACAAGCATTAGAATGCAGGCCAGGAGTGTTTAAAAGATCCTTCTTGCTTCTTTCTCTCTCTCTCTCTCTCTCAATATTATACATATATTTACACACCATAAATAAACCTTTCTCTCCTCTTACATTTTTTTTAGGAGAGGAGAAGAGTCAAAACAATCTTATTTCATCGAGGATGTACAGCCATACCTTCACATTGGACGACGCCACAATTGGCTTTTTAAAGTCAGATATTTCAGCGGGGTGGTCTCACCACTTCTTTCTAAAAAGGACAAGTGTTCACATTCGGGCTTTTGCTGGAAAAAGTCTGACCTTGTGGCACGGGTTGTATGCTGTCCTGTGATAGGTTCAAATGGTTGGAAGCAGAGGCCAGAGCTGGGGTCAACATGGCCAGGATCTGAGCCTGGCTGCCAGCGTGCGCGCTGTAGGAAGCTGCAGTGGAGTTGGCCGCGCCGATGATATTGTCAATAGAGAATGAAGGTCGGCTCAGGACGGCGGAGTCCGTCTTGAGAGGTGGCAGAGACGGGTTTAGTTGAGGGTAAAAAGGCTTTCTTAAATCGGCACCCAAAATGCTGGGCAGTGGATGAGGCGCGGGGAATATAGAGGCTGATGGGGGCAAGGTGCACGGGGCGTTGGGGAACGGGAACGAGCCACTCGTGTGGTGTGAATGATACGGGTTATGGGCTGCGTGGAAGTTCTGCAGCTGAAGTCCATAGTTGTATCCATATGGGCCGTACCCAAACCCAGACAGAAAGCCGCCGGAGTCCCTGAGGATTTCATTGGCTTGGTGCCTCTTGAAGCGCTTCCTCCTGCGCAAGAAGCTCCCGTTATCGAACATGTCTGCAGAATCCGGGTCGAGGGTCCAGTAGTTGCCCTTCCCCGGGTTTCCAGGCTCTCTCGGGATTTTCACGAAGCAGTCGTTTAGTGATAGATTGTGGCGAATGGAGTTTTGCCACGCGGGGAATTTCTCCCGGTAGTAGGGGAATCTGTTGCTGATGAACTCGCAGATCTCGCTGAGAGTCAGGCGCTTCTTGGGGCTCTGCAGGATAGCCATCGTGATCAGGGCAATGTAAGAGTAGGGGGGCTTCACTAGTGCGCTTTTTCTGGGCTTGTCCCCGATAACGGTTCCGACTTCTGCGCCGGAGCCAATCTGATCTGGGCAGTCGGAGCTGCTGAGCCCCGGGGAGGAAGCTCTGTCAGTAGCGTTCTGGGAGTAATTATCGTCCGAGTCGTTATCCAAGTTGAATTCGTGGTGAATGTACTTCCCGTCCTTTCCAACGGACAAGTCACCCCCCACCACATCGATGTCCACATCGTCAGACAACGCGGAATTGTCGGACATATCCGTTCCTAAAGTCATCCTTGGAGACGCCGCTTCTCTTTCCCCTCTCCCAGATGTCCTCCCCCTCTGCAGTCCGGTGAGGTTAGTGAGCAGAGCGCACACACTGTCCCCGGTCCGGATCACCACATCAGACTGTCACTGCAACTTTACGCCCACCTACTGAATGCACACATGGCTCTAATCTATTGAAACGACAAATAACTCAGTGACCTGTGGATCTGGCGTGTCCAAGGCGTCCTAAGCTGGTCAGGTCGGGCGGTGCGAGGTCCTCACCGGGAAGAAAAACTTCTGTCGTGAAAAAGTCACCGATCTCACAGAAAAACTAGTCTTGTCTCGACATGTTTCAGTTATTGGTCATTTTTTTGCTTTAGATCGAATAAAAAGAAACTGTTGGACATCCAAGTACCTTCCAGAAATATCTTACAAGCACGGATTGATTATCCAGCAGCCAGACCATCACACTACCCTCCCTAGCGCTCCAAAGCTACTTATAGGACTATGGTGATCACGTGATCTTTGACTGACTGCATATACAGGAACTACATGAAAGTACCCTAATATAACTTATATTTGGTTCAGCTCTTCAGTCCCACAATCCCCTTTCGTTAAAAAGTTAAAAGTATAAATTAATACGTATTATATGAGAATATAATTCGATATCCGGAATTATTTGTGCTTATCAATTTATTAATAGCTACCGTTAGATAATTATGGATAATATGAAAAAAAAATCTAATAAATGACAGAACAAATATGAAATCTTGGATTTTCTATTCAAATTAGTGATTTCGTTTTTGAATATTTTGAGTCCATTAAACCAACTTTGTTGTTGCTGTGTGAGGTGTGAGAAAATAACGCTGCTTCCATCACGCTGAAAAAAAGAATTCAGTGTTTTCTGTGGGAATTAAAACACCCATTAATAAGCAGGGAAGTTTATTAAGACTTTGAAAGTATCAACTTAGATGTATGCATATCTGAAAAGAAAGTTGATGAATCTTAAAGAAAATTAAGTAAAGTTAAAACATGCGTTTGCTAAATAAAACTAAAAAACTAAAAGAAAAAACACAAATCCTTCCATATTATTATTATTATTATTACTATTATTATTATTATTATTATTATTATTATTATTATCAATAACTTTTATTTCTCAGTAATTAACATTTGTTCACGTTAAATCTTTTTTTTTTTAATTTATTTTGTTCTTTTTACTCGTTTTTATTTTATTTTATCCAAAAGCCTTCACATATCTCTTAAACATATAGGGGGGAAAAAACTCATAAATTGCCTGATTTGGTTACACTGAAGCCCCCCTCTTTCCCAAACATTTTTCGGCAGTGGTCAAATTCCCTGATCACTTTCACGTCTTGAAGACAAGTCATTGTTCGTCTGAATTTTCTGCATACGTCCCAGTAAGGGTGCACAGAAGAAAAGGGAGCTGCAACCTGCTCCAGTTCGTCTCCGTGAGGAGTGAGAGTGTCTGCCGATGACAATGTGTCTGGAGGTCTGACATTCCACTTTAATACAGTGTAGAGTTATTCTATCCACTTTCGGCCCCGCCTCATCCATCTCATGGATTGTCGTTTTTTTTATGTTTACGTTTTGTTTTAGTTTTCTTGATTTATTTTGCTTATCAGTGAAAAACAGACTTTTACTGCAATCTCAAGTACAAGTCTATCTGTGTTGTATATTTGCGATTGAGGAATTCAGCACAAATAAAAACGTGAAACCTGTTAAACCACACAGAATATCTCACTGAGCCTTGTGCATTTGTCTCAGAGCTCGCAAACCTTTTTAATCCGAGCAGACGTACTGACCCCTGCCTCGCAGCTGCCTGTCCGTCTCACAAGCAGCCTTATTCACAAATATCTGCAATAAAATCTTGAAGTTTTGACAGCTATACTTGGAAACATGTCCACATTTATTTATATGTTTTTATTGGAGGTTTCTTTCTCAGGGTCCTAGTATTAGGTTTATGTCATCGGAATTGTATTTTATAGATTATTTCTGTCCTATTATTAGTATTTTTAACCACATGAAAAAAAATCAAGGATTGCCGATGTGTATTTCCTAACAGAAATTATTATTATAATTATCATCTTTTTTTGTGTTAACCTGATTTTTTGGAATTAATACGCAAAATTTACGCTATAAGTTCTCCCCAGGTTTAATTTATGTTTTCCCCAGGTTTAATTCTCAGTCATGGTTTTCATAAATGTGTGTTCTTGTCTTTGCTGTAGACGGTGCTTGAGCGCCCTCTGCTGTCTTTAAAGCAGGCTAAAAAAGATGAAATCCTAAACTAGAAGAATTGTTGAATTGATTACCCATCAGCGTGGAGACCTGCTAAATACGACCCTTCTTCAACATCAATGTGAAGTTGAAAATCAAGTCACCTACAACAAAATACAATTGTCTTAGCAATGTATTATTATGAAAATTTTCATTTAGAAAAATGGATACCACTTTACAATAAGACCCCCCTTATTAAGTATTTATATATGACTTGTATGTAGTTTACTAATGGAATTGTTAACACTTTACAAATCATTAATAAGCCGCTATAGCTCATTAGATATAAAGAGTATCAAAGACCTGATGCTTGCCAAATAGTGAGCACACTTATATGCACTTGCTAACTGGATATTGCCAAATATTGACCCCCCCAAAGGTAAACTGATAGCTATGTTATAAACTGTTTATAAAAAATAAAGTAATAATTTACGAAGTGTTTAAAACTTACTTTATAACCTAATTATAAACCATTTATTAAGGTAGTCCTATTGAAAACTGATACTGAAAAAGGTATTGTCAACAATTATGTTTGTACATCCATATATGGACAGTTTGTCCAAAATACAGTGTAGGAGAATTCATATTTTTCTCCCCAGTGGTAAATAACATTTGCCTTACAGCGGAAAGCTTAATGTTTTGCTTCATGAGAGTAAGGGTCTTCCTCTCCTACTTGTCTCCCATTGGTGTTCTGGCTTATATTGTACTCTCACAATAATGTGGAGCAGAGCTGCAACAATTATCCAATTAATCGATAAGAGGATCAAAAGAAAATTACTAGTCAACTATCTATACTACTATATTCATTATTAAACATTTCAGTCTTTTGTCAAATGCAAAAACATTTGCTTTTTCCAGTTTCTTAAAAACAAGGCTGTCCTTTAAGTTTTGGACCGTTACATGGCCTTTCGATCTTGTAGGCAGGGGAAATGTAATGGAAAAGCCGTGATAGGAGCAGACCGTGTTGTGACTTTCTTGCCCATATGTTTTATATCATCTCAGTGTAGCAGTAAGTATCAGTAAATAACATTGTCTGAAACCTCAAAACATGGCAACAAGTGACAATGTTCAAAAACAAATTATGCGGGAAACCATTTGGGATATAATCTTATCCAGGAACACCATAATATTTTGATCATCTGCTGTTTTGTGTTACACGAAGAATCAATTTCAAATGTCTTAAAATTGTGCATGCTATTGGTTTTTCTGACAAATGGACAACAAATGTTGCATAAACATCTTAAGCTGTTAAAAATTTAATTTTATTGTTTTGAAGCCAGCCCGTCCTAATCCAATTAGAATATTAATCATGTAGATGATGAAAAGTTGACAGTCAGTATCAAAAAAAGAAAATTATTTATCAGCTTCTTAATTAAATTTAAAATGCTGTGCAAATAGCCTGCAGTGATAAACACTCTCCATCAATGTTCTGTTGTGTCCTCATAAGGACAAAGTCCTGCTGTACTATCTTTTCTTTCCCTCTTCATGTGAAACCAACCCGAGCCCCACAAACGCCCCACGTTCTCTAGCTATTAACAAAAGCAATTCTGGGAAAAGGAGGAAGTCACAAACTGCAATTAGGTGAAATGTAAGAAATCGCTTCCTCCACAACAAAAACTTCATTTAAAATTTCAAGTCAAATAAGTTCAACAAAACACAATAAAGTTCAGATACATATCATACCTAATTCTATGTAAGATGTACCTGACTGTACAAACAAAATGAACATTTGCAAAAACAGAAATTGTTTATGGATTTACTGAGTTCATTTTCTTCATTTCTCAGAATTACTTCAATTATTTAATCACAACAACAAAAAAGAAGTTACTCTTGAATAACATTTAATTTACAACTGTGGCCCCCTCCATCCCATGTTTGACCTTTGTGAGATCAGGCTGAGCCAACAGGTGGCCTTAAGTTCAGGATGATATGGTTCCTGCTGCAACAGGTAATGCAGGAGTAGCAGGAAACCTTAATATATGAGATTATTCTTATACCGTAATGTGATTGTATCATGGGCCCTACAGAACGTGTAGCCAAACATGTAGAGCATGAAAAGATTAAGCACAAGGCAGTTATGAGTCGGGTCCTGTAATAGTAATAGTCCAATCTATTTTAAATCACCTCTTCATAAAATAAAAAATATGCTCTTCTTCTTTCATCAACAACATGTTTCATCAATTACTGTGTTCATTTAAATTTTAATTGATGAAAAAAAAAAAGTTTTGGAGAAAGTTAAATACAAGCTGTATTTATGTCAGAAAATCGACCTTTTTTTTTGATAGTAACCGCATTTTAATACTAGCTGAAGGGGCTTCACGTGTTCATCCCTATTCAACCACAGGGTATTTACATGGACATTAATCTGACACATGAATTTAAGTTCACAACACTAAATTATAGGCCTCCATTTTTAATCAAGAAAGGGAAAAGGGAAAAGACATTCATATATTCCAAACAAAAACTTTATATATAACTTAAATTGTGATGAAATTCTTTATTTAGGGATTTTTAGGACTTATATGCATCTTTTTTATTTATTTGTTTTATTATTTTGATTCATTCTGCTTTTAAGTGGGCTCTTGTTCAGGATGTACCGTGCCTCTGCCAAATGTCATCTGTTAAGGGCTCCAGCTCAACACGACCCCTGCACGGATAAAAGGTGACAGAATCAAGTGATCGATGTGGATTTCAATTAACTTTTGTTTCTCATAATATGATTCATTATTTTTTTATTTTTTTATTTTTGTTAACATTTTGTAGTTTTTTAGTCTGGCATAATTGTAAAAAAATAATTAAAAAAAGAAGGATAGTACATCAAAGCTCGCAGCTTTATAGGTTCACTAAACAGCAGAAACTCCAGCAATAGTGCATAATTATTATTTATTGAGCAGCTGCTCCCACACACCCAAACACAAAATTACAACAACTCAACAAAAAAAAACATCCTTTCGCCCGGGGTCACCCAGTTGTCCTGGTGGGCCCCTCCTCACCAATATTAAACCACCAATCAATCTTCTCCATGTCTCTCACTCAATCTGGAGCATCTGTGTTATGTGTGTGTGTGTGTACGTGTGTGTGTGTGTCTGTGTGTGTGTGTGTGTGTCTGACTCAGCACTGCTCCTCACACCTCTTTCTCTAAACCACACTCACCTCTGCAGATGTCTATAAAAACATTCAGGATCCAACATCCATCCATTTGATGCTGCTAAATGTATGTTTAACGTGTGTTTGTGGACGATACCCGCCCCCACTCACATAACAAAGTGTGATCCAATGCAAACTTCAATTTATAATTATCAAGGTTCTACTAATATTTAGATATTTGATTTTTCAGAATGAAAAATCCTTTTAAATAGAATTGGATCAGTTATTTGGAGCTGGTTTGGTTATGAATATGCATATACAAATGCTAAGATGATATCAGTTCCCGTTCAATCTGACGAATAAGAAATTGGGTTGATTCATCTTTTAGTGATCACTTTCATGTTGAACTAAAACCAAATAAAATGCACTTTTCACCAACACACAGACTTTAATATGAAAAAAGGTCCACATTTATTTTATTGTAAAACTTTTATTTTATTTCCAGGTGACTTGTCATCAGCAATAATAAGAAACTCCTGTCTCCTAATTAAGTTGTAAAACATTAACATACTTGTAAGTCAGACGTTTAAACTTAAAAAATACTATAAAACATAGGATACATGAACGAAATATGACACAAAAATATTTTTGAGATAGACCCACAGCCATGGAATTTGTCAAACTGATATTGAATGGCTTTTTTTCTTAATTTTGGAATGTTCTCCATGAGGCTCGGTCATTTTTGATTCGTATCTTGTCTGGACTTCCAAACACAAAATAACAATCATTAAAATATCCAGTCATTTCGGAAAATTTACCAAATAGGCTGCATCTTCCCAATTGAACTGACAGGGACTTTTTTTTTTTATATTCCAAACATGTTTCAGTTCATAAACTCACGTGGAAGCTAAATGACTACAAGCTAATATGGGACCATTAACAAGATTTATAATTTTGTTATTTTTTTGCAGATATCTTACATATACCGCTCTAGCCCTGACGCAAAGTTGGCTTGCCTCATGTATGTGTTGTTGTAGGAGTTCATGGGGCTGGAGAGGCCCAGGAGCTGCTCCGTGTGTTCCCCGCAGGAGCCCGGCCGCAAGGCCGACAATGACAGCCTGTTACCGGAGCAGTACATCTGCGAGCTGCCCGGGGAGAAGCCCGACTGGCTCATGGCGGGCAGGTTTGGAGGAGAGGCCGAAGATGAGTAGGAATATCCTGCGGCCAGGTTGGATGGGATGTTCCCACTGTTTCTGCTCAGCATGTTCGCTGAGGAGTTTGCAGTCTGGTTCGGGAAGCACGCGGACAGGTCTGTGCTGGAGACGGCGCAGCTGGAGGTCATCACGCCGAGGTCACCCCCGCCGAGCCCCAGCGCTTGGGAGTTAAGTTCTCCCCCTGAACCTCCCTGCACGCCCGTCTGCTGGCTGATGATGTTGTCGATGCTGAACATTCGCGACTGTCCTTGTCCGACACCTGCACAGGTCTGGTAGTGGTGCAGCATGGCGGGATGCGGGGATGTTGCAGTCATCTGGGAGCCGTACCCAGACCCTATCCCGGCGTACAGGGTGTTAGGGTAGGAGGGCCTGCCCATTGGGGTTGGGGTAAACGCACTGGAGCTTTGCATATAGCCGGGGTAGGTGCTCACGTCTGTGCGTTTGAATCTCTTCCTCCTCCTCAAAAAACTCCCGTTATCAAACATGTCCTCTGCGGCTGGGTCGAGAGTCCAGTAGTTGCCCTTACCCGGCCTGCCGGGCTCCCGGGGTATCTTCACAAAACAGTCGTTGAGGGTGAGGTTGTGGCGGATGGAGTTTTGCCACTTCTTGGAGTTCTCTCTGTAGAAAGGAAAGCGCTCCATGATGAACTTATAGATCCCCCCCAGGGTGAGTTTTCTCTCGGGAGAGTTTGCGATGGCCATGGCGATGAGAGCGATGTAGCTGTAGGGAGGTTTCCCCCTCTGCACGGGCCTCTTCCTCCGCCGGCTCCCGGTGGGCAGGTGCTCCTCAGTTTGCCCCAGAGCGGCTCCATCCTCTGTGCTCGGACTGTTGGCCCGGGGCTCAGACTTGATCAAAACATTGTCCTTTGACCGGGCCTGCAGCATCAGGTTCGGCGGAGGCAGCGGAGAGTCGAGGCTGACGTTGGGAGACATGACGACAGGACTCGCCTCTGCAGGCGACTGCTGCATCTCAACGGTCATGTTGCACATGCCAGAGAAGTAAGAATAATTTGCCAGATTCATAAAAAAGATGATAGAAACAATCTACTTGTGTGGAAATGTTAAACGGGAAAACGCCCGTAAAAGATCAAAGTTTGGTAAGGATCAAAGTTTTGTAAGGATCAAAGTTTTGTAGAAAGTTCGCCCTTCCTCTGGCAGAACCTAACATCAGTCTTGCCTTGGCGCTGGTGGCGGTGTGTGTCAGACCAGGTGAGAGGGAGGCGCTGACAGTTTTATAAAGCTGCGCAGGAATGACGCCACTGGCAAACCAGTGACGATAGAAGCAGGAGGACAGAACCCCGAAGAAAGTTTTTGTATTCCTGTGACCCATTAAGCACCGTTTTCAAGGACGGTCACGTGACATCAACATTCAGATGTTTGTGATATTTATATGTTCTTTAATCAATGACAATTATTACTCTTCCCTATTCAGATATCAATATTTAAGATTTGAATTTAGAAATACCACTTTAAAAAAAAAAGTAATTTTACTTTAAGCCTTTCAGCATCTTGAAGCTCATGATAGCAAAACATCTGTATTAAGGTCTGTATTTCATAAATAGGGTACACATACCCTTAAGTTTATGTCAGAGTAGGCCAGGCATGATTCCTTAAATATAATTTCACTATCACCAAACACATTTATTTACTCGCTATTGCTATTTTAAATCCAATTGTTGTTTGTTGTTGCATCTCAACTCTCTATAACCTTGCCCTGGACTTTGAACAGTTGATACAATCTCAAACACTTTTCACACATGTCATGTGTCAACATACACCAACATTTTTTTTTATTTACTCTGAATCCCAGGCTTTCTATGATTATAAAAGGCCTAATAATCCCTCACCCAATACGAGGAAGATGCTGCTCATCTGCAACATTTTAACCACATTCGGATCCCTAAATCAAAAATAGCAGTAATTGATTATAATTTCACTATAATCAATTAAATTAAAATGCCCATACAAGTGAAATCAGCCAAAAGTACAAAATTCCTACTTTGAATGTAATCTTTAGAGGCCATAAACTGTCTAACTACATTTTTACTGTAAATATGAAGCAACCTTTTCCCAAAAATATTGGAAATTAAGTTAAAAGGGGTTTGTTAATATTAAAGAAAATGTTGGTGAACAGCCTACATAATAGCATTCAGCCCAACATGATGAGTTGAAAGTCATTATGTAGCCTTTTAATGTTTTAAATTTACTGAATACCCCCTCCCCTCTTTCTCCCCATCTCTCTCTGCTGCTCTTGTACTGCTTTCATTGACAGCTCTGTGTATATCCAGGGCAGAAATAACACTCAGAGACCTTCTCTGTGCTACTCTAAACCCAACAGCCAATCCACCAATTGAAAAATAATAACAAGCCACTGAAAACAAGCAATTGAGCTATCAAAGCTTTTGGGGAAGAAAAGTAAATATCCGCTCATTTCATTTTCCTTTTTGGAGAGCGATAATCAAACATGGCCTTGGTCAGAGTGGAGAGGTGTTATTTCATGGATTTTTAAGTGAAACAATAGATCTTCACACAGTGGCTTTACAGACAAACACAAGCATGCAATTGTGCTTCTAATCAATTATTAAGGTAAATAGAGAAGTTGGGGTTGATTACAAAAGCAAACACACTAACCCTAGCCCTACACGGTGGTGACCTGCTGCCGTTTTACCAACATTGGGAGAGGTGCTGTGAAAGATACCATGAAACCCGGTAAGGTGGACTTTTCATGTCATCATGTTTTATATACATTAATCATTTTGGGTTATACAGATGAGCACCTAATTGAAGAAACACTTGAGTACAGGAGTGTTATAACAGGGTAATGGAGAACAGTCAACTCTTTGATTGTTGGCAAGATCATGAATTAAGTGTAATTATTATGAATATCACCAGAACTCAACCTAACCAATAACTTTTGTGTTACACCACCCTAAATCAGATTAAGGAATATTGGGGGTGGTGTTGATCAAGAAAAAAAAAATATATATATATATATATATATATGTATATATATACAGATTATGATGTGTCATTAGTAGCATTTTTATTAATTATATAGTTATTCCGCCAATTCAATGTAGTTGGCAAGTATCTCTGCCGCAAACAAGCACACACACACACACACACACACACACACACACACACACACACACACACACTCACACACACACACACACACACACGCACACACACACACACACACACACACACACACACACAGATTCACAGATGAGTGGACCGCTCCTGACCCAGCCACAGCTCAGACAACACTAAGCCCAGCTAGCTACTCACAGTCAGTGGCTAACAGCTTCAGACAGGCGTGGGAGCGAGGCTGTATCCATACACGATCTGCCCCTAGAGCTGCCAGGTCAGGCAGGACAAACAGGGGCTCAGGCCAGGAAACGGGCCCTCTGCCTCAGGGCCCACGGCCTCCTGCTAATCCCCCTCCTCATAAACCACCTCTGTAGAGCCTCCCAGTACCTCTCTACAACCCCCCCCCCCCCCCACTATGACTGGACCGCGGTCATTTTAGGATTTTAATCATTGTACACATATGTACTAACATTTTTAAAGTACTGCAAAAACCACTAATACAGTAGCTATTTGTTCCACTCTCACGATAATGAAGAAACGCTGAAATCAACATCAGTATCTGCCAATTAAAAGTAAAACAGAAGCCTTACAAAAATGCAATATTTTAAGTTGTTTTACGTATGGTTATATTAAGCCACAAGGTGTTGAAATGATGTGTAATCATTATATTTTTTATAACCCACATGCCATGATGGCGTTGTGCTTACATCTCACTCCATATTCTAACACCACTTATGTCAGAGGTAACAGTTACTGTTATACAAGTATAGCCTGAATCCCATTTTAGTGTGTGAACCTGACCTGAGAAAATAGAACTGACAATATACGGCAAATCTAGAAACATACTTAATGCTGTTTTCACACAATGACATATAGTGTATAAATCCATCAATTATACAAAAGAAATGATGGGCATTTAACATCTTTCATATGTATTTATGTTATGGATACATAAACGGAAGCATATTTTAAGAGAAAAATTCTCAAAAAATGTTCTTGATTCCTTGAGGCTTTGGTGAAGAAACATATTTGACATTTTCAAACTAATATAGTCTTAATTTTTCAGTCAATGCCCAAGCTGATATACTATTCATTTGAGTTATTTTGTTTGTTTGCAAGGTTTAATATTCTGCTTCATTTCAAAAAGAAACATTTTGTGTCTGAATTGAATCCCTAATTTTTTCATGCTTGGAAAAAATAAATTAAAACAATCTTGAGAAAGCCCAAACCCATATCCCTGCATTTGCATTACTTTTTGAACAGTGTTTGCAAGTTGCAAAAACAAGTTATGAGCTAGAATAAACACAATTGTATTTGGATTCGCAATTGCCAGAATTAGATGTATTTACCAAACAGTTTATCCCTGACTGTAGAGTTTTCTGTGGCATATACACCCATCACCCTGGGGGCCCTTGATTGCGGTTGGTCATCGGGTTATAATGTTTTTTTAGATGAAATGATGAGAAATATAGACAGGACAGGCAGAGTTGCTGAGTTAACACTTGGAATCCATTCATTCGCAAAGTGGCTCCAGGGAACGGGGAGGAGGAGAGGGAGGCATGAGAAAAAAGGGGAAATAAAAGAGTGAGAGAAAAATAGAAAAGAGGGAGAGACAGTGAGAGAGAAACACAAGAGAGAGCGCAACCCTTTTCTTGCTCAAGCTCATCAAGTACGGGCCAGGGCGCCTGAAAACGCAGGGATTATCCATGGACTCGGGCTGTCCTGGACTGGGCTGCCTCTGCTCACTCCTGCACAGCACGCTACACTGCCCTGCTAAAACACTGCACATGGTTCACACACACACAGACACACACACACACACACACACACGCACGCACGCACGCACACACACGAAAACACACATGCGCACACAATGAAAGTATGAACTATATCGGTATCAAAGATTATTAAATATTTAATTTTAGTGTAATGCGCTTACTCAGTTCATTGTTATGTGTTACATTTAAGATTTTCCCTAGTCTCTGTTGAAACCGACTGCTGTTTGTACTCGGTATAATTTTCCTGCATTTTGTTCATTAATTTTACAACACAAACTTCTGACCTCCAATGATATGACTGAGGACATACTGCTCTTTAAGTTTCTGCCTGAACAAACATCCCACTGCCCCAAAGACACCTAAAGGAAATCCCCACAGCCTGCAGCCAGGGATGTGAACACCAAGCTGAGGTCACATCCTGTAAAGATAAGCACAGTCATTTAACTATTAAGAGGTGAAAACCAAATGCAAGAGTTATTTGATGGAATCTGAGGTGCGGATTTGAGACCGTACCATTCATCATTATATCGACGGGTTTCAGTGGAAGAGAAAGTCAACCATCTCACTGTAGTCCAACCCAATGTCATTTGTCAAATCGGAACTAAAGACTAACATCAGACGGACAGTAAGGACTAAATTGCTCTCTTGCTGAGAAATAGATGGATAAAGGATTTCTACCACAATTGTGTGCTAAAGCTATAGCAAGGGAGTCATTAGTTTAACTTGAAAGCTGTTGGACACCGTTAGCCAGACTGTCCACAACATTTTATAGATCAAGTCTCTAATTGAACACTGGATTTTCCAGGAGTTTGCACAGAAACCGACTAGCTGTCTCCCTGTTTCTAATCATCTTAAGCCAATGTCTCCTTGCCCCTGCTTCAGAGTTAACAGACAAATATGTAAAAAAAAAAAAAAAAATCAATAAATGTCAAAATCCCCATTAAATAATACGTTTTTGCATTTGGTTACAAAAGGACAGAATAATCAGCACTGCCATTTGGATAGTGGGATGGTAAGAAGAAAGCAGTGTCCAATAACTCCATTAGGAAGCTTAACTACTTAATCGAGGGAGCTCCTGCTTGACCGAACCTCTTACAAGGGCCATCAAGACAAGAACAATGGTGGAAATTACACACCAATTTTCTCTGCTGAAGTGGGATTTCTGTATCAGCATATAAAAAAGGGGTTTTATTGCAGTTTACTCTGCCTATTTAGATCTTAATTAACAAAACAAAAAAAGACAACAAGTACCTGGTCAAATTGAGGAATACTTTAAATAAATTAATTTGCCCACAAGCTAAACCACTGTTATAAGATTTTAAGCAATTTTAATAAGATTTTAAGCTGTTTGATTTAGTTTGGATATCCAACTTAATGATGCAAATGCTGCTTGTTGGCTTTGCTGTGTGAGACACTGTGTGTTTGAGGCATTCCTGGAAGGTTATGTGGACCAGACTGGCAGACTGGGTGGTGGTGAGTAACAGCTAACCGCCATGGGAAGAAGGGTCGGTGTGAGGGCTGGATGGGTGGGTTGTCTGTGTGAGCGTGTATATGGGTGTGTGTAATCATGTGTGCTTAAACATATTACAGGACTGGACAACAATTTTCCTTTTACAACATTTAGAATATTAATCAAAGCTGTTCCATCTTGTTTTTCACACTAAAAAATGTCCTCGGGACAGAGCAGAGTATCAGTGAGGTCACAGTGACATAGACAAATCCATCTTTAGACGTCAGAGTTTCGGAGCGGAGGGAAACATGAGAAATGTGGGCTTAATAAAGAGACAAGGACTTTCATTCAGTGACTCCATGTGTACTGAGAGTGCTGACTTTTTACCTGCACTTTTCTTTTTTTTTCACTTCAGCTACTAAGCCCTTCGATTGGATTTGTCCTTTATTAGAGAAAAAAGTAAGAGCAAATAACCTTATGAATGAATCATATTTATTTAATCCCTTAATAGTGCCTAATATCAAAGTATTATATAAAGTCTTAACAAAATCAAAAGGGCCCATATCATCATCATCGACAGCACTTGTTTTCCACCTCAAAGCAGCTGTCGGACCTCGCATTGCTTGGTGCTGAGTGATAGATAGCCAGCACGCAGACACACGGCATTAATGCCTGCACACACAAACACACACACACACAGAGAGGGAGAGAGAGCGAGAGAGAGACAGAAAGACAGAGAGAGACATAGAGAGAGAGAGATGACAAGAGAATGTCCCAATGTTTAACCTTCATCATGAAAATAAAGGTAATTAAATAACAGTTGCAATACCTTGAAAATATCCATCTATTCTTCCATTTTCTGTAACCGGCTGTCAAGCAGAGACCAAATATGCAAATGTTAATGCTCATATTAAACTTTTTACCCCCAGTGGCTTATCCATCCACGTCTGTGGAATTGACTTAGCAAAGAAGTTGCTGTTTAGTGTATACAATCCAGTCCCACACCCATTCTCTTCCCATTGTCCCTGCGGTTGGTCCACACACAGCTCAGACAGATGGGCTCAGCACCCATTATGCTCTTTAAGACTTGTGCACACAAAATGAACAGTACACTCAGGTAAGAGAACCTGCTAAGAAGATATCCACACATGGGATGAAAATGCACATATGCAGATAGATGGACATGAGTAGTTATTATCTTCCACTAGTCATTCAGAGAAAATAAAGATTTAATTCTGTGTATTCCCCTATGAAAACTACTTTTGGATAATCCAATTTAAAACAGTTCCCAAGTATACAACTAAGGTGTATTGGGTGCTCTAAATCACCTGGATGCAACCCTGTTATCCCTGCTGTTATCCCTCTGTATACACAGTCTTTGATCCATGTATTGTCGGCTGGGATGAGCTTCAACTCCTAAATGATAAGGTAATACATCTTCAACAACATAAATAAGACACATAAATGTATTTTGATTTTATTTAATCATACAATAGGGAGACATCACCAAATGTAGTCTTTATGGAATAAAAGTATATTGAACTTGACTGGATTGTCACAGGTGTGTCTGAAAGTGAATACAGACCATTACACCCATCTAGTGGTAACTACAATAAGTGTAATTTTTTGTAAAAGTCTCGAGGTCAGTGCAAAGCAGATGTTCCGTTCTCTCTGTTATGTATTAGTGACTGGTGTTCCCAATAGAACTTGGACACAATAATGTGAACGCATTTAAAAATATAAAATAGACCAGTATATACCTATGAACCCCTTCCTGTTGAAATCAAAGATACTAGAGATTGGTACTGTAGCTAAATTGCATAGGTTTTCACATCATGTCAAAGTGAGAAACATATAGAGGAATCAGAACTAGCAAAAGGCATATTAACGTGGAAGTATGAGTAGAAGGGAAAAAATAAGGTAACCTGATCATTTTTCATGTTATAGACATCATTGCCAGTTAAAAAACATTTGGTTATCATAAAATTTGAAATCAGAAAATTCAGCTTGTGAGTTTTAAACCACTCAAAAATCGGCAGTTGCTTAGATGCATGTACGTATTTTAGGAATGAAAAAGGTAGGAGCATAATTATTAACTAGCTCAGCAAACTAGGCAGCAATTGGCCGTTTTTCAAGATCAAGGTATGATTGTTGGAGAGTCATCTGATATCCTTCCGTGACTAGATTACATTTATTTATTTATAATATTAAGATTACACAATACAATCAATACAGGCGGACCATAGTAGACGTCAGCCATGGCTTGCAACGGTGCTTCAATATTTTCCAAAAAGGGCGGAACAAAAGTAATTTCTTGTTTCCGCCGACTTACTTAAAATACGTACAGGCGGTTTGCCTCAAAACATTATGGCGTCGAGAAGAACGTCAACGGTACCGAACAGTTTCAAAAATGTATCCACCGATGCTAAAAGGTAGCGTTTTTTCGTGTTTCTTAATCGTAAACGACTCTGTGTTTTCAGCAGTTGTTTCAGTTGAATTTTATTTGTATTCCTTTTTGATGTGAGCGTCATTGAAGATGAAGTGAAGATCAGTCAAGCTAGTTGACACGATAAAACTTTTTTTCTTGCAGTGATATTTACTCTAGTTTAACTCCCTTGGACCAGACAAATAGCTAAATAATAAAATATAAAATAAAATAGGCAATCCACGCTATTAATTGTATTGCGAATTGGAACGTCAAAACGACTAACTATAACTTAGATAGTTTGCTTTGGGTTAGCCCAGTTAAATACAAGGTACTAATATCGTTATCGCTGAATTTGACCTGTATTGTTGTATTTGTTTCCAGCTCAAAGGGTGGGAACACTACTAATAAAGCCAATACGAGTGGACCAGGGAAGAAATCGGTTAAATGTAAGTGTTCACATCAGTTCGCAAAGTTTGGGGCAATGTTATGTGTCACTTACCAGACAAATGAAAACATGCCTCAAAACTATCTTAAAGGAGCAGTGGGTAAAATGTATAGGCATCTACTAGTGGGGTTTCAGATTGCAAGTGATTTTACACATCTCACTTTTCCCACTCCTGGAAAATCTATGGTGGCCTTCAAGTTCATTAACATGGCATGTTCTACGACCACATCAGATAGCTATTCAAATGATGAGGTCCTTTAAATAGATACACTGACACTTTAGTTTATATTTATTTAATGTGTTCTTAATGTGCTGGAAGCATAACAATGGGCAAGCATAATGATCTGAGCGACATTGACAAGGGCTTAATTGTGTTTGCTAACAACGGGGTCAGATCACCTCGAGGTTTTGTTGGGTGTTCCAGGTCTGCAGTGGTAAATAGCAATTTAAGGAAGGACAACTGGTGATCGGCGACAGGGTCATGTTCACCCAAGGCTCATTGGTCCACAAGGCGAGCAGAAGAGCTATTGTGCAGAAATTATTGAATTTGATATCCTGGTTTTGAGATAAATTTGTGATGAATATTTGTACCTTGCTTTGGGAGCCATTGTTATTCAAAACTTTTGTCGGCGGTAAAGATGCTAAGACGTATATTTATAAATGTGTATATATATGAGGTGTATACATTATATATATATATATATAATATATACTGTATATGTTTCCAATCTCTAGCAAGTGGAACTATTGTGAAGTCTCGATATATGCAGGCTGCTGAGAAGACATCTATTTCAAAGGTAATGCTATTTTTTACACTTTGATAAGGGAATTAATGGTAAACAAACAGTATAGATGATGGATAAATGTATTTTGCTTTTGTTTCATCACACAACCGGAATAAAACGTTGGATTCAGTTTATGTGCAATTAAAGTATATTTAACTTGACAGGATTCTACTTTTTCTCTCTATCTCATAAAGCATTTACTTTATGTTTTCTATTTTTAACATTAATGGTCTGAAAATTTTAAATATTCACTTTAATACGAATGTTTTTATGCTCAATATGGATTTTGGGGAAGGTCTTTGCATTTAAATTAAAGTTACTTTGAAATCACTTTATTTTTAATGAAACCAGCGTTAAATCTAATTATTTTGTTTTCTAGAATGTTAATATTATAATGAAAACATTTTTTAACATGGAGTTAAAGACAGCAAAGAATTAGTTGTCTGCCTTCATTATTTATTTATAAATTTTTTTCATTTCCATGTTTTATACAGACCTTGTCAAACAATGAAGCTCCTGAACTAGCCACACATATAATGTAGAATAGTTGTTGACAATAAGAGAGGAGCTAATTTTTTGTAGGATGTAATGTTAATCTTTTTTTGGAGTAGATTTGTGTTGCTATCTTTATTCTTAATTACCATCTATCATTTTCACGGGTGGGTGGAAACTCTGGTGGATGAGCAGTTTAAGTGTTCTGTTTCTCTCTGTGGGTTGCTCCCAAACATTTAATATATGATGATGTGTGCATATATATATATATATATATATATATATATATATATATATATATATATATATATATATATATATATATACACACACAACCACACATGTATCTCACTACACTTAACTATTAACAGAGTAACTCGCTGACCAATGACTCGATAGCTGTGCCACTGAAGCCTTCTTCACCTAGACCATGTGGTGTCAAGCCAAAGGTTGGCACTCCACCAAGACGCTCAATGGCCCCACAGGCTCTACCAGCATGTAAGTGCTTCACACAGTGAACATTTTAAATGAGTATTTTCACAGTTTAAGTGATTACTTCTATATTACTATTAAGGTGTAAAGATTGTATTTGTGAGCGTATGACTCCAGCCGAAGGAGATGTCATTTGATGAAATGCAGCAGAGTAAAAATCTATATACTTACTTATTTCCCTTTCATTCTTGATATTCTTGTTGTTTTGCCATCATTCTAAATGGGATCTTTAAATAACGTTTTTGTTTTATCTCAAAGCAATGCCGTCACGTGAAACACAACCATCACTGCTCGGTAAAAGTGTTCTGCAGTCAACTTTCTCAGATGGTCACGACTTTCGACCAGACTTTGATATTTCAGTCATTAAAGGTAAGTTGATTCAACCCCCTAAAATTTTACATGTTATTTAAATGTCCAAAAGTCCTTTTAATATCTTTTCATATGTCTCGTTAAGATAAAACAGTGATTGAAAACACAGTTGAGCCTGAGAAAAATCCAGAGAATGACAAGAGGCTTATTGAGATGCAAACATTCCTACTGGCATATCTCACAGCTAAGGTGAGTCCTTCATGCTGCCTGATCAAAAATCACCAGGTAAAAAAAAATAACAATCTATGTTTGCGTACTGTTTTTTCTTTCTTTTGTTTGTTTGTTTTTAATTTAAACACTATAATCAGTTTAAGAAGTTAGAGGGGCTCGTCTACTGTTTTTTATAGAGAATAAACATCTTGTCATTAACCCATGCTATGCGTGATCTGGCTCCATCTTTTTAATGTTTGATTTAAGATGGAGAACAATTCTGCTAAGCTTAAGGCCGAGGCAGAGACAAGAATGCTACAGGAGATGGATGAAGAAGAAGCAATGTATAAAGAGGTCAATGAGAAAAAGCACCAATACTTGCTCATTGAGAAGGAAAGGCTCGTCAATGAAATTCTGGATTTGCAGGTTAGAAGTCCACGTCTTTTTTCATGACTTACAACTAGAGTTAAATCCGTTTCTTTTGAAGTATATAAAATATCCAGCTAAACAAGACAGTATCACACCCCAAAAACCGACCTGCATCACCAGAGACACTCAGATTCAATTGAGGCTTGTGGGTCACTTTCTGTGCTAAAGAGAAGATGGATAAGAATAGCTCATCTAAAGTAATCAGTTTAAATGTATTAAAAAGTGTGTTTTAAAACGAAAAATTTGTATGCATGGCCTGTAAAATGATATAAGTGGATCAGTTTAATCCTACCTATTCTCTCTTTTCCCATCAGAAAGCTGCACTGACTCATGTGGCAGAAGCCGCCCAGCAGTTCACAAATGATTACAAGTCTTTTGCCACAGCTGTCGACACCACTAGACACGAGCTGCCTGTCAAGAATTTCTACATTGATGGGGACAGAAAGGAATTTCTAGGTTGAATTTACTACGTTTACGCATAGCCACATTTTAAATGGTTGACAAATTGGTACATAGTCATTTTTTGATCAGACTCTCCCTGACAAATTGGAAATATGACACCAAAGGAAAAATTTCAGTGATGAAAAATTATGTTACCCTTCTATAACAGCCCTCTCCCCTTCATACCAGTACACATACAGGTTAATGTAAAATAATCCATTTTAAACTGTCTTTTTTTTCTCTCATTCTAGCAGATATAGTATGCTGTAGAAACTTATTTATTATAACTTAGTTTTCAGGGTCCTCACAATTACATTACACATGCAGATTAAAACTCATCATATTTCTTTATAATTATTATTATAACTATTGTACTTAAAATAATCTTTGTACTCCCTTGCAAATATCAAATGATGTGTGTTTTGCTAACTAACTAACATTACAATAGTATTGTGTAAATGTTTTCCTTTCCATCATTTTAGATAAAGCTGAGTCTTCCATGAAGAAAAGTGAGGAGTTGCTGCAGGAGTGCACAGTGGGACAAGATAATAACAGCAAGTCTTTAGAATGCCTTTTGGACTTGAAAGTGACATCAAAGGACATCACTCAGCAGCTGTCGGGGTAGGCACATTTTAGACAACTGGTCTTTTGACATGTTTTTGAAAATGGCTCACGAGGTAGAGAGGCTGTCCACTAATCTGAAGGTCGGTGGGTCGAAGCCCGGCAACTCGGGTTTACATGTCGAAGTATCCTTGAGCAAGATGATGAACCCCAAATTGCTCCAGGAAAACTGCTCCTAATGGCTGTTCCCTGGAAGCTTATGTCACCTATGTATGAATGTTTGTGTCAATGAAATGGATGAATGCTGGCTGGTGTTGCAAAAAGCTCTGAGTGGTCAGGTGGACTAGAAAATTGAATGACACTCTAAATCGATTTGCTTATTCGTCAGATCTTTGATTAATCCCTTTATTATTCGCTGTATGCTTGCGTATGTTTGTTATAACTTCAATTCATCTTTTTCAAAGATATTAATTTTATATTCATGTGACACACACAAAAAAAGTTGCTTTTTCAATATTGAACCCTAGCATGTGAAAATGAGCAATGTCTTTGACCAAGTTGCACTTGCATACAAACACTGGTGTTTTCCCTTTCACAGAACATTTTTCGAACTGCAAGAGCTGTCATCATTAGTCTGCCGCCAAGCAATCCATTTCCAGCAGTACATGGAAGAAGAACAGCTTGGGCCTACCAGAACCAATGAGCTCTATTGTCCTAAACAATGAGGAAGTAGTGATACACAGCTCATGGACTTTAGATTGCCTTCAGATGCAGATTTCTCTGCAATTTGTATACAAAATGCCTGGTTTCTTTTCCGCTTACTATGTTGTATGTAGACATTAAATACTGCCTGACATTGTCTCAGAAACATAAGATTTTTAATAAATATAACATATTTTTTTCATTTCAATTATATGCTAGTTGTAAGTTGTTGTAAATAAAGCTTTGAGAAAAAACAAAATCTGAAAGTATTTTCCTGGGAAGACAAATTTCAGAGCTGTAGGACTTGGGATAGATTAAATGCTAATAGTATTTATGTATGCTGGATAGAAAGTCTATCAAAATGTATTAACTGTTCCGTTTCAGAAGAAATCCCTTCATTAAATATCCTTCCCAGTTTGTGGTGCTCCGACAAATGAGGATTCTACTACAAGAAAACAATGGCAATTAAATATGAAACGGGATAATTTATATTTATATTTTGTAAATGATTAATTAATACTAGACATTGAATTCAATGAACCAAAGTTTAACTCTATGTAAACCTTAGAGTACACTCTGATGTACTCTGACTGTAGATGCAGCTTTGGCTGCTTCTGCTTACTCTCATGGTGTGAGAACACAGTCAAAAGGGCAATAAGCGCTTATAAACAAAAACAAATAAGTGGCGCAGCTTTAGAGAACTTGCATTATATTGTTATGAATTGAATTGAATACAGTTCAAATTGTAATTTCTATTTTCAAGGATTTACACTAAATCGTTTAGTGAGTCCATAGCATTAATAAGTGCTAAATGCCCAAGAGATGAATTCCCACAAGCCCAATTCAGAGATACACATCAAGCTTACATAAACCAAATAACTTAAGAGATGTAAAATAATTAAGCAGGGATTTGGCTTAATCTGAACTCGTTAAATTTGTATCTGTATGTACATGACATGTACAGGTATTGAGTTTCATTTGTTTTGATAGATTATATAGATGTTTTGATATACCATGTGGCCAGACAGATGTAGTAGGCACTATTAATAATACATTTAATTTATAATGCACTTAACATTTGGATCAAATATCAAAGTGCTACAAAGTAAAAGCAGATAAAAGCATCAGTAAAAAATGAAATAATAACTATATAAAAACCTGACCAAAAAGCAGCAATGTTTTTTAAAGTTATAGTTTCTGCTAAAAAGGAAAGTTTTAAGTCCTTCTTTAAATTAATTTAATTATTAGTAGAACATACAGTATGGTAAGGCAGTATGTTTTTATATACTTATATCATACAGTATAAATATGTTCAATATCCACCTCTAAATACCAATGCAAATGTGTGGTAAGAGTACAGACAGTATATTAAAGTATTAATTTAATTACAATATATGACAATGGTAAAACTATATAGTGAATATTTGTTTTTAGTATAAATATTACTGAATAATAATGACTAAAAAAACATAGTTGTGTTTTTTTTCAATGAAAATCTTTTATTCATATTAATGAATCTTATTGATATTGTCAAACTTTTTTAATTTTCATATTTATAAATTCCTTACCCCTGCTCTTTTGCAACTTTATTTTTGACTTTTAAGCGTCTCCGGATATGACGTCACGTCAAAACAAGAATTGCACCCTTTCATTTGCTAGGGACTTCCGACCTTTTCCGAAATCCTAATGAACCGCCGGAGACAGCCTCGCCGTGTGTGAGTAAATTGACTTTTTAAAAAAGTTTTTCGTGGAAAAATGCGTTTAAAGCCAAGCCTTTTCATTTATTTTCGTTTGATGTGTTGTGTAACTTGATGTCTTTCGAAAGGCCACGGCGCAATCTGTTGTCTGTCGTTACGTAGAGTACTTTAGCTAGCTAAACATAACCTGCCTCAAGTAACGGCTTTACACGTTAATAATGTTATAATGATTAGATTACCATTAACTTTATTTACCTCTTGTGAAAATTCTACAACCATAATCAAAGGGGCGTAGGTGTAGCTAACTCATTTCAGATTAATTGTTGTTAACAACAGCAACGTATGAGCAATCTCAAATGAAATATGGATATTAAGATTTGTGTCCATTTATGAAATACAGAACAGTGAAAGAATAAAGTATCATAACCGTTTTCAATGATGGGTCCGGGTACCTGTAGGAGGGGTGAACATGGGGTCCCTAGGAAAAAGGGAATTACTTTTTACACTGATAATTCTCTATACACTGAGTATAGGTAACATTATAACAGCCAGGTCGATGCATAAGAACATTGACTATCTTGTTACAATGACACCCGCTTGGGATATATTGGGCAGGAGATGAAGATTTTGCCGTTGAGGCGGAAAGCAATAAAAACTGTTTATTATAAGAATTTGTGTGACTTTTATATGGGCCAAATTGTTATGGCAGGACAATTTGGTCAAAGAATATTCAGAACTGTTTTGTTGGGTGTCTCAAGTGGTTAGTGAGTTCCACAGGTTAGGGTCAAATGTGCCTAAAATCTGATATCTGCACGTGGAGAGTGGGTGCTTTGGATGCCTGATCCCACAGAAGAGCTGCTGCAGAACAACTTGCCAAAAAAGTTAGTACTGGTACTCAAAGCAGAACTCGGTATAGGAGAGTTGTTGTGTATATTACACTACCCGTTATGACCCCGTAAGGTATAGGGACGTGGTAATCAAAACATTTTACACCGTGTACCACCTCAGAATATATCCGGCTCTGCAAGTACCATAATTATGACCCATGTAAAAATACCTCAGTAGAAGTAAGCAACCCTATTCAGTAGTTCATCATAGTATTTTGATAGTCTTAATCATATTTCATTTAGTAAAAGTAAGCGATTTAAGAGATTCCTCTGCGTAACAACAGTGGGAGCCTGGGTACCACCGGTGGTACGGGTACCACCAGTGGTACGGGTACCGTAGTTTTAGAACCACTGGTCTAGAGTTAAGGAAAAGTAACCCCTCACTGTAGGGAACAATGTCTGCAAATAACTTGTTTCCTGCCCAGCAGCTTTCACTCTCAGAGGAGGGAGGCACCAACAGGAGGAGATGAGAGACAGAGGACTAAAGATCAGAGGCTACGGCAAGACAAATCACAACAGGTGGGAGAGGTGGAGGTTGATGAGAGACTTCAGCAGCAGTGTAAACAAAGCTTGCCCACAGGGACCTGCCAAAAAATGTGCCCTGCTCGCGAGCTGCATGACCGTGAGGTGCAGAACCGTCTTCACCGTTTTGAGAAGTTACCAGGCACAGAAAAGGATCGACGACCCAGGGCAGATCCATTGCGTGCAGTTAAAGAATATTCCAGACCAGCGGCTGGGAAAGACTCAACAAACTCCAATGACCTCCGGCCACCTGATGTGCTGCTGAAGACTGTGTGTTACCTTATTGATGACATTGCTGCCTCCCCTCATCTGCATCCTTGGACAGAAGCAAGTAAAATTTAAACTTTATTAAACCAGGCAAACAGTTAATACTGTTTTTTTAGTTTTTTAAAAGCCCGAGTTGAATAGGGAAGAAATTCTATACTTGAAATTGAAACCTTTTGCATTATTCCCACTTAATTAAAAGTGACAATCTGCTTTATACAGCAAAATTGTTCAATGTAAACTGCATTTTTTAGTGCAATAGATGTTAATTTTTTTAGATTGAACATAAACCAAGTCATCTACAATTAACTGCCTGTGACTGATCTAGATAAAGACAATTGTACTTAACAAAAATATAAGTGCAGCATCTTTTTTTCCCTTTCATTTTTCACAAGTTGAAGTATAGGTTTTAATATTACTTATGCACAGAAAAAGACTAGCCTTGGCCAACAGAGGAGGTTGTCAGCCAGCCCTCAGGGTCTTTTGACTCTTATCCACAACACTTTCAAGTTGATTGGTAGGCAGTGGAGACAATGTCAATGCCCCTCTCGTCCAGGCTTCCAGGTAGGGGCCTTTCTCCTTCAGTAGAATGGGTGGGGTTTCCAGGATGGTAATGGAGTTGGTCTGCATGCATCCTTGAGGAGAGGCAGCCTCATAGACCTCTAGGAGTGTCTCAGAGACCTGTCTGGCTTCCTTTCAGAGCCAACAGTTGATACGAGCATACCTCTGTTAATATTCATGTATTGGTTGTTTCCATTCATCCTACTGGTGAAAAGAGTTCAAGTTGCCACCAAACTTTCAGTGTTTCGATCCTTATTCATAACACTCCAGTTGATGGCTCAGCATTGGAAGCCAAACCAATGACCCTCTGGCTTCTTCCTAGTATCCTATAATGCTGGCTAATGTAATACTATTGATTACTTCATGACAAATATGTAAACCAAGTTAATCATTCTCCTATCAATCTGGATGCTTTATTACCTTCCCTTTTTTTCAGAGCTGTGGGATTTTTAAAAAGTGTTAACTGCCTTGATCTCCAATTATTAGCATGACTCATCTTGGGCCATTTGATTATTTCCTTCTCTGGCTTGGGTGGGCTGTCTGGGATGGTGCTGAAAGGGATCCGCAGATGTCCTTGGCAAAATACAGGTATTTAGGAATCATAAGGACTGTGCTGTACTTCCTGCCCAGAGTTATTCTCCCTTTTATCAAACTGAATCTTTGTGGCATGCAAATGAGTTACTCAGTCCTTGTCCACACTTGAACCTGTTCAAAATGTATCTTGAGCCCTCTTGCACTGTTAATGTTACATTCCTCCCCAAGCAAGGTTGTTTGTTTGAGCCTACTCCTTGTCAATTTTTCCGTCCTGGTGACTTTCTCATCCTCCCCAATCTCAAGAGACTGTGGGCGTATTACTCATTTGGTATTTTCTGTAGCTTTTTGATGCCCTGTGCTGCAATGCCTGTTTGTACAGATTTTAAAAGTCTCTTTGCTAACCTAATTATGTTTTTTTACTACAGCTTATCGAAAATGTGAACAAAAACTAGAATGTTGTGTTTTATATTATTGAGTATCGGAGTACAATGTATAAAATAATGTTAATCTCCTTTAAATAGTGGATTGAGACTCATTCTTTGGAGGAGTTTGCACCATGGCTAAAAGTCTATGTAGTCATTTTTAGATTTTGATGCAATGGATTTTTGGGTTTTGACAACTTTAGAAATGCTATGATAATGAACCATTAATAAATGCACTAGAGCGCTGACAGTCCCCCAAAGACATGCTCACTGGACAACATCAGAGTCCACTGACTTCTTCAACACAGAAACTTTTATAACGGTCCATAAATGCTCTTCTAGCTACAGTTGAGGTTGCAACAGTCCAGTACAAACACAATTTGACAGCAGCTGCTCAAGGCTGAGTAGGTTAACCCACCAGATGTATAGCCCATCAAAAACATTGTGATATTGAAGGATACATAAACACAGCTCAACCCCAAATATAGTCATTTATTAAATTAAATTTAACCTATCTTCCAGGTGTACGGGTTTGTGTTTGATCGTCTGCGTGCTGTGAAGCAGGACATGATCATCCAGAGAGTGTCTGGATTGAAGTGTGTGGCAATTTTGGAGAAGACTGTGCGTTTCCTCATCTATGCCTCATACCGTCTTTGTGGCGAGACACTGCAGTTCTACGACCCGTGCATTAACAACACACACCTACAAGAGAATCTAAGCTGGCTGTTGGATTGCTATGCCACTGGACCAGGACCCCATCCCAACCAGGAAGAGTTCCAAGCTCTTAGTCTGCTGTACAACTTGGGTTGGTTACCATGTTTGATTGCTTTCTAGCTATCATACTCCAATACATAACATTTATTATTACATAACCAGGCTATTGATAATATTGATACAGAGATCACACATAGTTTGTCTTTTGAAATCTTTTTGAAGGATTTTTCATCTTAAAATCTTGTCTTCGCTTATCATCAGGATAATTTTTTCATTCTTCGTGTTGCTTTTTCCTCCAGGTTCTGCTTGTGCCACGCAGCACATCATGGAGCTCCCTGATCACCTCTGCAGCTCTCCTTCCATCACGCTGACTCTGTCCATAAACAGAGCTTTCCAGGAACGAAACCCTGTGTGTTTGTTCCGATTGGCTCGAAAGTTGAACTTCCTGCAGTGCTGCGCTCTACACCGTCATCTTGTGGAATGTCGGAGAGATCTACTGCTAATATATAGCCACGGATACAGCAGCCGCACCTGCCGGTTTCCTCTTGCCAGACTAGCTCAGCTCTTGTCCTTAGACGTGCCGCTCACCGCCCAACTCTGTCAGATGTATGGTGTGAACGTTAGCCAGGACCACCAAGTGATTTTCTCCAAGACTTCTTTCGCTGAGCCAGAACACGAAAAGCTCATCTGCAAAACATATCACAACATTGTTGCTGAAAAACAGAGGGACCTCACTGTAGGGAACATCATTCATGGTTGTGCTCGGGACAAATAAAAGCTCTGAATTAGTAAAATAAGCAATGTGATGCTCCATTGGTATTCATGTAACCAGTGCAACTCGTTGGTGAATTGATCGCGTCTTTTTTATTGTTTTGTCTGATTCTTGGATTTGAGCTAACTTGATACCCCCAAGGCTATGATTCCAAATGCAAGCAATGCTTGAATTCCGTCATTAACAAAGTTCTCCAGATCAGGAATACTCAACAAAATTTGCGAAAAGTCCAATAAGCCAACCTTCATCTCCTTGTGTGTTCTGAGGCCTCAAACCCCTTATAATAATATAAAAAATAAATTCCCGAACATTTATAAAAAAAAAAAAAAATGGAGCAACACCTGATATTTCATCCATATGTAGGAGTTTTTAAATTTACGTGAGAAATTAAGAGATAGGTCAGCTTATTTCTTTGAAATAATAAACTTCAATACACTCAATCCCAGAGCCCTGTTTAGCAGAATCAATTGCCTCGTACAACCTGCACAAATCCCTGTCCCTGCCACCTCAGACTGTATTTATCATTCTCTCCCTCCAATATCAGATTCATTATTCTGTCGCCTTTCACCACCTCACAGATATAAACCCTTTTCCACATTTACCAACTCAATTGACCTCAAACTCATTGAAAACCTAGAGATAATTTCCCATCTAATCCTGTCCTTGTGGACAAGATATCGTACCTTTTCTCACAACCACCTGCTTCCATCAGATCATCTGAGTGTGTTGACAGTTCTCTACCTTCTGGAGCCACGGCTCATGCTGACATCACTAAACCTACATGTATTTGGGTTTAATATGCTAACACTATATGTTAAAGCAAAGAAATATCAGACATGTCATAGAGGCGATGTGCAGCAAAAAACTTCCCAAACACTGGCAGGTTGAATATTATTTAATGAAGTTAATAAAGGCGTAGGCTTATAGACAATTCCCAACTGGCCTCCGACTGTAGTTAAGAAAAAAACTTCTAAACTAAAAATAGAACATCACCTCAATAAAGTATTTTTTATAATGTATTTGCTTTGTTTATTTTTTTGTTTTGTGTGTGTATCACTGTTATCTTATTTTACGGTAGTCTATTTGCTTGAATTGTGTTTTCTAACTTTAAATGAGCGACTTTGTCTTCTGGCTTTATCTAAAACACTTAGTACCCTCAGTGTAGAAAGTTGTCATGAAAATGAGGCTTCAGTGAGGATGCATCTGATTTGGATGCCAGGTACAGACAGGTACAGGAAGGACACCTTTAGGTACAACCGAAACTCACTGGAGGGACTATATATCTCTCCTTACCTGGGAACAATGAGCTGGGGAGTGTTTCTGGGGTGAGGGACATCTGGAATGCCCTGGTTAGCGACTAGATCGCAGATAAGCCAAAGGAAATGAATGAATGGATCTCCGCACTAGATACGCCGTCATAGAACAAGAAAGGATGGATGTCCCTCGAGGATTTTATTACCCATGAGAGTTTGAGCTCTAAATTTACTCCTTTTTTCAGGATATGCTCATCTATTCACATCATGCACTTAGTGCCTGTCATCCTTTCAAGATCCGAATATAGTATTGCTGCCTAAATGTTATGCTAATTCTGTGTAGTTTTATGCAGCATATCAGAACCATTTCAATAAATGCGCTGTCTTTATTGAAACTTTGCTGCATCTGGACACTTTCTCCACAAGAGGGCAGCAAACATCTATGGAAGACATAATCATTAGCGACTACTAAAATAAATGATTAAATACAGGTAATCTGGCTTCACGTGTTTCTGTGTTGTCTTTTTTTTCTAACTGTTTCCAGTTTCGCCTTCTCTTGATTTTTCCCAACACAAATATCTGTAGTTGTAGCTGGTGGCAGCAGGGAGGTGTCGGCAGGACCTAGGCTGTGTGAAAAGTGTAGGTGACTTCCCTGAGCGTGAGCTGCACGATCTGCCGTTCCGTCCTCGGAGGTTATTCGTGCTCTCGCTGCACACAAGTGAAGAGGAGGCATCGAAGTGAATGAAGCGCAGGCGGACGCCGACCGCCTCCTGAGTCGCTGCCGTTGGGAAGGGAAATAGATCCACCGACTCGCACAGATAGCCAGTAGAGACGAGAAAAAGCTGCACAGATTTAATATGTCAAACATTTCTTTACAGTGACATTTCTGCTCGGTGAAGTGGGAGGACGCTTCCAATTTGTGATGCTGAAATATGAGAGAACGGAACCGGGGCGGGTGAAGGCACATGGGAGAGGACTGTCCGTGTTCTCTACCCTCTAAAAAAAAAAAAAACCCGATTTGCTCAGGACTGGATTTGGCGGCGTGGGATGATAACAAAAAGTTGATCTTTGGGTTCTGGACGACGCTCTGCACACCTACAAATCCATGGAGCGATAGACCGAGAGGACTGCAGAGACTGCTGAAGAAGTTTAATTTAGGTTTTCATTGGAGCTGGAGGATCCGACTTCCATCAGAGGGGATAGACGATAATCCAAGATTATCTCGGTTTACTGAAGCCAAAATGCTGCGGTTGTCTTTGACAGCTTTGAGTCTTTGGTGGACTTTCTTTATCTGCAACGTGAGCAGAGCTTCTGCACAGGAGAGACAGTAAGTAGTCTGTGTTTGCATGTGTTGTCGTCAGTGTGTAGTGCAGTGCGCTAAAATCACTACAAACATAATCTTAATCGGGAATTGTAACATATGACACACTGTGGTGTCAGTGAGTTTCAAATGAAAAGGGATCAGACCTGAGGTAGTCGATAAACAGTTTTATTTTGATTCATAAATATGCAACTAAACAACATTGTTGATTCTTAACATGTATTGGGTAATCAAATCGGTCCTAACGGGGCATATAGTTTGTGCATATATTTGAGGATTTAATGTAGTTACAGATAATAACATTGTATTATCAAAATGTTATAAAACGTGTTCTTTCATTCACTTATGACTCTTTGGAAATGGGCGAAGTTACACAGTTTATGCGGAGGGATGTCAGAGGTGCATCTTCTTGGGATGTTTTGTTTTGATTATGACACATATTTAAGGAATTTCACAGGTTTTCACTTTTTCCCCCGGACCAAGAAGCAAAGGACGTGAACGTGACAGTTGGCTCTTCGATGCCATCAGTCGGGTTCGTCAGCAACTTAATGCTGACCTTGAGAGTTGTAAACATGTCCCCAAGGTTGTCCGGAGAAAAAGTGTTGCTCTTCTCAGTAAATTAACAATATTTTTTTCCTGACAAATGCAGACTTGATGCAGAAAACATATTTGAACTAGTATTCAACTGATGCTGAGTATTTGTCAAAAAGCAAAACTTTGTGCCTAAACCAAAAACAATGGACAAGTAGACTCGTCACCCAGAAAAGAGAACACAAATCCTCATCAGGTACTGATCAGCTTGGAGTATAAAAAGTGAACTTGTACTCAAGTTCTCTTTAAAATCAAAGAGAACTTAAGTACAGCAAGCCATGTGACTGAAATAAGCATAGTCTCCAGCACCTGATCCAGGTTCATCCAAGAGCTGGTTAAACTAGCTGTAGATCAAACGCACAGACTCAATTTCCTCGTATTATTTTCCTTCTCTCAAAGCCTTATTTTCCAGGGGATTTTCTCATGACTTTCTCTCTCAGGAACTGCACTTGCCTCTGGCAGTAACGCTGCCTTGCTGTAATACCAACCACCTGATCCTTCGACCAGGCATGCAATTGGGTTTATGCTCAGGGATTTGCTCACTCCTAATTTGTGTGATCTTCATTTAAATTTGTCAGAGGAGATATTCAGACTGTGTTGGTTCTGAAATGCGGTCAGCCACATGTGCATGGTCACTTTTAACAACTGCTCCACACAGTCCTGAAATGCTGTCAAGTCTTATGTTAGATAGGACCATGCTAACAAGAGCACCTATTATTCCAGCCTTGCTGCCTCAGAGATAGAGCCTCACAGCGCCAGTTTGAATGTTCTTTCATCCAAGTTAAACTTAAATTGCTCCCCCCCCCCTCCTCCCCCCCACTGTTGATCAGCATCAAAGAATGACCTTTGCTCTGTGACTTTAGTGACAAACTCCTTCCCTCAATTAAATGTCATAGTGTCTGTGAGGAATCTCAGTCGTTACTCTTCAAAACAGACGCCAAGGTTCTGTCAGATGTGCCAGACCACCCATTAAGACCACTAAAACAGAGAGCTCATTGGCCAACAGGCACAGTGTAACCATTTCAATTAAACCTGATCCTGCTGTATAAATCCACGTGGAATGTCCCTGTTTGTGCGTTTTCTCGCGAATGCAAGCATATGGAATGTGTGTGTGGGTCATGGAGAAAGTTGTGAAAGACAGAGAAAATAGGGACTATATGCTTTGTTATTCACATATTTGGAATAAATACCCAGGAGTCAGGAATCGGAAGTTTTATCAGTGTGCCTCAAGTTTAATCAGTGATATCCTTAATGTTGTTTCAAAGTTAGCAAATGTTTACTTCTGTCGTCCTTGTGTCTCTTCTCTGACCTCCACTCTGTCTCCTGCCATCAACTCTCTCTCTTTCTCTCTCTCTCTCTCTCTCTCTCTGTTGTGCCACTTCCACTTTCCCCCCACTTTGTGTTATCATGTGTCCTCTGCTCTCCACTCCATCTCCCCCCTGCCATACCTCTGGATTTTTCATCTTTCCCATCCCCTTCCTCCAACTTGCTCTTCTCTCAGGGGGTATTTGGTCGCTGCACCCTCGGTTTTTCGAGCAGGTGTGGAGGAGAGTGTGAGCGTAACCATCTTTAATGCAAAAGCAGAGACACGCGTCCAGGTGCAGCTGTCTGTGAAGGGACAGACGGTCGCCCACTGCCACGGCTCGGTGTTCGGTAAGAACAAACTCTGAGGAAAGTTTTGACTATGTATCACTTTTGAAGGGAAAGCTTGCAGCTGAGGGCTGGGACCCTGCCCTTTACGTGGGATTCATTCACAAGATGCAGAAGATGGCAAGACACTTAGAACATGAGCTTCATTGTCCTCTACCATCAGTGTGTCCCGGCCAACTGTGGTTTTCATAGACATTATCTTCCATATGAGGCTTCAGCTCAGCCCACCCTACCAGCCACTTAGTGTTTACATTACGTGATTTGTTTGACAGCAGCATTAATAGATTGTGCTAGCTTTACCACAGAGTGGCATAGAGACAGACTGCAGCTGGATTTTTCCTCTAACCCAGGCTGAACACCTCCAGGCAAACTTACACTCTAGTAGCAACTCAAACCAACTATTGTATAGATGCTCATACATATTTCATCATGTTGAAATATCTCATCGATTCTGTTTTAGAGAAAGGCACCATCAAACTAAAGGTGAGTCTCCAAGTCTACGTTTAACTCAGTTTGCATTTGCTTTCTCAGCACTCTCATATAGTATGTGCATGCTGATTTCCGGATATGTTTAAAATGCATGCCGCTGTTTAGCGGTGACAGCTGCACAGTAGTGAGATCCCCTCGTCCACTGTGTGCACATTCCTCAGGCAACATGCAAATCAACACTAACATTATTTGTGCATGCAACATCTGTCTCTGCTCATTCATTGGGAATAAGGTAACAGCCTCAATATAATATGCAACAGCTGTTGACGTGCATGTATGGTCCGCCGCCCCCGCAGGCTGGAATAGATCAATCCAGTATACACAACTTGATTCTTCCACCCTCTCTCTCCCCACTTCCCGCCCTGTAACCTCCACCCTCATTCTCATCTAATAAAGTCATGTGTCGTGTGCTGTGTTATAGCTTTGCATCTTCCTGTTGTTTTAAATGTAGTCCTTTTGTTTTTTTGTTTTTTTGTATTTAACATTTCCAATCAAGGTAAGTGAATTTTGAGGTATGTTAAGTAGTCAAGAGTAAACATATAAATCCTTACACCTTTAACGTAATTTACTTCTGCTAAATCCAGCCTTGATGTTTTTTTTAAATGAATGTTTGTTTTTGTATGTGTTGCCACCAGCTTCCCTCTCTGCTGAGAGGCCAGGCCCACCTGAAAGTGTCGGGGAACCGTCACCTTACCGAAGGAGGATACATCTTCCACAACTACACCACTGTCACCGTGGAGAGCAAGGGTTCGGCCGTCTTCATTCAGACTGACAAACCTGTCTACAAACCCAAGCATAAAGGTTCCCTCATAGTGCACCTGTTAGTTAACCAGTTCATAACTGCACATAATGAATGAATGTAACCACGTGAATGGAAAAATAAATGCTGTCATCTAGATACGGATCCAATCTGATTGTGATGGACACAAAAGCCATGATAATTTGATCCTGGCATTATGTTTTGTTCACATCTGGACACAACATCTTGATCTTTATATCCAAATGGTGGTCCGGAAATTCATTGGTGTGATCAGGACTTTCATAAATACGCTATGAAAATACAATAACATTTTCAATTATACAAATCTTAACGCATAAAACAAGATGAAAACCAGCTTGCAATGTTTTGTTTCTTTCTCTGCTCGTAGTTCTCATCAATGTCTACACAGTCACTCCTGATCTGAGGCCCGTAAATGACAAGGTAATTCTAAATCCATGTTAAAGTTAATAAAATGTAATTTCAGACATAGCACATCACTTATGCTGCAACTCTTTAATAAGTGTTATTTATTTTATCTTTGCGATATTACAAACAGTAAAGAATTGGGATACATACTACAGGGAAAAAAGCTAAAGGTCCAAAATAACATTCACATTATTTACCTCGTCACCCCAGCCAAAGGGTTTCACTTTATATTAAGACTGACCTTATAAAGGTTTTAATGAATAGTTATGGTTAGTTATACTTATAAATGAGTTGTGAACACTTTATAAATTATAAATATGCTGCTATAAGTCATTAGATAAAAAGTGGGGGGTTGTGACCCGTTGCTTGCCTTATCTAGAACTTGTATTTATGGAGGTTATCATTAACTATAACGTATGTATATATACATATATACATATATGACCTTCCAATAGTTTATTCATGATTCATAAGGTGTTTGCAGCATAATTAGTAACCAAGTTATAAACCATTTATACATTTTTACTAAAGATAATCTTATTGTCAGGTGGTTTCTTTTTTGGAATAAACATACCGTCCTGTCTTTAAGTTCTGGAACTGAGAGGAGAAATCTTGTTTCCTCCCTTGTTTTCTCTGGAGGAGAAACCTTGTCTCTCCTGTGTGCAGTGAAATGTAAGGTCTCCTATTTACACAAACCCAGCTCCAGTCATTTCTCTTGGAATGTCAGTAATGGCTGCAAATATGTTTCCTATAGAGATCTGTTTCTGTTGAAGGGCAATGCTCACTTTCACAGATGGTTGATTGTTGGATAAAGAAGGAATGGGGAGAAATTTTGGGAAGAGAGATCCTCTCTGGTCTTTAATGTTTGAATCTGTTTCATCACACCTTGTACTTGACTTTTATTTTAATTTTAATTCTTTTTCTCTTTTTTTTGTTGCAGATGGAGGCATATGTGTTGGTGAGTGGAAACTGGCGGGACCACCCAGGGGACAGTGGCAATTTTAGTTCCCAGCCTGTTTCGAGATTACAGAGCAGAAGTCAGGGCAGCTCACCTTGATAACAGGGTGCTCTCTGGAATAGTACAAGGATAAACAACATGAAAGGAACCTCTTCTTTTCTCATCCCTTCTCTTCTCTTGGTTTTGTTTTTGTCAGCCGGGGGGGGACTGTCAGCCCAACACACACTTACACACACACACATACATACACACACACCCATACACAAACACACAATAACACACCGGGTCTCTCTCTCTTCTGCTAACCGGTCGCCCATTTATTGTCTCTGTTCTGGGATAGTCAGACATTTGTATGGCAAATAACAAGCTGCTGTTTCGTAGGAGACTAAGGGAAGCCCATGTATGATTTATAGCTAGCTGAAAGCATATCAGCGCTAACCTTCCGGTTCCCCACCCACATGCCCCCAGTCACACCTGACGGATATCAGCACTGAAATGAGTACGCTCTCCTAGTCAACTACGTTCATACCTGCAGCTTACCTATCACCTGTGGAAAAGTTGTAAAAATATTTTTACGGTGGTCAGAGACGGGAGCCAGTTCTCTGGGTCAAGTTCAGTTCAAGAATTATTAGTGAGTTAATATTCTCAGTAGTTGACAATGTAATGACTGTAGCAAGAGATTGAAGATGCTTTTCTTCCTAAACTTAAATCTGGACATGTGTAACGATAGTTTCCAACCTTCTGATTTGATCTTTAAGGATCCAAGAGGATCCAGGATGGTCCAGTGGAAGAGTCTTAAATCTATCTGCTGTGGTGAGCCACATCTTCTTCAATGTATATGCATCATCATTGTACAGCACATAGACTCAAATATCATTGCTGTGTGTTTCTAAGTAATACTACCGTGCACTGTAATTATATTCCTTCTTGTTTAAGTGATTTTACGTGTATGGTTAATCCCTATGAAGCTCAGGGGCGTCAAAAAGCATAAACTACATTTCTCTGTCCTACAGGCGTCGTAAACATGAGTTTCCCCCTGTCAGACCAGCCTGTGTTTGGAGAGTGGTTTATCTTTGTGGAGGTGCAGGGCCACACCTATAACAAGTCGTTTGAAGTGCAAAAATATGGTGAGGTTCTGCACACCCATGAGAGTTGTAGTCAGCTTTGAACAGCATTTTTATCAAGAGAACTGTTACTTTTATTAAATGTTTACATAGTAGCTTCTTTAAATCAGCCATGGTCTTTTTGTGTGTATTTTTATTTCTATTAGTAAAATGTAGATACTAGAGGTTTAATGTATTATCTATTTCGTATATCAAAATTGTATAATCAGATATTAAAGCTCCATATGATATTTCCAAAATCAATAAACTTAAACTATAACTTAAGTTAACGGTAAATAGGTTTTTTTCTTTATTTTTATTTTATAAGACAAACTCCTTCAATGAGTGTAGTCGCTAAATTATCTTATTCCACGCTTCACAAACATTAAGTTGAATATATAGTTTAAAAAAAAAAAACTGCTTTTGAAAACTAGCTTCTAAAGTAGCATTCTGTGTTTTTCTCACAGTCATGCCCAAGTTTGAGCTGGTGATTGATCCGCCACACTACATCCGTGATCTGAACTCATGTGAGCAGGCTACCGTCAGGGCCAGGTATGTCAGCCACACGGTTCAGCATAGAATAATTGAAAGAAAAGTTTTGGCCAACCATCGGTTTGATGTGTTATTGTTTAACAGGTACACCTTTGGGAAACCAGTGACAGGGAAGTTGACGGTGAATATGACAGTGAATGGGGTGGGCTACTACCGCCATGAGATGGGCCACCCTGTGATTAAAACCATGGAGGTCAGTTTAGTCATTGCTAGAAACTTTATATTAATGTTCATGTTTATGGAATTATAAGTTAATTCAAGACTGGATTTTACAGAAGAGTTTTGATTGTGTTGTCTGAAAAGGAAATTAAGGCTACAGTTTGCCAACCGCTCAAAATACTATTATTCCGATACATATATTATTCTTAATTATTGTTATGGGGGATATAAAGCCTGGCACTAGAATTAAGTTGCACACGTTTGCAGCCCCAAATCATTCCTCTGCTGTTCTCAGATCAAAGGCTCGGCAAACTTCAGTCTCTGTGTCAAGGACATGATGCCCTTGGATGTAGCTGATCACTTCAGGGGTTCTGTGAGCATTTGGGCATCAGTGACGAGCATTGATGGAGGCAAGCAGACCACATTTGACGATTCAACACCCGTCCATAAGCAGCTCATTGACGTCAAGTACTCTAAGGACACAAGGAAACAGTTCAAGCCCGGTCTGCCTTACAAAGGGAAGGTGAGAAATGCTACTGCAAATACATAACCCGTTACCCGTAAAAGGATCAGATTGTGAGAAGTAGCAACACCTGTTCCTTATCACATGTTCAAAACGTGTTGATAGTGCTAAAAGTACTGAAAATATCAGCACTAGGTTCAAGAAGAAAAACATTGTCTCATTTTGTGCTCCAAAGACTTTCTTTCTTTCTTCTGTTGTATCAATGAAGATATTTAGTATAAGTAAATATTGTATTTAGTAACAATAAGGGAAGGACTCGCACACAAGACAAAAAAATAAACTCAGCTAAATTTCTAAAAGTTTTTTGCCTTACTCTGGTTTACCACAAACATAGTATTTAGACATAGACATCTCTGCTAAATACTGTTCTAAAGAAACTAAACATATACATTTATCACATCTATAGAAATATTATTTGTACATATTTAACTTTTTGTTTGCTTATTATAATTCCCACTAACTGTTAACCCTTTTAGATTGAGATGACCTACCCAGATGGAAGCCCAGCTGATGGTGTCAGGGTGCGAGTGAAAGCAGAGTTGACCACCAAGGACAACGTGTATACCAGCGAACTGGTATCCAAGGATGGCCAGGCTACCTTTGAGATCCCCTCTATCCCTACTGCTGCCCAGTATGTCTGGTTAGAGGTAAATGGTTGTAGTATCAACAATTAAAAGGGTAATTTAAGAAAATCACATGAGATGTTTGAGTCTTATTTCTTATTTGACTTAGACCAAGGTGACCTCCATTGATGGAAAAACAGTAGGAGACCAGTACCTGCCCAGCTACCTGTCCATCAGCAGCTGGTACTCTCCCAGCAGATGTCACATCCAGATTCAGAGCCCCACTCCGCTCAAGGTAGCGCTGCCTTCTTCCTTGACCACTTTTCCAAGCCAAACCCGTCGACTGTGGTGCCACTCGCACATGATTATTTTTGCTTCATTGTGTTTTTATCCTCGTTCTGTGAGCTTAGGTTGGCCAAGAAGCAGAAGTTGCTCTCAAATCAACCTGTCCCTGTAACTTCACCCTGCACTACGAGGTGACATCCAGGGGGAACATTATCCTATCAGGCCAACAACTGGCCAACCAGACAGCCTCACATAGAGAAAAAAGAGCGACGGTCACCTTTGAAAAGAACATCCACACCACACAAATGCCTCCTTCTGCCACAGGTTCGTTCACATTCCCTGGATTTTAAAGGATTTAATATGGCGTGAAAACCCTTGGAGAACTGTTTTTTCTTCTGTCCTCTTAGAACAGCCATTGTATGTCTGTGTGCTGCAAAGTTAAAAGAAGTGACACTTTTTTATCCCTCAGCAGGTGGCAGTTAGTGGCACGTTTTTATCAAAATAGTAAAACAAGCTTCTGCTTCTTTACAAAACAGTATGCTAACATCTTTATCACAAGCTCCTTAAACATCTGCTTAAGTCCTCACCAATCTTTTCCCTTTGCTGTGATTCTTCTTGGTGCTTCAGGCTCCTCTTCCCGGCCTGAGATGGACAGCTGTGTGTCATACCTACGTTTCCCAGTTAGCCACAGCATGGCACCCTTCAGTCGACTACTTGTTTACTACGTGAGGGAAAACGGCGAAGGCGTCACCGACAGCCTCCAAATCCCTATTAAACCCAAGTTTGAGAATCAGGTTTGCATTATCTTGAAACAAGAGTCTTCACAGTTTCAGGAAAAAGCTTTTAATCCGTTACACTCCTTATTATCCCTTTTAACAGACATACAACTTGTGATAACTGGAATTTGTCTAAATATTGATGTTTGATAAAAATGAGTAATTCTAAAATAGTTTTAATATGATACAATTAATAAATACTCGGTCCAGTCTTTGTAAACCTTTTGGAGTGAAGCCAAGGTATCCATGCACAAGCATGCTCCTCAGTGTAATGTGTGTAAACAAACAGCTGTGTTGGCCGGGGACAGCTCCCCAGTTCCTGTCTGCATTAGTTGCTGTTAACTCCCTGAAGTATTTACAGCTCCCTGGTATGCCATTACCACACTCTGCGTGTGCGTGTGTTGGAGGAGGGGGTTGTGAGGGCATGATTAGACAGAAGCCATGCAGGCTGCTGGCAGATGAGTGGGGTCATGACAGGAGAGGATGACAGGTTACAAAGTGGTGAAAGGAGGGTAGCAGAACTGATTAAAATGGCCAATTTGTGACTGCGCGCAGCTGAAAAACTGTTTTGATGTTTGTAAGTTTATAGCGGACCCTCACATGCCTCCTTCTTTAAAAGCCTGTGTTTTTCTACTCTGTCATCATGTCTCCCACCACATTTGACTGTTTCACTGCCACTATATATGTTAACACTGCATTGGTTAATCGATTGACAGAAAATCTATCAACGATCGTTTTAATGATTCATTTATGGTATATGTCGTTTATCATGAAGAACAATCCAAAGTTCTGGTTTCAGCTTTTCAGTGTGAGGATTTGTTTGATATATATGGATTGTATGGGGATTGGTTGTTAATCTTTAACACCAACTAAAGGTTAAAGGCTAAAGGTTTAACACATGATGTCATTATCAAAGGAACTTGTTGTGTCAATGCATGCAGGTCCATAGAAATGCTCTAGTTCTGATTTACCTATCATCTTTTTGGTTGTTTTCCAGGTGTCTGTTTCTCTGTCAGCCAATGACACAATGCCGGGGGACACCGTGACACTGCGTGTTCAGGGAGAAAAGGGCTCCTGTGTTTGTGTGGCCACTGTGGATAAGAGCATGTATCTACTAAAGCCTGACTTTCAGCTCAGTCCGGACAAGGTTGGCCTAAAGTTAAGAGTGATCATTCACTGATTGTCTACTGTTTGATATTCCGTAAGCAAAGGAGAGAAGAAAATCTAGAAAAAAGGGATGTTTCAATTTATAAAAAAAAAAATCTCACTACTACTTTCCAAAAGTGTTTGCTTAGTTGAAAATTGAGATTATGACTGTGTCTTTGAATATAGTTCAGTGTATCTAAAGTTTAACTGCTTTTGACTTCACTGATAGATCATTTTTTTCTTGTGTTTACTCTGTGGAGGTGTTCAAAGAGCTGGCAGACTTTGACGTTTCCGATGCCTTCGGCGTTCCTAAAGATGACGGACATTTCTGGTGGCCTGGGCTGTCGTCAAAGAGACGAAGGCGGTCGTCTGTGTTCCCGTGGCACTGGGACATCACCAAGGATGCGCGCTTTGCTTTCACAGTGAGAACACACACTAGATTAAAAACCCACAGTGATGGTACGGGGATGAAAAAAATGTAAATCTTTGTCTATGTGTATGCTTTTATTTCTTTTTATGTTTAACCCAGGAAACAGGGCTGGTTGTGATGACAGATATGGTGAGTCTAAACCACCGGCAGAGTGGAGGCATGTATACAGATGAGGCCGTTCCTGCCTTCCAGCCGCACAGCTCAACTTTAGTCGCTGCAATGAACACTCGACCCATTACCAGGTAGAGGACAGAGTTCAGAGAGCTGGAACTGAACCAGCCACACAAATGTTACATGCCACAAAATGCAAATATATATCTGTTCAAGTGTGGAGTGGCTCTTCAAATGATTTTCTTGACTATTATTAAAAGCTCAAAATGTATGTAGTATGAATGTTTGACAAAGGTTACTTTTTGTCTGTCTTTTGATCAGATCATTTCATTCACGGTCATGAACATAACTGCTTAATATACTATTAAAAAATATCATTAAAAAGCATCTCTCACAAGTTTTGGAACATTTTTAATTGATAGTGGAAAAATGATTGAACATTTCCTCCATGATGACCCAAACATGTTCAACAAAATAAAGGTTAACAACAGACTGGTGACTAGAAGACTTCTTTACATGAAGACCAAGTACTGATTGGACCTCAAGCCGACCCTTAGCATTTAGCTGATCTTTATTTTTCCAATTCAATAACCTATCTGAGCGGTGGAACCATTTTGTTCTCTGTTAAAGGATGTTTGGTGAAGCATGAAATGTACTCATCCAAGAGGAGTCAGTCCAAGTCTATAAAATAATTCAATATGCAATAAAATGTATTTAAATTTTGCATAAATTACTAAAAAATTACAGTAATGCATCGCCCTTGTCTGTCTGTATAGGTTAAAACTATGACCTTTATGTGTCAGGATAGCCTCTAACCATTAAGGATCCCTGTTTATTACTCTTTAATTACCTTTTAAATGTTTGTATCAAAGCATATCCAGGATTGGACATAGATTCTTTTGTCTTTTTACTATATCACTTACTTGCAAAAACAGACCAAATCTCAGTATAACTCATGCTTGAGTTGAACAAGATTTCCACAACGTCATGAAAGGGAGACTTGTGTTTGTCAGTTTGTCCATCTTTCTGCATTCCTTATTGCCACAAGCACTTCTCAGTTGGGGGATGAACATTTAACACATGGCATAGCTCAGCGAACGTCAACATGGAATTCAGAATCATACATTTTCCAATTATGGTATTGTTTTATAATAAGCAGCTGAAGCCTTTACATTGATGTCATGTTGTGTTTGTTTTGCAGGGCTGAGACGCGTAGGCGTACTTATTTCCCAGAAACTTGGGTGTGGCACTGCCTCAATGTCAGGTATTAAAACATTTGCGGAAATATTTGACTTGTATGTGTTAATGTGTGCGCTACATGCCTAAGACTATATAAACGTGCCGTATTGTCTACACTTACATTAGATCTAGTCACAATCTAAAGTATTTAGAGGAGCATAGAGATGAAGTGGAGGAGAGAGTTGTCAGGATGAAACAGGAGACAAGAGTGTGACAAAACTGGAAGCTAAAATGAGGAACAAACATAAAAATGTAGGTCTCAAGAAGATCAAAGAAAAAAAAGAAGGATAAGCAAGGAAGTAAGGATTAGAAAGGAAAGGAAGTATGGCAGAGAGTTGAGAGGAAAGGTCCAAGTCAAGTCTGTGTGCGAGAAGACGGATGTTCCATCACTCCAGCAGCATCCAGAATTTCTCTCCATTGGGTGTGAAAGTGCCTCATTTAAACTGGGCGATCTTGGAACTGACAGTCACTCTCTCAACAACTCCTTCCATTCATCTTCATCCAATATAAATTAACTGCCCATAGATTTCCATATGCTTGATTCCTTTGGATGGGACTTGGGTTCTGCCTAATTTCCTATGAGGTCCAAAGCACTGATTTCCTTACAGGTCTATTAAAGTGGACTTTGGGCAACTTTGCTTAAGAGGAAGGACATATCTGCAGTTTTTCCAAGTTTATAATACCCTGTGACAGTTAGCCAACACCAACATGAAATATGTGTCGCCAACAATGATCTCAGTGCAAGATTGGGTCAGCACCTGACAGTACCTCACACCTATCCATTTTAGAGTATTTAATAGAGTTACATTGGTACAGGTGTTGGTGTTGACACAGGTGGTTGTTAAAATGTTTTTACTTGAGTGAGCAATTAAGCTTGCCACTCAGATTGTGTCTCAATTTACAGCTCTGAGACTGGGGAGGCTGAGCTGAAATTGGATGTGCCAGATTCCATCACCACATGGGTGACAGAGGCTGTCGGCCTATCAGAGGAGAAGGGGCTGGGCTTGGCCAAGAGAGCTGAGCTTCGTACCTTCAAGCCCTTCTTCGTGGACTTCACGTTGCCCTACAGCTTAATCAGGGGAGAGCAAACCAAAGCTCCTCTCACTGTCTACAACTACCTGCCAAACTGTGCAGAGGTAAGATGAAGTATGAGAGGGCAGATGGAGAGGAAACAAACCAACAGTTATTCTTATGCAGTGCAAACTTTACAATATTCACCTCAACCATACTGGCAAGAATGACACCCCTTTTCTACCTAAAAGGCAATTTAAAACAAGCAAACACATAAGTAAATAGATTAATTAATTAATTAATTAATTTAAAGTCTATGCTCGGTTTTTGTATGTTTTGGCCCATTTGCTACAATGTATGTGCATTTAGGGTTAGCTATTTTACAAAAAATTTCTTTCAGATTATTTGCAGGAATGACTGAACCAGATTACTCTGGATGAATGATTTTGGGAGCATGAAACACCCCAATGAATCTTAAAGCGATGGAAGTCTGTGTTCCATAAGCAGCCGAAACTGTCAGCCAAGTAGTGTTGGGTTGAGTTTTTTGTCTTGTTGGCTCATAGGCCATTTCAGTCCCTACTGCGATGTATCATCGTCCAACCCTTTTTTTTTTCTGACTGGAAGCCTGCGGTGTTACTATGTCAGCTGTTGATTATGTTATGTTGATTATGAGCTGTGATGTCAGTAGCTACAGCTGAACGGTAAAATATCTATTGTTTATAATCATATGATTGCGAAATGATTGAACGTGAATTTGCTTTGACTGGTGTTAGGATGAAACGGAAAAACAAAACAAAATGAAAAGTAAACTGATTGGCACCTAGATTGCAGTCTACCAGTTGAAGAGGTTGCCCACATTGACGCTGTGATGCAAGAGGTTTTTATTTAAACAGGAAACTCTGTGAAGCAACCTGATGTAATGGTTAAGATGGTCAGTGCTCTTGCAGATAGCCCTACTTTCAATCTTACCATTGTGATTTTTTTTTGTTCTATTATTTTGATGAGGTTTTGCTACTTTTAGGTTTAGGTAAGGTTTGCGGTTATTGTTCCAGGTAAAATTGACATTATTTTCTCTGGAGCTAGTGTGGCTCTTGCTGCTGCACTGAAATTTAAGGTTCACCCACCTACCAACCCTTGACCGTATGGTATAATAAAGTCTTAAATTTTACACTTAAGTGAAAAGAACCCACGGAGAGTGGGTAAAGAAAAAATGTTTCTATTACTGGCAGCATAGAATACAAGCTGTCTGGACTGTGGAGTAATCGATGCGTTGTTTTATACAATCCTCTCTCTCTTTGCATATCCATCAATTCATTATGTGCTTAAACATGCAAACCACTATGACTATACGGTTTACTCTTATTAGTACATTCATCAAATCAGGAATAAAGTCCAAACATTGTGATAATCAGGGCCTGTTTCTGGAGTAACTGCAGGTACACTGATATTACAGGAAGCACATGTTTGTAATGTGGAGATTAGCCCAGATGTGTGTTTTAGAGCTCACTTTGAGTAACCCCCTAAGCCTTGTCTTGGCCATAAATGCGTCCATCCTGTGCTCTACATGGATGACATCATGATGTTTGCAGATTAGTCCGTTCAATGGCCTGTGCGTGTGCTGCCCTGATGTCATTTTGAGTGAATATGCAAACCAGAGTAACCTTTCCTTTGATGCCCACCCAGTAACATGTGATTCCTATAGTGTCTGCACTGTTATCTACAGCTTGTGGCATGTGTACAGAAAGCAATAAAAACATCCCTTTGCATTACTGAACCCTCTGTAAAAATTGGAACATGGTTTGGTCTTAATCCTTCAGGGAGACTGAGAAGCATGAGTCAGTCAGCATGGAAAATTCACAATGTGATTTAAAAATTCTCCCTTGCTTTCAAGCTTTGAAGAGAACACGCTATATGCGGGAGGGGCGTGCTGGCTGAAATTATGTCACGGAGGTCCGTCATTGGAAATCAATTGCATCTGATTTTTCTCTGCTTTCCTGTCATCTCGTCTTGCAGGTTCATGTCAAAGTCTCAGTTCCAAAAGGCATAAAGTTTGTTGGCCACACTGGAAAGCACCATCTTACCAGAAAGAAGTGTGTTGCCCCTGGAGAGACTACACCTACGTCCATTGTTTTGTCTTTCACTGAACTGGGGTCAGCAAACATCACAGGTACCATGCAAGTGGGATGGAAGGGTTTTAACATTACCTGTTCTGATGAGATTTGTTTTTTAAGAGACATTTTCAGGTTATATCATATATTTCATCACTACTTTACACTTTTGATTGTCCTGAGAGGTGAATCTACTCCAGACACACATTTTTTGTATTTGGTCAGTTTAATAGATACAAGTTGTATTGGTAAAAAATTGCAACACAGCAATTTCATTTTAACACAATGTTATATTACCATAAAAAATAAGATCAACTATTTCTAGGATATACAATGGACCACATGGCCTTTATTTCCGTCTGGTTTTAATGCACATGTAAACAATAGAGATTTGATTGTGCCGTATCATGGAAGTAGTGTTATATGAATTCTCAGCTGCCTTTTTCCTGGATGTCAGTGCCCTCAGTGTTATGCTTTATGAAATGACAAGCCTTTGACTCGGGAGACCTCTTCTGGCCATGGACCTGAGCTGTGTGTGATCTGCTCACCCACCCAGAGGTACAAACGGTCCCCTCCAGAGCGCATGTGGGAACAAAGCAGGCCGACAGTGGGGGAGCAACCAGAGCTGTGCTGTGACTCTCAGTGGCATGTTGATGAGTTTGCAGGTCACTAGTGGTCAATGGGCCCCCCATGGCCCCACTCTTAGTTCCCTGGCCCCTTGTGTTTCCCTCTCAGTACACATATACAAAGAGATGACACTGGCACACGGCCACATTTCCAATGTGCTCCCCGGCAAGAGAACTGGGAGTCCTCTTACATTTGCACGTTTTTCCTGTGGACTATATGTTAATTTCCACATCTGACTTTAGAGATATGACCTTTTCCAGGTGTAACAGGTTTTTATGGCTTACAAAACGATTAAGCTTAACTTGCTTAGTTTCCTCAGATCATGGCAGCGTTATTAACAAACAATATAATACAGTAATCATAATCTGCAATAAGTCTAAGATGTGCTTTGTAATGGTGATAGAAAACATTTTGAAATGTCACGGATATCAAGTAACTCTGGGTTCATCGGGCTCAGGCCCTCTGGTCACGACATGACAGTCTTGTCCTCACCCAAACCTAGTGGCACCAACCCTAATATTAGCCTTTTATAGCATAGAGATATGAACAATAGCTCAAATCTAAATGTCCTCTGACTGGATAAAACTAATAACATTTGGGGTTCTGTAGGGCACCTCTGCTAGTTCTTCAAGATCTATAGGGACTGACATCCTTTTGGCAATACTCTGAAAATCTTATTGACCAAAATTTCTCAACCGTTTTCAGTCAGCCGCCTGTACACGTTTTTAAAATTTTGAGTCACCCCAGTCTACCATGTATTAAAAATTGTACACTCTGTATCTCTGGTGGACAAATCAGGCAGGCACACACACCATCAGACAATGCATGGTTACTAGGAAAGGGGGATAAATGTGACTTACTATCAATGGCAAACCCAAGCCTAGGAGGATGAAAGGCAAACATGGAGCTCCTGGTTTGGAGCACTTATTCGCGCCCTGAAATCTTTATTGATTTAAGTTAGTCTGTCAAAGTTTGTGTCAGTTTGTACAAATTTGGCATTGAGAAATGTTCGCAGCTGTGGTGGCGCTACTTGGTACTCCTCCAATTATATCCCAAACCTGTCCAAAGCCATGTCTTTGAATATTATTTTTCAAGTGCAGTATTTCCTGATCTCTGCCAGTTGCTCCTGTGCCAGCAGTGTCGAATCTATGTTTTATACTCTTGCACACTTCATTACACTTCACTTCCGCTTTTTGATTTGGAGTTGACTTTAAAATATTCAGCACCTCTACCAAGTATTGACAGATGATTTTTTGTTTAAGTTTGTATGGAACCATTGCTTGCTTTGACAATTTCATACCAAATACCGGACAAAAGATGGACCAAGTAGCTGTCACCATACGTCCACTCTCTTGCTGCTGGCCTCTACTACCCTTGCAACCTTTATAGTAGTATGTGATGAAGATGATGGCTCGGATTTAGAGTTATAAGAAAAAAAACAAAAACGAATGCTCTGACTCTCTCATATGCACACCCTCGTAATCCATCCGACATACACTTCATAAAAGTTGTAGCAGGTGGTATTTCGTAGTTATGCCAGGTACCAGCCGTACACTAGCCATGTGTTGGCATTCTGCCTTGGGAAAAGGGGCAAGTGATTTTCAATATTTGATGAGTTAAGAGGCATGTAACATTTTTCCACATCACCCCAAAATGTTGCCTGGTTGAGAGTGGTGGTTCTCAAAAACCAAAATGGAAAATATTGAGCTGTTACATAATTAAAAGAAGAAAAACTGATCCTGTTCTTTGATGTCCTGTTAGCTCGTGCTATTGCCTACAGTGAACCAAACTGCTGCTCAGAAGGACTCCACACGGGAAAAACAGGCAATGACATGGAGGAAAAAAGGACTCCAATCGGCCTGGACTACATCCGTAGGACTGTCCAGGTGGAGGTAAGGGGGCTATTGATATAGTCTTGCTTTATAGATTTTTATTTTTTTATATAACTGAAAAAATATTAACATATTAAAGTGAACAAATAATATTTAATGACATTTTAGACCAGAAGAAAATTTTTTTAAACTTTAACCACTTAATTTTTAATTTGATTACTTTTCTGTTAACATTTTAATTGTGATTCAGTTTGAAATTATTATCAAAATGAAGACTGTAAGGTTGTTTTCTTTTTTCTTTTGTCTCTTGGTCTTAATTGAACATTTCTTAGTTACTTGGTCCATGTTCATATTACTACGACCAGAGGAACCGAAGACTCTCTCTGATGATTGTTATAAAATCACCATATGCGAACAAAAAAAGTTACGGCCCAACAGCTGAATGCAAGGAATGACAAAAAACTGCAGTCAAGAGTAACGGATTTGACTGTGTCAGCTCCAAAACAAAACACGCACCTTTATAAAAAGGGATAATAGGCTGTTTATGGTCCAGGAAGTATTTGTTGTAATTTTAATACAATTTGCATTTAATATAGTAAGTAAGTTTTTGTTGAACATTTACTTAATGCCTTTTATAAAGCATTTACCAACAGTTTGACTATCACTCATGTTGTGTAAAGGCTTACTTCAACATGAGGTCAGATTATTGTTGAGATGAACTTTCACTGCATTTTCAAATTTTTTCTTCCTTTTTCTTTCTTATTTGTTTTACTCTTGTTCTCTTCCTGTCATTCTCCCTGTAGCCAGAAGGCCTGCCCAGAGAATACACCTACAGTGTTTTCTTTTGTCCCAATGGTCAGTGCAGACACACTCTCTTGATATAATATTTCAATAGGCCAATAGGAGATGGTTTCATATCCATATCCTGTCCCTATTCACACTCCTTTGATTAATGTATGTATGTTTGTGTTGAATGTTCTTTAAAAAAAGTTCACTGTATTTGTGATATTTCCATTTTCAGAGAGAATCCACATTTCCACCCCCAACAAGTATGAGTACCAGTACATGAAAAAGCCAGCCAGGATGAACCAGTTCCAGGTGGCAGTGAAGACACACAACGATGCCCATTTTGCCCTCTCTCCCAGTCCCAATGACAGTGCAGAAATGGTAGAGATTGTTCTTGGAGGTAGACAAAACACTCGGTCCTGGATCTCCATGGGTAAAATGGGCGAACCCCTGGTCAGTGTCGCCACGCCAGGCATCCTCTCCTGGGACGAATTCCGCAGCTTCTGGATCAGCTGGAAGGGAGGCTTTGTCCAGGTAAGGAAATAGTAAACAAGGCAACCAAAGATGTCAGACTTCCATCTCCAGTCGATAACTGGATGAATGTATTTGTAGGTTTAATGTAAGGGATTTGACTAGTTGAGCCGTCAAACAGAAGATCACATAGATCAATCATATATCCTGCAATAATAAGAACAGCAGCTTTTCTAACAAAAGTTAAATGGATGCCTCCAACAGAATGTAAAAAGAAAACTCTACAGGCTATTGGGTTGGTGTGTTGGGAGCAGTGTTGCCGCACTTACTGGCATTCCTTCCTTAAAGGTCACGCTTAACAGGCTGATGTCTGTGAGATCACCTAATGATCCAAGACCTGGTGCTTTCATGGCTTGCTCTTGTTGGCCCCCCCATAGTCCCCAAGCCTTGCAACATTCACCAGAGACGGTAGTTAAAAGGTTGATGTCATTACCCATGGTGCACTGGTACCAAATAGGGACGGTGCTCTACACGTATCTGTATGTGATTGTGTTTTGGAGGTTGGTGAATCAGAGTGGCATCACTGGCAGCGATGTCTGGGGTTGCTAGTGCTCATATTCGGGAGTAAACAAAGCGGGTTCTCTTTGTTCGCTGAATTTATGAGGTTTACTTGTTTACTGCAATCTATTTGAAAACTGTCATATTTGTATTCTGAGCCATAGAAAAGTTTAGCATGACCAAAAAAAAACAACACAAACAAATGCAAAATAAAAGTTGCAATATTTATTCCACATGCACATTCCTCCAGAAGAGTTAAACTTCTTCCTGCCGACATTATTCTCTCCAGTTTGGCCATGGTCTGCATCCATCCAATGAATCAGTCATCCTCCGATGGGCGTTGGGCAATACGCAATTTTCTGGACAGGTTTGACTATTTTACAGAACTTACACTCCAATTAAATAAGAGTATGAGTTGTTTATTTGATGTCATTTATAATATTATGTTTGTCCACCCAGGTACGTCACATAGGCTTCTCAACAGGCTGGGGCTCAGTTGGGGAGTTTAAGATCTGGAGGAAGGAGGACTCTGATGAGAATCATAATGAGGCCTTCACTTTGGGGGTCCCACACAACATGGTTCCTGGATCTGAGAGAGCCACTGCTTTTATGATTGGTAAGCACTCTCTTTGTGTGAAGGCCTTGTGTGTTCATGTGTATAAGAGACTTTTTCCTCTCCACTGTTTCCATCATACTGGTATATATTAGATCTGAAGAGAACTAAAGTAGAATTTGCTCTATCCCTGTGTGTGTTTGTGTGTGTGTGTGTGTGTGTGCGTGTGTGTGCGTGTGTGTGTGTGCCTCTGTCAGGGGATGTGATGGGTCCAACTCTTAATAACCTGGACAAACTGTTGCGGCTGCCTTTTGGCTGTGGGGAGCAGAACATGATCCACTTTGCCCCCAACGTTTTTGTTCTCAAGTATCTGCAGAAAACCAGACAGCTCAGCCCGGAGGTGGAAAATGAAGCAACCGACTACCTGTTGCAAGGTAAAGAAAACAAAACCCATAGTTTATTTTATTAGACCAAATGTTGAATGCAAACATATCCCCATAGATTAAAGATGGCAACCTCACTTAGATTTGAAATACTGCTGTTATGATTTGTAAGAAGTTTTACACAAATGTGTCGAGGAAATAAGTGTTTCCATTTTCAACACTTTACTATTGATTACTTTGATTTTTTATAGATGTCTTTTCATAATTTGTTCCCCTGATGTCAGCTGTGATCCCACAATAGATTCTTAGATGGAGGATCATCAGCGGTACTACAATTCCTCCTGATTTGGACCTCAGATAACTGATGACTCATTCATTTTCACCCAAAGTACTGCATTCCCCAAATCATTCTGACCTATCCACTTACCCCCCACCCACAATTAAACCTCCAATTATGACCAGTTATTGTTGGGTTTCTTGGAAACTACTGGAGTGAAATTTAACTTGGATAGAGCTTTTTGTTTGTGGAACTGTTGGTTTTTTGACAAGAGGAGCTTTGGTATGGCTGGCACTTAATAATCTGGCACGTGGATTGGAACATGAAGCGAGATGTTGTAACTCAGAGTGACCCTGACTAATCTTTGCTCCCTCACCTCTGTTTTCTCCACTTGTCCTAACAAAGACTCTCTCACATTCAATAATGTTCATTGTGCTTAACCAGGGAGAGCCCATTCTCCAGATGTATTTAAATCTAGGGCAGAGTTATGCCTACCAGCCTGAGACTGGAAACAGCATTAAGACTGACGCTGAGGTGGCAGAATGGACTAATCTCAAAGAGACAGCATTTTTGTACTATGAGCCAGCTGAGTCTTAGTCTAATTTAAAGGCTTAACATCAATTACAACTTTAGGATTTCAACAGAATTCTAAGTGGACACTTTGGTCTTTTCGTGAAGTCATTAAAAATGAAAATATGTAAATGGGGCCATTTGTCTGTATGGGAGCAAACATACGGTGAGTTCCACATTGAGCAATTAACTGTTTGATACAAAACACAGCATGTTCATTGTCATTTGTCCAAGATCAACAGGGGCATGTCCAACCCATTGGTATTTTTGTACACATATGCACATGCAGACCGCTCTGCACATAGGAAGTTCACTTTTCCTAACATCATTTATGTGCAGCTCATGCCACCCCTTTTCCCAACTTTTCACCATGTGCACTGTATGAAAATAACAAACGAACGGCCAAAGAGCATTTTAAGGTCATGGAAATAACACATGTCGGAGTGCTGCTGTTGCCAGTCCTTGCAACAACTATAAAGTGTCTTCCAGAGTTCAGTTTAACCTCCTGGTTTCCTGTTCGAACCGCAAACACTATGGCACTTTTCTTGAACAGAAAACACAATCTACTTAGATATCACCTTGCTGTTATGACATCATTAGTTCAGCTCCTGCATTTGGAGTGCACATGTCTTATGTCAGGATCCTATTGGATTCCTTTTTTTAATGTTCTTGCAGACTTGACTGACTCTCTACAACCTGAGAATGTATTTAATAATGTCGAGGGGCTTCTCTTACTGAAAATGCTCTCCTGTCACATCACCTATTGTTAATTCTTCCCCAGGCTACCAGAGACAACTGACCTACAAACGGCAGGATGGATCTTATAGTGCCTTCGGAGAAAGGGATTCCTCTGGCAGTATGTGGTAAGTCATTGTAGGTGTAGCTGTTCAAGTTTACACTTCTCATACCAGCCAAACTATGCTTAGCTGTAGCCACATTCCTCAGCTTTGATTGGAACATAGTTTGTTCGCCCAAAGCAATGGAGTTTTTTTTCAGTATCTCAGTATGCTATGCTGAAATTAATCTATTCCTATTGATGTGTTTAGATTATGGTGACTGTTTATTATCTTTACGATCCCTGGGGCAGGGGGGCAGACGGAACCATCTCATGGTATTTATAAAACTGAAATCAATGCTCCCAATGGGGAGCTCCCCTGCTTGCATTTTGAGGCCCGGGCACAATGTGCAAACCTCTGGCTGATTTACGAGCTGAGGTGGGTATTGTGACATTTATTAGTGCTAGCACTGTGAAAATAAAGGACAGAGAATTATAGAATTTATATATATATATCATTTTATATATAATAATTAGATCCCAGAGGAAGAAAAATTGTCAAGATTATTTTTTCTATTAATCAGGATTCATATTCTTGGACACATGCAGCTTTGGCCCCAAACAGATGAGCTCAGAAAGCCACTATGGGGACAGGTTGTTAAGTTGTAGGGAGCAGTGTCAACAAATGACTCTCTGCTCTTTTTAATATGGTCTAGAATATGGTGGAGCACGTCTCTTAATGAGTCACTACCTGTGTGTAATTGCTAACATCAAGCTGCTATGGAAACCTTGAACCCTTCCTGTGATGACTGCTAGAGGATATGGGGATGTAACAAGCGGCGGTTTTGAGTTTTCCTTGGCGGCTAGGACTACATGTGTGGGTTGTGAGCACAACTTAGATGGCAAAACCATCAGTGGACCTGCATCAGACACTTTATGAATCCATCAGCAACAAGTTTACATCCAAAACAAGCATAGCTTTTGCTTTAGTTCCAGAGTTCACGTGTGGAGCAGTGCATTTACTGCCTACTTAAAAGTGCCCTTAATTTAGTGCTAATGTATTCCAGCTTGTATAATGTACCTTAGTGAGAGGATCAGATGAAAAGACTGAAGTGCTGGCTGCAGTGGTTTGGGGCACAGCTGGCAATCTTTTTTTACCAAGTCTATTCACACTGTACAGAATGAGCTGAAACTTCACCGTCTAAATGTAATCCAAAGCATGGGAGGCACTGACGAGGAATAATAGGGTTGATGTTTTTAATCCCTGTCCTGACGTTGGGTTGAATGAGATCCACCTGCTGCGTTGCAAACACAGCAATACGGACTTAAGACATGCCTATTTCTTTTATTGCCATATGTGTGAGGACCTTCAACTTTCATTCCCTAACCACTGACACTAAGTCATATCTACATGCCTGACCCTGATCTTAATTGAACAAATCTTAAATCCTAAATCGAAGCATAAATTTGCCCAACTATTGAATTTTGCAATGTCATGTCTTCTTTAATCATCATCCACAAGCCTAATGAAGTTTTTGCTCATGCATACGACATCCCACCCCCCTATTTTAACAGTAGACATCAACCTTGCTGCTTACCCCCTGTTTGACATCTCATACACAATATAACATCGGATAAACCTGGACTTTCTCCCAAGTTTAGGTAAAAGCCCTCACATTTACATGAATGTGTCCATTATAGCTAACAGAGTAAGCTGTAGCTGTGGTTGCAGCTAAACTGCTGGATTACTTCTAACACATTTTGCCAAAGCGGGCTTTCAACTTATATAATTATTTTCAAGAGCAAGATATTTTCTTTTTCATTTTCTCTGACAATCTCATTCCTTGGCTCTGCATGTTGAGACTGGCATGGCATTTTTGTCTGCCCAAACACTGATAATCCAGCATTAGCAGTGTTGGGGGCTGAATACCAGAGATTGACAGGACTGATATCGTATATTTGCAGTCCTGTGCTTAACTGGCATAGAGGTATTTATTCTTAAAGGTAAAGCCATATATAGTCTTGATGTTCACCGTATATGAAGTCAGGCACGCTCTTCACAAAGGTATCAATCACAAAATTCTGCCAAAAAAGTCCATTAAATAGAGAATAAAAAAGATAGTAGCAATTGGAAATAAAGAATGATCTACCAAAGCCACACATTTGCGAGCATTTTACCTGTCAACTTCAGATTTATCTTGGCTGGGGACAGGGTGACCCCAACAACTGGTTGACTGGTGGAAATCCGCCTAATGTTTCCTTCCTTTCCCAAATTTAATAAAATGTACACTTACTTCATGATAGCAGGCTGTTCTTTTCCTGAGCATCCCCCCCGAGTGTTCTGTCTTGTACTACACTCTCACTTAGTTACTTATGTGGATCAGCGTTGCAACAGTGGTTCAATTAATTGATTAGTGGATCAGACTCCCATCTTCAATTATTTGTTGTTTTCTGGTTCCAGTTCAGTCACTTCAGGAAGTTGTTTTCTTACACTTGCAACAGGTCACATAAATTCAAGCAATCCCTGTATAAAATCTGTGTAATTTCATCCATATCACTGCAAATTATATGTAAATTTGACTGACGGTGACACCACAAGGGGTTCTGTACACCGAGCACACAGCTTCCTCTTGGGACTCCCTGTTTCTTGAATGTAAGGATTTGCTTTGGGTTTGTTCATTTGAAGACTGGTAAAACTGGTTTTATTGTAATATATTATTGAAAACACTATTAATGGATTAGTCTTGAGAATATTCATGAGCCCGACAAGAGCATGAGTAATTTCAGTTTTTCAGTTTTTTTCGCTCTATTGTAAAGCGCTGACCTCATCCTTTAACTCAGTAGTGATCAGGGACCAACGACTGCAGCCTTAGAACACAACTGGGAGGTCTGTTGTTTATGGATGAAAGTGTATTTATTAGTTCAGCCGTGTCCCTCAACATTGACATTGGCATTTCTCTGTGGATCCCTCGGTCCTTCTCCATCATGGTCCTAGATCCACGGCTCATAAACAATCAGTTGCACTCCCAGGCCAGACACATTCACAACTTTTGTCCACGTCTTCAGTGTTTGTATTTGGTGTGACTTTCGTTTTGGGAATCACCAACATATTGAAAGATGCATGTGCTTGGCCGGTTTGAAATATGACTTTGTCAAAAGCAACATTACTGCATCACACAGTGGAGCTCTACTTCCTATTCCTATTCCAGTTCCTCTTAGCTTTCTATGTCTAACAGTCCTTTCTCCCTCTATCTCTGACCTAGATGTCCTTCCATCTAAGGTACATTCCTTTCAATAAGGGCCCCTATCCCTCCGTTGACAGATTTGAAGTGTGTGACTTGTTAAGAAACTTCTCACTCGGTTAAAAAAAAGGGATAGCCGTCAAACTTTTGATATTTAAATAGTTTCACAGGATTTGCCAGAACCGTTTGTCCAGGATCACAAACACCTTTTTTGTCTTATATCTTTCTGCCTTCCTTCCCCCTCACCCACCTTTATCTACCTGACCCTGTCCACCTCCGTCTCATCTCTTCCTAGGTTGACAGCATTTGTGCTGAAATCCTTTGCGCAGTCTCAGAGTTTCATCTTCATTGACCCAGAGGAACTGCGAGTAGCCAAGTCGTGGCTGATCAAAAATCAACGAGACGATGGCTCCTTCCCCGCCATGGGGCGCATCCTTAACAAAGACCTGCAGGTAGGCTTTTGTCGAAGTTAGAGCGGCGTAGGGGTGGAGGGAAGAGCAGAGACAAACATCAATGCACCATTATTTTGTTAATTTTACAGTATACATGGATGACGCATAACATTATAACCATCGCCAGGTGAAGTCTAAATAACATTGATTATATTGATGGTGGGTGGGATATGATAAGCAGTATTGTATCCATCAGAAAAAATGGGCCGGCATAAAGCTTTGAGTGATCTTAACAAGGACCAAATCGTGATGGTTTGATGACGGGGTGAGAGTATCTTTAAAACTTTAGCACTTGTTGGGTGTTCCCAGTCTGCAGGGGTTAGTACCTATCAAAGTGGACTCACAAGGACAGCTGTGGATCCAAATGATAGGGTCATGGATGCCCGAAGTCAGTGATGTGAGTGGGGAGCAAAGGCTAGCATGGGTTGTTTGATGCCTAAGAGGAACTTCTGTTGTGCAAGGGGCTGACAAGGTTTATGCTGGTTTTGATATGAAGGTTTCAGAACACAAAGTGGATCACAGAGCTGTGTTGGCAGCAAAAACCAGACCTAAGGGTATACCATTAAGGAGCAATTCACCTGAAGACACTTATTACTCCCCAAGTCTTGCATCGATCCACATGTTTGTCTGTTTTTGTGCGTCAGGCGAAAGGCAGCTTTGATGCCCCAAAGTTTGCGGGTAAAATAAACAAAAATATTTACACTGTGGGAAAACTGAGGCCTGAGATTTAGTTTATTTAGTTGCCTTTTCCAGAGTCAGACTGAGTGCCAGCCACATAGCAGCTCAAGAACTCACATGATTTCGTTGGCATGAATTTTGATCAAACATTCTTCAGACATCTCAGAGTTTAATGAGATAAGACACGATATGAACTGAAATGTCTTCTTCTGTCTACAGGGTGGGATCCATGGGAAGATCTCGCTCACAGCTTACGTGGTAGCAGCTCTCTTGGAGACAGGGATAACCACAGAGGTGAGCATCAGTGTTTTGTTCAACTGTTTTTAATGTGAGAAAACTCAAACAAGCCTGTTGAAGAAACAAGAGCAAAGTTTGTCTCATCTGCAATGTAGAGCATATCTAGTGATGCACAAATGCATTATTGTTGTTGATTCACAATGTCAACAGGTTAAAAGGTGCATGTTTTTTAAATTTCTGGAGGAACATGTGGAGAACTACTGGTCGCACTTGAACCCTTAATCTAGTAGCTGTTCCTACCAGTCTGCTCTGAATTGAAGTGCAGGTCCTGTGTGGACATATCTCTGCATTCCTAATAGTTGTGATGAATGGTGAGCTGGCAGTCAGCCTACTCATATTTGTTATGCCTCAGTGATGCTAATCTAATATCTAATTACACTTTGGACATGGCATCAAAAGATTTAGGTTGACATGCAGAGACAGTTAAGTTCCATGAAGGATTTCTTCATTCCTATCTCCTTCTGGCCTTTTCCTTTCTTGCTCTACGTTTCCAAATGTTTTGGCTTGACTTTAGTTGACTTGAAACATCCACACCGTAAGTGCTGTTTAATCTCTGAAAGATGAGGGAAGGGAAGAGTCTCACTATAATTCTGCTTAGATCGTCCTCAGCATGTATTGTTTATTCTGGCAATATATATACGCTTTTAAACCACTGACTGTTTTTGTCTTCCCCCTCATTTATCTTACAGTTGACCCTTTTATTTTTTAGCGTTTCCTATCCCTCGCTTCTCTACATACCTCTCTCATCCCCCTTTCCTTTGCTATCGATGCCACAGGGTTTTGTCTCCTTTTACATCAGATAAACACTCGAAAGGTATCCTGCACGTCAAAGCAGAACCGTCAAAATCACCACCTCCAATTTCACTTAATGAAACACTTAATGTTATAATTATAGAGAGGGGCTCTGTGGGACTATCATCTCAGTGATGACATCAAGGTCAGATCTGTAAGAGATGAAAGTCAACTGTCAACTTTTTAATGGCTAAAATTGTTGTTTTTTCAATAACTTCGTCTGAAGAGAGGAGGCGACTTGGACAGGAGTGTTTTTAAGTAGTTAACACTTAAAGAGATGATGGCACATGATAAGTGTGTGTGTGTGTGTGTGTGCGTGTTTGTGTTTGTGTGTGGGTGCGTGTGTGTGTGTTTTTGTATGTTTGTCTGCGTGTATGTGTGTTTGTTTGTTTGTGTGTGTGTGTACGTACAAAGTATACCAGTGAGAGAGCAGGGATACTCCATTTACTCCCTGCCAGTGTCACTGTGGGATCATCTGAGGTTGTCCGCGTAAATCAAACCCACAAATAGCTGATAGCTGTAATCATGTATAAGACATTACAGCCGTTTCATTTTCCGTCTACTCTCTGTTGTCGGGAAAGTCTTGCTGCACAGCTACAATCATTTCTTGTCATCCATTTCTGCATCTATGTCAATGTTGTGATATCGGGATGTGTTACATCTTAAGAATCCCAAGGTTGATAGGCCTTAGCGACTCGTGCTCAGATGTGAATGATTCAAAAATTCTGTAAAAATTTGCATATCCCAGCACAGATCTGTGTCTCTTCCCAGTTTCAATCCCAGTTTCAATCCTTTCAATCTGTATGGCATTTTATTTTTTTATTTATTGCACACTTTCCTGATTTCAACCTAAATTGAAGCCCAATAACACACATAAAGAAAATCTCTTGGTGAACCCAGAGGTGCCTGTTAAGCACAAAAGATGAAAAAATGTAATAGACTGAAATGGAGGTATGTAAGACATAACCATGTTTGAGTGGGTAAAACTTACTTTATAAAGCACCTTTCTAAACAGAGGTTATGCAAGAAACTCAGTCACGAAGAAAATATTTAGATAATGAGACTGACAGATGTCAGAGTTTCTTTATTGTTTCCACTTTGTTTTGTTCTGCTTGCATTTGGAACTGAAATAAAGTTTCCAATGCCTTAAATTAATATTATATCAATATGATTTGATATTCAGCCAGGTTCCAATAACTACTTTTTACTTTAAGTACATTTCATACTGTATTTCCCATATGTGCGATTTTCAATTCACCATATCAGTCAATAAACTAACGTAAAACTACACAGTTATACAGTAGGTATTTATATATTTTTGTACATTTTTAATAACGCATACTGTGAGTATTTAATGTTTAAACAGTTTCAGGTTTTCTCCAGAATAGATTTACTTCTATTCTTTCAAAAGGTCCATCAGTGCCTTGTCTTTCAAGCGGATGATCATGAAATCTTCAAACACACCTCTGTGTTTGTCTCATGCTCTGTTCTATCTGGTTCAGGAAGAGAAGATGGCGGTGGCCAAAGCCAAGGATTTCTTGGAGAGCAACACCTACTCTGCTGATGACCCTTACACCACAGCCCTGTCTGCATACGCCTTAGCTCTGCTACGCAGTCCCTACGCCCCACTGGCCTTACGCCGCCTGAACCACATGGCCATCACACAAGGTACCGCCTCACTACGAGCAACATGGTCAGAGAGTCACTAAAAGTGCCTTCTGTCAGAGTTAACTAACCTGAACATTACATATTTTACCTGCCCACAGGCAGATGGTGAGTGAATTTCTCAGGACTAATGCACCTTTAGGGTGATTTCATGTCTGAAAATCTTGATCTTCATGAAATGCTTTATTAGTTCTGATTACCATTTAACATGTAAATAGTATTGCCACCGAAATATTCTCTTTGGGCCTTACTTTGAGGACAGATTCTGACTTGCTGCCAAGTATATCCCACACACTGACAGTTGCTGATGTAGCAAGAAAATCTATGTTATTCTGCCTTAACTTGTCAGTGGTTATAATGTTATGACATAAAAGATCCGAGTAATTAATGTTGTGGTTCTATTATTGTTCACTTATAGCACTTTAGCATAAAGTAAAACAAACTAGGCAGATGTGCTGAGCTTAGGATCATCATCAACATCATTATTATTACTTATATAATTATTATTATTATTATTATTATTATTATTATTATTATTATTATAATTATATTCAGCCTCAAGATATACTGTAGGACAGACGCAACTGTGAAAGAAGCTTCTGTCGTCCTCAACTGTATTTCAATCCACCCCTCCCTCTACCCCTCTATCTCTTATATCACTAGGTTTCCTCTTGCCATTTCCTTCTCTTCCTCTTAACTGAAACTTTCTGCAAGTTTTGGAAAATTTGAGTTCAGGGGAAGACTCCATCGCTTTTAGTTGGTCACAATATGGCAGCACGGTGAAGGACATTCTCATACCGTTAGCATCCTGATACACTGAAGCTTTTGACAGCCCTGCACCCTCTCTGCCTTCATCTCAGATTGTTTCTCTTTTCTAGATGGACTCACCCACTGGAGTTTGACGGGCAGCACCATGACAGATGAGGACACCTTCATGGGCTTCAGTGATGGCCTCGCTCAATCAGGTATACCCTAGCTATAGAAGCAGACAGCACAGGGCTACCAATAACAGTAGTATTAGTTGTTTTCTGTAGAGACAATTAGCGATGATATTAAATTTGACTAACTACTACTATTAACTCTATATGAGAAGGCTTTAATTAATAAATAATGAGCACGATAAGCTCATTAGGTTTTGTACGGCATAAGCAGCAGTTAGACTTCTTGAATGAAAGCATACTGACTTTTCCCTAGTGTCACACTGGTTAGTCTGACCAAACTACATGAATTTGATCTACAGCACATTTTGATTTGGCAGAGGTATGGGTCTTTAGAGTGCACTCAATGCTCAGAACGGTTTTAACGATTTTAACAGCCATTGATGAGGTAGGCAAGTTCAGTTGGAGGCCGTGTCCTGAGTAACGAGTGAGCAACTTAATCGTATGACTTTAGAAAAGTTGCATCTGCTATGATGGTCCTAGTCTAAAGTCAGGACCAGAATAATCTATCCGCTATTATAACTCCAAGCAGTTGTTATCATATCTGCCCCCTAAAATCCAATTATCAGTTTTGTGTCATCATCTTGGTCAGGCTCAAACAGATCTGTTGCTGTCTGAAAATGAAATGCCCAATCCAAATAACAACCATGCAATAATTCTTGTTTTTATGCAGTGGTTTCTGCAGAAGTGGAGATGACTGCCTACGGACTTCTGACCTATACCCTCTTGGGGGATGTGGCCTCCGCCCTGCCTGTGGTAAAATGGCTCTCCCAGCAAAGGAATGCCTTGGGGGGCTTCTCCTCCACACAGGTAGATTTCCATGGTTGTTGTAAAAACTTCTGTTCTCTGTTCAATTTATTATAGGATTTATAAATCTTACAAAAGCTAATAAAGATTTCTACAAAATTCATATTTCTGAATGTCAAAGCTCAGGCTTTCAGTAGACCTTTGTGAATCTTCTTTGCAGGACACGTGTGTAGCTCTGCAGGCTCTGTCAGAGTATGCCATCCTGTCTTACGTAGGTGGTGTCAACCTCACCATCTCACTGGCCTCCACCAACCTCGACTTCCAGGAGACTTTTGAACTCAATGGGGAGAACAAGAAACTCCTCCAGAGTGCCAAGGTAACCACGCAGATGGAAACCATTAGCAATCATCTATTCTTATGGTTTGAATCCTCCTCTGGGTTTTTGTGAACAGATGAGGAATGAGACGATGCTGTGTTACTCCCCTCACATTGTTTATCTAGGTTGACGACGCTTTATCAACAGACATTGTTTAGTACACTAATGACAGTACTCCAGGGGTATGCATTTCACTTAAAATGAACTCCAGCACTTTAATGTAATTTAGAAATGTTTCCCTCCTTATTACAGTGATTGATGAGCAACTGTGTACCAGGGCCCCACTCTGGCATTAAATGTTCATTTCCATGTTTCTATTTCCCGCTGTGTAGTAGCCAGTACTTTTTCACACTGCCAAACCAAACCAAGCTTAAATGAGCTGCATATCTGTTGATTTAATAACTGTGTTTTATTGGCCCATTTGCCCACACATTACAAACTTGACATTATGGACACAAACTACCTGGACTGGGACTCTGTGGTGTCAAGTCAGCCCTGCTGTGTATATAATCAGAGAGCCAAAGTGGTTCAGGTGAGGGTGCAGAACGTTTCCTCTGCCGTGCGTGTTCCTCTGCTCTGATTAGTGGTGTCAGCTTAATTTGGGGTAATCAAGGACCACTGGTTACTAACCAGGAAACCAGTGGTAGCAGTGCAGCAGCCTTCACTTGACAAATGACTCATTCACCTCTTCCTGCTCCCACTGACTCCCTTTATTTCTCTCCTTGTTTGTATGTTTTTTCCAGATTCCTAGTATTCCCACAGGCCTTTTTGTGAGTGCTAAAGGAGAGGGTTGCTGTCTCATGCAGGTATTACATGGCTCACATACACAAGCTCACACAAACAGGCATATTGTCAGACTTGGACGTTGCCCAAAAAAGAAACCCTAATGCTTACTTCATCTGCACGTCAGGAAAATCCGTTGCCATTGCCACTTAATGCCCAAATTCCTCCCTGTGAATTGAAGTAATGTGGTAGAATTTAGCTACTTGTTTTGGCATGTTGATCATCTGCTTATTCCTATTTTCCTTTGGACAGGATGCTGTTTACTTTCTCTCTGGCAACAGACAAAAATAAACTGACCATAAAAAGTAGGCGACAGGGTCTGGCTCTAATACAACTTGTCTTTTAAGTTGTCATACTTCCTGAGCCACAGCCACCATCACCCGTGTTGAATATTTGCAACTGGAGAAGCATGCCTTATCAGGGATGTCTAGAATCCTGTTTTTTCAGAAACCTGTTTGATATGACTGGAGTTGATGCATAACCAACAACCTCTGTTTCACACAGCCTGAAATGTCTTCCAGCAGGTTTCATTACATTTCTTCCTTCACACCTACTCCTCTACTTTCTCCTCATCCACACTTTTCCATGCATCCACACACCCTTCTGACAGCCCCTCAGGCCAGCAGCACATGGCCTCTCATGAAAAGCAAGAGCGGGGCAATCAAAGAGACCTTCCTGTGTGAGAGTGTTTGCAGACCATATTAATATATATATATATACATATATATACATTTATATTATAAACTATATATTATACACATCATCATATGACAAAATAAGCTACAACTACAATAAATTGGGGATTCAAAAATAAATAAAACAATATGATATAAAAATAAACATATCATCCCAGGAGCACTGTCAGCCTATTTTTGCTCATTAGAAATAATTGTTTTTTGCAGTTATATAGTAAAACACGGAACTACTACATTTTTATTGAGATATTTCACCCATGATAACAATAGATTTTAAGCAGATGGTTAAACAAAGTTATTACACAGTTATTCTTCTGAAGGAAAACATGAGTGCACAGAACCACCCCAAAGTTTGGGCACAGTTCAGTGCATCATGAATGTTATGACAAGATTTAATGGCAGCTCTTCATATTTTTGTTATGATATTTCTGTTTAGACAAAAATGGTGAACCAAAGTAAGACCAACTGAACCATCGTAGAACTATTTGAGAATTTAAACTCCCTGATTATTAGTGTAATTACTAAATTTGTCCCATTCCGTTTGTGTGTGTGTGTGTGTGTCTGTGTGTGTGTGTCTGTGTCTGTATGTCTGTGTGTGTGTAGATTGATGTTTCTTACAACCTACCTGACCCAGTATCCAAGCCAGCTTTCCAGCTCAAGGTGGATCTGAAAGAGCCTTTTCAAGAGCGACAGCTGCAGACTCCCTCCTCCTTTTCCTCTTCTTCTCGCCATCCTTCCTCACGCTCCCGCAGCCGTGCTGACAACCGCTCTGAGCTTAACCGGAAGCGCCGAGCACCCATAGATGACGATGACCCGGCCGCATACCAAGACAAAATGGACTTCCACATTTCCTTAGAAGTCTGTGCCAGGTAGAACACTCTCACACACACTATGTATAAATAATTACATTGGCCTTGCACCTAGTCACAGTTCTGCCTCTAAAAAGTTTTATCCAAACCCTGATGTTCTGTCCAGGTGGCTCCATTCAGGCTCATCCAACATGGCTGTCATAGAAGTTCCCATGATTTCTGGTTTCCGAGCAGATGTTGAAAGTCTTGAAAGGGTATGTACTCAAATCATGAATACTCATGCACACACCTTTGTCAAAATATTTAGAGACTGCACATCATTCTGAACATACACAGATCCACATGAATCCTTTGGCTATTATTGATAGTGGCTCACAGATTGTCTGCAAGCAGCGCGAGATGCCAGATAAATGCCCAAACTGAAAAGTAGATAGACTGTTATACAAATGCCATTTGAGAAAAAGCAGTATGTAATGGAATTCATCGGACTCCTCCTATTTCCTCTGCAGACTCATTTTCAAATAGGCTCACATGTAAACACACTTGCACAGGATGCATCCCTTAACATATTTGAACAAACAAGTGCACACTTACTGAAGATGTAGATATTATTCCCGTGGTACAGTAGAAGTTGTGTAAATATTTGTCAGAGCAGGAAGAAGTCAAGTGTTTACCAGATATTCTTTCCATTGTAGAACGAAAATGTTGGACAGAGCAGCTTGAGAAGATTTCCTTTAAATGAGTCAGGCCTCCAAAGTTTTTTGTGGCTGAAATATTTCAACCGTCGGTGTTTTCTCAGAATCACATTTATGGTGAACATTGCAAGAGTTTGGTTTCTTTTTGTACGACACGAGCATGATTGTCCACCTTAGGTAGAGTGGATAAAATATTTCATATTATAATTTAATTTAATATGGCCAAAAGATGACCTAAATCACCAGCATAGAAGTTAATCACTAGTTTAGCCACTTTTAGCAGCAACATCTCTAACCAAACAATAACTGGGGATCAATCTCTGACATTGCTGTGGTCGCATTTTGGCCAACTTTTCTTTACATAACTGCTTTAGTTCAACTTTAGTTCAGCCATGCTAGAGGGTTTGTTAGCATGAACTGCTGTTTTCAGCTTCTACCCCAGCATCTCAGTGGGTGAAGTTCCCAGCTAAAGTTTTTAAAACCAGAGTAGTCCAGTTGTTTTGGATTCAACCCACATGGATTACCATGACCTGGATGAATGAGAATCTACACAGACATGGCACTTAAAACCTTTTATTTTATTAGCATTGCGCATTTGAAGGTGTACTTCCTCTCCTGGTTGGCAAGCAGAATTCATGTTTCCCTGAATTATGGCCGTAAAGCAACAAAGCATCCACACAGCATTACACACCCCTTTTTCATGCTTTACTGTGGGTATAATGTTCTTTATATTGAATGCTGTTGGGGTGATTACAGATTTAAATGACAAGTGTCTTCCAAACAGTCCAACTCATCAAATATTTTAGTTATTTGGCAAAATTCAGATGAGACTTTATGTTCTTCTTAGATAGCAGTGGCCTTTGCCTCTTCTAAAATTGTATACTGATTTTGGCATAGTGTGCTACTGGTGAGACCCATGAACAAACTTCATGCAAGAGCGGGTCCTCTTCCATGGAGGCCACAACATTTGTACAGAAGCCTGAACAGAAACATCAAAAACTTGTTCCAAAGAGATGCTTTATGCACGAGCGGGTTGAAGTGGCAGAGTAATGAGGAAGTAACATTTCCACTCAAAAAGCCAAAGAGGAAGAAGATGGTGGATATGTTGTTGCTGGTTAGTTTTGTGTTTTGACAAATAAGGGATCATACTTCGTATTTAACAGAATTAACAACCTTACCATCAAGCTAAAGGAAACATGAGGACTCATGAAACCACATTTCCTCTGTGGTGTTGCTCTGTGACCGCCTCTGGGTCGGCCTGGAAGGGGTCGGTGGAAGGTGGCTTAAAGCTCCTCTAAATGGATCACAGAACTTCATGGTGAGACCAACTACTTGATGACATCTTTTTGGCACCGGTGATCTGATATGGAACATGAGTTGCGATCTCAAATTTACGGCTGGATGCCACTAAGTTTGTTTGTTTGTTTTTTTCTTCTGTTTTTCCTTTCGTTCCACAAAGCAGATGCCACTAAGTTTTACATTTAAAGTGATGATTTCATTGAAGCGGGTTGATAATCAGGTCTGGGTGTGTCTATGTAGTCCAGCTGCTGTTCGTAAGTAATGCAGTCTGTGTCTTTTGTTTGTTACACATACAAATAGGAAACACTTGGAGGGGGTCATATACTTTCTAACAGCATGGTGTTTAGGCTGTAACAGCTGCAGAGTGGATGCTCGTATTGATGAATGTTTAATATTCATGTATAGCTACAGGAGTTGATGAGAACGTTAATGTGGTGGATCCAAGTCATCTCCTCAGCCCCAGCCACCCACCAGAAGCATGTCCCTCAGTACGAGATAGTATTAGGCCCTTAGTCTGCAGGCTCCCACCTCTGATTCACCTCTCTACTTACCTTACATACACACTCCCATGCACACCCACACACTCTCACACACACACTGCTGTGACTGTCTCAGTTGAGGCTGACCTGAGCTGTGATGGCTAACAAGCTCAGTTTACACCCCTGCTGGCCTCCCTTGGAGTTTTACTGCTGCCTGCCCGACTGCCACTTACATTCCTCAATTTATGGTGGCAAGCTTGGCTTCTACAGTCATGTCTAGTTGCTTTCATGGAAAGTGTAGTCTTGAATGATTAGTCCGGTGACTGACTAGGAGCTTCCACATCCACAACCTCTTATCACCCAATAAATGAGCTTTGCTTAACGACTCTGGACACACTGCCGGTATAACATTTGAGCAATGGGATTTCATTGGCCATGTTTAGTTGCTAGATAGACAAACAATGCTTTTGTAAACAGAGAGAGAGTGTGTGTGTGTGTGTGTGTGTGTGTGTGTGTGCGTGTGTGTGTGTGTGTGTGTGTGTGTGTGCGTGCGTGCGTGTGTGTTTGTGTCTCAGTGGCGCCAGCTCTGGCTGAGCACCTCATAAACCCCTGCTGTCCAAGGGCCTGCCACCTTTGACAGAATGAAAAATCTCCCTATGGGGGAATTAACTCTGCTGGCTCCTTAAGCACACCCTCAGATATTCAGTAAACAGCTTACCAATTACTCATTCATGCAACCATATTAACTAGATATGATCATGCATGTCTGTTCTAACCATACACCTTTGCACGAGGGTCACAAAATAGCAGAATCTCTCTCTAACATTGATTAGGCTGTTCTAAAGTAAAGCTGAGCTACGAATCCGTGTTGATTTCAGTTAATATTCGGTTATATTCATAGTCATGATTGATGACCGACTTTTACAATTTCTAGCCCTGCCATCAGGTTATGGTGCATATGGTTTGTATTCCAGATGTGGCCCAAGGAGCACATTTAAATGCAGACCATGTGGCTTCTAACATTTGGATGGCGAGGGTACCGCACTAGAGCTGCAGGTTACGAGTCTGATACAAATACTTTCATTTAGTTCTGTTAAAACATTGATTCTCACTGAGTATGATGATTTTCACTTTTTCTCATGCCCTGTTATTGCCACTTCAATCACATAATGATTAAACATCAACAACAAACATTATCAGTTTACTTTAATCAAAGTGGTTCATCTACATCAGAAGTTACTTTTTGGCCTGAAATGCAGTGCAACAGGCAGCTGATGTTTTTCAGAGTTCTGGTGTTTCGGTGGCACAGTGTCTGTGAGGTAGTGGTACCTACTGGGGAATATTTGGGCTGTATTGCGCTCAGAGGACAAATAAAATCCAGTATTATCTACAATGGATAACGGCTGATCCTCAGGAGTAAAATACTGGATAAACGCTCACTGTTATTTTGATTCGTTAGCTTCTTGGCGATGTAGTGATTCATCAGGTGCGTTAAGCTGCTTGTATTAAACAAGCTATTTTCCACTCCTCCTTTTGCAAAACGTTTGCAGCCGTCATCATTGCTTATAATCAAGTATGTCCACAATGCTGATATAGATCTGCATACCTGCTCAACGGATAGAAGTTTATCTTAATTCACTGAGAAGTGGTATCATTTTAGTAAAGTGGTATCAGGTGTGGCTACATACATGTCAAGTCCTATGGAACACCACGAGTCCTGTGGATTTTATGCATTTTACAGTTGCTATGGTACAGATTTCTTATTTGAAAACAGAGTCGCCGCCTGCAATGACAACGCTATAAAAAGGCAACAGTCCTTTTGGTGACTGTTTCAAACAAGAAAGTCCATTCAGTGTGGCTTTTTACTTTAATGTCAATGACACAATTGCGAGACCTGCGGGCACACTCACTCTTTTGAACAGTTCAATGAGTTCTCACTATTTTTACACTTTCATTCTGACTTTTCTGCTTTTCTTATGCTTTTTTTTTATGGGGAAATCATAGGTTTTAAAGTCTTACTGGTGGAAATCTGAAAAGCTTCAGATTAATTTTGAACCTTTTCAGATTCCCGTATTAATTTAACTATTTTTACGATATTTTACAAATTCGTAAGTTCAAGTAGTTGCACACAAGCTCAGTAGCCGCAACAATACTGATATCAGTATGTTTGCATTCCTACTTTTCAGTAGCAACATTTGTGACTGTAAGGACATGATAAAACAGTGTTACCTTAGTCAGCACAATTAATATTTAGTGTCACTCATTAGTAAACTTTAGTTAACACGACATGGAGCTGTCCGGTACGCTGTGGTGCTGATTACTGCTTAAAATAATTTCTCTGTCCGTGACTCTGAGTTGTTAAGTAATGTAAAAATTAAACCATAGGATTCCATAGGATAGCGCCAGGAATATCATAGAGGCATCAAATTGAATATTTAAAAAATATATATATGACACTATAGTGGACATAACCAACACACATGCGCACACACCCTGCACTCTAAACAAAGTAACCACAACATTAAAAACACCACCCAAATTGTCTGTATGCCTTTATGTTGCTGGCAAAACAGCTACGTATGTTTTGTACTGTGTGACACCTCTCATTCATAACCGGCAGTCATTTTTTAAGCAATTTGTGTTACACTAGCTCTTCTGTTGGATTAGACAACACAAGCTAGCCCTGCATGAATGAGCATTAGGCATCCTTCTAACTTGTTGCCGTTTCCCCAGTTGTCCTTCAGGAGACCACCTTTCTATCAGAACTGGCATGAACTTTTTCAACAATTTGTTCTGTTCTGTGATATCAAACCACATGGGCTAGCCTCCGCGTCCTTTCGGCATCAATGGGCCTTTGCCAGTTCACCAGTTTTTAATTCCTTGAACCACTTTGTTGGTATAGACCAGGAATGCCTTGATGGCCTGGTTTGTCAGATTTGCTCAGATCTTCCACTTAAAGGACAAAATGTTTACTTGCTGTCTAATTGTATGCAAACCACTTACAGGTGCCATTGTAAGAAGATAATCAATTTTACTCAGACTTCACAGCCATAATGTTATGGCTGATTGGTATATCTGGAGCAATTCTAGGAAAAAGCCACACCAAAATCCAGACCTGTGTCACCAAAAACCTGCTCCGGTCCAGCTGTGCTGTGTCTCTCTACATACTGAGTTTGATTTGTGTGTGCGTGTGTTTGTGTGCCTGTGTGTGTATTCCTCAACAGCTACTGATGGACAAGCGAGTGGGTCTGAAGAGACATGAGCTGAGTGGAAGAAAGGTTTTGTTCTACTTTGATGAGGTGAGTTTAATACAAATCTGTTGTTGTCTTTGTCCTTGCTGTGTCCGTCGTCTCTACTCATGTTGAAGAATACTGTGTGTGTCTGTGTGGTGATTGGTGATTAGAACACATTAACTTAACAGTGTTTGAACAGGGAAGGGGGTTCTTGTCTTTATAAAAATATGATAATTTGAACGTTTGTATTTCTCTACACATTTATTATTTTCTCTGTGGTTTTGCACATACCTTTTACGTTTGTCACCCTGATCAGATCCCCAGCCAGTGTATGACGTGTGTGGCCTTTCAGGCTGTCAGAGAATATGTTGTGGGCAAGACAGCGCCTGTTCCGGTCAAGATCTATGACTACTATGAACCAGGTGTGCCTCTGATGAATATTTTAAGTACCGCTCTTTAAAAGGGTGACATGGCAAAAGAAACCAACTTGATTTATGAGTTGGCCTCTCTTTTGTGGAAATGGTCTCCTTTTTTGTAGTTTTTGACCTAGTTACGGTGAGCATCATTATTGTTTTGTGTGGGTGGATGTGTGAACGTGTCGGTGTGGATATGTGCTTCTCATACAGCCTTCGAGGCCACACGGTTTTACAACGTTAGTGAGAGCAGTCCACTAGCGAGAGAACTGTGTGATGGACCCACATGCAATGAGGTGGAAAGTTCAACCAATCAGTGGATAGGTGAGACTCATGGTACACTAAATAATTACACATTCACCTCACTTGAATTGGCCTCGTAAACATAAACTTTTTTCTACAGGTTTTGTGCAGGCAAACCAGTGCAACAATGTTTTTGGCTGTCTAGAGGAGGAGCAGATTGAACGCTGTACATGCTACAGGGACTGTGGCTTTGATGGGGAGCCAGTCTGTGGGTCAGATGGGCAGCTTTACCAGAATCAGTGCCAGATGGAGGTGTTCGCCTGTCGAAATGGGACAGGCATCAAGCAGGCTCCACTGTCCCACTGTCCACAAAGTAAGAGCTCTTATTAACAGCCATCAACTGGAGTTAAGCCTGAATTAAAAAAAAAATGCATTCCCAGAACTTCAACACCAAGTTGGCAGAATTATCAGGCGGGGTCATCTTATTACGTAATTAAATGTATGTCCTAGCAATACTTGTGGAAAGTAGTCACAAAAAAGTAGCGATAACAGTGGATGAGATTAAAATGGCTGGACAAGTTGTTTTAAGTTCACATTGATAAAGAAAAAAACTCTTAAATCACCATATTTCTTAGCTTAATGAAAACAGTGGAAAACTGTGACTGCAACTCACTGTAGCAGGACACATTTGTGAGTTACTGGTTGATTAAGGTAAAACTAAATGAAAAATCATTATCTTTACTAATTATCATTTAACCCATCCCAGATTTGGATAGCAACATGTATCCGGAAAGCATTTCTTTTGTGTTTGCAGTCATGAAAAATTCAGTGAAATTCAGAATAATGGGTCTGGAGCAGGTTGGTTTGTGCACTGATCGTGCTTAAACTGCCACTGTATGGAGTTCATTTATAGAGCAGGTGGGCTGCTACGCTCAGATACTGTCTCAGGACAGGACAGGGGATCCCAGGATGTAGTAACTGTCAGAGTGAGTGTTTGTTCGCCTGAAGCATTGTGAAACTTTTGTATTTTACAATAAGTGGGCTTTGCTGTAGCTCTAAATAAATATGTAATAAACCACATGTCCACTGTGCGTGCAGTGTGTGTATGTGCTCATCTGTTTGTGCGATGCTCTGAGCTGTAGAAACAGCTGTTCAGGTGTTGAGGTGATTACTGGATGAGTTTTCTGAGGAGAGCTACCGGCCACACTCCCCCTCCTCTCGCTCTCTGCTGTATTACAGGGCTCTCTCCAAATGACAGAGTGCTTTTGTCCAGCCCTTTGAAATCCTTGTCACATTCCTTTCCGACGCACAGCCCAACAACAAAGGAGCCTTCATATTGTGGAGCACATTGGCAAAAGACATAGACAAAACTGTGGTGGGAAAAGAACTCTGTTTGTGCCAAGTGCTGCAGATTATCAAAAGAATTGTATTTTTGTGTTAAATTCCCGTCTTGTTTGTTTGTGTATGGGTGTATGGGATTCACGCCTCCATTTTCTTGTTTTGAAAAGTTAAAAAGATACAATTTGTTTCCACACACAAGCTGTGGTTTGGCCTCTGCTATTTCTGGAAAGATTGTAATATTTGCCAAGAAGTGTTGCTCCAGGGAATGAAAAATGTGCCTGGGCTGTATACAGATTCTGCAACACTGACATGTTGTTGAATTCATTACTATGCTTTAGGTGCTGTGACAGTCAAACATATATATGAATAATCTAAGGTTTGTGTTTTTTGTGTTTGTATTTTTAGTAGAGACCATAGTAGAAGACAGCCAACCAATTGCAAGCCAGGAAATTGAGCAGGCCTCTGTGCCTGTTCACACAGGTAACATAATCAACCACACATTTCCCCACCCACACACCACAACTTGCTCATTAATACCCTATATGCCTGCTAAAACCAGCTGCAGGGCTAATACCTCTCTATATGTATTCTAATTAGAGTAGATTTCACAATTGTATTGATTATTCTTGTTGTTCATGTACTTTTATGTCTTAGGAGTCAGCAGAATGTTGCCTGCTATCTGAATGCTACAGCTTTGATTACTCTTAATCAATTATAGGTCAATCCATGCTGCTCTGTCAGTTAAATGTAAATGAGTAGAATAAAGATTTCAAGCTTGTAACATTTCCTTTTCATGTAGCATTTTATTCAATTATGTGTTTTGATAGAGTAAGCGGTAAAGACATAAAAATATATTTTTTGGGGTGTACAGCTGACAAAGTGGGTAAGGGTAAAGACATGCAGTAAAGAAGGATGTGTGAGGAATATGATGGAAGAAGCAAAAGGGAGAAGAGCAGAAGGAAGGAGAGGATGAGATGAAGAAGAATGCAGATTGTAGGTGGGGTATGTGGCAGCAGATTCCCCTAACACAACATCATGTCTAGAGTTGGTTTGATCGGTTGATGGGTTTCACACTGCATGTTTGATTGTTGATCTGCCATGAGCTCGGATCAGCTGCCACTTCCAGAGAGGCAGCCAGAGAATGTATGATATGATGTTTGTGTTTGGGTGGAGGGAGGATGTAGCTGTGCTACATTTGGCAACGAAAACATGAAATGGCACCGCAGTCATTCACAAGTTGTGTGTGCGTGTGTGTGCTTGTGTGTGTGCAATATAGCATTGCCTGCTCTGACTTGTTTCTCAGCCTGCAGCTCCAGGTAGCTGCAGTTCCCAAAACTGCTCTCAGTCAAATGGCTCTTTAGTACAAAAGCTAATACTTCACACTCACCACAGGAATGCTGTTACGCATTCAAACACATACCCATACGCATGTACATATATATATACATACACTTCCTTGGTTGCAATCAATATGACATCTCTGGGCTGATTTAATTGAGTAAGTCCTGTGAAAAAAATTATTAAACTATTAAAATATTGACTACATACTATGAGAGTGTACTGAGATCCTAGTAGGTGAAGTTTGGCTCTGCCTAGGAAATGACAGTTTCCACTGGAACAGTGGAGGAAGCTGGAGCTCTGGAATTAGCTTCCCTGTGCAGACATGTCTTAGTAGTGAACCAGGGGACAACAGTGCGCTGAATACACAGACTTACAGTTTTAATTTTAGATAACATTTTCCCTGCATTTCCTTTACACATGCTTTATCCACTTGCTTTTTCTCTTTGAGACTCAAATATCATCTTTGCTTGTGTTAAATGGGTGGGTGGGAGTGGGGGCTATGCATAGACAGCGCCATTCTGTACCGCGGTCTTCTGATTATACAATAAGAATACAGCGGAACATAGTAGGTACACGTAGTGGATATAAGCATTTATCAAAGCTATAACTTGAACCAAAAGCATGGGTTTTAGGTAGCGTGGTAAGTGGAATACAACATGTTAAGCAGGGAGGGACCCCTACTGTCTGTGATGGGGTATTTCTTTAAGGGCTTCAGATCCACAGGATATGAAAGGTGCCCTGTTGGGTTCTCCTCCAACCATATTATAATTATATTGTCTGCTAACAAACCCTTTGAATGCCTTTTCTTCTTAAAAAGAATATTTACAAAGAAGTTTTAGGTTTTGCTATACTGCTGAACCAAAAAGCAGATGCAGACGCAGAGGGTAAGATTCAGTTCAGGTTTTATTTTTGTGAGAGACAGTGAAGTCTATTGAGTTCAAGAGTAATGCAGACAATGAAGCAGATGGCTGGGATGGCATGGACTGGCATCGGATGGACGTCAAACATATGGAATGAGGGAAGATTAAGACAAGGATATTAACATAAGTCACTTTAGCCAATGGATCCTTTAGATCTGCCACCATGATTAGAAGTACCTTGGGAGCTGGCAGAGGTACGGTCAAGATGTCTGGTCGTGCGTGCCAAACTCAGACATATTGACAAACAGGAAGACTCAAAAGGGGAGCAGGGACGATGGAAAAACACTATCAGGCATGGCCGGAGCCGTGCCGGTGCTCTTAGAATGACGGCTCAATTATACCTCTAGTTTCAAAAGATATATCTGTAAATTCATCAGCAACACCAGTACTTCTATGCATCCTTTACGTTGTCATTGAGACATCCACCAGGGGACAGCGAAGAGTCAAAGGTAATTAAAACTTGGGCTGGTAGATGTGGTTCTTATAATTTACATAGTAAATAAATTGCAGAGTCAGCAATGTATCCAGCTATGGTTGTGAGGTCATTCACTATATTGTAAGGATGTGGGAAGAGATTCTTCACTTTACTTTTTCTTCTCCATCGTATCTGTGGACGTTTGTTACATCTTGCTTGAATTATGGTGACATTGACATCACACATCCAGTGGTACTGCTCCGCTTGGTCTGTTTTGTCTGTATCCACACAGAATCATCTCCATTTAGCATTTACTGATACGGCCTGAGCTAAAACAGACAGAAAAGAAAAGATTTATGCCAAAAAAAACCTCTCCATCCACATGTAATGTTCTAAGTAAGATCCTTAGTGACTACAGTGACCTTTGCTTGTGTTACTTTTTATTTATTGTGTATATCATGACAACGTCCTCTACTGCCCAGTGAAGAGGCCAGTGAAGAGTCAAAAAGATAGTTTTTAATTTAACTTAAGAATTGTTTTACAGTGAAGGCATGATCTGCCCTACTCTACCTCAGAATTGCGTGTGATAGGTTTAGTTCTGATGGGTGATCACTGTTTAGCGTTTGGGTAAGAGTATTAGGGTAAGTCAATCAGAGGTGGAGTTTGGTGAGTCATGACATCACCATAGTAGTATTCTTAAATTTGGACCATAACTGAAAATGTGCATAAGTGTGGATGAAATGAATACAAGCTACGAATAAAAGGTTCTGTCCAATTCTTAAATGAATGAGGGAGCTTGCTTATAAGAGCACTGCTCTATAATGCTACCGGAAGTCAAAAGCCCCTTGGCACGCTTGTCTGAAATCGATAACACTAGGAAAACTGCAGGCGGATCTATACAGTAGCTAGTGGCTATAGGAGGGGCAGTCGAAGGCTATTGGACACATTCATTTTCCACCATAATCCCCCCACTGTGCTTTTCCTCGACACAGTATGAGGGTGAAAGTTGTTTACCAGCTGAAGTCCAGTAGAACAGACTGATGTCTCCAGTTGTTCATTTAACATTCCACTGCGGCTGCTTCAGCCTTTAGCCTTCCTTCCTGAAGTATTATTGAAGAATAGCCGATAACAAAGCTCTCATATTTCAGCAATAAACACATTTAATTTCCTTTAAATTCTTAAGGAAGTCCCCTGCTGTTTATAAAGGTCTTTTATATGATGTAGCGATATCTGGAAATGTTATATTTTCACAAGCAGTGACTTCACACTATTTTTACTGATGAAGCAAATATAACGAAACAGTGAAATATGCAAATATATCTGAATAAAAGAAACAGGGATTCAGCCAAGATACTAACCCTCAGGGCACAGACTTTCAGTTAGAAGCCCTGAGAGCTCACAGACTTCAGCATGAGGAAAATTCAAAAATAGAAAAGCTCAATAATTACTCTAAGGGTTATCTTTAATTCTCCCTGACCCCAAGTTTTTAAAGTCTAGAAACTAAATTAAGTAAGTTCATTGCATATCAGACTATGTCAATGGTTATCTGGTACTACCGACTCTCATTTAATGTGTCTTCTTTTTTAACCTCACCCCTTATCTCTGCAGGTGAGGAGGAGCAGGGGTCCATGGCGGAGGTGTCCTACTACTCCTACGAATACGACCCGGATTCGGAGTCTTTCCTTGCTGATGCAGAGGGAGGGGATAATTTTGATCTCTCTGAAGGCGGAGGGGATGTAGAGCAGAACGTGCTCCTGCCAGCAGATTCCCAGCTACCCACACTGGACACAAAAAACACCCCTGAGCGATGGTAAAAACTGCTTCTTCAATGTTTTTCTTTTGTGGAACAAAATATCAGACAGAGGTTTTGGATCTCTGAGAAGTGACCATTCTATTTTGCCTAGAACTCAAAGGATATTGCTCACATTGTAAGAGATATTTCTTACTCTCAACAAATCCCATGGAATGACCAAAAGCATTTTTCTCATTTTTCAATCATCACTCAAACAGGAATAAATGGGGCATTTGTTTTAAATCAGCCTTGGCTGCCTATAACCATGTCCCACTTTCACCAGTGGTCACTTTAGACCACTTTGGCAGGTACTGACAAAAAAGACATGTAGTTCCTCCTTGAGATTCTTACATTTGACAGTTTTTTCCTGCTTCAAACACATCGACTTCTAATACAAAATGTCCGCTTGCTGACATAAATATTCCACACACTGATCGGTGAGGAGATAATCAATGTAATTCTGACTTCACCTGTAAGTTATAATGTTATGGCTGGTTGTGGTAGTGTACAAAATTGAAAACTGTAAACTAAAGAAATGATGAACTGAAAGAAAACAAAAGTTCAAATGAGAGATATATGAAGAAGTACACAATTTAAATCCCATGATGCTGTTTTATTAATTCGAATTACTATTTTACATTATTATGATAATTCAAATACTTTCTTGTGTCCCAGCTGCATCGTCTTCACAGCCCACCAGTGGGCTACAGTCCATACTTACAGAATCACTGATCCATATGTCAATAATATTATTCAGAAGTACTCATTTAATATGTTTTTAGTATGTAGTATGTCATTATTTATATACCCTCCCTAACAATGGCATTAAATGGAAAACGGTTTCCTGTGTTAGTACTTGTGCATTACAATTTCCCCACAGGTTCTGACATCAGATTGATATTGTTGAGGGGAAGAAGATTTAACAGTGTCTGAGTTGATCATTCAGTGAAATTTGTCCTGTTTTCTTTTCATCCATAGAAAGGCCCACAGAGTGAAGCCGTAGCCGCCTCCAAATTGTACATTATTTGTGAATATGTTAGTGAATGGAAAGAGAAGAGGGACTTGGGACTTGCTCAGACTGAGAGGAAGACATGTTGGAGTCTGGAGAGTGAGAGTTTGAAACTATGCTAAAAGTGTTCATACACCTCAAGCATGATGTCTTGGTGTATGCATGTGTATGTGTTTGTGTGTGTGTGTGTGTGTGTGTGTGTGTGTCTGTCTGTCTGTCTGTGACTGCTATGAATCTAGTGTCCTCCAGACTTAAAGTTTTCCTCCTCCAGACTCCTAGTCACCAAAAGGCACGATAGCATTGTTGTAATTCACTGTACTGCCTTTATAATCACTAGAAGAAATAATCAAGTATTTATGTTTGTAATTACATCTGACTTTAAGCAAAATATTTTGTTATATTTTCTATCTGTGGTATTTATTTTTAGCAAGAAGTCATATAATTTTTATTGTTTTTGTCATTGCTGACCCATACAGTCTACTTTTCACCCTTTTTATTCTCTAAGTTCAATCGAATGACATGTGCTGTCAAGCGCTTTTTATTCTTTCATAGCAAGCTTTAACTCCATTACTGAAATGTTTGATGAATTTCCTGTGCTGGTATCCTGCTGGAAAAAGACATATGCTTACCATATGCTTTACTGAAACATAAGCTCAAATGTTTTACATTCTAGGGGTTTTTCTTAAACGTCTTTTATTTGATTCGACAGCAACGCTGTGACTGACAGGAAACATAGAGAAAGAGACTAAATGCAACAAAGGTCCCCCGCCGACTCAAACCATGAACTTAACAATTACAAGATGTGTGCCGCCTGGGCCGTCAGGAGGCACCAGCCCAAATCTTTCTTGAACCATCAACTACTCTCAAGTCACCTTTCACCTTCCCTACCATGAGATTTGATTGTACAGTTCATAAGCTATTTTGTTTTTAAAAAAAAAATTCTGTTATTTTGATTCATGAAGCAATCAATTTAAAAATCAAGAATGAAGTTTCTAATTTCTGTAAATGTACCAAATTTGATTAAAATGTAGCCCCTATCCATATCAAATACTGTGCTTTTTAAAACAAACGAAAATAAAATTTGTGTACCATCCAATGTTTTGGTTTTGACATTTTTAATAACTAAAGAAGAGGGTTAGACTTTCTCATGTTCCCTTTCAATTGTTACCTGAGTTGGAATAATGCAATGTACTACTTCCTGATTTTATCCTGATTTTATTTATATGATTAATAGCATCTAAATCTTTTTTTTTTTTTTTATTTAACCTTTATTTTATCAGGAAAGTCTCATCGAGATTAAAAATCTCTTTTTCAAGAGCATCCTGGCCAAGAAAGGCAGCAGCACACAGAGTTAGAAACATACAGAATACATACAGATTACAATTTGCATGGCAAGAAGATTAAAATGTCATAAATTGAGATTGAGGCATCCAAATTTTCAAAGACATCTGTATCAGTTAAAATAAGTTAAAAAACACACACATATTGCACAACTAGAAACAAACATTTCACATGGCCAGATATTGCACCTGCAAAAGTATTGCGTAAACCATCACATTTCATTGTACAAAAACAAAGCATATATTGTATTTTTTTTAAAAACATCAATATCTCGAACATAGTTAAGTTTGTTGTATCATCTGGGATGACAGATTTTACCTCCATGATCAGAATCAAGTAGTTACAGATAATGAATGAGTGAAAGAATCATCTGGGTAGTAAAAACTCGTTCAGACTTTGACTCTGAATTAGAGTGTATCCTTTCAGCTGCATGAAAGAAATACCTTAAACTAACTTCACAAAAAGATGCAGTCCTACATGCATCTGCTCCACTTGCTGAGAAGCTGCCTTGCATTTGTTTATGAAAGCTGTGTTGCTCCATTTCCTTTGAAAGGCTTGTAAAGTCTGGAGATAATTTCCTGTCAGCAGTGAGCTATATTACAGCCCTGCTGCTTCAGACAGCCCTTTGCTTTCTTAGCAAAGTTGCTGATCCTTGACATTCTCCTCCGTTAGAGACAGAAAGAATGTACGTGTCTATTAGTTTTGTACACACTGTATGCATCTCTTCAGTTGAAAGCAATAGATCCTGCTTGCCAAAGAAGTAGCCCAGGAGAGAGTGCAAGCCTGTAAAAGTTTAATGTCTGTTTTCTGCAGACATCACTAGTCAAACCTCTCAGTTGCTGTGGCCTCAAGCGGAACAAACGTTTAAATGACTCCTTCAAATCCCAACTACAAATCATTTCTGGGATTTGAGATCAAAGAGAGTTAAACTCTAAGTGCATCTGGGTAATCAGTCTGACCTAAAGTTAAAGATGAGAAACCAGAAGGATGCTTGTTGGCACTTCAATAGGCTCTGTCAAATGAAAGTACAGAGCCTTTGAGTGCTCCAGGTGTGCTGCACTGCATCTGACCCTGAATCTGGGTTGAGGTTTTATGCACGAGTGTCTGGAGAAGAAATGAGCACAGCAAGGTTAGTGGAAGCAGCATAGTGAGAATACCCACATTTCAGGTAAAAAAAATATATATATTGGTGCAAGATACTTAACCCCTCAAATACTCATCTTTTATACTCTGTGTAGTTGAGGACGACGTAAATTGCACCTCTTTTTGGAAAAACAGTTTTAGTAGTGACAGTGAAACAGAAATGCAGGGGAGCTGGATCCAGCAAAGCATGTGCAGCAGTCTCTGTAACAACCTCATGCACGGCGTATGAGTGACATTGCATCTCCACACAATGAGCGTGAAAAGAGAAAGGAGGGAGAGGGGGATCTTGGTTTCATGGTTTGAAAGAGGTAGCGTTACATGGGAGTGAGCTGGGGTGATGACATTGTTCCTAAGCACCGGATGAATGCACTTATGCATCAACCACTGTGGAGGAAGGGCTATTCACCTGTCCCGAACACCAAATGTTTGGACAAAGGGCCAAAAGGGCAGATAGATAAAAGCCCATCCATTATAGACTCTGCTCTGCTGTTGACACTTTGATATGTCTTATACCTCTCAGCTTTCCTAATTGTTTTCAGAGAAAATTAGGGATTGACTCTGGACCGTGCTGGATCCGGGCGGAATAATACAGATACCAGAAGAAAAAACCACCGGGATGGACATGAAGTTGTGAAGAGGTCTTCTCGCGTTCATCTGATTAAACACATGCAGACTGTTTCAGTTCTGGCTGAGAGGGGGTTTACCGAGGGAAAGGTGCCTTGAACGATTATTTTATACCCTTGTTTCCTTGGTCTGCCTCTTGTTGTCCTGACTGACACATTTGGTCAATATTTTTTGCTTGATTGACGGATTCCTTCAGCATCCAATGCTTATATGAAGATTCAAATGGAGAAAAAATACGCAAGTATTGCAGGAAGACAAAAAGGTAAGTTCACCAAGAGGAGATGAGAGGTATTATTTGTCATTTGTTGTGTTGTAATTGATCGCTTTTGGTCATTTCACAAATTCAGAGGTGGAAAATTGACTTGAACAGAGAAGATGATTACTAAGACCAGCCAGGACTCACTCCTTTCTGTAATAAAACAATAAAAAGATCCCACATGTGCACTTACCCCTGAATACTTGTATGCTGATGTAATTCATTTCAAGAGGATGTCTTAAGGTTTGCTGAATCTTTCTTGCTGACTGATTGTCAGACAGATCGACAGCTAGATGCAGTCAACTTAAGGCTACTTGGCCGTCAGTAGGAATGTATCTAAGAATGATACTCTGTGCACACACAGAAGCATATTTGCACTAGTTATGCAATGACTGATTGGTAAAGTATAATTTATTCCACGGGTATGCAGACTTCCCTAGCACACACAGATGCTACAAAACTGTTTACATGAAATAGACAAGCTGACATAATGAAAATGGTTCCCATTAAATGACCCTTACAGCACAACATGTTGTTCATATAATTTATAGCCATTGATACGTGAGTGACATTTCCTTGTCACCAGGACCAGGACCAGGGCGCTATGGGCTTCCATCTACAATTGGATTTGTTGGCCATGACTTCACCAAGCCAACAAGTCCTGCCTATTCTTTCCATGGCAGGATGAGTGACAATAGTGAGTTCTCCAACTCTTCCTGACTTTTGAAGATGAAATAGATACTTTTTCTCTCCTATGTAATTAAGATTACTTTGATACTAATGTAGCAACAAACATCAGAAATGCAGCAGTGTTTTTATAATTACAATTATACAATTATATTTTCAGAATTTCTAATCTCAATTACACTGTCTGAACCAATATTAATCCAATCTTGTGTGGACTAGTTAAAGCCACTAGGGGGAGACAACAGTGTATAAATCTTGTGATTTCTGGCCTTTGGTGCATCATTGCTAAGAATGTTTATTTTCCCTGCAGTGTATTGCATTGACTCAAGCCCAGGTCCTAAGTATCACATTGATGCAAAAATCACTCGATTTGGACGGGATGGCACACCTGCATACACAATGTTGAGCCGAATGAAAGCAGGGAGTAAGTTCCAGTTTGTAATTAAGGAAATGTGAATTTGAAATCATAAGATGTTTTACAAAATGTCATTAGCATTTGTTCTTTAACTAAGACCAATCCTTTGGCTCCATTACTGTTAAAGGATGAACCATTTCCCAAGAATATCTGTTGTTGACACTCCTAGAGATCCGGGTCAGCTGTTGCAACGGACAATCTGAACCATTCTAAGTGCACACTCTACCATGTGGTGCTGGAGTTAATTTAATCAACGGTTTTCTCCTCAGCAGAAGGGCTGTTCCAGACACCTGGACCAGGTGCATACAGCCCAGAGAAAGCTGCACTGGGCAACCTCCAGCACAGATCCCCATCCTACACAATGAGCTCTCGCACTCACTACAGAAGCATGGACTCAGTACCGGCTCCTAACAAGTACTTTCTCCCTCCACTAATGGGCCCTCAAGTTCCAAATAAGCCAGCCAGCGCAAGCTACACAATGTCAGGCAGTTACAGCATAGGGGGACAATCTGAGGATTTAGCAAAGACACCAGGGCCGTGCAGGTACAAGATTACAGATCCATGTGTTTATCTACCACGGCCACCAGCATTTTCCATGCTTGGACGCCACAACTTACCCAGAGAGACCACCAAGAAACCCGGCCCTGGAACTTACAATCCAGAGAGGGTGACAGTACACAAGGCTCAGGCACCAGCCTACTCGCTAGGCATTAGACACTCAGAATTTGTTACTCCACTGGTTGTCCACGTTTCTGACTGAGCATCCACCACTCTCAAAAAGCTGAAGAAATGTAATGCTGTTACTGAAAAAAAACTTATTTGAAGTAATTTATTTTGAACTGTGATAAAGGATGTTTGTATCAACCATTGCTCACCTTCAAAACTCAAAATAGTCAGAAATAATATGTACATAACATAACCATAGGTTGTTTTTTTCTTTAAAAAAGAAAAGAAAAAGAAGAAACATTAAAACACAGAAAGTTATTTAAGGAAACAGGATTGAGAAAACCATACACCTATGTAACCACTCAGTAAATAAATAAATCATGACAAAATGGAATCAGAAGACACTTAAAAAAGTATTAAAATGTTAAATTGACAGGAAAACATTCACCTTCATATATTTTATATAAGGTTGTCATTCACAGTGGAATCAAGCCATTACCCTCTCATCACCTCTATAAATTGAGGGAGGTTCAAAAGACAAAAAATAATACAACTAAAGGTTTTCTACATAATCCATTAGAATATATGTAGAGAAGTATGTAGAAGATGTATAATACAAGTCAGTCATTTTTGCAGATGTTCCCATTTAGTCCTTTGGGAGAGGTCTTCTGAAGAGCAATATGTGTGGCTCTGGAGATAAAAAAAAAAGAATAGAAGAGTCATCCATCTGAATCATCCATAGTAGAGACATTATACACATTGCTCTACATTACATAATGATGTCATGTGTGCTTCAAAAATAAATATTAAACATGATCCTTGCAGTGCCTTAGAAGATTAGGTCTAACTGGAATGTTTTTCTTAAATCAAATTGAAACAACCAACCAATGATCTCATCACAAACAGTACCACTACAAAGAGCAATGACAATAACTCTCTTGGTAGTCACCAATCAAATTAACATTACTAACTGGTTTTAATGTTGTGGTTGATGGGTGTATAATACATTTGTCATCATTTATGGCACTGTATTATTGTGATGTTTCATGTTATGGACATCTATTTATTTTGGAATCTCAGTTCAATAGAAAACATCAATATTGTTAGCAACTGTGGGCATACACTGATCAGCCACAACATTAAAGCCAGTTATTAGTTAGAATGTTGTGGCTGATTTTTAGTTACATGGTGTTGATCACTGATCGTGGTTACTGACCTGGTTTGTGGATCATGTAGTGAATCCAGCCCTGGCTCTGTTGCACTCCTAGTCCCCTCCACTCTTCCTCTGTCATCAGGTGAGAGGAGGGCACCAGTTTAGACAGCTGCTTTGGAAGAACCACGTGTCTATTGGAAAGTGCATAACGTTAAATTCTGTCGACTATGAACAACTCACGTCATTAATCAAAACATTATACAAAGTTCAGCTATTTTAGGTTACCATCCCTAAACACATGATATTATTTATGTACGTTGAATTTGTGTGTCAGTTGCTTTTTTTCCCATCATTACAGCCGCTGTTAAGAGCAACAAAAAAACCAATTTGAACATTAGCAACGAGATGACAGTTAGCTTAGCTGGCTAGCAGTTAAAGTAGACAATTGTGTTATTTTGTTTTTTATTACCGTATATTCACTTGTTATGCAACTTGGCGTAACATTAAGACAAATTACACACCTACAACTGCCGTTTACTCACTTATCAAGTTGAAGTTACCGTTACCGTTATGTAACGCTAACCAAGCTAAACTGGCTTTACCGTGACTTGACATTAGGCTAACGGACTTAAAAAACAAATAAATACATTTAAGATACCTGTATTCGAACTCCTCGTCATTGTACTTATCAGAATAGTAAATCTGTTTCTTCGACATGTTCTGTGGAAAACCGTGGTCAACTCTGAAGTCCAGAAATTGTTTTTTTGGATAAGTGTCCAGCTCACAACGATACTAGCAAGTGCAACTAGTGTCTGTCATCTGCCGCTGACAATTCAAACGCCAACGGATTCCCGCATTCATCTGGTTGGTCAACACAGAAGCACGTGACGTTCAATATTTTGAGTCTATATTGACGAGGATGACGCACTAGAAAAACGTAAACGATCATTGTCAACACTTTATCTATTCTTGTTAAGACTATAAAAATTCTGAAATTTTTGTTTTCGTGATGCATCTCGATTAATTTGTAGGAGCTTGGGCAGGTCATATGAAGTGACGCTAGAATGAAGTCATAATTCTCAGATTCAGTTCCGGTTTCAGAGAATATAGTCAGAATTCTGTAAAAAAAAACTTATATTACTAAAAATGAAATCTGAATTCTGAAGAAAAGAAAGTGATCCTCTTCCATACCTAATAGAAAATAGTATTTGAAGATAATGATTAACTGTTACTTCAATTGTTGGACATTTTTTTCAGCAGCAACATATGAAAATCACATTGTATTGGGAAAACCGTATACTGGTCTTACTGGCCATATTGATCATCACAAAAATAAAATAAAAAACATTATTCATTTTAAATTATCTCTGGAGCAAAGTAAAACGATCATAGGTTTCTAGTTAAACCTTATACTGACTTTCCTGCCCACAGCTAATAAGGGATCACAGGATTATCACAGAGTTTATAGAAGAAGCAGGTCCCAGTGGTTATGCACAATTAATTTTACAACACAATTTTATATTTTTGTTAGGCTGTAGTGATACATCTATCTTTCAAATTAATATTAAATCCAGGATTAGATTAATTTGTCTTTACTTAATATTTTCTCAGTTTGTCGTATCACTTAAAAATATATTATATGTTTATTTCCACTGACCTAATATATTTATAGTATATTTCAAGAATTACTCACTGATGTACGTATTCGTCATATACAAAAAGGAACACACCAGTTTCCTGTTATATCTTCCCTGAGTTATACATATGAATCACTTAACACAGTCAATGATTTCTAAGTACAATAAAAATGAATAATCTCTTTCCATTTTAACCCAACAGTTTAGTTTGAGGATCATATTTGATAAGTAACCCATATTGTTGTTGTTAATTTTAATAACTGTTGTCAAGGTAATGGCTGCTGATGAGTGGTTGTGTATTCACAGCATGATTTGTTCCACTTGTGTACGCCAGCTTCTGAAGTCATGGGATATATGTGTTAAATAAGGAAATTTAACCTGTAGTGTAGGATAACTATTATGGTATTTATGGCTATTTATGTGAATTATACCTGGCGCCTTATTAAAATGATTACATCCTTTTGTTCAAATGACTTTTATTTGACTTGGTAATAAAGGCTTGAAGTCTGTTACTGTTCATCAGTAAACATAGTACTGGTTCCATTTAGTTTATCAGTAACTTTTTACACTAACACATGACCTTAACAAACAAGAACTGATTGGCTGTTTGGGGGAAGGAGGGGTGGCAGTGGAGCTGTAGTCTTAGGTTTTCTTATTCCCGTGTTGTGTGTGTGTATATATGTGTTAGTGCGGAAGAATTTACTTCATTTTTTATAGAGAAAATGAATGGTACTGTTATTCAACCATAGCTGCAGTTTCTTGTACGAGGATAGTTGAATCAAACACGTAGCTTTTCTCTAAGTCACTGTGCTAGAATTTTATTCTCATCCTCTGTCTGCACAGACCCTGATTTAAAGGTAAGTTCCATTCAAACCGAGCTTTCACGGTAATGTTCCATTTGAGCATGTGTTAAGCAGTGTATTTTCTTTCTTTACTGTCTATGCACACAGTTTGCTCTGTCATTATTGGGTTGATTTTGTTTTCCGACATCATTGTGATTATACACTACTGTCCGAACTGATTATGGAACAATTGAAACGGCTTTCTTTATTGAATTTCAAGCAGTTGACAAGGACATAATGAACTTTTCCTTGTCTGTGTTGGTGGCATTATTTAATCAGTAGATTACCTCCCTGTGTGGGTAACAGATGACCATGACTGCCATTTCACAATCAATGCAGGCATTGTTTACACATGTGTGTTTGCAAGTGCTTGCTTTTGGCCACCAATGTTCTTTTACTATTAAATGAAAATTTTATTTTATTTTCATTGAAATAATGAAATTACGACAAACATTGGTGGCTTTATTTGTTCACCCTTAACATGATAAAAAAAAGATATCAAGTTTTTGTTTTAAAACTTACATTCCCTCCCACAGGATCTGACAACGCACACAAAAAAAGCTTGTTTAGTGAAATTTTAAAAATCACGGAGAGCACTTTACATGATTAAATGGATTTCTTTAGGATTGAGAATTATGTTGGTCTAACTTTAGTATAATTGGGTATAGTCAATATAATTTATTAGGGTTAATTTAACCTAGTTACTTAGATTCAGTTCAAAGTAATTGGTATTGATTGGAATTAGTTATTTGAGTTAGGTTCAATTTAATTTATTATGTTTGAGTCAGCATAGTTATTTGGACTACGTCCAACTTAATCTAATAGGGTTGGTAACTAATTTTGCAGTAGTAAAATTACCCTACTGCGTGGAATTCATCTAACTCAAATTAATGAAGTTGTACTGAACCTACTGCCAGACAAAAAAAACACTTAATCATTTGAAAATTCATTCTAGAATTAAACTAAATTATTGTCGAGAATAAGTGACGAGTTCAAAGAATGTCAACAGTAACAGATATCAACAGAAAAAAAACGAGACAAACAAACTCAGAAACTGATCTTATCAGTTCGTGTTACTTCAACCGAATCTCACAAAAGTTAAATTGTTGAATTGCAAGCAAGTAATAAATTATGCAATTAGGTTTCTTTTCCAGACAAGAAATTATTGAATTAATTATACTTCATCCATTGGAGTAAATGTAACAGCCGCCGAGTTCCTGTTTATGAGCGCATTAAATAAATGTTGCAAACTGTGCTCACCTTCCTCGCCATCTTTGCCTTTAGCAGTAAGAATATCTACAGTGGATGAACGTCTTACCATACATTTCTGTAACATAGTAAAGCACAGTTGTGAGAGGATAAAATACAATGATAATTATTAGATTGGGAATGTAATGAAAACGCAAAGGATGAAGATGATATGAGCAACGTGGATCCTTCTAAGGTGTTTGATTGCTCTCTAGGGAGTTTGATGGGAGGGAAAGTTGGGAAGAAACTGACAGATGGGATAGGGTGGATATTTTAAGACACATAGTCCCTTATGGTTTTGGCTAGATTGTTTCCTTTGTTAAGTTTGTGTCGATTGCCAGGACATAGGGAACACTTACACACTCACTCACACACTGATTCACACAAAATTCACTTTTACTAATTGGATCAGAGTACTTTAGCTATTTTCTCGCATTCATAATCAGTGTAGTAGCTACAATTGCTAAAATTTCCATTTGCATTAAGTAATTTATTTACATGATTAACGTTCATGTACTGAGTGTTTTGATAGATGTGTTTTGTTAAGAGCAAAATACACTTGCAGACCAAATACGAAAAAAACGACAAAAAACTGAGATATATATTTATAGAAGGGACCTAATACTATTTTTGTGGTACCTCGCGCTAGAAACCGACTACATGAATTAGTGAGATTTGAAATATTTCGCCTAATCTGAGGAGCATGTACACTGATGTTGCCAATGCATTTGCAGATCCCTTTTATAGATAATAATAACCAAAAAAAGGTGTTTCTATGATGTTGTGTGTCTGAGAGCGGGCTGGTTCAGGCAGTTGTGCTTTAGCTAATACAGCCTGAGAGCAGCTGGGCAGGGCAGGGCCAATAGATCCAATGACATCATCCACAAAGAGAGAGAGCGATAGAGAGTGAGAGAGAGAGTGAGAGAGAGAGAGGGGCTGTGAGCATATGAGCAAGCTTCCCAGAAGCAGTGGAAGGAAGCCAGCCAGCTCAGACCCAGGGAAGAGAGGGATGAGAGGGATGAGAGGGGAACCGTGATCGTGCTTGTGCATAAATGGGAGAAGATTAGACGGCGTAGACGAAAGGATACAGGACTCAACCTGGAAGATTTTCTCTATAGCTTTCTCCCCTCTTCCATCACCCCCCCTCCCCCCTTTCCTTCCCCCTTCCCCCTCGTCATCCTCTGGTTGTCACCCCCCTCCCAGTTCCTGCTTTAGGCGGCTACTCCGGGCATGCTCCTTAAGCCAAAGTATGGCCGCTTTCGTAACGAATCTGTGACCTCCTCCTCCGACCTGATGCAAAGCTTAGCCATGAGCAGCAAAGTTGTGGCCACACCAGTGGTCCCCTCCTCCACGCCAAGCCTCCCTCTGCCTCCTTTGCCTCCTCTTGATCCCAGTGCCAGATCAACATCCTCTGCTGGAGCTGCAGCCTTGGCCGACTCCCCTTGCTTGGACGGAGAGCAGGATGCCACCACTACCTTCTGCATGCTCATCCCAAAGATGCCCCAGTGGAAGTTCTCCAACTCACTGCTCAGCCGGAGCCCTTCAAACTCTAGCGCCAGCTCAAACTCTAGCAAGGACTCAGGCAAAGCTGCATCAGCTTCTTCCCAGGGCTCTATCTCCCTTTCCTCATCATCACAGAGGTCCAGTGGTGTGACCTCAGCCAGTGGCCCAGTGGCCACTCTGGCAGCAGTGCTCAACTCCTGCGACCCTGTTTGTGTCACCCCCTGTTCCTTGCAGGCCATTCGAGGGCAAAGAGCAGTTTCAGCGGCAAATTCTGCCAGTCCAGGGGGCCATGGATGTGGTGCTACAGAGGTTATGGCGAGCCCTGGGGTTTCAAGCAGCTCCCGCTCAGGAATGAACCGCAGGACGAGGGTGGAAGGCATGTGGCTGGGGAGTGAGGACTTCACCCAGAAGGGAAGTTTCATCCACAAACCATCGCAAGGCTGGCTGCATCCTGAAAAGAAAATTGCAGGACCTGGGGCTTCTTATATCGTCCGGGTAAGTTACTGTGCACATATTTCTAATATAGACAAGATACATACTGTATATTGTGAAAACACACCTATCAATACAGTATTTGTATTGAAAGTACAATAGGACACCAGAGTGTCAGGCAGTTTGCTATGCAGCTCATGTAGCAAGGGCTGGGGAATATATAATTTAATCTAGATAGATGTCTTGGTGTGGGTGGAAGGTAGCCTGTGTGAGGACAGCACACAGGCTTCAGGGTGGACATACATAAATGTCACTATCATTATTTCATAATATAATTTGTGTACTGTGTGTTGTTTGCATCACATACGGCACGGAAAGGCATTAATCATTTCTAGCTACAGTGTGTAACCTGGGTTTGCTTGTGAGCTCCCAGTGTGAGCCTGTGGGAGTGGTGCTCTTTGTGTGGTTTCCAGATTGTTGATTCATGGGAGAAATGATTTTGTTCACATAATAAAAAATAAAGTTGTATCACTAAACGTAATAAATTCACAACTTTATACAATAGTTAGGATACTCATAGTATGATTATATGACATCCGTATGGTACATGTTTTAATATAAGATCAGGCTCCATTAACTAGGGGACATTTGTTTGTCTCATCCGGAACTTTTATAGTTAAAAAAAGGCAGTTTTGTCACTGAGGATTTTGGAGCATAACTTGAATTTGTCTTACAAAGGTCTAACATTCATACCGGACTGCTTGATATCAATGTCAATAACATCCCCTCAGCATAACCCCGACTTCCACTGGTCTTCCCCTATGATCTCCTCAAACTAATGACACGACTCTTGATTAGCCCAGTCTGGGGCCCAAGCACACATTCTAATGGCATTATACAGGCAGCATTCATTCCTATATTGAATTACAGTTAATCACATTCACTTCCATCATGTGATGTGGAAAAAGACATTGGATAGGTTTGGGAGGGGTCTTATATTTAGTATGCATAGGCTCTCAGCACCATTTAGTGGTTTCCTAGGTTCCAAAATAGTGCTGCTTCCCGACATGTGCTGCTCAAATATTCTATTTATTAGCAGAGCTTATTAGCTTGAGCTGGCCTTTGTTTGAAACGTTTTGATAAAAATGGGGCTTGAGATAATTTTGCATTGATAACAATTAAACTTCTATTATATATCTCTAAGAAGCAAACCACAAGGATCAAATGCCATTTTTATTGCAATTTATCCGGAATGTTTCTTTGATAGCCAATGTCACTGCATTTCCAGGACTATGGAGACTTGATCCAAATGATTGGAGTTCAGATAGAGTGATAGAAGAGGGGGTGCCTTCTATCAGTAGATTATTGTGTGACAGTGGAGCCATTTGAAGTGGCAGAAAAGAATGAGAGAGAGACTATTTTCCTGATGGACTTCCCCCGTCTCCAGATCTGGTTAGAGAGCCCATTAATCTTTTCAGCTCAAAGATCACTGTATTCAAATGATTGTGCGGCTACAATGATGTCTGCCTGCTGTCTGTCATAGAGACAGATAGACCTGGAAACATAACTAAATATGAATTTGACTCAAAAAATGTTTTCTGGGAGCGGAAATAAATCACATTGCAGTAAACTGGTTACACAAACATTTTCAAAAACCCATCATCTTGTGTATTTAATGAATTGTCACACATCACTAAATCTTGTATGACATTTAAGATAACTTTGCCACCACAATTCTTACATTACAAGTGGCGGGGAAATTGAAACAATCCCTTTGCCCCACCGTGTTTCTGAGATTTTTCCTCATGTTTTGTCGGACAAATGATCTGCGTTCCCTTCAGTCTGACAAATATGACATTGTATGAATACAACTCTAATTATATCTTGATTTACAATTTTTCGGTGTGAGACTTGCTTGTGAAGGCACCAAGAAATTATCTTGTGCAATGTACCTGTCTCTAAAAAAAAATCATATATATAAGTAAGCACGACTGAGACTCAGTGAGTGATCATCTGTATCTTTCTTACTATCTTTTTTTAATCAAAATATTATGATGAAAACTAACCTTCTGACTATGATATACTCACCACTTTCATTTAAATGCAAACATAGAACCACTTGGGGCTAAAGCCTATCTCCGTTTACACTGGGTGAGAGGCACACTGTAAAATAAAAAGAAGTTGTTCACTTGTAAAACACAATTTAATTCAGTGTAACTGAGTCTAAAATTTAAGTTGGACGTAGAGATTTGAGTAATTTACAAAGCTGGAATTTTACTTTATTATGCTTTTGGGGTCTGATTATCCACTGTAAAAGTTGTTGATGAACTTGAAAAAATTACCTTGAATAGTTACCTAAATTACATTAAATATTCTTGAGTATAACTTAAACGTAATACGTAAATACTCAATTTAATTCTGTCACCAGTGGAAGTCTTTTCTCAAAGTACCAACAATTTTGACCGGCCCAAAAAGAATTCTAAAGTGGTTATAGCATCCTTCCAAGTGTTTCTGCTCCTCAAGCACAGACTGCGCCGAGCACACTTACTAATTCATAACATGATTGTTTGGTTGCAAGTTGCAGGTCTAAAGTTGGCTTTTCAGACGTTAGAGGCTGATGATGAATCCCCTTTTAAGTTCAAGCAAGGGGAGTCTTCGTTCATATACACAAACAACATAGACCTTTTGAGTCATAGTGATTTTTATCACTCAACCCCATCCCAAAAAGTTGTCTAACAATAATAAGGTATGTCTAACAATTCATTGTAGATGGTCCCGCAGCTTATTACTCAATGATTCAAGCAATAGAATTAAAATCGATCTTTTTTAAAATTCTTTTGCGGAGTAATGTTCTGTGGACATCATCTCCTTGGATGAACTCCTACAAATCATTTAATCTAAACCCCCGGCATCTGCAACACCCAGCAGCTCTGACTGTCTTTATAAAACCTGTGGAGTGGCAAAAGTGGTCCCACTTTTTAAAAAGGGGATGTGTTCTAATTATAGGGGAATAACACTTCTCAGTTTTCCTGGGAAAGGAGGCTTCAACCGATCGCCAAACTTCTGTTGTTGTTCAGGAGGAACAATTGTGAAATGACAATTGTGAGTGTGAATCGGACGGTATGAGGGTCTGGACCTCCAAATAAGAGAGCTTAGAGCTAAGGTATAGAGCTCAGACATCCAGAGGGGGATTAGAATACAGCTGCTGCTTCTTTTGCGTTAAAAGGAGCCAGATGCGGTGGTTCAAGCATATTATTACGATGCCCCCGGTTTATCTCCCTTAGGAGGTTTTTCAGGCACAGCCAAATGGAGGGAGACCCCAGTGTAGACCCAGCGTGAGCTGGAGAGTGTTGCTGTGGAGAGGGATGTCTGGAAAGCCCTTCTTGGCCTCCTCCCCCCACGACCAAACCACGAATAAGTGAAAGAAAATGGATGGATGAAAGAACCTTTTAGACACCATCATTCAATAAAGTATTACTTCTTAAAGGTTGTTGGCAAGAATGAAATAAAAGGCAGGAGGACTAGATAGATCATTCTATTTTCATGGTGTCTGTCTCACATAAATCTAACATTTGGAGGTTTCTTACAGACGATGGATCAACTGTGTCCGTAACTGCCTCTTGAAAGTAAAGAAGGGGAATAGATGGGTCACCGTGAAGCTATTTGTAACCACAACACAAGGTTATCTGCTACGTAATGAACAGAAAGGTACTGGGACACGAGCATGAGACAGTTCTGAATGTTGGGTGTTGCAGAGAGGAGCAGATTGAGTGTCCTGAGTTGACATGAAGGAATCTATCTATAGGTTCTATCCCAGAACCTTCAAGAAGACCATAGCATCATCACTGCAAGAGACAGAAAGGATTCAGTGTCGACTTTATAGTTAATGTCAAATGTAAAGGACTTAAAATGACGCTGATCAGAGTCCCATGGCACGTGCAAAATAAATACATAGACATATAAAGATATAAAGAGGTTATAGAGCATAATGACCTATGACTCTAAAACATATATATACTGTTTGAAGTTACGGAGCAATTTGATTGCATTTAAAAGACTCACCTACTGTAGCCTGACATGGAGTCCGTAAAGTGGAGTACCCGTTTAGTTTTCTAATGAATGTGGGTGTTGAGACTAAAGTAACACCATAAAAGTTGTGGTCACATTTGAATGAGTAGAGTGCACGTATACTAGACATAAAGCTCGACTGGGGCAGAGGTATGGCGACTCAGAAGTACATCACAAATATACAAGGTGTAAAAGAATTGCACCTGAGTCAAAGCAAATTAGCGTTTTAGAAAACAAAAATTCCAATTTAAAAAAACAACTTTGCAATATGTGAAACAAAAAAAACGAAACAAAATTAGTAAAGTGAAATAAAATGATAATATGTGGAACATTTTCACAAGTCTTGAAACAAATTATCAAATTTTAAGTGAGACAGAAACTAAACACAGGAAGAGAATCCTTTGTTTCTAAAGTCATCTGTGACTTCAGTAAAGTTTGAAAGGTAGAACTTCCTGGATCAATAGCTTATGTCGTCAAATCAGAAACATTGCCTCTTTGGTATTATAATTATATAGACAGCTAGCAAAAATCTAATTTTCTTTAAATTGATTTCTAATATAACTTTATTTTGTCTCTGGGAAAAAAAGTTTTACATCTTGTTTATTGGGATTGAACTTCTAGGTCACCGTGCATCTGCCCCGTAACTCTACTGTATTTATTTTGTACTTGAACGCTTGCCAATACAAATAAAACTTTGTTTTTTACTTCTCAAACTAATATTACTGGGGCCCAGCAGAGCTATAATGGGCCAAGTTCCCCGGTGAAAGTGCTCTAGTGACGCCACTGCTCAATAGATGCTCAACAAAACATTAAAAAAAAACTTGTCAAATAAACCACACAGATATGGAAATAATTGCAAATCATCCTCACATACACTGACTGCATACACGAAAACACTCCCTTTCAGCGTCTCCAAAAAGCACGGGACGCATGTCTATGATTCGGAGCTCAAAGTGCTTCTAATCTAGTCATGGTGCCATTAGCACCTTAACCTAACAGCCATTACAGAGCATTTCAGTGGCTGCCACTCACTACATACACAATAATGGCTAATGTGGATGTGAGGTACATTATTTAGTATGAATTGTTGGAAATATTCATGCTTTCCAATAGTGGATTATACATTATAAGCTTTTGAAATGATTTGAAATCCAGTTTACTTATAACATAATATTTTCCCTGGATGCAATTCTTGATGCACTTTTTTTATTGATATATCTTAATCACCCAGATACTCATTGCTCCTGCCAACGAGGTCCTTTTTTCGATTAATCTATTTTGTATTTTAACTTTCATTAACAGGGAAGTCTCGTTGTTTGTCTTTTAGCAGGTTTACTCGAAATCTATTTGAAGCATTTTCATATGTCATGATTGGGCGTATGAGAGGAAAGAACCCCTCAACTACAATTCTGGAGTGGATTTGGACAAACTGGGTTGAATTATTTTTTCCCCGTCTAGACCATTGCTACAAACGGATTTTTGAATTGTTTCTGTCTATTACATGTAAACTTGTTGAACAGGTACCATAAAAGAAATCCTTCTAGCTAGATACGAAATTTCCCCTCCGAATAACCTCCCATCTGAGTGGTATGCGAGTTTGTGTTCTCAGAAAGATTATTTTTTCCTTGATAAGGTTTTTGTATTTAAAGACACCTGTTTTCTCATGTTTCTAGAACTAAGTACCAGTTTTATGAATCAATGCGCCTTTTAATAATTCAAATGTTCTACCAATCATCATTATTGTTTTTATAGTCTTCTATTGAAAGAGGACTTTAAAGTGACTCTGAAGATTGGTCGCATTACAGTTGTATAAATCCTAGTAGTATTATAGTAGTACTAGTATGCTGCATTTTTTCGTACAGTTTTTGCAAGGGTCAAGGGGATAATTCACCATCAAAAAACTTGTGTGATAATAACTTTCATTTTCTGTCTATGTAAATGAAAATGCTTAGCACTTTACATACTTTGCACATGAAAAGTGCATTATTATATTAAAAAGAATCATCTAATCCTATTCTAAATTGATCTAATGCCATACTTTAATGAAAAGCAATGTCTACTCTTCTTGCAGTACATGGGCTGCATTGAAGTGTTGAAATCAATGCGATCCCTGGACTTCAACACACGTACTCAGGTGACAAGGTAAGACGCCGTTGTTTATAGCAGTAGTGGTTATTAATGATCTTCATATGACACTTTTGTGGATAAATAAATTATGTAAATATCAGCTGAGGCTTTTGGTTTGAATTGACTTACATTGTGGAAATGTTGACAAATGTCTTTTCTAATTTCATTGATATCAACACAGTTTTGAAATGCCAGTAGTTAAATTCCCTAAACGCTGTTATTGCAGTGGAAAATGTATTCACAATGTAAGCCTAAAATATATGAGTGAAATCTGACAAGGTTTGTGCGCAACAAACGCAGTATAATGTTGTTTGTTCCACTTACAGACAAACTTTAGTGGCTATGATGTGTTTATGTGTTAAACCCGTCTCCATCAGCATGTTTCTGTGCAATACATGTGATGTTATTGTCATAAAAGCAGGGTTTCTATGCAATCCACATGGGGAAAGTGCACACTGCTTCTCTCTCTCCATCTCTCACCCTCCTCTCTCTCCTCCGCCATGGAGCGGCTGTAATCGGAGCCCACCCAGCATCTAATGCTTAAGTGTAGGGGGCGATGAGGCAGCATGGATGGGGTGGCTGGGAGGGAGATCTATAATTGATGATGTTTGCTAATGACTGTGGAAAGCTGCAGTGGTCCCCATGAACGCACTCTGCTGGTAAATGTCTGCAGTTGTAACTTCTTGAGGAAGGGAGGGGGTTCCCAACAAAGCATTAGCAAAGAGAGAAACCTTAGCACACCATGTTTTATTGTTGTATGATTGATTGCCTCAGTTTTTCATTATTGTTTGCATTTATAATGAATGGGTTGGGGTTGTTTTGTTTTATTGCATCACAGCTTGCTGACTTCTACTCAAGTTAATTTTGTCCAAGACAACAACTAAACAATTTTTTTTTTTTACCTAAGCTCAGAGAGGATGCGTTCTCCCAAAAGCATTCACTGTGTCATAATGTGTAACAGCAATGTTGGTGATAATGGGAACAGGCATTTTATTGCAATGAAGATACATAGGGTGCAGACAATAACAACAAGAAACAACAGTCCATCTCTGTCCTCCTCCTCCTCCTCCCTCCTCTGCCTTCTCATTGGCATGAGTCATTCCAGCAGCGTGGAGTTTTTTTTCAAAAGTCCCTGAGAAGACCTTTACTCAAAATGGGGCCCAGGGCACTGCTTTTTAAATATTTACAAGCCACTTGATAGGGGCAGCTAGGTTTTTGAATGCCGTCCACACTGTCCCTTGGCACAGAGAGTGCAAACTTCAGCCTCACATCCGCATTATGCCTCACACCAAACATCAGATAAACAAGGGACAGAAGCTCTGAACGTCCATTAGGCATCCGTTCCCAAGAGTTATTGCAGCTTCACTGCAAAGTGGTAACAAATATGTAGAGAGAAATGGCACTGCAGATACTACGATTCTTTCCTTTTTATTTTTTTTATAGGGAATGAAGCATGAATAAAAACAAGACACTATAACTACTAGTTTAGAACCTTTCAACAGACCTCTCTTCACCTTTGAACTGTAACAAGCTTGTGACCTTTATGACCTCGGCCCAAGGCAGAGAGCATGAGAAAGCTTCTGTTCATGTTTAACCTCAAGTTTTTCCGGCATTCCGCGTTGAAGCAGCTTCATGTAGCCCTGGACAGCAGGTTAGCATAGATGATTTTAATCTCAGCCATACTCTTTCTTCTTGATTGTTAACATTTGAGTGCACACTTAACATGAATCAACATGACAGTCGGAATATAAAAAGCACTTTGAGATTTGATCCAAATGTAAAGTGCGTTATAAATTAAATATTATTATTATTATTATTATTATTATTATGCGTGCTTTCTGTGAAATGATTAATGGGCCTGTGTTTCACAAGCTCTAACCCTTTATCTGTTTTCATTCCTCGTATTAGGGAAGCCATCAACAGGCTGTGTGAAGCTGTGCCTGGTGGAAAGGGAGCTTGGAGGAAGAAGGTTAAGAATACATTCATTCTTACTGTTCTCTTTTGTTCATACTCTTCTCTGCACATACGCTTATACACCAAAGGGATTAAAAAGACTGTATTGCAATTGCAATATGCTTGTGTAGTTTTTGTTTTAATATAATGATTGGTGGGTTCTTTCCTCAATCACTTGTAATGACTAATTTCCTTTATTCTATAACATAAACAACGAGATAGAACAAAAAACAACATGTACAGCTTAAGCAACATAAAATCTCAGGTGACAAAACCATACAGTATTTCAGACAAGGAGTAATGAGAGCAGACCCGTCAGCATTGATTACAGCATTAATCCTCTTCCTCATGGAGTGGCACAACCTCTAGATGTTATCATATGGCTTGTCGGCCCACTCCTCTGTCAGAGCTGTCCAAAGTTGTTGTTGAATTCGTGGATGGTGTCCAGTCCCAACCAATCTCCAGCTGTAATGAGGTTAAGTTCAGAGCTTGGTTTGCCATCCCAGTCATTCTGCTTCATTTGTGACTGTTCCTCTAAAAATTGTTTTTTCAGAGTTCTCACAAAAATCATCTAGACATTTCCTGTATGTTGAGAGGGATCGCAAAGCAAACCAATTATTAACAAGAAAGAAAAGTTTTCTTATACTTGACTAAAAAGTAGTGTTTTAAATTACTTGGGACTATTGTTACTAAATTAATTTCTCCCTCCTGGAGAACTTCAAGGACAAAGTGACCACATACGATCAAGCAGTGGTTTACAGAACCTGTTTATGACTTTGGTGCACATATCATCTTGAATGTAGCTCATTGAATTATTATAATAGGTTTATGTTATACCTAGTGGTGACATATTTATCCTCTTGTAATGGATATAGGGAATAAAATATGATACTTCTGTGACTGTATTTATATTTTTTCTCATGTAGGCCCTGAACAAAGCTCTCCAGCCCGTAATGGGGAAGAGTAATCTACGATTTGCAGGCATGACTATTGCTGTCAATATTTCCATAGAAGGCCTTGGTCTGCTTATACCTACCACTCGACAGGTTTGATGCTAAGCACGTCCATCTGCACAAGGAACAGACTCCTCTATTTTCCCATGTTGCTGTTTTTTTAGTTTTTTTTTTAAGTGTTATTGGTTATCACTTAAACTTCATCCGGTTCAATTTGGTTATTTTTCCTTTGATGAGTCATCCCTGGTTTGTTCTTATTTTAATGCAAAATGATGTAGGTAAGACATTTTAACACTCTATATGTTTTAAACAATATTCAGGGGCATTTTCCTCTTTCTGACAGCAAGAACATGGGAAATATTAATTGTTGTCTAGTAAGACTAAATATCAACTCCTCTCCACATAAAATGAATGAGCTGTATCCACTGTTTTCTTTCAGGTGATAGCCCACCATCCCATGCAGTCTATTTCATTCGCCTCTGGGGGAGACACGGTGAGTGCAGTGTTTGACAACCCGCCCTCGCCTTTATGTTGTTGGAAATGATATTTTGGCAGACTGTGCTCTGGACTGCATTTACTAATTTCGAATCTCCTGAGGCAAAGAATCAATGTGGCCTTTAATTTAGTTATGTAGGTCTAATTTATGTGGTGTAATTGACTTATTCCACCCATTTGTTGCAGGACATGCCAGATTATGTTGCGTATGTGGCCAAAGACCCAGTGAATCAGAGAGGTATGTCTTGAAAGGCTTCTTCTTTGGTGTTAATGCTACCAGAACCCTGTACATGAATGTTAGATTATAACTTAAAGAATAACAGCAACATTATACCTTATCTATTCATCCATTCATTTTCTATAACCACTTATCATGTTATGGGTCGTGAGGGGGTGGAGCTTATCTCATCTGACATTGGGCAAGAGGCGGGGAACACCCTTGTCTATTTGCCTGTTCAACTATTTACTATTTGTTCAAAATCATTTTCAAATGCAGAGTTATTTCTTAAATAAAACAAACATGTACCTACCACACTGATAACTGCCTAATATAAACCCAGAACTCGCTGGAGCGACTATATGTCTCATCTGGCCTAGGATGAGCCGGAGAGTGATGCTGGGGAGACGTATGTCTAGAAATTCCTTCTTAACCCGCTGCCATTGCGACCTGACCCCGGATAAGCGGAAGAAAATTAATGAATCAAAAATATCCCCTCTAAAAGAAAATAGATATTTTTGGGGAAAGAAACGCTTAGTGGGATAAAATCTGATTCAAGATCTTACGCCCAAAAGTATGTGACAGCATGAAAACTTTCTTTCTTTTGTTCTCCTTCAGCATGTCACATCCTGGAGTGCTCAGATGGTTTAGCTCAAGGTGTCATCAGTACCATTGGCCAAGCCTTCGAGCTGCAGTTCAAACAGTACCTCCATAGTCCTCCCAAAACCATGACATCTATGGAGAGGTAACATGCGATGAAATGTTTTTAATGGGCGTTTGGTTCAAACGTGACAGTTTTAATAATAATTCCAATTTATTTCAAAATCGAGAATATCAAGAAATAAAATGTAGGCTGTATTGAATCTTCCTGCTGAAAATTCTAATCACCATAATGATTTAAAGAATGTAAAAACAAACACTAAGAGCTTTATCAATATTAAAGCCTTTAAATATGGTTTTTTTAGACATCCTGCAAGAAACACATGGTAGTTTTCTGTAAGAATCTATTCATGTAATATTAATCCCTGTAGATTAATATTATCAGTGATATCAGTGCACCTGAAAACTCAGATGCACTGATATCACTGCAGGAACAAGAGAAACTCCAGAGTGTTGTACTTTTTTTATTCTGGTTTCAAATAAACGCCTTTCTCCTGCCAGCAGCTGCTCTGCTCTGCTCATCTATATAAACCTCTTGTAAATTTATAAAGATCCCTTTCGGATGTGGAGATGTCATCCGATCGGACTTAATCCATTTCAGATATCAGATCTCCTTATCATGATGACCTCTATTATTATCAGTAAAAGTGGAATCCTGAAATAATAATAATCAACATACGCACTGTAGTGGAATTAATTATGTCATATTACTGTTTTCACTGTACTTAATTAAACATTTAGCATCAGTTTTGGACCTACATGAAACTTTTCATTTCAATAATGCACCCATGTCCTTCTATAGGCCTATCAGATCAGAAGAGCCAGTGTGGGGGGAGGAGGAGGACTTCTCAGATCATGATTACTACAACAGCATCCCAGGGAAGGAGCCTCCTATTGGGGGCCTGGTGGACTCCAGGCTGAGGCAGAGTGGAGCCTTGCTGGGTCACATCCACACCCAACCACAGAGCAAGAACTCAGTACAGGTGAATACCAAGGCACTGTTTTGAAAACGTCTGGTTCTGGATTCTGATATGGTAGCCGTAGTCGTGAGTATATTCCTTTTTATTCAAATCACCAAAATTGCATTGCCAGCCATACCATAAATGTGAGCATGACATTCAATCTTACCATCTTATGTGAACGGATTCAAGCTACATCTGGTAAATATTAAATAATCCATGTTTAACCTCCAGCAGAAAATAGCAGCCAGACTCAATTTTCTGTAATGCCTCTCCCATAATTAGGTGACTGATTTTTTTCTTTTTACTCCTGTCCCGTATTGTTAAGATGGAATCAAACAATAGAACATATTGTCCATATCTGCTGTCCTGATGTGACTGCAGCATAGCTGCCAAAGATAAATGTGATTAGATAAAAATCTTTCTTTCTCTTCGGCTGCCTACTGGGAGAGAGGCACCATTGCTCTCTCCCTTTAGCTTGATCAACAGAATGGAAAAAAAGCTGTAGCTAATGTTTCAGATAGAGTGCTTCTAAACTACATTATGTAAGCACAAGATGTGAGATCGTTGTCCATACAGGTGTGGGGGTTCAAATGTATTTATGATATGTTCTTGTGGCGTATATGTGGGTTTACAGATGGGCTCACCAGCAAGGAGGGAGCACTCATCTTATCCTCCAAGTCAGCTGTGCTATGAGCTTCACTGGGACACAGAGACAACCAGCAGCTCAGGTGAGACATCCTGTGGCAGTTTACAGTTATAACAACAGGCAACCAGAATATGAGGACATTTCTCATTTTATTGGGTGCAGACCTTTAGCAATTAGTAAAACAAAAACAAAAAAAGGCTTTCAGGAAAACCTGAAGAGATTAAATGGGAGGCTGCATGTATATATTCTTTCTTTCTGTTTCTCTGTGAAAATATGTCACCAGCACTGATAATTCATCATTTTGTGTTTTGCTTGAAATTAATTTACCTTTTGGCACAAGCAGTGCCTGCATAAATCTCAATATCACTGTGGTATAACTAGAATTCTTAGGGGTGTGTGACAACATTTAATATTTCTAGTCTTCCTAAGTGGTTTCTATGCTGAGATAAGATGTGACTTTTCTTCAAAACCAAGAATGAGTCATTGTCATATTATTAAGGAAGATATATTTGTGACCTCAGGAAGTTAATTGTCATGGGACCGTTAGAGCCAATCACATACCAGTTCCTGCATATAAATGATCTGCACTCCATTTTCTTTCATGTTCTGTAGAAAGAGGCAGAAGGATTTGCACCAATGTTTGAACAAGGCCAAAAATGATTTGGTGTAATTGAGATTAGTGAAATTGTGCTCAGATTTTGTTTGTGCTATATTTTCACCTTTGGAATTATATGTTATTGCATATGACTCTCCAAATACCCCAAAAATTGAGTTAGTTTGCCTTCTGTGGAGGCCTTGACGATTACTGCAAAGCAGCACAGCGGCTAGAATGGTTTCCTCAAACCAGCAAGGTCCAGGGTTCAAATCCACCTGAAGACCTGACGCCTTTCAGAGTTGTGAGAGTCAACCCTCGTCTGAGTGGGTTCCCAATGGGTACTCCGGCTTCCTCCTGCATTCTCAAAACATGCAATAGAGGTGAACTGGTAACTCTGAGATGGCCACAGGTGTGAGTGTAAATGGTTATAAGTATCGATGTGTTGGTGCTGGATACTTGTGTAACATATCTCCCGCCCAATGTCAGCTTTGTGGGGTTCAAGAGGACAGAAAATGGATGGGCCTGGATTCCTGATGAACATTCCTAGATTTCAGCAACTGGGAACCAAAAACATGAAACATAAAATTGGTTCACAGACTCATTCATGCTCTACGTGTACTGCTCAGTGGATTAGCAGTAGTCTGAACTCTTGTGTTTTTCAGGTCTGACATGCGACGGCTACCTGTGTGCTGATGGTCAGCCACCAGGCAGCAGAGATTATGAGGAGCACCAGTATGTCAATACCCAGGATCTGGACAACTTGAAATCCCAGGTGGCAGAGGGATTCAGAGGGTCCAGAGCTCCTGAAAGTCCAAAAAAGGACCTCTTTGACATGAGTAAGTCTTAAAGCTTGTCATGATCATTCTGATGGATGGTATAGAATCAGAAGAAGACTGACAACACTTATATTTGTGAAACATCACTTTTTGTGTAGGACCATTTGAAGATGCCCTGAAGCTCCATGAAGCCTGTGGTGGGGGTGTTTGGTCCTGTATGCCTGCTGCTGCTGGTGGTGTCCAGGTCCTGGAGGACCAGTGGCCCAGCCCTCCACGCCGACGAGCCCCTGTAGCCCCTAATGAGGAGCAGCTCCGGAGAGAGACTTGGTACCACAGCCGCATGAGCAGACGGGATGCAGAAAGAATCCTGGTCCGCGATGGAGACTTCCTGGTGCGGGAGAGCACTACAAACCCAGGACAATATGTGTTGACCGGCATGCACTGTGGCCTGCCTAAACATCTGCTATTGGTGGACCCAGAGGGCGTGGTGAGTCAGGCAGCAGGAAAGGAAGCGCTTTCCCAAAGAGGGTTTTTAGCTCACACAATAACATGCATGCTCCCACCTCTTCATCCTCCACACAGGTCCGGACCAAAGACATGTTGTTTGAGAGCATAAGCCACCTCATTTCATACCACCTGAAGAATGAGCTCCCGATTGTGGCAGCAGAGAGCGAGCTCCACCTCAAACAGGTGGTCAGGAGGAAACCGTGAGCCCCCTGTTCCTGCATGTGACGGTAAGGATGCACCTTTCTCTACTACTTATGGGACGGATGCCCAAAATCAGGGATACAGACAAAGTTAAATCTGAGTGTTCACTGTAAATGTCAGGAGGAATCTTCTAAATGCACTCTTTCAGGAAAATATATATGGATGTTAAGTTTGTGATGATCAGTTAGAATTTGGCAATTTCATATTTTTTTAATAATTGAAGTAAATGTAAACATTAGGATTCTGAATGTAATGGACTAAATTTGTATTTGTGACATTTGTACTTGGAAAAAGTCTAATTTAAAATGTCTGACTTCGCCATTCCTTTTATAACTTTACTTCACAGGTAAAATCTTCTTGTGCAAAAGACCCATCCAAAAATGGATGTAATTTATTATGGATGGATATTTAATTGAAATAAAGGATATCATTATTACTTTGATGCACTGAATTATTCTACCAGGGAGAGCATCGTGTCTGACACTTGACCTTCCTCTGCTTTTTCAACCACAAGGATTGACGGAATTATCCCTCATCATCCGTCAGACCTCCGCATGCCCCTCTTAAGAAAACCAAACAGAATCAACTTTTGGACTTGTTTCAGAGCTGGTCAGGTGTCGCAAATAAACACGACATCTGAAGCGCAAGGGCCTAACTTCAGGAAATCAAATAGGGATTTTGTACTGAGAAGTACCGTCCTACAGTGCCTGTTAGTGAAGTGCTTCCAGTATACCATGGTTTAATCACAGCTCATACACTGAACACACACTGGACTTCATCAGTCACTTGTTATCAGGTATAATCTTTGTACCTGTTGGGCTACTCCTTCATTCATTTCTGTATAAATTCAAGAAATGAAAATACTGTGACTAAGAGACAGCTGAGGAAATGTCTCTCACTAGGATGTACAGTTTGTTACATGAACACAGGTTTGTAGTAAGGGACTCTGAGATGGCACAATGGAGACACTTGGAACTTATTCAGGGTTGTATTTGTAATACAACCACATATTATTCTGCCTCTTTGTTCGACTCTCCAAGACACCAAATACTTACTTGTTTTGAAAAAATACATGCATAGAACGTGGTCTTAAAAGTGGGATGTTTTATCATATTTACCAAAAATCTCATTTCTGCTGTGTCCGGTGTGTAAGGGCTTTTATAAGTTGTTAAATGTTCCTGTATCAGCCTGTGAACATGATTGCTCAGAACATCCTCAAACCGAACTACAATTGGGATTAAACACAGCTACTCTGCATACAGACTCTATATATCCTTTATTTCCACAGCCCCAGTGCCTTAATGATTGCCGAAACATGCATTTGTGTCAGAGTGTATAATGTGCTTCATGCTTCTGATGCAAACAGTAGTTTTCTGGCCCTGTCAATGAATGACTGAACAAATGTCAGGATGATTAAGCTCTTATACTTGACAACAGTCATGTAAGCTGCTCTTGTTATACTTGTGATACTGTTTAATTGTATTTAAGGTGTCTTTGTCTTTAAAAAAAAAACCTCGGTGACAAGCCATAGAAAGCACTATTCTAGGGTGACTGGTATTTAAGACTGGGGATTTGGGCTCGGAATAAAATCAGGGGTTCATGGGAAAACAACACTTTATTGATTGTCCTCGTCCCATGTCTGTGTCTTTATATGTTAAAAGGTTCACTAGTATAATCTTGCTTATTGGCTGCAGTGAAAATACATTTCCTTCCCCATGCTTTGAAATGTTATTAGAGGTAGGTCCTGCTGTCTGTGTTCTGTATTTCTCTTTGTGTCGTTTGCAACATATCTTTAAGGAGGCCTTCCAATGACCTTAGCATTATGCCTCATGAATGCACAGAGAGATGAGTTGAGCTTTAAGGCTTTTGGTGAGGTTCAAATGCTTTATGAAATGGTTTAATGTTTTCATTTTGCTTTCTCAGGAATTTCGTGGGTCTTTTTTGATTCAACTTAACTGCATTTTGTCAATAAAATATTTAAAAGAACAATTCCAATTGCATTTAGCCATTTGTGAGTCTTCATATCTATATATGCACAGCTATTTAACTTTCCAGGCACATGGGCTGCAGCCACATTAAGACCTCAGATTTCAACACCAAAAATAGATGAGGGGCAGTATAGATGCTGTGGGTGGGTACACTTTACTGTATCTGTTCACGAAGCAGGTTACAAACAACACTAGCCAAATTATCTTTTTTTTTCCTTTTTATTATAATATATAAAATCAATAGGCTTTTCAAACAGTCAGTGCATCTAAGCCTGTCTTCTGAATAACAATTTACAATTCACAGTCACTGTCTGATACCATAAACCCCTGAATTAGGGTGCTGTCGTTTCAGTTATCCACTCTTAAAGGCACTCTTCAGTTTACCCTGTTAACTCACTCAAGCTTTTGTTTAGGTTACTGTGATTCACACATGCAGATGTCTCTGAACACATATCAGTTACCATTGGCTTCCTACATGACTTTGCAATAACATTGGTCTTATCGGTTTCTGTGCTGGAGCTGCTTCATGCTGACCTGTAAAAGAGTGGAAGTGAGAGATTTGCAGATGCTCAAAGCTTCATTGGCCCTGCTGTGACATCCTCAATATTTGAAGTAGAAGACACTGCACTTCTTCATCCATTCGGCCCTATTAGAGAAAACACACCGAAATAAAAAAGTTCTACATTGCACTCTATATACATATATATTTCAATCAGTACCACAAAAGTAAGCAGACTCCAGTCCAGCTGTAAGAGCCCTTCATAGTCCCTCACAGTCAGCAGCCCCAATTTCCATTAATACATATGGAAACCTCGCAATGTTTCCTATTTACATTAAGGTTTAAGTCTTAATTTTGTCTGTTAATCTGTCTGCCTCCAACTGACCTGTACAGCTGCCAATAAATGGGAACGGTAAATAGTCACCACCTGTTTGTGTTTTCTCTCCCAATCCTGCAAAGAAGGTCATGGGAAATGTTACTGTCAAGTCAAGCCTTCTGGCATGAATGCTTCATACATCACTAGTTTCAATCTTCTCCTCACCTGGAGCTTCTGGGTGAGTATGGAGATTCGGTTCTGTAATGCCATTTGCTGGCCGGGGTTACAATGATGGGAAGATGATGTCAAGGAGGAGTTAATGCCTAGAGGAGGTGACAGAGACCCCAGGGCCTCTTTTAGCCTGAACACCTCTTTCGACAGATCAGTTATCTGCAGACAGAGAAAAATTACAACATTTTGACTTTGACCACCTCATAGGCGCTTCAACGGCCTCGTTTCCCAACTCTCACCTTACGGTCTTTTTCCTTGACCAGGCCCTGGGATTCTTGGATGTCCTTGTGGAGCTCCTGGATATGGCCGGACTTGGCCAGTAACTCAGCAAGCTGCTGCTGCACTGTGGTCAGCTGGGACTCTGCAACCTGTCGCTCACTCTTATTAAAGAGAGCCTCCCTCTGCACCTGGAAAACCTTCACCAGCACAGCGTTGCAGAAACATACACACAAACAGAAACGCACAAATATAAAAAACTTTAGATCTAATATTACATACTCTCTGTAATTGTCACTCTTTATTAGCCTCTGTGTTTCCCTAAATAAGTTGGAGAGGAAATTACCCAGTTTAAAAAGTAAGAGTTTTTATATCTGAAGGCTACAATAGAAGTGGGAGAAAAGGGAATGCAGATTATGCTGGTCTATAATTTAGACACAACTTTAGTTTATTAATAAGCTCATATAGAGAAGGTTTGATGAAACGACCACTGAATAGAAAAAGGAATATACATATGAATAATGTAGAGATAAGAAATTGCTTCCATGGACCAAGGCTCACACAATAACATCTAATGTGGCTTTAGATGACACTGAAGGGGCAGACATAAAGAGAAAAGTGTACACACACACCCCACCCACACCCACCCACACACACACACACCTCAGTGCAGGTCTTCTCATGTTTGCGAGTCAGTTCGGTGAAACGGGCGGTGGCAGCATTGATCTCAGCCTGCAAGGACAGCCGCAGAGCCTCGTGATCCTCCTTGGAGATCAGTCCCTGCTCTGCTGCCTTCTGGGACTTGAGCTCTCTCAGCTCCATCTCCTTCTCGCTCAGAGCCTCCTGAGCTGCTGCTGCACTGCTCTCACCGGCCAGCAAGGAGCGCTGGAGCTCTGCCTAATATCAGGAAGCACAGGGATTGTGTGATGAAGGATAGTGTGCATTCTGACCAGTAAAATAATTAGTAACATGTGCTGCTATTAAGATGATACACAATTGATCTATGGTCAAAATTTCTTTTTAAATCTTCATTACCTATCACTAAGACTATTTTGTCTTCTATTCCTATTTCTCACCTCATGAATATCCAACTTAAAAATAAACATTAAATAATTAATGTTGCAGTCCCTGGTTAATGATCGGAGTTAACCATTGCGAACAGCTGTTAGAAACAAGTTTTTAAAATTGTGTTCCCCTACCCCCAACCAACATTTCACTACTGCCCCACATATGAGACTGAATCCTTGCAAGGCACTCCTGTTTCCGAAATGCTTTGGCTCAACTGACCCTCTAGATCATTCTTATTATAATATTTGAAAGTTTCTTCCTGACCTTCACTTTCTCGTGCTCCTGTTTAGGTATGGCATCCTGCATGCCTTGCAGTTTGGCCTCAAGTCTTGCAGCCTGCTCCTCCGCCTGACTACGAAGGGTTTTCTCTTCCTGGAGCTCCTGCAGTGTTTGAGCTAACTGCTCCGATACTGCCGCAAGTGCCTCTCTGTGTTTTGAGAGGGGCACTGCATCTTTCAGCTGCAGGGCGTCCTGTGCACGGCCCTCCCGCTCAGCACACAGACAGTCTAGAGCCTGGGCTGCTTCTTGCCTCGCCACCTCCAGTTCTTCTCTCACCGCTGCAAGGGAGCCTCTGGAGTGCTCTGTTTTGACAGAAACAGAACCATGAATAAAATGATCATGAAAAAAACCCCAAAAGTTTAAAGGAGAAAAAAAAGCACTTGCACACCTGATATGACAGAGGGTTCTGAACTCTCAGAGTGATCCTCCTCTTCCTCCTCCTCCTCTTCATCATCTGCGCGTGGAGGAGAACGTAGTTTCTCAAGCTCCAGGAGGGCATCGTTGAGCCTTCGAGCCACATCTGCTCTCTCCCTGGCGAGCTGCTCACACTGGTGCCCCAGAGCCACCTGCACTTCCTCCAGTTCTGAGCGAGGCACACAGATTCTCAGCTGCTCCTCTAGCTCTCCCAAACGCTCTTGGAGACGACGGACCTGAACTCCATCTCCTGCGGTTCCAGCCTCTTTTCCAGTCGTCTTTTTGTGTGCCAGGGCTGCCTCCAGCAGAGCTACTTTGTCACGGAGGCACTTCACGGTTTCTGTCTCTTCTCCTTCGCTGTATTTTTCCGTCTTTTGTTTGGAAAACTCTCTCTGGGCAAGAGCAGACTGGAGTTCCACTACTTTCTCTGTCAGCTGTTTGATTCGGTCACTATCCTGGCTGCGTTCATCCAGTGCCTCGCCCTGCCTCACAGCTAGCTCCTCCTCTAGTTCTGTCACCCTTGATCTCAGCTGCTGTGTATCCTGGCTGGGGCCCTCCTTTGCAACAGCAAACCGGCCTTCAGTCCCACCACCTGTCATGGTAATGTCTCCCTCACCACACTCGACAGAAAGCACCCCAAGGCGCATCTGGTCCCTCAGCTCCTCCAGTTCAGACTGGGAGGAGGCAAACTGTACGTCCAGCACTCTCAACTTTTCCTTTAGAGCCTCCAAATTCTCTGAATCTGCAGCTCCTTCCTGGGACTTCTGAGCATCACTGCAGAACAAGACAGATACCAAACATTTTAGCAATAATGCAAAAAAATATATGAACATCAAACCAAACCGCCTTTTATCAGTATGTAGATAATATCCTGGATTAGATAATTAGATATAATTAATAATAATTATATAGATAGTGATTTAGTCAATATGGTGTCAAAATTGTGAAAGAATCCCCATTACAGTTTGACAAATCTCACGACATTCTCCAATTCCTTCTGTTCTCATCTGAACAATCAGCATACCCAGAGATATTCAATTTGCTAACATATGGAAGTATCAAATACTCATATCTGAGGGGGCCAAGACCCATTTTTCGGGATTTTTACTTGATAAATATATCTACCAATAGATAATCTATAAATCAATTAGTACTACATTGTACAGAATATACCACATTAAATCACTGAAGTGTAAAAAGGAAACCATTGATAGTATACATGCCTTTTTGTTTCTGTTCCTCATAATAGGAGGTGATTATCAAAAATGTTGGGAAAAAGATATTAACGGAAGTAAGAACACCATCTAATCTATATTTCCATTCATCCATCTTGACATTTAGCAGGAGGCGGGTTACAACCTGGACAAATTGACAGTTCATCACACGTATAGAGAAAAAAACCTATTTAGACTGGCATTCACGTATACAGGCATTTACAGTAGATACTTGTGAAACTTTGAAGCAAAGTCTGATTTAAGCAAAGGTGTGAACTAAACAGAATAAAGGCCTGATGTAATGCAGAGGTGAATGTGATCTGTGATGGCTAGTTCAGTTTGCTGTGGTTGAAAGTATGAATCAATAAATCTTACAGTTCTTCTGCCAAGCTGGAGGTCTCATCTGAAGCCTGGGCTTGAGAGAAACGCTCCTGAAGGGCTTCAAACTCCTTCCTCAGGGTCTCATACTGAACTATGGGGACACAGTCTGAGCTGGAGGTTTGCATGTCCGTGTCATCCTTTTCAAACATCTCCAGCATCTATACAAAACGCAGCAAAGAGGAAATGATGGTAATGTTTATTAATAATGCATAATATCCACAAGGAAACATTTCATAAACTAGGATTAAGCAGTTGTCCCTGACAGCAAGGGTAATTCCCCCAAGTGAACACTTCAAATTAAATTAAAATCAATTCATTAATAATCTCAAACGGTCAATATTGACTCATAGAATTAACTATTCACATTAATATTATGACATTATTAAGAACAAACATCTTTTGCAATTAAATGGTCAAATAGTTCTCATTACTAACTAATGAAGAAGAATTCACTGAACACTTTTTTTTGCTCAGGTCAATGATAAAATGTACTGCCCTACTGTGTTAGAAGTAACGGACGACAAACTGTGACTTTGACAAAAAACTCCTCTTAATGAGTAAAATATGAACTATTTTAGTGAAACAACATGTATACAAGGCAGACATATTTGTGTAGAATCGGACATATATGTGGGAAATTAGGGTACATAAAAATGCGTTTATTTTATTTTTGCAAAAAAGCCAACTTTATGAGTGAAATATAAAAAATTGCTGAAAATAATGAAATAAACAAGTTATATCTCATTGACAGAGTTCTTATGAGGTAGATTCGGATTAAATAAGACCAACGACTAGGAAGTTATCGCCATAAAAAGGGTGTTTTTTATGAAAGAAATTCACCCTAGAGAGTAATACGAAACGCTAAAATTTGTGAATCAAGCCTGGATAATTATTGAAATGTATTCAGGTGTTGCCTTCCTCAGGACCCACCTTTACACAAAATTTCATTGAAATCCACTCAAAATATTTTTAGTTATTCTGCTTAAAAATCACACACATGCAGACAAACTAAAGGTACCCTATGATCTCTTCCAACTCTACGCAACTTTTCAGAGTTGGGTGAGGGAAAGATTAAAAAAATGTTAAAAAATCAGTGCTGTACAGGCTCAGATGACATTTAATCCCTGCGGGTCGAGCTCCGAAAGCTCCGGTTAGTCAATTTACTTCCGACCTGCCTCTTTTTTCAGACCATGGCCACTCCAACGTCTCGGCCTGAACAGCTAAATAGAAAATATTCCAAGCAAACTTCATACTCCAAACAGCGCGAGCCAGTTAGTGAAGAAGGTCTTCAAAATTATCCCATGTCTGCATCTGATGCTGCTTAATTTATACCTGTGTAAACGCCACAAAATTATTGAATTAATGTACCACTGCGGTCAAATTAATTGGTCATGACTAATGCTTGAGTCTAGAACATTAAGCTTCTCATAAACCAGCAACGTAATTTCTGCCTGGGAACCATTTATTAATGCTCTCAGTTCATTCCAATAAAATAAGTGTGTAGTTGTGTTTGCATACACTTAGGTGTGTATTTGTGATTGCGTACCATCCATCTCTCTGTAACCTTACCTGTACTTTTAAAGCTAGTTCAGACTTTTGTGAAATAAGATCCTCTATTTTTCTACGCAGCTCAGCAACCAATTCAGGGTCCGCGAGGACAGGAGGGAGGAGGGTTTTTTTTTCATCTCCTTGGGAAGTGGCCTCATCCCGAGCAGGGGAGGCTCGGGAGTGCTTTGAGAGCAGCTTCTCTACAGTAAAAGTTAAAGAGCAAAAACAACAAAACCATTTATGTGAACTTACTGAGGAAATATACCCACATGAACGGCCTTGTGGAATAGCAGAGATATATTGATAGAAGTGAATGTGGGATTTCTAACAGAGACTGGGAAGTACTTTCACATAGAGAGCAAACCTTGGAAGTCAAATATTTCATCCATGTCCTCAGAGTCACTGGCCTGACCTCCTTTCAGTTCCTCAAGCAGCTTGTCTCTCTCTGCCTCTGCCTCCATGAGGCGCTGCTTTAGTTTGGACATCTACAGCGCATCAACACAGAAAAAGATATGTCTATAAAAAGCAGCCATCTGTTTTTACAAATGTGTTGCTGTTTCTGATACAGGTGCACACACAGAGGTCTAATGAACATAAAATAATGAGCACTGTGCAAAAGGTTGGAAAAAAAAGGGGCATCTGTGGTACAGTACCTCCTCCAAGGCAGAGACCGCACTCTGCTGCTGCTGCTCCAAGGCTTTGATCTTCTGGAGGAGACGACCTCTCTCCAGACGCAGCCGACGAATCTCCTCAAACACTTCCTCATCCTCTGCCTGGCACATACAGCCACAAACATTTTAAGAATTCATAAAGTCTGCATTGCGTGTAATAAGTAGGACAAACATAAACTATAACTAAATCAAAATCCAGATTTACCGTGCTGTCTATGGCTTGTTGCTCTGTCTCTGGAGGCTGGGGAGAGGGAGACAGGCGCTCAAGGGACTGGGCAGGGGGATTCCGTGTCTGTAGGGAGGGTGGCAAAGCCTGGAAATTCTTTTTTTTTTTTTAAGTTAAAAACACAATGATACATTCAAAATCAACTCATTGGACAAGTTGCATTACAGGATCAAGGGATTTTCATAAATTGGCATAAATATGGCAAACCTTGTATTTTTTCTGCTTCGACTAAGTACTATATAGGTAAATTATAGACAGAGTAACTCTGAAAGTCACTTCATTTATCAAAACATGTTAATTCTACTGCTGATGCTGATGGTCTACCATTCAACAGTTATGGCAGGTTCTGTTCTGGATCAGGGTGGTACAAAATCTTAAGAACTGTTCTAACCAGAGGTGCACCAATTTTCTTGGTCGATTACTGATCACCAATTTTTATAAAGTCTGAGAGGCAGATAATGATTTTTGCCGATCCTAATTTTTTCTCTCTTTTAAAATCATTGAGTAATGTATTTTAAGTGCTCTTATTTTGAAGGATTATAGTGGAAGTGAGGCTGGTTAGAACTGTGTATGCATTATAACCTGTTGAAAAGTAACGCTCCATCCTTAAAACAATTGTAGGACATTTCAAAGTGGAAATAAACTTTATAAGCCTTGTTCAGTTAATTATATGCTATATTTATATGTTGGCTTTGTTCATGGTTCTTTGACTTCATGGCTCGTGGCTGGCTCTTAGCTCCTGCTAGCTTTAGCCCCTCTGCTAACCTTAGCTTCTTTAAACTTGCTATGTTCCTCGGGGTGATTCAATTTCTGTGTGATTAAGTTCGTTGTCCCGAATGTTTTCGGGGTTGTTCCTCCACAGCTTATTTTGTACTGACTGGTGTTACAAAGCAAGCTTTGTGTTTTCTGGTTTACTTGGGAGATGTTTGGGGCTGTAGATCATGCTTGGTGCGCGTGTACTGCGCATGCGTGTAACTGGCACGGAGTCCGATTTCCTCAAACTAGACCTCCCAGCGCCTATTTCTAACAATTCACAGAAATTACAATTTGTCTATTAGTCTCGGAATTACTTCAAGGGGAACTGTGAAGATGGCGTGCCAGAGGATGCAGTAGATGATAGTCCTAGCTCGGAATTATTTCAAGGGGAACTGTGAAGATGGCGTGCCAGAGGATGCAGTAGATGATAGTCCTAGCTCGGAATTATTTCAAGGGGAACTGTGGAGATGGCGTGCCAGAGGATGCAGTAGATGATAGTCCTAGCAGAAATGCTCCATGGCCCGGAGCATTGAAAAAGTATGAACTCATATAACGGATTGACTCGGGTTCAACTACAGTTATTGTGTTTTTCCAACGTAAATAATCTGCTGAGGCCAACTTTAAGCAAGAAACTCAAAAAGGATAGTTTAGCAACTAATTTGATAAATATATTATCTAAAGTTTACTTTAAAATCATATTAACGCCAACAATTTCAAGTTTTCATTTTTAAAGTCTAGTGGTCTTATGATGAGAAAAATGTTAAAGAATCTATTGCAGGAAGTTGCCTTGGAATTAAAAGTTGTTCTTACTTTTTCTTTTTTTTAGAGACTATATTTACTCAAGCTATACTTGAAGGCTGACCACAGCTTGTGGTGATATTAAAAAAGTTTTAATATAATCACAAGAGGTGATTGTCACAGTACCTGAAGGAGAGAGTGAGGTGGAGGAGGTGCTTTCCGTTTGCGGGGTGTGGTGCCCCCTTGCAGTGAACAGGTGCCTGAGGGGACTTTGGGAGACTGTGTGGGGGTGGGAGGAGAATCACAGACAAGCAGAGGTCAGGCTCACCTTCGAACTGGGGAATGCAGGGAACTACAATAAGATAAATGGTTGTCGACCAAGGGAAACTAAAGCAAACTGAACACAAAAACAATGACCTCATATTGGAAAACATGCATAATATTATTGGGCAAAGTGGGTCATGATCTCATTTGATGGGGATAGTGATCCAACACACAACTATGCAACATTACCTCCTCGCCTGCGCCCTCAGAAGCTATGTATGCAGAGGGAAAGAGAAACACAACATGACTCGTAATACTCCAAAGCAATGGGTTTCAGCAATTAACCAGTTGCAGCGTGAACACTCAGTGACACAAAGTTTTCTGACTTTTAGCTAAAATAAATATCATACATGTATTGCACATAAAATCCACCAAAATCCACTATTATAGGTTACAAACTAATGTAGTGAGGTATTATATAACCAAAGAACCTCAACCTCCTTCTCCAGCAAGCTACACATCTGTTTTTAATAAATCAGCAACATCTTTGTTGGGATGTGACAGGGGAATAATCCTTTCATCGATCTCTATCTTTTAAAAAAAGAAAAACCAGCTTCAAAATTACACCCAGCTGTTGTCATGCTTGACTCCTCCTATTACAGTATTTTCCTGGGGAGACACAGTGAGGGTCGGGAACATCAAAGTCACAGTCAAAAGCCATGCACTGCTAGATGCTGCTAAAATGTCTTTCATGTGAAACACTCTAAAGTAGTGAAGTTGCTTTTATGATTCATTTCATTTATTCTACCTGATTTAAATTAAACAAGGGAGCTTGATTTGTTGTAACAAAAAACAACAACAGTGATAAATTATATGCACATCAGAGCAGCACGCAGTCGGTCAGGATCATTGAAGCCCACAGTAAGGCAAGTTTTTAGGAGACTACTTAAAAAAAAACACTGAAAAATAATGCAAATGTTATTTAACGAGTGAAAAACCAAAGATGAATGTAATTTGATGTATTGTGATGTTTATTAGATTTTTAAAATAAATTTCAAGAGATATTGAATATATTATATGTCTTCTTTTGGGGAAGAGTAGTTGCTACTTTAGTGACAGCTAATGGGGATAAGAATAAATAATCAGATAAATAAAGATTCTGGTTGGGACTTCTGTCTCATACTGAACCTGGAGGTGCTCCGTTCTGCAACATCTGCAGGATGTGTTGGTTGCCTGTGGCTAAGCTGTAGTCGGTGGCTTTGTGCCCCAGGGCATCAACCAGCTCCGTGTTGGCCCCGCCTCTCAGTAAAGACTCCACAGTCTCGATACTATCACTCTCACACGCCAGCATCAATGCAGACCTACGATTCCAAACAACATATTGTATGTTAAAACCTCTTTTCCTCAAGAACTGAAAGTTATATAACTTACAGATGAATTAACTAGAATAATTTTGCAAACATTTTGATGCTTGATGCGTAACTGAATTGCGAACTGCACATTTAATATAATTGTACATAATGTTATTCTGTAACACGCTCCTGCTGCTGTAACCCTGCAATTCCCCCATTGTGGGACTAATAAAGGTTTATCTTATCTTATCTGATTCACTTCACCTGCTGCTTTTTAGGGAGAGCAAGTAAACCATTTGGCCACACCCACATAACTCTAACCTCACCTACATCGCTCTGAAAAATAGACTGATGAGGTCATGTGACCCAGCTGTGTGTCAGAGAACACCTGCTGTTTAACAGGTGAGAGCTGCAGCAGCTGCATCCTTTCAAATCCACCCCTCACCTGCTAAGAGAATAAACGGAGGAGGGTTTTTTTTCCAATCTAGTTAAGGTAAGAGCTTCAATCTACTTCAGCTCCATGTAAACCTCTCTGTCATTCAATCTGTCAGAGATTCACCTACAACGACAAGAGATGGAGTATCAGTAGATAATGTCCACTCTACCTTCCCTGGTTGTCTTGTATGTTTGCATTGGCACCTCGACCCAACAGAAAGATACAGAGCTCCACTCTGCTCATCTGGGCAGCTAAAATCAAAGGAGTTGCTCCGTCCTGAAAACATCATGGAAAAAAAAGAAAAGAAATGAGGATATAAAAGGTATATAAAAACTAGTATGATTATAGAACACACATGTCTGACAAGTTTGTATCCAACACGCACAACAATTCAGAGAAAAAACATTCAACCTACTCCATCTTGGACATCCAGATCTGCTTTAAAGTCCCACAGAGTTTCGCTGCAGGACAAGCAGCCACTGACCGCTGCAGTAAAAACTTACATTTATTCTGGGTTTCATAAAGTAGAACTTTTGCTGTACTGACACCATGAAATATTATTGGAATCACTGCTATCAATACTTTGTGCAAGTTAAAAGTGACTTAAATTCAGTGTCTGTATTCAGCGTTGGTTTTACCTGCATGATGAATTGGCGTCCTGCCAATGCTGTCAGTGCAATCAACTCCTAATCTCTCCTGCCAGGGAAAATAATGGAATAAATAAAAATAGATAATTTGTTGGTCAGTTAGTGCATTTATTATCCAATCTTACAGTATATATGGTTTGACACTCAGTTTTACCTGTAGGAGTCGCCTTAAACACTCTGATTGGCTGTTTTTGGCGGCGAGGTGAAGGGCGCTGAAGCCTGGAAATACATATAAATAAACAGTTAAATACATTACACAAAAGCCTTGGCTAATGAGATAGGACTTATTTTTTGATAATAGAATAACTTACCGGCACCATCTGTGGCATTGATTTCTGCACCTTGAGAGATGATGACCTCCAGACAGTCTAGTCGACCTCGGGACGCACAGAGGTGGAAGCTGCCAGAGGGATGAAGAACAATATACTAAAACATGTAAATGGAGATGAGAAATGAGAGTCCCAACTTCAAATGATTCCACATATTAGTTTATTTTTTATTTCAAGAGAAAGTAGCTAATAAAATGTCACCATGACAAACCAAAGAAGTGATGTGTTTCTCCAGCCTGAATTAACCAACAGAATATAAAGTCGCAACATTAAGCTCAACCTTAAACATTTACCGCTGTAAACAATACATCAGTAATCTTAAACCAGAATGTTTAAGATTGTCCAAGTATAATGGCTGATGGTTAACTTTAATCTTCATCAAAAGGTAAATGGACTGTACTTTTATAGCACTTTTCTAGTCTGCTCGACCACTCAAAGCGCTTTTACGCACAAGTCAGCATTCACACAGTGATGTTAGAATCTTCATAGTGATAAACAAATCATGCCTGAAATGCAATAACTAAGAACAATTATTTTATTCATGATCCAAATTATTTCTAAGCAAAGTACATGATCAAATGATTTTTCTCAATGTTATGCTGGGATATTGCAGTTTGAGACATAACTGCATCTAAGCATTCATTAACTTATTGTTTAATATATATGGACAATGTGTCACTAATGATCAGTTAAAGGTGTGAGGAGTTAGTTACGTGACCATTCATTTTTTTAAATAAGCCACAGTTCTGACTTTACAGCCCTATACTGACACTTTTTAAAATAATATTTTATTATCATTTTACACTGTGCCTCCCATTATTAATCATTTATTGGATTATTTGTCCTTTACAGTTTCATATGTGTTCTGATTTTATACCTGCATACTAATTCTATTACAGACACAAATAGTTATTGTTTTTTATTCTTTTACTGACTTTACTGTTTTTTTTTTTAGAATTGTTACTTCCGTCTTTATGTGTTTGGCTTTTTTTTTTCAATCCCCCTTTCACTCCACTGAATCAGTTTTGTCTTCTGCTTTCTTCCATTGTCATTATCTTGTTATCCAAAATTGTCTGGTTTGGTCCATGACTATTCCGGACATAAACTCTCAAATTTGCTGGCATTTTACATGTGAGGAAAATGCCAGCCATGTGTATGGCCTAATTTTACTGTTGGTATTTTCAGTACAATTTGCTGAAAATACGAAATAATAAACTTTTTATTGCAGGACTTGCAGAACCCACTCTCTCTGTAGATTAAATACTCAGTCAAAAGTTCCAAAAATACCAAGATGACTAGTTTCAGGTAATTATTCAGTAATGAAAATAGAATTATGACATCCGCGTTCCATTTATATTCCTAAATACTGCTCATTGGACCTCCAGAAACCATTTCTAAAAACTACTGTTAGAATTAAGAAAGGTTAAATTAGATACACAACTTACGCTGACTTGCCTTCAGCATCTAGCTTGGTGGGACAGAGACCTTTTTTGACGATGAGAGCCGACACTTTGTCGGGTTCATTCTGCTCCACAGCCTGCAGGAGCCTCTCGTCACTCTTACTCCAGTCCTGACTCTGAAGTGGACAAAGCCCGGAGGAAAAGTCAACAACTAAAACTGCTACAATGGACATTGATTCCACATGCATCGCTTACGAAAGAATAGATGACCGGTCTGCCTAAATAAAAAAAATGCAATCAGGATGTAAAAAAACATTTCCCTTAGATCACCAACATTCCAGTTTTACAAGTTACAATTTATTAGCTTTAAAAAAGAAACGTACAAAAGAGGTATCAATGGAATCATTTTCGGATCCAGTCATTAGTAACAGAGAGAGAGAGATAGAGAGAGAGAGAGAGGATACCTACTGGCAGTGGAAGCAGGATGACACAAGAACAGAATCGGTTTATCAGACCAAAAACAGGCTGCTGAGGATCCATAACAGCTAGTCGAGCATTACACACACATAAAAACACAGCTGCAGAGTAGCAAGCCACTCCTGTGGATCCATAAATCAACACATTTACACAGCAGAGAACCAGACCCACATAACAAGATATCCTTTAGAGGTCACAAAACATAATGGTAGAGGTCGGCATTCCAGTGAATTTACTATCCTATAAATCACACTTTCCATGAAACTGAAAAGCTGAATCACAAAAAAAAAAGCTTTGACACCTATGCACAGTTCAACTTCTACTTGCTATTCTCACAACAAAGTCTCCATGTGCAGTTGTACCTGCCTGCCTCCAAAACACCATCCTATCATACTGCTACAGTCTCTCCACTGCCCCTTACATACTGCAGCCCTATTCCTCCCCTCGCTGTCCTCCTTTCTCTAACCCAATCATTTATCTTTAAGATTTGTCCTCTTTCTATCCTTAAGTCTTTTTTTGTCTTGTCATGCATGGTTCCTGCCCTGACAGCATCATATTGTAAATCTGTTCATCTCTAATTACTAAGCAATGTCTGGGTGATGTGAGGACTCAGCAAAAAGGGCAGAGGAAGAACTGGCTCTGTTCTGCTGGTACTGATGGCCAGCAGCAGGAAAGAGGAAATATCAGGAGGTTTTATGTGGGTGGAAAACTGCAAGTTGAAATCTACATTTCCCCTTAGTAAATGTGGAAGTAATGGATGTGGAAAATCACTGGTAATATATACATATGCATTATAGTTGGACTATTGATAATAATAATAAAAATACATAAAATATTCCATTACATCATTGGTGTGGTCATCAGCAAGTGTGCAGTTCAAGGTAACAGGGAGGTAGATAGTAAGAAGCTGCAATGGTACGACAAGCATCATCACGATCCAAATGCTCATTCACCATTTTAGAGCCAGTCCAAAACAAATGCAATGAATTGAAACGGTGTACCTTCATATTGCAAAGCCCCGGAGTGACAGCAGGGTAATAGGGATTTTCTTTGTGTATGTCTGTGTGTGTATGTATGTGTGTGTGTGAATAATTGAAGGCCACCTGAGATATCAGGTTAGAGCAGCAGTTTGGAGACAGACCTGCTCCCCTGCTGCTACTCAGTGACATTGAATCCCAATGTCCACCAGACACACACAAACATACACACTCACCCACCACACACAGAAAGCAGCCTGGGTCCCACATGAGAGGACATTTCATGTAGGGCAACCAAACACTGTAATACCAGGTTAAACACAGCTTACATGGCTCCCATCTCTACAGAGCTTGGTTTCAAGCAGGTGTGAAACTTTTAAACGCTTGAATTGTGCCAGAAGGCTCTTACCTCATTCTTTTTAAACTTTGCCTTTAGACTCTTCATAGTAGGTTGATACCATCTGTCTAAACACTAATGAAACAAAACTGAGTGTTATTAAAAGTTGGAGCTTCCGAGTTACCCCTCATGTATTCATGTATTTACCTATAAGAATCAATCAGCATCAGTGGTCTTACGAACATGGCAACATATGAATATATATATATCTTAAGAATGGCAATAACATAATTCCTATAAAGTTAAAAAAAAAGACTTCTTACTTGACTAACCTGTATAAGATAGTCCTGCTTCAGGTGAGGATACCGTCTGCCCCATCAAACTGCTCACAAATACCGAATTACCGCATCTTAGCAGGGGACTGGAATGAACCCGCCCCAGTCATGAATCAACCAATCAGCATTGCGCAAAACGCCAGGTCAATGACCGATTTTCGATCGAGGGATAATTGCGGTCGCGTGCGCTTTCGTTTGCATATCATTAAGTGGAGATATGTTTTTTTGTCTTAATATCAGTGGCCTTCAGGTCACAAGCAGCTCTAGCTCACAGTACAGCACGGGAAGTAACTGAGAAAGTTCCTTATTTTGGGCTTTTAAACCAATCACTGAAGGTAACTTCAACCATCGGAAGCCTGGAACTGCAAACCCGGGAACTAACACTCTTCTGTCATACGGCACGAGGGAGGTGGGACATGGTTAGCCTTGCCTGATTCTGTCATTCATGCATACAAACTGTTTTTGTTACATTTTGCGAACTATAATGTTTGTTAGATGATGCCTGGCTCTGTTTGTCAGCTGATTATTTCGAAAAATCTACATGCAATTCACAAGGGTTGCCAAAAGAGGGCAATAAACGCAAGGCAAAGAAAACAACGTCGATCAATTATTCCAAGAACTCAGGTCTGTGCGGTATGTTCTATATTCCTTATATTCAATTGAAGGGCCAATTATATCCACATTTCATACATTATGTTGAAATTAAAAGAAGCATTTCGTTGCAGTTTAGAAGAATGTGTACAGTCATTGATGGACTACAATATGTCTTTGTGGCTTTCAGGCTCATAAATTATACTGTTCAACTGCTGCAACAACTGGAAGCCTGACGTTTAGAGAAAAATAGCATATCCTTATTTAGCCTCTTATAATGAAGGGGGTCTTATTAGTTCTCTACATTATTCCAAACCTCCTAGTTATTTTTTCTTTGACTCAATTAAGTGTTTGGCTCTTGAGCAGAGACGTCTTCTTTGTTTGTTTGTTTTTTAACATGTTTTTCTGTATGTCTCACTGTTTGAGACTATCTTTCACTGTGAGAAGTTTCAATTTTCCATTTCTGTTTTCCTCTCCTTCATGCATGAATTTTTTTCTTACAGAGACAGCTTGCCTGCCTTTGTCTCTGATTTATCTTTCTCAGGGTTCAATCTTAAAAACCCAGTTTTGCCTCTCAGCCTGGCCAGGATGGAACTATGTAGGGAGGTTAGAGGAAGTGCTTGGACTGAGTGGACGGTGCATATGAAAAAGAAGATTCTATAGCATAGAGGTAAGGAAGATTACTGGTACATTCAAAGATCGGACGACATGGAAGTGTAAAGGTAGAAAAGAATGAAAGCTCTTGGGGCAAAATATGGGGAGTAAAGACAAATTCTAGTAAACAACTCAGTCCCTGAAGAACAAAGATCTTAACTTTTGGGAACAAACCTTTATCTTATGAGAACATCTCTATACATTGTTCAAACAAGTGATCTTATGTTGTGCCAACAAGATAAATATCAGCATTTCAGTGGATCTCATTCCCAGAAGACAAGAACTCTACAACTTACACAACATATGTTCTTTTGATGATAATGGCTAATTCTGACAATATACCAATCTTGTTCCAACACAATATTCTGGCTACAGCAATCTTGTTCTGTTAACAAACTAATGCAACAAGAAATAGAGTTTTGCACGTAATCTTTCCAATTCTATGGGTCTTTATATTCCTCACACTGGATATCTATCCGATAATACCTCAAAAGCCTGGATAAGATATCAGGATTTTATAGCTGGGACCAACCATTCAATATATTTACATTTAATAATAATCAATATATTTCTATTTCCGCACCATTTAAAGAATTGTTTTTACTAAAGGACTTAGGTGAGTTAGAATTGGTCTTCATATGTTTTATTGAAGTTTGTTTGTTCTATATTTATGACTTTATTGAAATGTGATCATTAAGTTCTGATGCACGATTATTACCGTTTTGATTATAAATTAATATAAATGTATTTGCATTTGTTACATTTCTTTACATGCAGTATTGAAGTATTATTTTACCTTCAAATATTTATTCCATGCAACAAGGAATACTCTTCAGTAATTAACGATGGTATGTCTGTACTCGGAATTAGCAGATTCCAGGTGAGCGGCAGGTGCTCTAGAAGTTAAATGTTAGAATACAGACGAAGGAAAGATGTTATACTTACACACCAACACTGAGCTGCAGATGTTGATTAAATGCCTCAATATCAGGGCGTGTAGAAGTAAAACGAGAAGGATACTTGGTTTGGTGTACCAGAATAAAGTCAAATGGCTTATCGTTGGCAACCAGAAATCAGAATTTAATAGGAAATCAAAAGTGGTTAGGTTCATATTGTGTAAAAGCATGGAACTGGTCTTGTGCTCCAGTTTACAACTTGGATTTTGAGTTTAAGTTTTCAGTAACAACCCTCAGACCTAAGATTTTTCTCAAGATTCTTCTGTTGATTAGTGGACTACAAAAAAATGGATAATTTTGAGGGCTGCAGGGAGATTGGTGTGGGTGGACCTTTCTCAATGACCTCATCGTGTCTCCCACCCTTGGGAGAGAGTGAGCTCATGATTGTCGTAAAGAAAGGAATATTTATGAACTTTTATAGCACTGATGGCCTCGATTGCAGGATCATATAATTCAGTTTACCAGTCTGTACCCTGAGTAATGGGACTTCTGTGCGATAATACGGAAGGATAAGGCTTCAATGCTACCGTGATCTTGTTTTTGTGATGAGGACTGTTTTGGATCAACTTCTTCGCGAACGTATCCATGTTACACAGAGGATGATGGGATTCCCTGGTCCAGCCAATCCCTTTAATGATTAACCACACAACTGCATGTTTCCAGGCTTATAATCGGAGTTTCCTTTTAGGATAAAACTTCACAATAATTTCTTTCTGTGAATCGGAAAAGCGGAAAATTTACAGTGATGTCTGATGAATGAATAATGAACATCTTTTTGGAGCACAACCATGCGAGCTTCTCTGCCTTATCAGCTCCTCATCTCTGCTCTTGGTTTGTTCCCCCCCGCCGGTGTTGTGACTGGGAATTTTGAAAGAGGATGTATGGCTTGTTACAGCCGGGATGTTGTGCAGATATTTCAATGAATGAACGGCCGGCCGAGCGGAGAGGGAATGCGAGGATGTTCCACCGGGAATGAAGCGCCTCCCCTTTAATCGCTCGGCTGAGTTTGTCTCGGATCTCTAGTCTCTCTTCTCACTCGCGCGCGTGTCGTCAGAGGAACCCCAGGCGGATCTCATCTCTCTGCTCTTTTTCTCCTATATTTCACTCCCATGGAGTAAAACTCGCATGCAGTGGAAGCTGTTGACAATTTTCTGTCCAGTTTAATCGCGATCGACATGAAGAAACGCCAAATAAAGCATCCGTAGTGGCTGTAGGACTGAACGGGGCTGGTGAGTGAGAGAGTGATAGATAGATCCTTCCTAGCGCTGCACTCACTGGTATTAAAAGCCAGCGTTTTGGTGCTAGTTTTGATTGAAAGTTCAAGAAAAAAATGAGACAATTTTCAGCTTGTGTGCACCCAACTTTTCAAATGTGTCTATTGTACTTTATTTTGACTCAATAACCAAAGGAAAATGCACAAGTAGATTAGACAACTTTGATTTCTTAATGCTCTCCTCGAGTCCATTTCTTCCTTTCCTATCAGTATGTTATTGTCGGAGTTTATTGCAGGGGTGTGAAATGGAAATTGTGTCTTTGGGTAAAGTCCAGATGCCAGACGAAGTGTGTAAAACAAAAGGAGTGCGTATAGCCCAGCTGTTGGTGTATTTGGTGTCGCATGCTGTGCAGGCAGACACACACTGACTGTGGGTATGGAAAAGTTGTCCAGGAGAAAATGTTTTAGCCCTTAAAGAATTAAGAGCTAGTCGAATTTTATTCAGTAGTTGAATAGAACATAGGGTTTTAATCTGTCATGATCTTAAAGCATGCAAAAGAAAAGCCCAAACACAACACATAGCTGAAATAATCATCAGAAATAAGGTCAAGCAATAAATCTGTCCCTGTCTGCCTCCTACAGCCTCCTGCTCGAGCTCCACCACACTGCTTGGAAGCAGAGCGGCCATGGCCAAGTGGCTGAAAGACTACCTAAGCTTTGGCAGCAGGAAGGTACCTCCACAGCCACCCACACCAGACTACACAGAAAGCGAGATCATTAAAGCCTACAGACTCCAGCGGGACCTGGACTTCGAGGATCCATACGAGGACTCTGAAAACAAGTCCAGGGTCGAGTCTGGGACTTCAGACCCTACCACACCTGTCTATGGGTCTCCCATGAAAGTCTCCGGCGTGGACACGAAATCCCCCAAACACAGACTGATCAAAGTGGAATCCCAGGAGCTGGGGCGCACCAAGATCCTCCTCAGTGCCATCTCTTTAGAAGACCAGCAAGAGCCTGTAAGAGCCTCATTGTCTCACCATGGTTATATGTGTTAAAAGCGAAAAAAGAACAACAAAAATACATGTAATGATGGGGAAGTTGAGTTAGGAATAGATGGAGAGGAAAATAAATGGGGAAGGTTAAAAACACTCTCCCACATCTCTCTAAACCCACTCCCATCACCATGACAGTTTTATTGATTAGTCTCCATCCGCAAGTGACTGGTAATGTGTCAAAAATATGCATTGTTTACATAAATCACATCATAACCCTTGCGGCAAGTAAATTCTCCATCCTAGATGGAAAAAAATTATTGATGGCTTGAGCGGACCATTGAGACAGAGAGGGTCCCGGTCCCTTGAGTTTATGTCCTTTCATAAATAATAAATGGGGTTTGGTTTTGCAGGCTGATAGACCCCCTCCTGAGCACATGTTAGGGGCCATATACAGTCCTCCTGATGATATACCAAGGGCCCGAGGGAGGTCTAATTTATAGTGTGGTGCTGTTCGTGTCAGCAGCAGTGTGTCTCCAGTGCTTTCATGGCTGTTTACTCAACATGTTCTCTGCATGCACAGCTAGCATGATGAAAAAACGGCAAACAGATGTTGAGAGAGAGCGACTGGAGCTGAAGACCAGTTTTCTACAAGGGAGTGGACTTTAAATTAATACAGTTCACGTATTTTGAGCAGGTTGGGTATTTCAGGGTTTTCATTGCTGCAACTAAATCCTTGACTTCTGGAAAATTCTACAAGTGCGAAAGTCCTGAAGTAGATTGAAGTAATAATCTTAACTCGGGTCGATAGCTGCCCCTCCCTATAGCCCACTTTCTACAAGCTCTCAATAAATTCCAAGGTTCTGTGAGAACATCCACGTTCTAGTTAACATTGGAAATACCCACACGCCAGTAGGTTACCTGTTACTGAATCAACATTAGAGTAGGATGTGATTTTATGAGCAGAGTGAGCCGAAATTTGCGAGCTGGACTTTGCTCGAGAAATGTCCTTTGTCAGAGATTGAGATACAGGGATAGAGCACTTTACCAAGGGGTATATGTTGTTGTACCTATCTTATCTTAGGGAGTGCGTTCATATGTGAGGCACCATATGGTTGCCTAGGTAGCTGTCAGTATGCCAGCTGACCACTGGTTTTCTCCTGTGGTTGCATAATGGAACAAATGCTCCAGACAGACCAACATTCTCCCTGTTGTCTCTTCCGACTCTTTGTAGAACATGTATTCCTCAGACAGGATGATTTGTGGCTGCGTTGCATCTGGCTTCACTTCCATATTCCAGGCTTTTAAAGAGGATCTCTGAAAGCGTGCAGTGCATTGGTGGGATACTGGGATTTTCAAGGCCAAGTCCACTATAGGTCTTGATGATAATCAGAGGTTCTGATCTTTTTCAGGTCTTGATGAGCTTTATATACCCCAGTCCCTCCTTTTTACCTGTTGCACAATGTTTCACAATCCTTGCTTGCCATAATTCAGGAGAGTGATTCAGAAGGGTGATGTGTAGCTTTGACAAATTGCATATTTTACAATGCTGAATGAAAAGTCATGACTTACGTGACATTATTTGCGGTAAATTTAAACCATTTATGCGCATATGCCTGCAACACAAAAACTTTTAAATTATTTTTTTATGTCTTTTATAAATTAAACAAATAACGGTAGCAATTTTCTTCCATTTGGGATAAATTATATTTTGTAGCAAAAAGCATTTTATGAGTATGTACATTTTGTTTTTTAGGTGGTGCCGTCTGCTCCATTGGCAGGTGATACCGATTATTCAGACCCATTTGATGCTCGCCCAGATCACAGGGCAGAACCAGATCTTGGACCTCTTCCGTGCGAGAACAATGGCTACATGGAACCGTATGAGGCCCAAAGGGTCATAACAGGTCAGTTGTTAAGTCTTGCTCATCATCATTCCGCCTTATCAGTTTTTTAGACATATTAATACCTTTGAGACATAATACATTTCTGTCAACTCTTTGTGATAGAGGTTGCTCATTTTTATCACCACCTATAGTGATGTAAAATTACATCCATACAAGTGAGTGATCAGGTACTGCTACATATGGTGTATAACCTAAAGGAACAAATTCAGACTACTTTCCTGTCACACAATTCTCATTCCGGTATTTTATTGCATTTCTGGTTCTTCAATTCACAAATGAATTACGTAACCATGAAGCAATATTGTTCTTGCTCTATAAGCTTTAAGCAATTTATTTGATGAACACCGTATCATTTTTTTTATTGCGTACATTTTTCTTTATACATAAGTATTTTTCCCCTCTCAGAGCAATCTCTACTAATTTCCTTTTTTTTTTGTTCTGAAAACGCCACTGTTAAAGACAGAATTATTTATTCTAATATACAGACTCATTGTGTGACTGGACAATGTTGGGAGTTTTAATTGTCCTCTCTGTTGTTTGTAGTTCATCCCAGGCTGAATCAGTGTCAGTCTCTCAAAATATTCAGTCCGAGACCCTGCCTCCACCTCCTTCTTCTCCTCCTCCCCTGGGCTTTTCTCCTACATCATCTAGCGTGTGTCTATCAATTTCCATTTGTTTCTCCTCCTGTAACATCTCCGTCTGCTCCTCTCCCTCGCTTTCTCCTTCTCTCCTTGGTCTGTCCCAGTCATTTAGTGTAAAAGCCTCCCTCCTCCTCTCTCTCAATTCCTCTTTCTGTCTTCATCCCGAGGGCTCTACTCGGCCCTGAGGGCAGCTTGGCTCTCTCTTTGAGTTGTCCATTAGCAGATATTATATGTTGTCCTCTCCATTGTCACACGTTGTGCCTTTTTGGTGGTCAAAGGAAGTTGGTAATATGGGGATTAAAGTTAATGGAGCATTTCCTAATATTCCCAACTGACCTCAAAGATAATGGTTTCTTTCCACATTTTATAAAACCATGGGAGAGAATGTATTTCTAGTTGTGATGGGAAAGAGCGGCAGAATATCTTTCATTACCATTGATTTTTACCTGTCACATCAGACCTGTCTAAAAATTGATGCTATCTGTTTCTATCTGTCTCCTAGTCAGTTGTCGCTCATTAAAAACTCCACACAATGCTAAAAGACAAAAGTGACATTGGAATAGTAATTATCTTTCATGAATGCTGCTTGAAAAGACACCTGTGTACTTTTTTTAGCTGCACTTCTAAAGTATCATTGGTGCTTTGAGATTAAAAGTGAGATCTGCCAATTTTCTTGCTCCTACATGCATCTGTTTACCCAAACACTCCTCTGTCCTCCTTTTCCTCATTCCCCTAAGGCTTCAGTCTCTGTCACCTTCATGTCAAATTGTTATTTCCTCCACTTCGCCTCTTCTGTTTTTCACCATCATGTTTCTCATTTTATTTCCTTCATTCCTGTTTTTCATCTCTACGCCTTCATCTTCTCCATCTCCGGGTTGCTTGTGACACGACGGGTTCCCAGCTCAGGTAGAGCAGCATTCAGCCCCGCTGTGCTTCTGTCTCAATGACTTAACATCAAACATCGACAGACTCCCCCGCCTCCCTCCCTTGTCCTTCTCTCCCATCACCACCCTCCTCCCCTGGTTTCCTCACTGCTTCCTCTTTCCTCTCATCCCGTCCTTCGCCCTATCGCATCCTCGATCCCTCCTCCCTTGCGTTGCTACTCTCCCTGATCCTCCTTCCATTTCTCCTCCACCTTCTACGTCAGAACCCCGGGGCCTTTCCCCAAGGCCTCCACTTGGTCACCATGGTGATTAAAGAGCCATCCAAACATGGTGAATTGTCGTGTGAAGGTTAAAGATTTTTTTCCGCCTTTCAGCATTGATCCATTCAATTTAGTTCTTTCTCCTTCTCACGTGAGTGCGCCTCGTTCGCAGTGCTGCTGGCTGTGTACATAAAAAGATACCTACTCCTTCATTTCCCCCCCAATTATCTACTCTTATGTACCACCTGTTATAAAGGCTATGTTTTCGAGGTCATCGTATCTGAGAACCGTAACTGATTTCTGCTGTAGCAGCTTAGAGGTGTCTATTGATAGACTCATAAATCGGATTTCATCGTCCTTCCTGCTACATATAGCTGATGCATATGCTGGAAAAAAATTGCTTGGTTTGATCCCACTGAGAAAGAGTTCCCATGGCAGAAAATTCTTCCTGCGCGGATTCAGTATGGACAAGAGGAAGGGGTGTGTGCTTTTGTCCTCAGTGTTGCAACTCAGCATCCAGCCCAAGGCATGTTAAGCCTCCCATATAAGATTTTGAGCCCACAGCATTCTGTGCAAACAGTTTTTCCCTCCTCTTTAATTCTAGTCAGGTCAGGTTTCAACAGGCATTTTGATATACTTTATGGCACAGAAAAATATGAATATACTTTGGGGGACCTTATTGCTGCGGATATTAATTATTATTTAATGTCAATTACATTGTTCTGCAGAGTGGTTTAATAGGTAGTGTCCAAGAAAATAATTTGTGTGCCTTCATTAAGTATTAATTTGTGATATTATGCATCAACAGAGCTGCAGCGTTGCCCAGGAGGAGGGCGGCCACGGGGCGGGGTGCAACTCTACGACACCCCCTATGAAGATGAACGGAGCCGGCGCCTGGGCCTGTTGTATGGAGACCCTCCGGAGGAGGGAAAGGAGAGCAGCAGGCGGCCGCAGGATGATGAAAGACCAGCGGATGAGTATGACCAACCATGGGAATGGAAAAAGGACCACATCTCCAAAGCTTTTGCAGGTAAACAGAGGAGAGCCTTGAAAGGTATTTTGTATATATTCTGCTGTATGATGAACGGTCCCTCTTGGTGTTCCATGTCTTCACCTGTTTAGACAAATACTCCACAAACTTGGTTATCACTGGTATTTCCCAATATTTTCCTAACAAAACAAAAGTTTAGTATAATATTTAGTTGATGGGGCTTCAGGAATAATGCTTAATTTTATTTGCTTAATTTGCTTAATTTTATCGTTCCCCATGGCAGACTGTTCCATCCATCTGTCCAGAGAATTATCTACCCACATCCCTGCTGGACAAACTGGAAATTTCTGAAATTGCTCAAGTGCTTTTGATGAATTTTTGCATCTCATATATTGGTTTCTTTACAAATTTTCACATCCTTTGGCCCTTTTGGAATTTGTGTCTTTGGACACAGATTTTATATTTTAAGGTTTTAGGAATCATGAACCACATCCTTACAAATCTATCCTCTCACTGTGTGGATTTCTTCTGGCATCCAAACAACCAGGTTTAACGAACACTACGTTTTCAAGGATGGCATATTTGAAGCAAGTACTGATTTCCTGACATTTAAGTCTGTCTCAGGGGTAGACCCAGATTGTAGATCTGATCTGGCTGAGAATGCCTCTGGATGCCCCAGCTAGAGCTGGAAAGTGTTTCTGGGGAGAGGGATGGCTTGAATCCCTTTCTTAGCTTTCTGCCACTGCTACCCAGCCCCGGTTAAGCGGGCAAAATTAATGGACGGACGGATGGATGGATTTTATAATGGATTGTAAAGTGGACAAATGATTGAGGATGAAAATGGCGAGGATGACTTTAAAAGAGTATTTTTAAAGGTCACACCCCCAGGAGCCCACAGAGACCCTGCTGCAGATATTACAGAGTGAAATACTCATTTAAATGTCAGTCCTGGGGTATTTGTCCCTCATCTCCAAAGCCTTTTATGAAGGATGTGAGGTTAGCTGTTACCTTCACTTTCACACCAGAGATGTCTCACATCTTTCTTCCACTCCTACTTCATTTAAACACTTAAAGGTTACTATTGATATTTCGATCTTCTCTCTCGTACATATTCCGGACTGCAGTATCAACAATCTCCGAGACTTGTATTGGAAATTAAATAGAAAGCGTGCTGTAGTCGTCATGAAGAGGTGGTTGGAAGTGGAATTAACGTAAATCAGAGTCCTATTCTTTCATAATCATCTTATTAGCAGCTGTATTTTTTTTTAAATATTGTGCATAGTTTATGATGACAAATTTTAAAAATTGAACTGACAGTCATTTCTATCGAGCTATTAAATGTAAGCGGAGGAAGAGAAAAGTTGAAGTAAAGAGGCTGGGTAACAGAGAAACGGAACCGGACTGATGAGTCATTCAGGAGTGGATCAGTATAAAGCTTGTCAGGCCAAGTCCACTTAATTGAGCTGCATCTTCAAGTCGCCAAGGTCATGGTGATGGGATAATAAATCATCTGCTCTGTTCCCTCCCTCCTCCTTTTTTCAATATGCCCCCCACCCTCAGTTAATTACATGCAACATGTGCATGACCGATCCTGTGCTAATAAGAGTCATGGTCGACACAACACACACACTGTGATCTACCCGTTATCGCTGTGTTCTTTCATGCTCAGATCACATTACCAAAGGAACGGCAAAGAGAGACCGTAACTTATTTGAGATGATTTCAAAAGAAGGTGCTCAACACATAGTTTAAGAGCGGATATCACCCCTCACCTACTTGGCACTCTTTTACCAGATGCAGTAAATGCTCCTACCACGTTACTTTTATGGGACCATTAGAGAACACAGAAGAGGAAAACGCTTGTGTGGTTCAAGTTGTCTGACCCCTTGTACCCCACTCTTAGCTTGTGTGCTGTCTATCTTAGCAGACCAACGCACTGGAGTGTAAACGCATCAACGGGATTTTCCATTCTCACATTTAATCTATACTCTTAAACCCACTTAGCATTGCTAGACATGCCCCACATGTGAGGGGGTGGAGAGACAAACAAACATGAGAATGGAGCAGAACAAGAGTGGAGGAGGTAGAAAGAGAGAGAGATGAAAGGTAGTTCCAGATAAATGGGAAAGGGACTTCCAAGGTTATGGTGTGTTCGGTGGATATTTTTGAAGAGCCAGTGGTTCAGAGGGGAGGGGCTTTGAGTGGTATTAATGGTCAGGTGCTGTGGTTAAGGGAGAGGGGGAAGATTCAGGGCAGTTGTGGCAGGGTGCAATCAATCATCCTCTAACACAGGCACACTCTCTCACACATGTATACACCATTGAAGCAGTGTTGACAGGGCTGTCGCTACAGCCCTCCCTCCATGCTGATGTGACACTCACTGAGGACTGTCTGATAACCCGCTACAGGGGCCAAAGCGGGCATCGCAACCTGCCAGCACCCCCCCATGTTCGCGAATGTAGATATATGCACGTGCGCACACACGTGTGGATTCTGGACCAGTTTTTCTTGCACCTAATTCAAAAGTGAGAGGAGACTGACTTTTGGAAGCAGGTGTGTGTGAATCTGCTTGTGCACGTGTGTTGCACTCATGCAAGCTTTCCTGAGAATATCTCTAATTCTGATTTTAACTATTTAAATCATTAAGGTTTTGTGTTAAACCTGATCCAGAATGTATTAAAGAACGCGTTGACGTTACAAGCTGGGGCTAACATTTTTACAATTAATTTCATGTGCAAAGACTTGATAAAAGGGACATTTGACATCCACAAAAGATCTACCACACTTCAGATTATGAAGTAAAATCCCAGAATTGGTTGATTGAGAATGTTGAACAATTGATATATTGTTCAAAAATTCACTACTGTGATAACAAATAATAAAGCCAAAGACTTGCAACAACGATCAAATTGTATTTGAAACTGTGTTGATTGATAAAAAATATGAAAAATAATATTTATACCGACTTGAAAACAAATATAGGGATTTATTTACGGTCAAGGAGACCTATTCTGTTTGCCAAACGATCATGCTTTTAGGTGAAAAGAAATGACAGTTAAACTAAGTTGCCTTGACAGAGCTGCTCTGCTTGCTCTGAATCCTGCAAATACTATCAAGGATAATTCTGACTCAAAATGGTTTTATTTATGTTCAATTGAATATTGAGTCCAGTTCCGCCAACTGGTGTGAGATTAAGCCTGATGGCGTCTGCGCTGTCAGAGGCAACGGACCGCTCTGTCTGCTGGGTTTCAATCACATTGTTAGAAAGCTGTCACCAGTGAACACCTTCCAGCTCAATTGACAGCACTCATTAATTTGTGGAAGTCGACTGTCAGGCACTAAGATATTGGCCCAGCAGACATTCAACACCAATTAGTGAGCTATTGGAAGGTAGAATCTCATTATCTCTGTGATGGCTGCACCTAATGAACAGATGAATGAGTGTTTCAGGTGTTTTACAAGTTTAGTTTTGTACTACACTTGTTGCACTTGTTGTTGATGGTCGTATGAAGGCAGGAGGGAGGAGCAAAATCGGCTGGAAATCTGCTTGGAAAAGGTAAATGAATAACATTGCCAGCCCTGGCAAATGTCTATCATGGCACCATTGAGCAATGCAATTATCCTCCACTTGTTCCATTGCAGCTGCTCGTTAGGCAACAGCAAAGGACGGGCTCGGGTGCAAAGACGCTGCTGTAATGTATGAATGTTTTGCCCTGTAGCCAGGAGCATCACAGAAAAGAACATGGTTTTTTTTTATCCATTCAGATATACTCTTTAAAAGACAAAATTATACTTTGCGTCCTTATGATTCTGTACTTCATTTTCATTCTCAGTGGCGGATGTTATACATTGTAAATTATGCATGTTTTTTCTCCTCAAACAAATCACTGTTGAAACCATGAAATCAATTTATTTGTAATTGACATAAAACTCAATTTTTCTGACATTTCCATGCCTCTTGCATGGATATAGAAACGGTAAGGTCAGTTGGTCAGGCAGTCCAGAGGGAAGTGACTCATTAGTGTCCGCTTTATCGATTACATTTCACACAAACACTTATCTGCTGCCTCTGGTGGCACCCTGAGATTTCATTCACCATGAGTACAACGTTAGTGATGGCACACTACTATTCCTGTTAAATAAGATAATGGATATTTTACAAATCCATCCAGAGCATTAGATTGCTTGAGCCGTTTTGTGTATCTTGGACCTTTCATTAGATGTTTTGAGTTTTGCAAACCCTCTCTGACAGCTGGCAATACTCTGTATATGTTATGCCTGGTTGTCTGGATCCATTTACTTCTGACAGGACAATGCAAGGTCTCCTTGTGTATCTGCGTTTGTGTATGTCACTGTAGGAGCCTGAGATTTGTGTGTGTGTGTGTGAGAAAATTAGATTTTCATTTCTGGTGTGATGCTGCTGTCTCTAGCTGTAAGCAGACCCTGGGGGGCATCCAACCAGCATCGTCAATTTACAGGCACAGTGGAAGGACTCTTGTCACTCTTTCTCTTTGTCACATTCCCTCTCTCCTTTCACCTTCCCTCTCCCCATTGCTCGCCACTTTTCTTTCATCCTCAGTGTGAGCCCTCACTGACATTAATGAAAAGGCATGTCCTTTGTGACTCCCTTTTGCCAACCACTATGAGAGACGCAGTGGAGATATGATGGAAGTGGAAGGGCGAGAGAGAGGAGTGAGGGAAAATGAAAAGAGAGATAATGTCCCACATATAGGAAGAAAGATGAAGGATGAAATAAGAGGGACAATTTCAACAGAGAGAAAGAAGGAGATAGCAACATGCAACAAATGAATCTACTACACATTTGAAAAATAGAAAAAACAAAATTGTCAATTTGTGATGTTTGTAAGATCGAACTCAAAATGCTGTGATCTAGGAAAACAGAACTTATGTTGATGCATGTTTTTTTCCCCTTCACTTGCATAATGTGTTAATTGTTTTTCCTTATGGGGGCAATTTTGCCGAGCAGAAGGTCTTTGTATGTGGGACGCCGGGGTCATTTGAAAGCAGATGCCTTCATTAATGGACCGAATTAAGCTGTTCTACTGTCTTTGTTTGCTAATGCTCTATTTTAATGACACATAAAACAGCTGGTGTCATTTACCAGCGCAGTCAGTTTTCCATCACTGGGTGTGTTGGCGTGTTCTTTGTGCACCACAGAGAGAAAAACTTCATCTGGTCACTCCCTTCCTTTGTAGGTAGTTCAGGCGCCAGGCACATGTGGATTTTGGCAGAGCGCAATTAACGGAATGGCTGTCCCCTGTCACCTGTGGGGTTAAACATGTGGACAAAATTGATGAAAGCACCGTCTTTTGTTTCAACTTCTCAATTTAATACGCTACAGAAGATTGTAATCATGAATGTAGGCTTTGAGCTGGTCCCTTGTCTCTAAGCCATTAGCATGTCCCATTGTCTTATGTTGGAAAACAAAGCTGAGCAGTTTTAACCTTTTTGTTTGAAAGACCAACAGGTTCCCATTAGAGGTGAATTGAAGACAGATGTTCTCTGCTGGTGAATAAATGGCATGGTGGGATTGTGTGTCAGCCTTTTGTTGTCAGAATGACAAATTCATGCAAGGTTTATGTTACCATCCAGTGGAGACAGCTGCCACTAATCCTAGTTAGCTTTGTAGAGCGTTTGTGTGTGTGTGTGTGGGTGTTTATATATAGACACAACATACCCTATATATACATTGCAAGAGACACACAATACATGTCTGTCTCTGTTCTGTGTGTGTTTGTTCATAACAAAATACCAGACAACATCTTGATATTTATAAAGAAACATGGTCTTCATCCCAGAAGTAACAGTACCTTGACATTGACTGGTATTCATGCTACCCATCTAATCTTGGAGGATTTCCCTGCTTATGGTGATCTGCACTATTTTAGTTTATTATGAGTTAATCAATTAATGATCTAAACTGCCAGTAAACGCTATATTATTCAACTATCTGTCTATCTGCGTATCCAACGCAAAAAACGTTGGCAAATACTTACATTTTTAGTAACTAAAACTTCAGGGTTCCAGAAGAGTAGGCCGACTGGCCATTTTAAGTGGCACAGTGGTGCCAGGGAGAGAGAAAATGACAACAAAACTATTCAGATGGAATCCTGTCCTGTTTCCATTCAACATCCCTTCATTGCTCAGATGGTTGAGTACATTTCTCATTTGTCATAAACTGTTTCCAAGCGTTGTCCATTTTTCTCCCTTTCCAATCATTGGTGATGGCTGTCATTGTTTTTTTGGTCGTTCTCATTTACACAATTATTTTTTTCCCATGGTTTCCACACTAAATTTTGCCTGAGAATCAGAGGTGTGAAATATGGTGTGATTGGCGATCGTGTGTGTGTTCGTGTGCATACTACATAGTGTTTGTGTGTATGTTGCCCACTGAGGGGTGCAGGGCCACACTTTAATCCTGGCTTCAGAGTAGGTACGGCCCGCTCCAGATGGGGCCATTGTACTGCTCATGCATAAATAATTCACAGAGAGCCAGAGAAAGTGGCTGAGTGTGTCTGCCTGTTAAATAATTAACTAGGGAGGGTAAGAGGCATGTATGTACAGCCTGGGTCTCTCTCCAAAATGCCCATTCAAATAGCCTTTGATGTTGTGGGCCTAGGGGGTCTTTGGATTTGTCGGCTCATTAAGACATCACCCCTCTTTCCTTTATTTGTTTTGTAATCCACTTTCATTGTGAGCAGAAGCTGAATATATGTTCTGAAACTGGAAAACTGGGCTGTGTGTGTGTGTGTCTAAGGCTGCAGTTAGAAAGCCTGCTACTATAATAGTCCTGTCATGCTAGATAATGAGCTATTTTCAGCTCACTCTCTCACAGTGCACATTCTACAACTCCCAAACTGTAGAGAGTGGGACTGTGAATGGAGCATTATTCTGCCTCCATGCTCCTCAATTTCTCTGTCACACTAATCTGGCGTGCAAAAGAAGTCACATTCTGTTTTCGTCGCTGCTACTAGATAATTTAAGATAGATAAATAAAGTGGTTTTCTTCAGATGACTATAAATAATGCAGCCCATGATCTCTCCTGTCATCTCGCTTTAATCCTATTTGTTTTCTTGAGTGAGGTCACATGTGATAAATTACTGTAAATATGAGATCTGGGTTTTTTCCACAGTGTGATGAAGCAAGCAAATAGGAGGTAGAGCATATTCATTTTCATGATAGTGGGTGTATTCTTCTACATTTCATGACACCACATCCCTTCATGCAAATGAAATCTCACCCACTCTCAAGGATTTCCTTATGTGCATCTTCTTTTCATACCTCACCTCTAAAAAAAATCCTGACACACCTAATTTCCGTTCTTACAACTTAATCAACACCTCTCTCGCAAATCTTTCTTTTGTAAATTTTACTCCGACACATCAGCTATTTTCTCATTTTGTTGCTCCGTTTTCTCTTGTCTCCCTACTTCCATCCCCTCTGATAGAAATGAGGGAGTTGTCAGGGTTGCCCTGGCCTGCCCCAGTGGGTCAGCTGGAAGATGAGCCACCAGTAAGAGAACAAGGTGACATCCCACGAATGCACACACATCCCCTTTATCATCCCAAACATGCACATATACAGTCACCCTTACCCTTATCTTTTGTTCTACCTCTATCCAGCAGTGTGCATGTGAACCACCTGCATTTGTCTGTTTGTCGGATGTCAGCTTTTTTCTATTTAAATCAATCCTTTTCCTTCCATATTTTGTGCATGCAAATTAAATTTTGTCGGCTTTGTTCATGTCAGGATACTCTCTTCCCCTATGGTATCCTTAATACTGAATTACAAATTCTGTAGAATGAATTCAGACACAAAAGGGCTAAATAACACTTTAGGCTGTACATGTAATTTACTATTAGATGGAATCTGTACAAAATACATCAAGTTATCTGCAATGTATTCTACCTGAAGACAAAGACATACACAATAGCAAGCCATGTTTCTATCTCACCCCTTAGAGTCCCGTTAAAATGTCGACCTTTTCATGAAAGGTCTCTATGCTGCATGTAACGTTTTGCTATAGCTGACTGTTTGATGTTTGGCCAAGTCTGGCGGTGAGGTTTAATCCTGTTTGATCATAGCACAAAGTACAAATCGTGACTCACTTTTTTTGTTTTGGCATCAGTGCAGTTTGATGGCCCTGAGTGGGACCGTTCCTCATCTCCTACGGAGCGGATGCGGCCACCGGGACCCAGATGCAGCCCGCTGGCAGGAGGTGGGATGAAGTTTCGGATGCCACAGGAAGGCCTGTCCATGATGGGGGAAAGGGTGGACCCCACTCTGCCTCTGGAGAAGCAGGTGTATGTATGGAGTCTTGTGACAAACATTTCAGTTACAGTGACACTTTGCTAGACAATGATCATCAATAACATTATAACCACCTAAAGGGGAAGTCAGAATAATGATTATTTTTCACAGAGGCAATCGTCAGTGGATGGTATGCATAAGGTAGCAAATGAAAATTTTGGTCCCAGAATGTGATTGTTGTAAGGAGTTAATAAGGCAAGCGCAAGGGTCTGGGCGACTTTGACGAGGGCCCAATTGTGTCGTTCAGACCCTAACACTTGATGACAAGGCCAGATCATCTCCAGAATTGTACTTCTTGTTGAGTTGCAGTACCAATTAAAGTGGTCTAAGCTAGGACAACTGGTTATGGTCATGTTGGTAGAAAGCTCATTGATGCACATGGGGGTGAAGGTCAGCCCTTGTTGTCCAATCCCACAAAAGAGCCGCTGTAGCACAAATTATTGAGAGCGGTTTTTGGGTCAAAGGGGGACCTACACAGTATTAGACAGGTGGTTTCAATATTATGGCTGATGTTGGTAAAGGCCAAACTCCGGTTTAATCAAGATAAGAGGTTAATAAGATGTTTTAGTTTTCACTTGCTTTTTGACTTAAATGTTTAACTTTCTCTGTTGCCATTGGTTTAATAACATTGAATATAATATGGGACAAAGAATTGTTTATTATGAGTTTTAATGTTAATATGCAGTAAAAAAGCCTAGATCATGCAGGTATATCCTGTTGATCTCTGTACTTTTGAATATCCCTGCATGGTGGCAATGCATATACATTAGTAATACATCTTTGTAATGTAGATTTTCAATATTTAAGGGTTAAGATTTTGCCCCCTAAATCAAGCTGAAAAACAATTTAATTGTTCTGCTTTGATTTTCTTCTAGAGGTGGACATATTAAAACATAGTGGTTATGTGTCTCTGTTAAGGAGCACTCATCAGAGCCTACAGAATTGCGAGAGGTTAGAATAAGAACTAATTAAGTGGGAGCATTAAAGACACACATTTACTTTGGTCTTGTAAATCCAGACAGTATTGCTGTTATTTATGAGCTGTTTCTGAGCACATAAAAAGCTGTGTTACTAATGAAATCCAAGTACATGAAACCCCTTAAACACACACACACTTACGCACACACATGATACACAGAGCGATCTCTTGAGCTTTGTACTTGATTATTATGCCCCAATAGTCCCTGATGATCTCTAATGAGGTTTCCTTCAGCTCTGCTTTAAGCAGGGAAAGGGCATCAGTGACAACGTGTAGCATTCAGTGCAGACGCACAACCAAATCACGTCCATGCCATCCTATTATTATGGCGCAATTACTTTACTGGCTGTGTTGGTTTTAATGTTTGTCTTATTTTTTATATCTTGCTGTGGCGTAACACTCTAAAGACATTAATGTTGGTCGCTTTACTGGCCTGTCTGTCAGTTGTAAATAAAATGATTACTGCATAGATTACCCGGAAATTCTGTACAGGCACTCTTGGTCTCCGCTACAGAGGGTAGGGCGTCCATCCATCTGTGCTAGAAGGGATGGTTTATCCAAATCTCATTTGGATAGATCTCAACAGTTGGATGGAGTTCAGGGAAATGTCACACATCCTGAAGGTGTGAATCTCATAATCGGTTACGTCAGTTTACTTGTCTTCACATTTTCTGGCAGATTTAAACTTAGGTCCAACCTTGGGATTTTGGGTGACGCCTGCAACTTCAGTTGTGCAGGTGTTGTATTTAACGTTATAGGCAGGAGCATTTCATGTTTCATTTCATTTCATGACCTAGCAGGGATAGTTGAAAAAAGTCAACAATTTTATGAGACTGCAAATCGATAGCTGCAGAAGAACAGTTTTATCTCTGTTATAGTTATAGTGGGTCTTCATCAGCACAAATATTTTTTTTAAGTAGTGATGGGTCCTGTGTCATTACACACAAACTTTATAGCTCCTCCATACTTGAGTTTTTTTTATAGCTCCTCGATAGTTCCTCTAGTACTTCTATGATGTTGACATTTGTAGTTTTCAGTGTTCTTTCTCAAAAATCATTAAATAGATTGCTGTAGTTGGAACGAATATTGATTTTTTTTTTTTTTTTTTTTACTCAGGATGAATATTAATATCTCTAGTTTCTTCTTAACGTGCCATTGGTTGCTGTAACAATCAGCAAAGAAATTCAGTTTGTACATTGTTTAAGTCAATACTGACTTTCCCATCAGCCTCAGCTGTACTTATTTTTTTAATCTTAATTAGCAAGTATCCGCATGATTAGACGATGATAATATACTTTGAAAGCGTTAAACAATACCTATGTTTCAGTTGCTTGCTAACATTGCCAATGTCTACATACTGACGTACTGACTTTCTTCGATGGTGAAATGCATGCTGATGCAAAGACCATCAGGTACCAGCAAAATGCAAGACTGCTCTCCACGCCTGTGCTACATGTGAACATCATAAAGACATTTCTGATGGTTTATGATTTCACATTAATGATTTCTTCTTTGAAATTATAGAACCTTAATCCCAGTGTACATCTTTTTATTCATCTTCTTATAATGATTGTATCACTGCTACGCTCTATAAAATCTTGAAAATGCATTGCTCTAATGAACAACTTTCAGAATCGAGTCAACAATTTTCTCTGGCAGGGTCGGCATTCAGAACAAAAAATAAAGTTTAAAGCATTTAAGTTACAATCATCGTTACCATTGTATCTTATTGTGCTTGTGTTGTGTCTGTCAGATGGTACCATGGCTCACTGTCACGCTCGGAGGCAGAGTCACTGCTAACGCTTTGTAAAGAGTGTAGCTACCTGGTGAGGAACAACCGCTCTGACTACACTTTATCTCTACGGTAAGACACATACACACACAACTCACAACACACAGACACACACTATCCAACCCAACAACAGAAGTAGCTCCCACTGCACCTCTAATATCGATCTCCAATAATCATTTTTGACTAATGATTATTCACTCCTTTTCTTTTCCACGGCTTGACTGAGGAGTGTGCGCCAAGAACATGTGAAGCCACCTGAGCTACCAATCTCATATCGCAGTCTCCACACCTCTCCATCTGTCTCTCCCATCCTCCCCTCCACTCCCACCCCCACTCGAGATCGCTGCCACACTGATACCTCTCTTGATACTCATTTGCAGGGCACGATACTGCTTATCTGGTCAAATCTCTCCCTTGTAATTACTACCAGGGTCTCTCGTCCTGGTCTTGCACCGCTCCCCCATCATCCCCCAGTCCTCACCGCATTTGTGTGCCTTCTCTGTGGCCTCCCACATTGGCCCCAGTGGGCCTTCTAAGTGGTAATCAGGCAGGTAAAGCACACTTCAGTGCACACATCACCCTCCTCATAATCACTAATGAATATGAATTACCATCTGCGTGCCACACTGGAAGGGAATCAGAGAGGGGAGAGAGAGGTGGCGGCGCAGGGGGTGCGGGAGTGTCACTGTGTTTTGCTGACATAAAAACAAGCGCATACATTATTCATTTAAATAAGTTGACTAAGTTTGACACACACTTACACACACATATATACATATGTATCTATAAAGTTTTAATCGTTGCATAATTTGTGTAAAACATGAAACTGTCTTTCAAATACCAGTAAAGAATCTAATAAAACAAAAAACAAAATTATACAGTTTGGAAAGAATTGTTGCCAATTTGTTTTTCAATCGTTTTAAAGGAAAACTTTGGTATTGTGCGGCCATATTTTCTTGAATTTGCATAAGAAGTAGTCTGATAATCCATATAGTAAACAAAGCTCCTGGTTAGCTGAATGTATTTGAAAGAGAAGACTAGGGGAAACGACACAGACTCATGAGCATCCATCACAGTTTAAAGAATTGGGCCTGCTTTGACAATGACAAGTTTTGCGGGTGTTTTTTTAGCACTCAGTTTTGATTTTGTCCCTTCCTTATAGCATGTCATCAGGCTGTGAAATTCTGCGCATGTTTGAAATTTCTTCTTCTTTTTTCATTGTCGCGTCCTAGTTGTCCTTCAACTCTACAGTCCACAGATGCCAACAGATGGCAGTACTCTTAAGTGTAATTGTGGGGGGTTTTTTGTTATTGGATTCTTCTACTAGAATGTATAAACACTTAGATTTGGATGTAAAATTATCCAACTCCCATTGTATATTACTCTTGCCAAAGATGCTGTTTGCGGTAATTAAATAACATAAGAAAACTCAAAATGGTTAAATCCAAAACATTTTATTTTTTTCCTTATTTAATATAAAGTGTTGTTTTTAATCGAACAGCATCTGAATATTATCTCAGATAAGAGCGCACAATTCCAAATCGGATGATGTTAAAACACTGCCGACCTTCATAGGGTCCTAATGATTTTCTGTTGGGGCAGAAATTCAAAGGAGTGCTCCAGGAACCATCAAAGAGTTCCAGCGGACTAAGAAGCTTTACTCTAGTACACTCGGAAATACCAAGAAAAGCCAAATAGGTTTTGGGGATTCTGTTCTGCGGAGTGATGAAACAAAACTCTAACTTCTTGAGACAGTGGATCAGCAATATGTTGGTTGTCTGCATGTTGAAGAATGAAGTGCTAAGAGGGACCTACAATTATGCATGGCTGTGGCTCGCTGTGGCCCCATGGCTGCCCCGGTTCCTCAGGTTCTAGAATCCCTCTTGCATGGGTCATATGATTCCATCAAGTATCAGAAATGTTTCGCAAGCTGTTAGGAGGCTGATGCTTGATTGTCAGTGGATGTACTAAAAGAAAAAGATTCTCAAAAAGAGAACCGTTCACGAACACTTGTTTTCATGGAATGTCTTGGAACACTCCAGAGTGGCTTTTGTAGTCCTATGACTTGGAGACCAAAGAAAAGAGAAAAGAAAAGGTTGAGGCACGTAAACCCAAAATAATGTAGAATTGGAGAACATTGCCCATCAAAAAGGGGCTGATTCCTCAGGATAACTGCCATCAGCTGGTGTGCGGCTATGAATCACATAACTCGTCCCAGCAAAGGGTACTTACGAAGAGATGCTCATCATGAAGGGCTTGAATAATTATTTTGGACTGCAGTGGTCAGTAAAATATTATTTTATGTCATATTTCAGAAAAAGCAATTGTAATATTGGTTGTATTGAGCTAGTTATACTGCTCTTGTGTGATTTATTTATTGCAAACAACTGATAACAAGTAAAATTCAATATACCAATAGGGTTGGATGATGTTGTCTCCAACTCTTAGTTGGTTTGTATACCTGATGGGTTCTATAACCAAAGTGTTTATGACTAAAGTGTGCAGGTTTTTTTCCCACCTCGTCAAAGTCTTTTTAGCCATGTGTGCGGATATGATTAAACGATGAGTCAGTTTGATCTTCAGATCATTAGTGGTTGTTGACCTGTTGGACACAGCAACTATATCAAAAATCATCTCAGTATAGAGCAAAATGTAGATTTCATATAAGATAATATCTAAATTGTAATAATCTTTTAATGTTTTCAGAAAGAATAGTTTTTCGGTGTCTTGTTTGTATAGAAAGTATGTTATTCTTACTCCGGTTGTTGTGACTGGTTTGCTGGATGTTCGAAGTTACCAATACTATATCCTTGATCTCGGTATTCTCTTCAACAAGCTTGAGGGATAATAATGGATAATGGCTATATATTCTAAAATAGCACAGCGTCTATGTTGGCTTTCTTTGGTCCTCACACCCACTGCATATGATGGTTCCTTGATGAAGGTTGTGTAAACGGAGACAAAATAAGGACACTCAGAGACACCTGTTTGATTTAAGCCAATATAGATATATATTCTGTTTTTTTGTTTAATTTTTACCAGGAGAAATCCTCATTGACATTAAAATCTCCTGTCCATGAGTGACCCAGTCAAGAGAGTAGCATGGAAATTGTTAGAACAATAAAAACACATAATATAAAAAATACACTACAAATGTATGAATACAAAGAATCCATGGCTATTTAGATTAAGCTCAAAATCAATGCAGTGTAATTCTAGAATCAATCCAAGGCCAATAGTCATATTTTACTGATCTTCCAAAATAGGTTCAGACTCTGGAGACTGTCATTTTTTAAATATGTTGAGAGTGTAGAACATATATTGTTTTTGTTTTTTACACATGTAGTATGTACAGAGATAAAAATGAAGTAGTCTAAGGATATATTTATAACAACTTATAACCAATGAAACACTCAAAGCAGTAGTATACATCCACTGCCAGTAATAAAATGTAAAGCATATTGGTAAACGGTGTCCAACTTCTTCAGGTACGGCTCTGGTGCAATCATACAGCAAATTATTATAGTCCAGTAAAGGCCAGTTTTAGTTTGAAGAAACAGGCCTCAACATGCGGTTTGAAAGATACGTTCTGATACGCCTTTGACTCAGGGGGAGGAGGGCTATCAAAGTGGACAAACTCTGCACTATCACATAAGTATAGATTCAATTTCAGAATGAAAACTTTATTACTTACCATAATTTCATCAGATAATTTGAACGTGTTTATAAAAGAGCACTGTTAACTTTTAATGCCTCAAGAGATACAAATAGTCCCAAAAAACAGGATTTAAGAAAGGCACAGAGTAGAGCCAGAGCCCTCATGGAATGAAGCATCTGTAGTCTGAGGGCCAGCAGTAGTTGGACTGTTTGTATATGTAGCCGTTTGTGTTTTTGCGGCACTGCTCCTCAAAATTTAATTTGTTTTACAAGAACAATAACAATTATGGTGATGTGGTTCAGGCCATGTCATTCCCTTGTTTCTATAATTAGATGAACAACGTGACTGGCTGGCCTGCTCTTAAAGGAGACATCATGTTATGGCTTCCTGACACTTAAAGGGATGGAACCAATCTCGTACTTTCTGTTCAGCCATTTTCACAGTCCAGCATTCCTCTCTCACATTCTCTTTCTTTGCCATTATTTCCATGTGATGTTACACAACTCGCTCATCCGTCATAAAGTCTCCTCCTTCCTAATTGGTGTTGTGGCGTCCTTTCTGCAAACACCAGGAAAAATATGTAGATATAAATCTAGACTGTCGTGCTGAGCCATTATGTGTGGGAGGCTGCATTGTATTTTATATCGCATACGTTTGCCGTCATCCTTCTTCTCCCAGTACACTTCCTTTTATTGCATCACTAGATTTCTCTTTCTTATTTTGTCCCTACCTCTTCTTCCTGTTTTTCTTTTTCCTCAGGAGCTGCCAGGGTTTCATGCACATGAAGTTCAGCCATTGTAAAGACGGCAAGTACGTGCTGGGACAGAACAGTCCTCCCTTTGACACCATCCCGGAGGTCATACACTTCTACACCGCTAATAAACTCCCGATACGAGGTGCTGAGCACCTGTCCCTCCTGTTCCCTGTGCTGGTGCAGACTCTCTGACTGACCTTACCCTTTTTACTGGACCTGCAGGATTGTATTGTGATCTGACTCTCAAAACTTGAATGTTTGACGATGCTCATGAAAACCTAATGTCCTCAGCCACCGCTGCTGTTGTACACATGCTAAGTATCTGTAACATCTGGAGGATCAGCTCACGCAGCATGTAAAGCTCTGATAAAACAAGGTGGCCGGCCTCAGGATATCTGAAATTCTCCCTTCCTTAGTACATTTCTAAGACAGCTGATTGAAAAGCAGAGGAATATAGCGGAGCTATAACTGTATATTCTGAATGCACCGCTGCTCCAGTTAACAGAGGATTTGAGAAGTTGAAATTATCTCTGCTCCACAAAAACACCTCGTCTTGCAGATTTTACACGTTTATATTAGAGTTTCTGGTTAAACAGTACTGTAAACAATGGAAAACTTTTTTGGGAGACCCTTTTCTAAATGTACATTTGCCATTAATTGAAACGATCAATGCTATTTTCACAGATAAATGGTTTTTACCAACAGCGGCACATTTTAGATGTTTTTCTACACAAAGCCACACTTGTGTAGTGTTTCAGCAAGTTTTTTTCTGCCCCAAGCTGTCACTTTGAGGATTTGCACAACTTTTCTCCACGTTGATTGCTAATTGAAAGTAACAAACATGTTTTGTCGGTACATGTTTTGACTTTGCCGACCTATATCTAAATAGCATTTGGGAGATGATGCTGGGTAGAGAAAAGCAACCTGTTACTGCTGTCATTTTGAACCATCATGAAACCAAACCTGGAGACTGAGTTGGAGGCTACTTCTGATGGAAAAAGATGCTTAATCAGAAAATGCTGAAAACTCACTCAATATTAGCAGCTTTCTACGGATTACTGCATATATTAGTCATTGCATGCTGGATGTTGAGTTGTATTCGGTTTAAATCGGTGCCGTTTTGAATGTTTTCCCATCCCTGCTGCCTGGTTGCAGCATCACGTGACAACATCTGATTTCAGAGGAGTACCAACTTCTACTGAATACAAATACATGGCCATTGGAAAAGACAAATGAAAGACTTATATAAGTTAATATTTCTTCAATCAGAAATGTATATTTACTGCATTGTATTAATTATTTCGCGTTTTTTTTGTAACTTGATGGGGTGTTTAATTTATCTACTGTATTGTAGAATTTCATGTGCATTCTAAGTTTTTCTAAAGAGCATTAATTCCGCAAGTAGATCAATGGCTCCCACCTCTTGATCCGGAACCTCCACAAGGGGTTTAGAGATAAATTTTGGTATGACAACCTAAATTCTGCTACACAAATTCATGTTTATTAACAGCCTTTTGTCCGACGTTCATGTGAAATACTGTCTTTCTTCTACCACTTCAGTCTTGTAAATTTAATAAAAAAATAATTACAGATGGGTGAAATTGCTCACATCTCATACACACCTATGGGGTCATTTTCCATAAAGGGTGGAAACCACTTTTATAGATGAAAAATCTTTCAAACATGCTCAGATTTAGTCTTAGAGCTGATCAGATTTCAGAACCATTATCAACCCAGGAAAAAAGGATAAGCGGTATGAAGCACTTGGCTAGATGGATGGTTCAGAAACTGAAATGCACACGCACTGGCTTTCCCTCATCCATTAACAGCAGGGTTGGGAGGGAGAAGGTGAGGATTGGGGGGTGAGATGTGGTTTGGGAGGGGCGAGGCAGCCCTCATTGTTTGGGCTGTGTTGCAGTGAATAGCACTGGGATTGCTTTCATTACGGAGTGAAATGAAAAAGCAGAGGCTGATTACCCGCGTGACAGAGAGAGGAGACGGGCTGGATCACTCTCTATTTGGAGAAAGAGCGACGGAAGAAAAAAAAGAGAAGGAGGGAAATTGGGAATATTTGAGGGAGGAGGAGGGAGATGCCTGCCTGTACTTTACTAACAAGTCTCCAAACAAGGGTGTGTAAGTGCATGCATGGGTGTCTGGGAGTGTGGGAGAGAAAGTCATGAAGGGGACCCTGCTATAGTCCCATTTTTAAAGCAAGACTCCCTGGGGGGATATGAATAATAACGCCTGTGGCAGTGTTCTAAAAATGCTCACGTTCCTCTGGCTTCTGTAGCTCGTACCTTATCTCTGCTGTATCTGTTAAATGTGATTCAGCCATCGGTCTTAGACTGATGGGTCCTAATGTAAAGTTAAGTCATTAGCAGATTTGTGTGGGTTGTGAACAAATGGTGCTGTCCTTGCAACATTATACCATGATTTTGGCATGTGTAAAATTGTGAAATGTGTGTGTGCAGCTGCCTGATACAGAATGTGTATAATGTCAAATCTGGAGGGTGTCTGTGATTATGCAGTGATGGCAACTGTTAATCCTTCAGACAGGCCAGGAGGAATGAACACCTGTGATCACCACAGAGCCAGAGTACATGCCAGGAACACACACTCACACGCATGCGTAGCACTTTAAGTTCAAGGGTTAACTCGATTTTGGTTTGCCCTACATGCATTTATTGTGCTTTTGTAGCATTTTAAGATCATTTGAATTCAAATATGGAGAATTTTCTTTGCTTTTGTAACAAGGTTGTAATTCAGATTTCCCCACATACTGTCAAGGACCGAGCCCAGCTCAGTCTTGCTGAGAATGTTGTTTACCGTGAGCTTTAGCTTTGATTATTGCTAAGTACTTCATGTTGTGGCGGTCAAGGACTTTAAATCTTGCATGAGACGCATGCTTGATGTGTACCATGGTTGTTTTTACCTCAGGGTTGCCCTTTCACACAACACACAAACCTCTAGGCTGTTCGCATGCACTGTGGCAAGGAACCAGCCAGCTGTACACACACGCTCCATGCCACAAGTGTGGGACTGGACACACATGTCCAACAAAAAGGCCGCCTTCCTCCCACTCACTTATCCGCTGTCTCAGACATGCTAATCCCTGCAGTTGTGGCTGGCAGGCGTGCTGGAGATACATTGGAGGTCAGTGTGAGCAGGTGTTCACATACCGTCAGGCTCCGCCAGAAAACTGCAATCAGAGATGGCTTGACCTAAAAGCAGCTGCTATTTCTGAGGGGGGCTTTGGGGAAGTGGGATACTGAAGGGGTTCATTAGGAAGAGATGTTAATCCATCCCTGCCATCAATCTGTTATGAAAATGATGGCATTGAAAAACTGGTGCAGCAATAGTTAAACCTTTATTTATACGAGTAAAAAGACTGCTGGACACCAGAGTACCTCAAATAGTGACCGAATGAATGAGGTCAAGGATTCAAGCGGCTGAAATGAGCCTCCCTCTGGGATTAGCCTGAGATATAAGGTGTGGAGCCCGGACATCCAGAGGTGCTCTTAGTGGAGCTGCTGCTCTTTTGCATCGAAAGGAGCCGGTGATGGTTCAGGCATCTGATTTGGATGCCTCCCTTTTGTGGTTTTCCAGGCACTTCCAACAAGGGTGAAACCCCAGAATTTACCCAGAACTCACTGGAGGTATTATTTATATGGCTGTATATATGTTTATTTAGTTGTATCTCAATTGGCCTTGGAATCCCCCAGGATGAGCTGCAGGGTCTGGATGGGGAGAGGAATGTTTCTTCTTAGCCTGCTGCCAAAACGATCCCATATTAGCAGGAGAAAGTGGATGGATGGATGGATATAAAGACAAGGAACCCCAAACCAGCACCGAAGAAAACACAAAACACACTTTTTACTCCTCTCTGGAATTTTCGAGACCAAACAGTTTATCAAGTAACTAAAAACCTCTTTGCCAGATTGATTAATTATGAGACTGTATGTTAGTTGCAGCTGTGCGAGGCACACGCTAGGCTCAGGATGATTTCCCAGAAATGTTTGGCAATGCTTGAGGCCAAAGAAAGGAGAGATAGATTTCTTAAAGGAAATGTTAAAAAATACATATCAAATAAAAATATTTTCTTAATTCTAGTATTCCTGCTGTAACTCAATTTGATCAACACTCGATAGTGACAAGATGCTGAGTGTGATTCCTGGAGGAGTTTCCATCAATCCACAGCCCTCTCCTCTGGATATTCTCCTAAAAAGTGACCTTTGCCTTCACTCCTCCAGCTGCTCCCCAGGTAAAGCCCTCTGATCTCAGGGAGCTTTCCACAGAAGGCTGCTGGGGACGTCACTCTCACTGTTGCACATGTAATTGCACCGTGTTAGAGAGATTTGAAAGTGAAAGTAGAAGAGGAGAATAATGACTCCTCCTCCTTGTCTCCTCTTGTGTCCTTCGGCTTTTGTTGAGTCTCCCTGTGTGAACTCCTCCTCCTCAAATGGGCTCCTCACCATTCTTCACTGCGCCTGGAAAGGATTCCAGAATGACATTTATTTCATACTGGTGCATTCGGTGACCAGATGGAGTCTTTGTTGTTATTCTTGAACACACACACGCACACACATGCATGCATGCAGTGTTCTTCACTCCACCACACTATAAGCCCGGATCATGATGACAGGGGTTTGTGATTCTCTTGTTCGCTGTTGTGTTAACATTAGTCATATGCAAATAGGCATTGTGGGCAGAGAAAAACACAAATCCACCACGTCTAAATCCTCAAAGAGGACCGGAGACGGCTATTTAGTTAACACGGTTTATTAAGGTCTTTGACCCACTTACCGCAGGATTCTATCATTACCGGAATTTGTGGACATGAGGAAAATCTAAATGAGAGGGGATTTGTTCAGTGAACATACATTTGTGTTTCCCTTTAATAAATCAGTCACTAACCACACAGTCTGAGGAGCCTGAGGATGAGAACAGTGAGGATGTGGATTATTCAGTCCCTCAACCTCAATCTTCATTGTGGGATGCATTCCTTTTTTTTCATTATAAAATAAGTTTTTTGGTTGGGGGGTTGTATATTAAATGTTAAATATTAATTCCAAGCATAAATGGAAACTAAGGATGTGTTTGCTTATTTTTCATGACATTTTCTGTTACTTGAAAATTATTTCCATTCAATACTGTGTTCTATAAGATAACATTTTATAATAAAAGAGATCTATTAAACTGGATATACAGAGACATTTTCACTTTTAAATAAATAATGCTTGATCACTAATTGATAGAATGCAGCAATTCAATGTATTCATCAGACGTTGAGCCCTGACGCCTCAGTAAGGTGAAAGTTTGAAACTGCAAAATAACCTTTATACTTTTTAAATCAAGTCAACTCTAATACTTTTTAATCTATTACCTGCTTCTGACAATGAAATTTGTAATATTCTTTGTTTATAATTGTTATTTTAAATAGAGTTATTGACAAAAAAGGAAATGTGATCACACCTAAATCCACACTGAAAAAAAAAAAAATCTTTGTCACGCCTCAATTGGCATGACAATGACCAATTGAGGCTTGACATGCCTAATGTATCCCACCCTCTGACAGGTGCCACTTTAAAGATAGAATAGATCAAATGTGAGTGCTCAGATAAGTTCTCTAATGACAGTGCAGATGAAGATGATGATCGCGTTGAATCAAAGATGGGAGACGTGTTGGACAGGCACGTCTCCCATCTTGGGGAAGATGAAAAGGATAGAAAAAGGGAAGGGTCCGCCGCAAACAAATCCCCCTATGCACCTGAACATTTTGCCATTTTCCTCATGTTCTGGCTGATATGTAGCCAAGATCCTCCCTGGGTTATTCAAGAAAGTGTTCAAGCGTTTCTGATGGAAGGCAGTCCCTGACATTTAAGCTGGAAATGCTCGACTGGTACTGCGTCCCAGCTGTCTCTTCCCATCAAATCTGCAGGTGTAGAGCAGAAACGCATCCTTTATTTGAGGTGAGTATGAAATGCCAACTGTCAGCCGTTATCTGGTCTTTCCTGTGCAATGTATGAGAAACCAACTCTGCTGCAACCAGCTCATCAATCAAACACAAGTTATCTTCAGTGCTGCACATTCTTTGTATGAAAGAAACACATGAATCAGATGCCTTTAGTTAAAACTTGAATAGCGACCCCTGCAGTCTGCATGTCAAAATATCCTTGATAGATTCTGGTACTGAGGGACACTGAGCCCTCAGTATCAGTATCAACTTGTAATGAGTTGCTCAGTGAGTGACCTTTTGGGTGGTCATGGTCAGGTGGTGCCAAACATGGAAACCACCACAGTATTTACTGTATACGTGTGTGTGTGGGCGGGCGGGCGTGTGTGCATGTGTCTGTTAATATGGTGGCTGTATAAATGTGTATAAATGTGTAACAAAGGGATAATAAAGATTATACATTCTTAATAAACGGATGAATGGTGGTTTGTGTTTTAGCTTGACTGATCAGTCAGACTAAAAAGACTTTTAAGTTTTATTTTTAGTTCAAAACACTGAATATTGATATTGATAATAAAACCCATCTGTATAGTAATTTTTAAAACAAAGCTGTAAAGTGCTTTATATGATAGAACAAGGAATTCGAAGACATTGACAATGACAGATAAAAAAAAAATCAAAAATAACAATAACCAATAGAAATCAAATGTGAAATGAGCTTACTAAAAAGATGACTAAAATGTTTGTGATGTAAAAATGATCATGGCAGCAAGTGTTTAATGAACAGTAAATTCAACATGGCTGACGATAACCGGCCTGTTTAGATGAGAACTTCTGCAACAAAACTATAAACACAACCTCTTTCAATCATCCTCCTAGGAGAAAGAAGCTGTGGTTACCAGGCCCCTGTTGTCTAGCATTTGTGGCCAAACCAATTCAACCCTCAAGCAACAAATATCAGAGGAAAACACCTCAGTCTCTACAGATAACATGGATTATGCATTTGCTGAACTTTATATTGGAGTGAAAAGAAGATGAGAACTTGATGATCTGAGCAACTTCTTCAAGGGTCAAATAATGATGGGTAGATGACTGAGTCAGAGCCTCTCCTGAACGTTGGGGAATGTTGGGGAATGTTGGGAGGTGATACTGTCTGGATTTACTAATGATTTATTATAATGACAATGAATACATTTTGTCTATGTGTCTCTTTAATGCTTTTCTAGTTAATGGTTGTAATAGAAAACCAAAGGTGACCATGAACAACCTACATATATGTGATTTGTCCTCACATGTAATAAGAAAATTGATTGGTCCCTTGGAGTTCAACCAGCAGCTGTTAATTTATTCTGCTCTTGTCCACTGCTCAAAATATTAAGGGAACACCTAATCATCAGAGTATAACTAGGAGGGAATTAATCTTCTGGGATCTGGATCAGTCAAGTTAGGATCTGTAAGCGACTGGGAATCAATTTAATTTGCATTGGTGCAAATTAAAGCGACAACAGGTGGAGAGAAAGCTGCAAAAAAATCCCACAAATGGTTCTGGTTTTGCAGGTGGTGGCCACAGACCACTTCTCTCTCTTGATCCTTCTTGACTGATTTTTCTCCAGTTTTGCATTTTGCTTGTCCTTTCCACTACTGCTAGCATGGTGTGGTACCTTCAGCCCATTCAGGTTGCACAGGTAGTCCAGCTCCTTCCACTGACTGTTCTTACATCGTCTTGTGCTCAATGAAAATCACAATGTTTGTCAGCGAATAAAGATTTTCCAAGGTGAATATTTTGTTCATCAAGATCTGACGTGTGATTTACTATTAACTTATTTTTTGAGCAGTATATATATTTAGTTAAGTTAGTTTTTATTCCTCAGACGCTCCAATGATGGATAAGGGCCAAAACTTGTCAAGATGTTTTTTTGATGTGAGCCATATCACTAACTTAAATGTGACTTGACTTTAGGATGTGTTCTTTTTTTTTTTCATTCAGGAAAACAAACCAACAAACCTCAGCAGGACATTCATTTGATTTACAATTTTAGATAACAATGGATTCTCACACTACTAATGACAGGTGCAGTATTTCTTTAATGAATAATCACTACCTAACATCTTTGAGCTGCAAACCCCTGCTTGAAATAAATATTAAACGTTTCTGAATAATACATTATTGGCTGCTGAGGGTCTACCTAAGAAAGAGGATATTAGACGAGTGCAGCAGGTTAAATTACATGACATCTCTCTTCTCGTGAATGAAAAGCAACTGTTAAAATGACTAATCAGAGCATCCAGCCATTCATATCTGAGCTTCTCCTGTAAACAATCAATATGATGGAAAATATGCTATACCCTGCATGTGTACGAGGACTGTCGTGACATGAGACAGATACAATATGACAAACTATGACACGTTAAAATCCCATAAAAGGAATAGGATTTTTATTGTCTTTGCTTTATAATTGCATCAGGCACTGCACCACCCTTGGCAGATATTTACATTAAACAATGCCACATATCCAACACTCCTGTTCACTAGTGGTTAGTTGATGAGAGTGGTTTCTAGATGTGCTGGTGTATAAACAGAAAATTTCCATTAGTATAGTTACTAGCCAAGCTTATTTGGATCACAGTGCAGTTGGTGCTTACAAGGGAAAGCTGAGACCAATGAAAGACGGATGAATGGTCGTCCCCCATAATAATCAATGAAATGCAGGTTCAAAAGTTGAATCCTACAGATTCAAGTAAAATCATTGCTTTCCCTGTAACACCAACATCAGGAAGTCTCTGAAACCCTCTCCCAATAATACAGTAGTGAGAATCAGAGAAGAGCCATATCCATTTTTCACTAAACCGGTTAATTTTTTTTTCATCAATGAGCATCACAACCTCATGAGGCCATTAGTCAAATAAAACTCAAAATCATTGTAAAATCCTAAATCCTAGTACCATTCTGTTTTTTATGCACACATGCTATACTAAAAATACCAATAGTATTAAGATGGCAAATGTTTTCACAGAAAATAAGTTACTTAACAAGTCATGCTGTTCTGGAAATACGCAGGTGTCTTAAGAGTTCTTGCATATAGCACGCATCATTTGAAACTTTCTGCCTATAATGATAAAAATACTGACACACAAAACAATGATAAAGATAATAAAACTCTCCTGCAGCATCAAGCGTCAGGATAGATTCAGTCAATAATCGAGATTTCATTTGCTACTTTAAATAAGTCCATGTCCAGCAAACTGTCCCATCGTACTTCACAGTTTTGAAATGTGAGTATTAATCATTGTGTGAGACAATATATACGTTTGCTGGTCTTGTGAACTTCATCACTGAGTTGCTGTAAATAGTGGCTTTAATAATTTTGATTGTACTTCAATCGCCACTTCTGTAGTAACAACGGAGTTCATCAGTACTTCATTTATCCATGCTATGCAGGCCTTGGTGCATAAACAATAAGTGGCTGATAAGGACTATGTAACTCCTAGGTCCGCGTATGTGTGACTGTAACGCCTCAAGGTGCTTCCGCTCAGAATTTGCTGAGCGATGGTAGCGCCCCCGCCTTCACCAGCACAGCTGAGAGCAGGACTGCAGGTCCAGAAGGGTGAGGTAAAGCAGTGGCTGAAGGATCTCCGTACTTGCTGTCAGAGTTCCTCGAAGTGGGAATCTTCCCCCTATTTAGCGTGGATTTCCCTGCCCCACTGCCTCCGCCTCCACCCAAACTGGTCTTGCTGTTCTCTGCCGTAGGGATGACGGTATTCAGGTGGGGGTTGCCCACCACATGTGTCCCAGTTGACTCCATGTTGCTCTGACAGCAGCAGAGCAGGCGGAAAAATGCTGCCCTCATCTCCCTGCTGGATAGAGTGTATATGAGAGGGTTGAGGGCAGAGTTGAGCACAGCCAGAGCGATGAACCAGTCCACCTGGAAGAGGACAGGGCACTTATCTGGACTGCAACCGACATCCAGCAGCAGAAGAAGAAAGAGTGGCGTCCAGCAGATGACAAATACTCCAAGAACAATTACCACTGTACGTAGCAGGGCCAGCGAGCGCTCTGAAGGCCGGCTGCTTACCCTACGACCACTAGAGGTCACCAGGCGGTAAATCCTAATGTAGAGTATGATGATGGCCACCAAGAGGGCACTGAACACACTGATACAGAAGGCCACATAACTTTTCGCATATAGAGGCAGCACTGTCGAGCAGGCGGCCATATTGTTCAGACAGTTCCAGCCCAGGCTGGGAAGAGCACTGAGCAGCACTGATACAACCCAGCAGGCAGCCAGCAGTGCCAGAAGTCTCCCCCTGCCTGCTGTCTCACATGGACGCAAACGCACCATGGTCATGTGTCTCTCAATCCCAATGGCCAGAAGGCTGAATGTAGAGGCACTGAGGGCCACAAACATGCTTCCCTCTCTGGCCAGCCACTGCACTGGTGTCAGGAAGTAGGTGTTGCGCCCTGAGGTGAAGATGTTCACCACATACGCTACACCAGCCAGCAGGTCTGACAGTGCCAGGTTTCCAATGAGGAAATACATGCGACTGTGGAAGCGCTTGTTCCTCCAGAGAGCAAGTAGGACAGTAACATTCTCCAGAACAATCAGCACACAGATGAAGAGCAGCACGGCCATTTTACATGCCCCACTGCTACGAGGCCGGTCCCACTTCCCAGATTGGTTGTAGTGGCTGACGATGACAGGATTCATCCCTTCTTCCATGTCCCCCATACTGCAGGCCCTTCCTGGCCTTCCTAAGTCCCACAGCAGGAGGCGCCACAGCACTGGACACAGGCTGCTCAACCTGGCAGGGTCACAGCTGGCATCTTACAGCCTGCCATTCAATTAATGCAGAAAAGAAAGTCAGAAAAGCTAGCAACATTGTGGTTGATTCATGTAGAAATATCTCTTAGAAATTAAACAACACCTTAAAAGCAACTACTGTGACAATCAAAGTGCATGTCAAAGATGAAAAATTTCTCCCACACAATTTGACTGGCAAGTTGGCAGTAGTAATTGTAATTATATGACGCATACTAGAGTTAGAAAAATAAGAATTACAGAAATAAAGAGGAACCAAGTACAACATTTCAATTTATTATTGTAGTTATTGTCCCCATTAATAGCAGAATTTTGGGCAAACAGCTGTGGCAGTAAAACTACTTTATTAAACCGTCCATAAATGTTATCATATCTGACTAAATACACTTCTAGTAAAAGTGCTGTAGTATTTACTACCTGTGAACAGTCAGTGGGAAAGATTTTCCAATCATTGTGAAATTGTGTGGGTGTGTAATCCTTGTGTTAGTTAATATGGTTATACACAATTATTAACACACACTGTGAAGAACTTAATTTATGGGATATTCTTTTGCATAAAGCTACATTTCTTTTGTAACTTCTGAAAACGTTTTAAGATAAGACACGACTCCTGTTTACTCTTCCATAGCTCAGTGTGAGTTTTCGGTTTCAGACAGTTGCTGATGTCGTTTAGTCTCCATCTCAGTCACAACAACTTCGTTGGCTTACCTTTTGGAGTTTGTTTTTTTTGCCTCATCGAAACATTCCAGTGCATTTATAATTGCAGCAGGGTTTTTTTTTTTAATTACGATATTGAAGCTGGAATCAGAAGTCCATGTTCTATCCTCATCCGTATGAAACAAAAAAGTTATTCGTGAGTTATTTTCCTCCCAACATCCACGGCCCGTAACCTCCTGAGTGTTTCAGCGTCCTCTCCTCACTCTGCCTCTCCAACCGTCCTGGTCTCACCCTCCTCCCAGACAGAGGGGCGGGATTTTCCCGTAGCACTTTAAAACACTTTTACCATTAATTATGAGTCAAGACGGAGGTCAAAGCCACGCGTCTGTCGCCCCAATGTGTCGTTTTACCGCGCAGAGACGTTTTGCCTACATTTTCGAAAACAAGCACGAAAAGTTTGACTCATCTTTTAATATTTTAACCCAGGCAATTGCTCCTTAAATGCAAACTATGGAGCTGTAGAATAGTCCATCATGGAGACATTTTTGTTTTGTTTTTCCACAGAATAGATTTCACTTTTAAATTGCAACTTTTATCAATTAGGTTTTGCACCACATAAATACAACAATGCCAATAAATGTAAGTTTTTTCATTTGACATAGTATGAAAATGTTACCAGTATGGTTTAATGTAATACATAACATTCTATGAAGGCATTAGAATTTTTAAATGTATTAAAACTTTTAACTAGAAACAAAACAAGCTAAGAATTGATGCACTAAGATGCACTTTATGAGTTGGAAATATTTGATAAATCTGCATAAAAAACATTTCAGAGTATTTAAAGTTATTTGACACTTGTTTCACCATTGTTTCCCATGGGTTGAGTGTATTTCTCTTTTTTTGTCTCCTTCCCATGGACTCAGACCGGCTTACAACAACACATAATTTGTCTTTGTCATTGTAAGGCTGCACATGCCCCAACACATGTTATAGTTTTTCGCCTCCAGGCGTTTGTATTCCTTGATGTCTCATGGATCTGATTTCTCAGTCGGTCTTGTGCTACTGTTCTTACAGTACCTGTTTGCTTCTGTGCCAGCTTAAATTGGTGATAATTGTTAGATTGTGTGAAGGAGAAATCAGAAGTCTAAAACTACGGGGGGGGGGGGGTGCTTGTGGTCCCTTCAGAGTATAGTTCGCCACTGCCTCTTTCTATCTGTGATTTGATGACTCATTGTTTTTTTCATGTTCAAAGAAAAGATGACTGGGTGCATTTGCTCAGTCAGACTGTGAGATAGGTCAGACCTCTCCCATTGGAGCCAAGTGAAGTGGACGGGAAAGGAAGAGTCATACTCCTTTTTTACTCATTGTTATTCCGGATTAATGTCACAGATGATAAATAATAAGAACACAAGATTCTGAGACATATCAAAGGTCAAGTTTATCTTCCAGGAGGCTTTCCAAATACTTTATATTATCATTATTTACGTCATTCTCCACCAAAGTGCCTTTGAATAAAGTAGGTGAGATGTCAGAGGGCTGTCTTCTCTTAGAGTCAAGCATTCCATTCATTCATTCATCCACTCATTAATTCATTAATTTATTAATTCATTAATTCATGCGCTAGTGTCTCTTAGAAGGATACTCCAAGTTGCTGTCAATGGCTGTTCCACTGTTGTGTGATGAACAGGTAGGGCCTTGTATGGTACCCTCTTTCACCATTGTACAGTATGAAATAGTGTGAATGGATGAATGCTGGCTCTATGAATGTACAGTCCACATTCCAGTCCACAATCAGGACAAGAAAGACTGAAGTGATTTATCAACCAGCCACACATCACGGTCAGGGGAAGCCAAGCAGTCGACAGCTTCATGTACTTAGCAAGCATGATGATAAAGTCTGTCGACATTGACACTAAAGTCAACACCAGCATTTCAAAGTTTTGTGCCGTCCTTGGGCGATTCGGAATAATTGGTTTGGAGTGGAGAGGAACCAGCTGGAACACCAAGCTCGGTGTATTAGTTCTGACAACCATCTTAAATACTTAGGAATCCTGTATTGGCTATAGGAGTCACATTAAACGGTGCAAACAATCCCTATGAGCTCCAGAGTCCTCCATAATGGAGGACAGGACAGAATCACCTCTGAAGTCGTGTAGTAAGCCAGCCTCTCAGGAACCAACTACTAAGTCACAAACTCTGCGCTGGCAAGAGAACGGTTTGTGAGCAGGAGAAACACCTTAAAGCAGTCTGAAAGCCCGATAAAGCACCTGAGCCATGATGCTTTCCTTGTAACGCATAGGATAAAAAAAACTCTCAGCATATAAAGATGGAGATATGAATTCTCTATTCACAGCGTCCACTCATGTGTGTCCCACGTGAGGCAGTCTTCAGAGATTGTTTTTTTCTGATCAGCCATCTCGAAACTAAACACAATCAATTCAATGGATGAACATCATCATCTCATAACCTCGTTGGAAAGGGCTTGTTAAATAGTATCAGCTGAGGCTATGAAGGGATTATTTTGCTTTCCTTTTTTGTTGTGGACACACTATTTTAAACCATTCATCCTTTTTTTGTTTTTTTGTGTTCTTTCTTTTTCTTGGGTTTAATCGGTTAAAGAAGGGTGGAACTGGCCAGGAATGGAGAATGTGATGGATGAGAGTATGGGCTAACAGAGGTTGAGGGTGAAAGATGTTGATAAAAAGAAGGGGAGATGGAAGGAGACACGAAAAAGCAGGAGACACAGGAGAGTGTTTTCCTTAAACTCTCTCCCTGCCTCAGTCCCTCTGGTATCACTGATTGTGAGAAGTTACAGGCACTCTGTTCCTCTTGTACATGTACGTTCAGACATTGGAGATTAATGAATGACCCCTAGAGCTGTTGACTTTACCCTGAGCAGCAATCGATGTACAGACACTCTGACAACCCATTTATAACCATATAAAAACACCCCAGAAGCCTTGGCTCTGTTTTGTTGCAACGTAGGATACAGACTTCCTGGATGTCTGGTGCTGTGGTGGAAAGAGGAAATGTATCTACACGTCACCAGATCATAAAAAAAAGGCCTTGTTGCCAAGTCCTGAAAAGGTCCGCGTATAATAATGGTACAGTATTCCGTGTATGTTCCTGCATTGGTGTGTGTGTGTGTGTGCTGTTGATTGTGTGTAGCAGCGTTATGTGTCAGGGCACAGTGACGTAGACTTAGAAGGTGAGTTACATGTTTGGGAATGTAAAATTTAGTGGGACCCAAGAAGAAGCAGCATCGGTGGAGAAATGAATGTCTCCTGGGCCACCACCCCACTTCTCTGCACTCTTGCAGATTAGGCTCTGGGATCCCATCAAGAAGAATTATTAGATGTCATTGTTCAGACCTAAGAGCGCCAAAAGCGTGATATTGTACAGAACAGTAAACAGTGATATACTGTATATGCTGTGTCACCTCTGGGACATCTGTAGAATGTTTCCACAGTACCATTCACACTGTTTACAGTATTAAATAAAGTTAAGGGTTTATGAGTGAATTAAAATAAAATGAAACAGTACGTCTGCTGGTTTAAAACCATGTCACTTCTTACTGAGAGAAAACACTGCTAATGACTGCGCCGCCATGCTACTTTACAATTACAGGGGATTATATAACACTGTGAAGGAAATTTAAGAACAAAAGTGCAATGAGTGAGCTTAAATAAAATCACATGGTACATTGTAGTTGGCAGAAGAATTTATCCTCCTTGTGGATTTGAAGCAAGGCATTTCTCACTGTGAGAAAACAGTACTAACCACCATGCCACAATCTTGCTATACAATAAAGAAAGAAGATTACATAGCTCGGGGGAGGAGATTTAAGAGCAAAAACGCTATGAGTGAGGAAGGATAAATTGAATGTTTTGTTATATGCGGTTGGAATTTCTGTATACCTTGTGGGTTGAACTAAGACACTTTTCACTGGTGCTATACAATGAAGACAAGACATTATACAAATTTTCTCTAATCCCTTATTTTGTGCAGGGTCATGCGCCCCACAAACCTTTAACCTGGAACATATCCCAGCTGACATTTAGCATGAGGAAGGGTAAATTAAGTACAAATATATATTCAAGAATGTTTTCAATAAAGTTGAAGTTATTATTAGAGTTAATTATTCTAGTCAATAATTATCATTGTCATAATAATAATTGGGAAAAAATATATGAATAACAAAAATTCAACATCTGTCTTGGGCAGCATGTCAGTGGTTGGTACTCGTGACACAAAAAGGTTCCTCTTCAAATCCTCTAGGCTTTGTGTGATGCTGTGTGGTGCAGCATGTCCAGCATGTCAAACATCTTTCTGAGGCTACACTGACATCTGAGAAAAAAACTGGGGCCTAATGTGACTGGATCTTACATACTGTCCACAGGGCAAAAACAGCCAGAGAAAACGGTTTACTGAATGCCTCAAACTAAATAAGAGGTAAAAGAAAGGAGTATATATAGTGGTACCTAGATATAGTGGGACCTAGGTATAGTGGGACCTAGGTATAGTGGGACCTAGGTATAGTGGGACCTAGATATAGTGGGACCTAGGTATAGTGGGACTTTGCAAAGGTTAAAGAAATACTGTTTGCAAATTGCAATCTGTGCACATATCTGTTCATGGGACAGAACCAATAATTGTGGGTTTCTGAAGCGGATATTCTTTTTTATACTCAAATAAGGGATGAAATTGTGACTTATGAAACACCTATGAAATTTCTGGCATTAATCAGTTCAGTTCAGTTCAGTCCAGACTACTTTATGTATCCCAAGCGGGAAATTCATTTGTAGGTTTCCAAGTCCATACATTTAACTTTAACAGACCACTAGATAGAGTTAAAATGTCAGATGAAACTTATTCAAAGCCTGGGACAGAAGAAGCTTGTATCTCAGTATTTATAATTCATATTCACTAATATACAAAAAAGGTAAAAACAAAACAAAACAATAAAATAGATATATAATTAAATAGATGTATCAGACACTAAATCAGAAAATTAAGAAATGAAAATGAGAAGAAGAAGCAAATAAAAAACGAACATAAGGGAAGTATATTTTTGGTAATATCCTTCATTACATGTATTAACTGCACATCTCTGGATGTGTCCACGTCCTTAATCATGCTAATATAAAGCTACATTCCAACTTGTATTCATTCATCTACACACACGTACATACACGTATACCCCCTCACGTATGCACGTTTACATATATCTATACCCCTGTGAATATATTTTTGACAGCCATTAAACTTATACATATTTGAGGGTCACTCACCTAAAAAGAAAGAAATCCCTTTCTATGTTACTTTTAACAACTCAGACAGATTTGTGAACTTTTATTATAAGGAAAAATGGGGTAAGGTTTAAGATTAAAAATAAAATATATACTTTTTTTTTTTTAAAAAGGAGGAGAGAAAGAGGTTTCTTATCTTTACGTAAATGTTTAGTATGTAGTTACAGTTTCCCGTCTTCTACGATGAACCCTCTCCTGAAACACATCTTCCAAATTCCTTATTTTGTGAGTCACTTTCTCCAAGAATGTCATTTCCCTAATAGTACTTTTCCATTTACTAAATCTGGGGGTTTAGCTGTTTTTCACTCTTTTATTATTTGTTTCAATGCTGTGATTCTTAGGATTCTGAAAATATATTTTTCCTTTTGATTGAGACCGTATGGAGATTTTCCCAGTATTATCGTGCTCTGCTTTTAGGTAGAGAGGCTTTTTGAAAACCTCCTCCGCATATTTGAATATTTCTGACCATAAGGTATGTAATATTTAATAAGAATAAAAGACAAGTACTGTACATAATTTGCATTATTACCCCCAAAATTGCTCCGACATTCAGAATGTGGTTGTGTTTTGTACTTAGAGGGGATTTCAGGAGTCAAAAAATATCTGTTTCCGTTCTTTATCTGCTATTTGTGTTATCGACTCTTCTTCCCATTTTATCTTAATAGTATCTGTTGTTTCTAATTTCCCTTGTTTGATTTTGTAAATGCTGCCAATTACATTTTGAAATTTTCCGTAGTAATTATCTATCATGAATCACAAAAGAGGATGAATATTATTAAAGTATTTGATATACCTACTTTTAAAAAAGCTTTTACCTGTAAATATCCATGGAAGTGAGTATTTGGTATGTTATAGTGTTTTGAAATAATTTAAAAACACTTTCATTTCCTGTGAACATTTTCCAGAATTTAACCAATCCCTGTCTGGCCCATGTGTTGAAACCTGAATCTATAGGATTTGGTTTGAATTCTGGGTCTCCTGCTATTTCCTTTAAATACATCATTTCATTTTCCCTTATGATCATCAGCTTAGATATCTTCCTTCATGTTTTCCATTTATTGTTGACACAATAATTATTAATCCTGCTAAATGTTTTCTTACTTGAACCAAAAACAATGAATCTAAAGATTGTTCCAATTCTAATCAATTTCTTTCCATTTTGGGTTTGTAGTATCACTCATCGGATTTTGGAAGCTTATACTGAATAAAATCTATAAAGAATATGCTGAATAACGTAAAGTATTGTAACATTGTATCTTGAGAAGAATCACATTCTTGCTTGCATGGGGTATTTCTCTGTCAGAGCTTGTAAGTGGAGCTCTGAGGGCTGATAGTGTATCTGGAGTGACGGTGGTGCTGGTGGTCTATCAGTGGAGGTCGGAGGTCTTTGACAGCACAGGGTGACTGCGACTGAGAAAAAGCTTCGCTGCAACTTTCAGATAACCTCTTTTATCTGCGTCCAGTTTAAATCTATGCAGATTGTGTTATTATACTTTGTTCAATGCAACTTTTTTTTTACATGGATATCTTTGAAAAGATAAGCAAACATAGACAGGAAAGAAAAGAGATAAGATTTCTTCCTGGTTGTTGTCAGGAGGGGGTAAAGATAAAACATATCAGTGAGGAAGGGGAACATCTTATTTTTATTCTACATCTTTCAAGCAGTTCTAAAAATACACTGTCAATTCTATATGAAAAAAAATAAATTGGACAATTGTTAATATACAATATTACAAATCTTTGACAGGAATTTCAAATCACTCATGTTACATTATTCATCTTGTAAAAGCAGCTGGGTTGATGAGCTCCAAAAGCACCATTAAAGGACATTTTCTTGCATGACAGTCATCGACAGTGGATCTCGAATGATGTCATTAAGTACTTGTTAACATGGCGCCATATTTAAACGTCATGGCTTCTTCATCTTTAAAATATCACTGCGTCTGTTCTCACACAATCCATCCGGAACTCTGGAAGTCGGGATCTTTGTGCCCTTATTTATTTTCTTTACGATACAGGACCCTAAACACAAAAATTACTTCAAGCCCACGCTTTTGGCAAAAAATGTTAAAAATAACTTTGACCTAAGTTGTGTAAACAAGCATGCCAGATATTCTCAGAGCTGCTTGTCTGGTGTGTGGGAAAGCTTGTGCAAAATTCCTGTCCTTGTGTGTGTGTGTGTGTGTGTGTGTGTGTGTGTGTGTGTGTGTGTGTGTGTGTGTGTGTGTGTGTGTGTGTGTGTGTGTGTGTGTGTGTGTGTGTGTGTGTATGTTTAAATGAGTCGGTAAGTGACAGAGAGAAAGAATGCAAGATAAATGGCCCTGCAGAAAATGAGTGGACTGTGGGCGTGATGCATGTCCATACTCATTCAGTAATGTGTGTTTGGGTTTGTTATCGTCTCTCCTTCACGTCAAAACCATCACTCTCTCCTCCAGCAGATACAAATATCAAGGGGTTGACTGCCACTCAGAGCAGAAAACACACATCCTTTACATGCATGCTTGTGCCATACGCATCCTATTTTGGGAAATGGTTTATTATGGCTGGCTTTGTTTGTCTGCTTTCGAAAAGTTCAAAGGTACATTTCCTCTGAGACGAGGACTAACGGTCACGCAGTCCAGCATATCCCGCTCCACACATTTACTAACCCCAACAGCAGCCTCTGCACCGTTCCTCCTCTAGGTCCATAGCCCCTCCCCCCTTACATCCACCAAAACCCACACCCACAACTCTTCAAAGAAGTGCTGCAGGACCCTGAGAACAAAGTAACCTACTGACAGAAACAGAGCAGACCAGATGCCATTACAAGAGTTTTAGAGTCACTTTAACCTTTTCAAGATAAGCACAAATATTTATTTTCATGGGGCAAGACATTACACAAATAGTATTAAAAAATACAAAATGTAGAAATCATACTTGAAGATAGGTCTACAAATGTTAAGTTGAACAAGAGGTGAAGTGAAAGAAGAATCATCCATCTTTCGTGAGGAGAACGATTTGACATTTAAAAAAATAGGTGCTGTCAAAATCTTGCCCAGACATCAAGTCATAACCACAAGGTGTTTCTGTAAACTATGATCTGACAGGTGTGACAGTTAAGAAAGACTTTTGGCAACAAAAGGTAGAGGAGGTTTTGAATTCCTCAATTTGCTCTTCTTTTTGTCCTTAACATATCTTGATATTCTGAAATAATAAATGGATTCCGATAAAAAAACCACATTTTTATCATTCTTTCATTTGAAAGTTTTAGACAGATTTGGGAAAAGACCGATATCACATTTTCCCTTTCGTCAACATTCCTTTAAAATATTTCAAATGATATCAGGTTTAAGTGTGGACAACAGGCATGGACAATTCACGTTGTTCTCTACCATGCCATAAGATAAGAGATAAGAGTCAAGATGAGAGATAAGATAAGAGGTAAGATCCTAGATAATATAAGATAGACGATAATAGATAAGATGAGAGAAAAGATAAGAGATACGAGATAAGATATGATAATAGATAAGATGAGAGAAAAGATACGAGATACGATATGATAATAGATAAGATGAGATGGGATGAGATGAGGTGAGGTGAGAAACAATAAGATACGATATGACATCATATGATATCATAGGATTTCATATAATTTGATAAGATAAGGTAAGGTAAGGTAAGGTAAGGAATGATAAAATAAGATAAAATGATGTTTAGAGTGGTTAAATAAGCATTGGGTCATGGGAATAGAGAGACATGGCACTGCCACCAATATGTAATATAAAGCTCATTCAGAGAAATTTAAATGGATTCCTAGTATGTGAAATGTAACAAGTAATATCGAGACAAAAATATAGATGTGAATCAGCTATTAGAAATAATTTTATTTTGGTTGTTAACTCCTAACCCTAACTACCGATGGAAAATATGTAATTCTAAATGCTATGAGTAGGCTACCAGGGAAATTACATCATAGTGATGACATCACCATAGCCTGGGCTAAGCCCATGTTACAATAACAAAACAAATGAGGAAGACATGCATTGTGCCCAATTCTTCTCTCAGAGTTCTGAATGCTGATCGAAAGTGCTGAAAAGAAGGATCAGAAAATGAAATTCCCACTGATCAAAGTTGTCTTTGATACATGTATGTGTTCTGTGAGCGTTGGCCGGATCAGTAATGAGAGGCTGGTGGTCAGATTTTGATTTGTTGTCAGGTTCGCTGTTTTCCCTCTAATTCCAGTCGATATAAGACGCTAAGCTAACTGTTTGGTGACATCTAGCTTTGCATTTATGAGATTGGTATCGATTTCTTTATCTCAATATGTTTTGTATTGGTGTCAAACTATTTCTCTTTTTCCATAACCTCACACTTATCTCTCAGGATGCTCAGGCCATCAAAAGATTCCAACTATGATAGACTGACAACCAAAAAGATCTTACATTGCTTTCACTGATAAGGTTCTCAGACAAAGGTTAGACTCGGTTCTTTGACACTTAATATGTCACATTGACATGATACTTTACCTTTGAAATGAGAGGTGAGATGTATTTTCCAGCATGTGGCCCTACGACCTCGCCATGGTGGCTCTCTGGAATGAACAGTGTATGCTTGTGAATGAATTATGGTGTGAATGGCGATCAGTCAGTAAGTCACAACCAGGCCAAAAGCCTCTCACAGTGACTGTGGCCCGTGTGACGCGGTGATGCTGCACATAAAGAAATCCGATAGAGATCTGCAGCGGTAGTAAAGACTGCAATGTTGACCACTCAACCAGCAACAACAATAAGACAGCCCAGCCATCAGGCGTGGCTTTTCTAAAGCTCCCTGGCTCCAGGGCCATGCTGGACAAAATAAAGGCTAAAAACACACGCTTCACATCTAATTAGACATGCCTACTGCGACAGCTGACTGAAAGGCCCGACTCGTTAAATCAAATGAACCCACTAAAATGTTTATGAATGACTGAAAAAGGTTGGTGTGGTAGGTCTGCTATGAGTAAATTAGTAAGTCTATATGACATGCTTATTAAACTAACCCCACTGTTTCAACTCCCTCTGGTCCTAGACTAGTCTAGACCTTCTAGGTTCTTAATGGGTTTCTGGATCTCTGGTAATATGTAATTTATTTTTTATTGTACCTTAATTCATAATAAAAAACAATAACAATATGTTCAACTATTTTTTTGTTCATTCATATTTAATAATAAAATTTACAAAAAAATGTATGAAAGAAACTCTTATCACATCCAAGAGAAAAATGAATTGTCAATCATTGTGTGCTTTTGCCAAACTATGTCGGACTCCGTAGTTTTTCTCTGAACCCATCCCCAATCTGACCAGCGATGACGTGTTTGGCCGCATGACATCGTTCCATCGCTGGCTGTCGAGGTCCAGCAGAAGATGTGGGCCTGGTAGAAAATTGGCAAACTTTCTGGGAAAAAGCCTGGTCCAATTAGGAGAGACGGTATCCATCCCACGTTGGATGGAGCACGGTCTTATCTGGGAATCTAACTGAAATAATTAAACAAGAGCAAAGATGACATCACAGACTTGAGACTAGGAAGCGGAGTCACAGTCTTACACGCATCTCTGCCCCTCCTTTAGAGTCACCGCGCCCAAACCCATAGAAGCTGTGTCTGTCCCCCGACCACTTCATTTATTCAAAGCAGATTGCAAATAATTTCACACAAAAACCTAATAAAAATGAACACAACCAAGAATGTAGTTAAAATTAAAAAACAAATTAATTGTGGACTCCTGAATATTAGATCTCTAAAATCTACAACAGTTTTAGTAAATTATGTTATTTTAGATCATCATATTAATTTATTCTGTCTGACAGAAACTTGTCTGTGTGAGGAGGAATATCTTAGTTTAAATCAATCTAGCCCCGCTACTCATATTAATACTCACATACCTAGAAGTACAGGCTGAGGAGGTGGAGTTGCAGCCATATATATAACTCCAGTTTACTATTATATCCTAAACCCAAACCTGACTATAACTCATTTGAATGCCTTACTCTCACTCTTACAAATCTAACCTGGAAGCATCAACCACCAATCTTATTTGTAATAGTGTATTGGGATCCTGGCCCATACTCCAAATTTTTACATGAGTTTTCAGTTTTTTTTTTATCTGACTTAGTCCTTAAGACAGATAAAAGAATTATTGTAGGTGACTTTAATATTAACGTAGATAAAGGCAGCGATAGTTTTGGCGCTGCGTTTAAATCATTATTAGACTCTATGTGGTTTCAGTCAGTGTGTTCATGAGTCCACTTTTCCTGATAGAGGATATTAAAAACAACCCAAGGTTTCTGCTCAGCACTGTAGCCGGGCTGACGGAGAGTCAGAGTTCTATTAAGCCCAATATTCCTAGAACCCTTAGTAGCAACGACGTCATCAGTTTCTTTAATGACTAAATTATACTTATTAGGGACATGATCCACCCCAGAACCTTGTTCTTAGAAACAACAGATAGACCTGGCACACATCTAGACTGCTTCAGTCCTATTGTTCTGAAACAATTAACTTCTCTCATTTCCTCATTCGAAAAAAGACCCCAGCTCTCCTAGACCCCATCCCAACTCATTTGCTTAAAGAAAGTTTACCCTTAGTCAGCAACTATCTGTTAGAAATCATCAATCTGTCTTTAAATGCATTACGAAAGTCCTTTAAAATATCTTAAATGTCCTTTAATATAATCAAACCAATGCTTATAAAGCCGAACCATGATTCACAGGCTTGGCCGATATCGCACATTCCCTTCCTCTCCAAAATTCCCTGAGAAAGTGGTGGCCGAACAATTGTGTGATTTTTTGCATAACAAAAGTTTATTTGGGGATTTCCAGTCAGTCAGGTTTTAGAGTTCACCATGGCACAGAAACAGCAACGGTCAAAGCTACAAGTGACCTTTTAATGGCATCTCATGAGGGAATGGTCTGTGTTCTGGTCTTGTTGGATCTTAGTGCTGCATTTGATACTATTGACCACCAAATTCTTATACAAAGTCTTGAAAACTTAATTGGCCACAAATACACTGCATTAAATTAGTTTAAATTATGTTTATGTGACAGATCTCAGTTTATATTTGTTAACAATGAATCCTCCATTCAAAGTTACCCATGGAGTTCCCCCGGGATCTGTGCTTGAGCCAATTTTATTCAGATTATATATTCTCCCTCTAAGAAAAATTATGAGAAAACACTCCATAAACTTTCACTTTTATGAAGATGACACATAATTGTACTTATCAATGAAACCAGGTGAATCTAATCACTTATCCAACTTAGAGGTGTGTCTCAAAACATTAAGAACTGGATGACCTGCAACTTTTTATTATTAAATTCAGACAAAACTGAAGTTATTGTGCTGGGACCAAAACACCTTACAACAATTTATCTGATAGTATAACTACTCTGGATGGTATGACCTTGGCCTCCAGCACCACTGTGAGGAACCTAGGAGTTATCTTTGATCAGGATATTTCCTTTGACTCCGACTTAAAACAGATTTCTACGACTGCCTTTTTTCATCTGCGTAATGTTTGTGAAGCCTCTCCAGCTGATCCAAAATGCTGCTGCATGCCTGCTGACCAGTATAAGAGAACTCATCTCTCCCATAATAGCTTCCCTGCATTGGCTTCCGGGATCAAATTGAAAATCCTTCTGCTTACGTACAAAGCCCTTAACGGTCAGGCACAAACGTATCTAAAAGAGCTCAAAATTCCATACTGTCCAACCAAAACACTGCGCTCCCAGCATGCAGGGTTACTGGTAGTCTCTAGAGTCTAAATCAGGTTTACCTCGTGAGACTCTACACCCCTAGAGTCTCCAGAAGTAGAACTGGAGCTGTCAAGCCCCTCTCCTGGTGAACAATCTCCCAATCTCGGTTCGTGGGGCAGACAATCTATCTGTATTTACAACTAGGCTCAAAACAATCTTTCATCTTTCTTATAATTAAGGCTAGCGTAAGCTAGCTCTTAGCTATGCAGCTATAGGTTTAGACCACTAGGGGATCTCCAATGAATAGTTTTTCTGACTTCCTCTCTCACTGTCCCTCTTTATACATCCCTCTCACTTTAATGCATGTGACTGGATTATTGCATTTTACTAACTTGACTTTGTCCCTGGAGTCTCTGTGCTTTTTCACCCTACAAGGTCATATGGTTGTTGACTGCATCTGCTGCTGTGGACCTGCTCGATGTGTACTTTTTATGATATGATCATGATGATGACTTTTATTATATTATTATTATCATTATAGTGTATTATTTCCCCCGTAAGCTATTACTAAATGCTATATTACTATTATTTGTATTATCAACCTAGGATCCTTGCTGCAGCCGCGGCCCAACCCCGTAAAAGTGGAAGAAAGTGGATTAGCATAGCTGATATAATTTCTGCTTTTTCCCCTGTCTGCCCCAAAGTTCGATTAGATCTAGATAAAGGGGTAAAGTCAGGAATTTTTGTCTAATTTTTGGGTTTCTCATGATAACGCTCTTTGAAGCATTTTTGTCAGTTACACATAGGCTTCTTGACACATTACCATGAAACTAGGTGGGTTATGTGCTATCATAGAAAATCTAAATTTAGGCCATCAAACTATACATTATACCAATATGAGTCCGAATCCTAGTTTTCAGTTTTCATGATCAAGGTAACATATAATGAGGGTGAAATGATCATGGGGCTATTGCTTTTAATAGACAAACTAAGCTGCCTTGGCTTTCTCCAGTACAAGTCTAACACCTACACATTTCTAAGAACACAGTTATCTCTTCCAAATCCGATCCAGGGACAAACCAGTCATCCACAGCTGTCTTCCTCTCACTGTCAGAGTGCAGTGGGTGGTGGTGCAGGCAAACTGGAGGGGTCCAACAGCAGCATGCTTCATCAGTGGAAGAGAAAGGATGACTGTTATGGTCATGGGTTGTTTGTTGATGGAGTGTGAACTGAACAAGGAAGAGGAGAGAGGGATAGAGGAGGTGGACAAGGTTACATGAAGGGAATGCAGTGTTAAAATAAACCAACAGGGCTTCGAACATGTGCCAACAATGGCGCATCAGATCCAGGTCTGTCTAAGGTTTATGAGCCCTCTGTGTTAACACCAAGGGATGGCCCGTTTTCTGAGCTCATTTTTTCCAACAGCTCGGTCTTTCGTTTCTACTAACACACAGGCAAGATCTCCACACCATCTTTTCAACAGATTTCAAGTAAATCTAACTTAAGCACAGGTTCATCCACACACACTCACACAGAACTGCCACAACTTTGCACTTCTAGGCTGTTATTCCCCTGAGTCAAAACCAAAACAATCAAACCACGAACAGGAAAGTGAACATCTGTCTCCAACACATCTATCACCTTTACAAGCCATCACAACCAATGCCTAAAAAACATTTTGTAACACATTTCTTCACAGAGTCCTCGTTCCATGTTGTTTTGAAATATTTTAAGTTCAACAGCTGGCAAATGCAATCTTATCTGACAAACACTTAGTAAGTGTTTGTCTCTGACACATAATCTTCAGCTTCACTTTTACACCAATATTCTCCCGCGTTGTTTGATTCTACATCACCAAGCTGAGCATTCGCTCAGGATAAAGAACTACCAAAAAGTTAGAGGGCAAAAATGCTCGAAACATAGGCCTTGTGAGATATAATGTTTTCTCTGCAGCTCTCACCCTAATGGATTGTTTTCTATGGACATAGACCAAAAGATAAAGATATGGCCTCTCAGTGGACGTGCAGCTGTAAAAGACCATCATCGCAAAGGCACCCGCTCCCTTGGCTTTCTCATTGCATCAGAAATATTTCAGTTCAAATAAAGCCTTACAGAGAAACAGCCTTTGTGGGAAATTAACAAATTGAAAAGTAAGTCACAGCCAATGGACGTTGATGTTTCTTACATCACGATTATGTATATTGATATTTATTATTTATATCTGGCACAGTGATGATCACTCAAAGATTTTATATTAAAAAAGAGGTTTTAATTTGTTGTTTATTTAGTTGAATTATTGCAATATGCTTTAGTAATGCAGTTTGTCCCCACTAACCCCTGAAGTGATCCATGGGAAATCAAACAATTATGAAAAGTGTGTTCCGATAAGTTCAAGGTTTCTGTAAAGTTATATTATTTATGTGATTCACTGCATTGAAAATCACCGACCGTAATATTTCTAACAGCCCATAACCATACGGCGGTGTGGATGTATGGGGGCTAGTTATGATCGCAAGTTAACGGTGGAAATTGAGACAATAAAGTGCTTGTGTGCAGTATCTATGGCACATGTGTGAACACACATCAGTGAGTGCTGGCCGTGAAAGGCCCGTGTGTATGGCCATCACTGATTTAATGACACCACTTACTTGCCTAATTCACACTCAGGTACTTGTGCGTGTTTGAAAAAACGACATGCGAGGAAATCCTACCAACAGAGATTTGGTTGTGTCAGTCAGATTAAAAGGAAACATTTTTAGGGGTCATGTTTGACCAACTTTGATGCTTCCTCTGGGTCAAAATAGAATTTTATTTATCCTTTTATCCAACAGACATCCTTTGGCATGTTTTCGCTTTGGCTTCTCAAAAAGTGAAAATTGGCAACATCCAAAAAAGAGTTTTCTTCAAACTGACTTTGCTCTTAAGATACTTGTGAAGGGAATTAGGGCCAAATATGGTAAATATATGGAAAGGGCTGGTTTGGCCAGAGAGCTAGAACTGAGAAAGATTATTGGAGGGGTTGGAGGGCGGAGAGAGAATAAAGCAGGACACGGCCGGGCCATGCACATCTTTCCATTCCTGTGTTTTTATTTGAGCTCATTTCACCTCACAGGAAATGCCCTCTGTTTCCATGAAACAATGTTTTTTCTTTTCTTTTTGTTAATAGTCATCAATCAGTAAAACAAGGAAGAAAAACAGCAGACATTGTTACTGGCTGAATGTACATATTTCCTGCTGTTGCTTCTATTCCTGTTATGAACAATTCCTATTATTAATTTGACTTAACGCTATAGATGTAAATAATTAATAAAAATGCTATTTTCCCCTACACACTTATTTCTAAGTTTTCCCCTTCTGTTTCTTTGACTGAATAGCACCAGATTGTGCTAGAGAACTCACACTTGTGTGGCATTGTTTGATCATGAAACAACTTCTAATGATTCAGATCCTGTGCTCCACACGCCCCGGCACAGCTTAGCAGTTGGGATCAACTGTGGTAGGTTCACATGCATAACATTACAATACACGGAAACACACTCTCCTGAGCCTCATGATATCACCTTTGAATGTAATCATCATTGTAGGCTGAATTATTAGGGACCACAAACACTTTCAGACTACCTATTTCGAGACAATTTTAGTCAGCCAATTCCTTCAATTTATCATATTCAACAGTTTTTCCTGCAAAGACAATATCATCCTATTCATGCAGAATCCTGGTGAGGCCAAGAGGCAATGTGAAATAAAACATCATAGGAGCAGTTGGGCGGGGGAAGCATGTTTCGGCTGCATGGTCTCCTGTGTTTTGTTGTCCTTCCTGTGTGTTGGTTTAGTGTGGAATCCGAATAGAAGCCCTAAATCCCGGTTAATCTGTCACAGCGCTGGGAGAACTGGGCACTCCAGAGCCATGCTATCTGATCATCAGCTTTGTACTGGTCTGCTCCCGGCTGCCCTGTTGAGACACAAACATCCTGTTTGCAGAGGGAAATAGGAGGGAGAGAGAGCGAATGAGAGAGAGAAATAGAGAAATAACAGTAAAATCATCAATAAATTAACCATCTAGATTGTCTGGGAAAACATGCACATTGTTGAGAGAAATGTAGTGACTCATATAACTCTGCATGCAGGAACCTGAGATCAAACACAACAGCTTGACAGACTAAGAATGAGCACAATTATTATTCCATGCCACTGCTTATAATCTCCCATCCCATCTGATGCAGACAGGCACAAAACACATTTACCAAATAAGGAATGAACAGCAGAAGGCTTACAGGTTAAAATACATACTTTTTTAACTTCACGACTTTTAAATGTTTTTAATTACGATTGTTGAAGCTGTTGAAGTAGAGGTAAGAAAATGATTTGTTGACTTGCTGTAGTTTTCGATACATGACTCAACCCATGCACAGTACGGCATTGCCCCCTTGTGGAATTCTAGTTAAACAAATGGAGTATTTAAAACAGTTGTACTCAGGTTGGGAATCAGAAATGGCACAGATTAATAAAAATTGTAAAGTAATTGTAAAATAATTGTAAAATAAGAACTGAAATATTTGCAGCATAAAATATTTAAGTGCTTTTTTTCTTTAATCCTTTTTTAAAGTATTTCATTTTGCAAACATGCTGAGACAAAACTAACAATTAACCATAATCACAATTTCTGGATAAAGGAGAAGGACTAGAATCCTGCCAAATCTGAAAATATAATTTAAAAAACTTGGATCTCTGGATGGATCATATCCTTCAACAGGATTTAACAAAATATCTGCAGTTCAAACTTATGTTCTTTCATATAGACAAACTAAGACAGCGTGTAATATTGATGGGTGCTCTACAGAAGCATGTGTCACGTGTACTGACTGGATACTGGATTAATTGGGTACAACAGTAGTTTTTTAACTTGACTTGTACTACTTTTTCACTGGGTGTTTTTTTCATTGTTCATTTATAGTATTGGCAAGTGATTTTCCTTCCTGCAATGTAACACAACATACCACATGTGCTCAGAGTGTAATAATCCCTTCACCAGAGAGAAGTGTCAAATACACACTGGCGAGGTTTGTATGTTCTTAGAAGTTTGTCTAGTCATCATGGGTGAGCTGTGGTTTTTAGTCCCAGTCTGCTGATGAACATGTCTTCTGTGTTTTTAACGCTGAAGACATGTGGTTTCTGTACGCAGAAACCACAGGAAGTAACCTGAGGAATGAAAAAAGACCTCCTTCCTTCTATTATTTTCAAAAATTGTTGGTTGCTATGACTCGGCACTATGTGAGATGCTGATTCAGTCTTGATTCACAAATATAATCAAATGACTCAGTAACGGAAAGCTGACCCACATTATTTTCTATTCATTGCAACATATTGTACTGAATTTGTAAATATTTCCTCTACTCTCACAGTTTGTCAAAAACAATGACCATCTCACCAATGCCGGAGCGCCATAATAAAATTAAATGATCCCTCTCTTATTTCACGCTCATTCAATCACCACTCTGTTCTGCCTGCTTTAAATCCCAAATATGAAGTTATGTATACTGATTGTACGTTATTGTAACATCCATACAATAACTCCAATCAAATTCTCTCTCTTTCATGAGAAAGAGAGAGAATTTGATAGAATTGAAATTAAACAAATCTATTTAGCAATTCATTTTAGTATCCAAATATGAGCTGATATTCGTAACAGTCATTAAACGTGTAAAATACCAGCTATGTTAAAATCTGCAGGCATACTTCTCCATAAGGTGGGTAGGATTACCTGCCTGTTACTGAATACAAATTTACTTCAATTTCAATAGCTCCACAGTCAAAGTATTAGAAAAGACATTATAATCAATCAGATATCATCTCATTAACCTAATATATTATTATTGATATAACTGCTGCTCTATTTAAATGAAATATAAGCAAAATATGTTAAAATGTTTTTCTATGTGTCTCACAGTTATCTAATAGGAGCAATAATAACTGAGCTGATTAAGAGCTGGAAAAAAACTTATTTTGGTTATGTTTCATGTGGTACGTTTTTCCCAAAAGCCTATTGTTGTGGTTTCATTTGTATCTTCTAAAAAAAAGCACTGGGTTCTTTTATTTGTTTTTTAGATGTTGTAAATCAGATTTCTTACAATGCTGAGGGTTATACCTGAACATTCTAGTAATAATTTCACACACTCTGTTTAGTGTGCACAGCTACTGAACATGTGGATCCCATGTCTATTGAATACAAAAGAAAAGCTTCTATACAGCACACTGAAGACAATCTGCCTGGTTTGTTCTTTTGAAAAAAAACTCAACTCCAACTGCAGCTCTTTGGTTGCATCATGTAATGATGGTAGATCTGCTCAGAAAGAAGAAAAATTCACCAGTTCACCACAAACACTCACACATGTAGGCAACACCAGTTAACTCCATAATTCCTCACGGTCCACTGATGTATTTGAAACCAGAACCCTGGAGTTGCGTGATAACTGTGGGGCTAAGAAAGCTTTAAAAAAAACTATCCAATCTTAGCATTTTCCTTTTAGCCGTATTCTCTTTGATGCCTTCCAGGAGTGGAAAAAATCAATACTTCAAGCCCTTCATTCCCTCTAATGCAGGCAATACTCATTTAAAATGTCTGCTATTTCATAGTTAACAACTTATATCTAATTTACAAACTTATTTATACAATATATTGCTCTTATTTATGGATTTAGTTTATTGTGACTTGTCCTTCATACATGCGTCATACGTCATATGCCTGCTAACTTGTTCTCTCTGACATTTGACTTTGCCTCGTTGACTGTTGAGGTTGAATGAATGTTGAATGTGGACTGGGAAAGCTACACATGAAATACAAATTTGGAATCAATAAAACTGTCTGAACTGAACGGAACCAAACTGAAAGGTGCTAACCACCGCATCACCATGTTGCCAAAAATAACATTAAATGTAGATTATTTTTTTTCATTTCCTGCCAAATGTTTGACAATCAAAATGTTTGTAATAGTTTTCTGTTAAACTTCCTCAATAAACATGTTTTTGAAGGCCACACATTGTGTTGTGGTCAGCAGCCTAGTTTCATATCATGAAGCTTTTGGGTTTGAAGCCCCATGGGGCCTCTGTGTGTTTGACTGCTCTCCCTGTGTGTGTCTACATTTAGGTGAATTGGTGACTCTAAAATAGCTTGAGAGCATGATAAGTGGTCAAAGACATTGGATAAATGTTTGTTTTTGACAAATTTTGAAGTCCAATCTCAATTTGGTCCAATCCTTATTTTAAACAAGAGTTGGGTTCTGACATTGACACAATTTTCATTTCTTCATAGAATCTAATGTCTGTCAGAGTCAGTGGTGTCCAATGTCAGTTTGAGGTTACACTGACACCCTCTACCAGCTGGCAAGACAGATTAAAAGCATGCTTATTAAAGGGTAGGGGAACATAATGAACCTCAACACGATCTAATGAACACTTTAAAGTCTAAATGTTTCCAGGTATCAGTTTGTATTTTCCCCAGGCTTATCCGGTATGCATCCACAATTTTTTTTTCTTCTTTTCTCTCATGGAAGAAACGTCAGATGTATGTCTCAGGGACCTAAGTCATATACCACAGACTAAATTATCAACACAATCTTGATGGGATGTGCTTTTCATGGGTTTTTACATAGCACCCTAGCACAAGAGACTGCAGGCGACACAGGACACACCACTCTATATATTCCACAGTGCAGAGCGGACCAGTCGGAGTCTAGAATTAAAAATGGCTTTGGGCGTCTTAAAAGTAAGATTTTACAGACATAAAAGTTAAAGTTTCAAAATCCAAACTAGGGTCCGTCACTGAATGTCACTGGCTACCATCTCATCATTGGGAACAAATATAAAGCTCGCTTCCACAGCACGAGGTTATGGGTCATAATTCGGTTCCAGCTTTTCCATGATACAATACAAATTCCGCTCTATTTTCATTATCTCAAGAGGATTTCTATAAGACAACCTGTGAACTGATGTTCTCACTGCACCCACTCCACACTACCAAACTGTACCACCTAACACTCACAATAAGACAAAGTCATGTATAATCATGAATTGTTCTGAAGATTGTGCATATTTCCCAAGATATACTTCTCGAACCACAATATTTATATCAAAAAAGTGGAAAAGCATGAAAGGTTTCTATTTACTTTAGACATGTCAAACACATCCATAGAAAGTGGAAATCTTATATGCTACAAGGGGTCAAATCCTGTATTTGTAAGTGATACATTTGATTGGTAATCGATACAACAAAATGAAACAACATTTTTCGACTTCTTTCTCCGTCTCCTTCCTAACCAAGGATTTCCAAACATTGAACTGCTCTTTTTCTGTTAGCAACTTTTGGTAATTCACACGAAACACTGACTCAATTCGACATATGGTCCTTGTGACAACAGTGCTAAAATCCTCTTCCCATAAGGAAAAGAAATGTCTCTGTTTGTCTCTTGATGAACATATGGTAAACTATCGTGCTCCAGCTGGTTCACACATGTTATCTTCCAGATGTCTGATTCGGCAGTCATACAAACATTTTAGATCATATCTACATTGTATTAAAACAGGTATGAAATCTTTAAACATTCTCTATGCTATACTGTCACAATTCTGATTCTAAATTATTATAATTATATCTCCTATATAAGCTGCGTAGCCAAGGAGTCTAGATTTCTTCATTTGTAACACTGAGGTTGTTGGTTCCAGCCCCAGTCAGAACAGGCCTCGTCTAAGGGACGTCATGTTACACAGTCTACTTAAGTCTACTGTATATTGTAAAAGAAAGTCAATGGATTGATAATTGAATTTATTTTTATTATTTGATTGTTATTTATATTTTCATTGATTAATTTTGCCTGAAGAAGGTCTAGAACCGAAACGTTTGGATAAATTGTAAACATTTTTGCAAGTTTTAGAGACCTATCCCTGTACTACGCACCTGGAAATAAAAATAGATGATTGAAGTATTTGTTAGTCGGTGAACATAAGGACAGGTAATTTGTCCATTACAGAAACGATTGTAGTGAAATATTGTAATAATAGTAAGTGACCATCTAAGTGCTCGCCCTAGAGGTCAAAGGATGAACAACATGATCCTTTGCAATGAACCTGTATTACAATCTGCTCCGTACAATTCCTTTGAGAGAGCGACCTACCTCCACATGATATAAGGGTTTGTGCTTCTCCAGTATTTTAATTATCAGTGTTTGAGTTTTCAATTGTGTCCTGAGTTGTTAAAAGAATAATGGTCAATAACAAAATATATCATATATCTCATATAGCGGTATGGGTCGCTGCCTTTGTAACACAATCATTGTTGGTTCGAGTGCCCTGGACAAACCTCCAGCAAGGGTCCCCAGGCAACATGATACACAGCCTACCTCAGAAAGACCATGAGAGACAGTATAAAAAGATGGGTTCTACAGACATAGCTGAGGGTCAAGAGGTTGCCAGGCAGCTTTGAGTGATAGGCTGATGAGGTACACCAGAGAAGCAGGGGCCAAGAAAATAAACGGCCGGTTTGACCCCGCAAACCCATCCAAAGCTGAGACTTAGTAATACCGAGCAATGAAGGGGCGGACAAAAGGCAGGATAGGGGACAAATAGTACCTCAGTATCACACAACACCAATGCACAGCCTCCCGGAATAGGAACTGGTCAACATCACATCACATCATCAGGCAAGGGGATCTGAATGACAAACAGGCAACCACCCAGAGCAGCTAACTGAGGGCAGAACGATCAACATAAGGGAGCACAACCTCTGAGACTTAGAGAGTCAGTAAACGAGTAAAGCTTAGCAGGCATTGCAAGCAATGCAAGTGTATTTATTCAAAAATAAAGGTAAAAGAATGTCAGGTCATCAGCCCGGGAGTTGATGTTCAAGTGCAACTGGTTCATGGAGCGAGGCAGTGGAGTAAGAAGAGTAAATCTGATTTACTCTTTTAGGCAGAAGACTAAATCTGAAAGGCTCAAATGAAATAAAATTAAAAGTTTTGACATTTCTGAATCCCCATTGAGATGCTGTGGTGGGTCTTGAAAATAACAGTTTTTGCTCACAATACTGTATTATGGCTGCAATAACGTAGTTTTGCAAAGAAGAGTGGGCCAAAACGCACCAGTGACGTCAGTTACTGTTATAATAATAATAATAATAATACACTTGTCAGAACTATTGGGTTGCAGTTGTTGCTACTGTAGGTACCACAACTAAGTATTCAATTCAGGGTGGGAACAATTTTGAAACTGGGGATTTATATTTGAACACATTTTTGCCTTATTAACCAATAAGAACTTCTAACTAGATTACATTTATAAGATATTTAAACCACATGGAACTTATTTCTGAAATTGTTTTTGATCTGTAATGTTGCATCAGGCCTGATAATTGTATTTCCTCGTTTGAAAAATAAATTAGCATGGCAGTCTTTTGTTTTTTGTACTAAAAAGTGCAGGATTGTCTTTTTTGCACTTACAGAAACATAGGCTACATCAAATATATGACTGGCTGATCAGGTTTTACGAGAACACGAAAATTCAAAAATACAAGTAAAACTAAATTGTTGTATATAACAAATTGTTAAAAAAATAAAAATAAACATTACTGGCTTCATGCAAGACTCCTTTACAAATCAAATATCACGAGACCGAAAGTCAATGAGCTATCATGGGATCCGCTATTTTGTTGTTAAATAAAGTCACGTGTTTGGTCAGCATATACAAACATATTAACCGTGCCTCTCCTATCAGTTGAGAGCTGTAAGCTGTTGTTGTCCGAGGACAGAGTCTTATATCTTATCTGTTTTTCACTACTTCTCCTCTCACGCACACATTTTCAGCCTATGGACATCGTCTTAACTTTAATATCTACATGTCAGCTCTATCGAGTCTGCAGTTCGAACGGAGAAACACGAGGACAATATTATTATTTATTATTATATCATTATTTAAATACATATTATCATCAAAACAATAATATCGCCAATAAGTAGACATATTATACTTCTGGCGGGCAAAGTCTTAAATATAGGTTTATTTCACTTATTTTTAGAAATGATACCGAAAGAGAAAGGGATATTTTTAAAGAAAAAATAAAACTCAAGTAAATTCTCATCCAGCAGCAGCCGGCCGGATAGACCTATGTAAATGATCAGAGAACAGTGAACGTAAGTGTGCGCAGAAGAGTTTGCGGCAATAAACGGAGCTGTGCGGAGGAGCCGAGCTACAACATCCGGGCTACAGTGAGCTCGCGCAGGAACGGAATGGCGGAGGTAAGTGAGCGAGAACGAGGAATGTAATGACCCAGATGATCTATGAGATAAACCGTGCTGGTTTTAAGACTTGTGGCTCTCCGATGGGTCCACGCGACTGCGGACGGGTTCCTTGTCCTTTGGACGCCGGCTGTTAGAGGACTATGGTGGGCTGCTTGAGTGGGGAGCGGAGGAAGAAATGGACAGGCGCTTCTGTGGATCGCCTCCTCTCGCCGCGTTCTCGGCGTTAAAGAGCCTCCGCCGTGATAGTAAGGAAACAATAGTGAACCCGGCGGGGTCCCACTCGCTGCTGCTCTACTTCTTCACGTACGCCCAGAAGTGGATTGAGTGGAAAAGTTAGGAGATATGTCATGAGTCGGCCACGGTTAACTTCGACAGTCTCTATCGGAAACACACAAGTAGTTATTTCCTTCTTGTGCCTCTAGTGAGCCGAAGAGAGGACGAGACGTTCAGCACCAAGTCGCAGGAAAGCGCCCCTGGTCAGATATACAGCACCCGGTGGGTTGGCAGAGGCATTTCGTGTGAACATTTAGGTTTTCACTATTTTATATTACCAACGGAATAGTGTTAGTGGAGGTATATTCACTTCAGTGAGTGCTGGCGCCCTGTGTGAGAGCTAGGGTGGGATTGTTGACACCCTCTCCCTATCATGCAGACTTCTACCACAAGTTTTTTTTTCACTTGTGAACTCTTTTGTGGCCTCCACATACATCAATAGACATATATCCTAGTTTGACTTAAACTGTTCAGCCATTACATTAAAAACACTCAGCCCAATATTTTGCAGGTCCCCTTTTTTGTAACCAAACAGTTCTGCGATGCACTGTGTGGTATGACACCTTTCTATCCGCACCAGAATTAACTTTTTCTTCAGCAATTTGTGCTGCAGTAGCTCTTCTGTGGGTTCAGACTATACACATGCTAGCCTTTTCTACTCATCAGCATCATTGAGACTTGGGCACCAATGACGCTGATTCAGGTTCATTAGCGTGGGTAGGTACTTACCACTTCTGACTTTCCCTGTCAGTGGTTATAATGTAACGTTGGATCTTAAATCTGTCCTCAACTTGCATTCAGTGGCTTCATCAAAGACTTCAGTCTTTAAGCACAAAGTTGAGAATGGAAGCCATAATGATCTAGAAGAAACATATGTTGTCCCTTTTTTTACAAATAATTCTCGGTGTGTGTGTGTGTGCAGATGAAGGGTGAAAAGCCCCTGAAGACGAGCACGGAGCTTGTGGTCTAGTGGAGAGAGGATGGGGTACAATGATGAAGGCCCCGGGCAGGAGACGCACCATTGTTGACCGACCTTAGCGGAGTTGGAAGAGAACTTACACCTCATGAAGATGGCGACGCACTCCCATACTGTACAGTCAAGTATTGTTATTTTTTTTAATAATATCTTGTGTTTAAATGGGTGAAATCTCCACTGAGGTCATAACATATTTTCAACATTCCATGATCTCATTATAATCCAATTTGTTCAGTCTAATTTTTTGTTCATCTCAGATTTAGTTATCTTGACAGCTCTCTTTCATAACTACAATTGATCTGTACCTATCGCTAATGAGAACATTTTTGTCCTCCAAAATGTCATGAATGCACATATGGATATATTGTTGCACATGCTATATGAGTTGCCAACGTCTAAACATTGATATTTGTGATATAACGCATGATATTACAACTGAAATGAACATGATAGCATGGCATTTTACTCTAGAGTACAGCAAACTCTTCTTCAGCTTTGCAGGAGCGGATTGTAAATAGTGGACCATTTCCATTATTATCTTCATCCAGAGGGTATAAATTGATGTTTAGAGGGGTGGGGTTATATGGACTCTCCTGTTGCCCTGTTTTTTAATTTGTTCCAAGTCAGTTTGACACTATCAGGGTTGCAGCTGATGGAATAATTCTAAAACCTAGTTTATTGGAATATACAGAGGTTATTTAGTGATTGGGCAGAATATTATAAACCAATTAATGTAGAAACACACTTTCCAAGCATTTTGCTTGTGCTAGCCTGGATTATGTGTCAAACTTAAATTTTTCTATTGTTATCAAGTGCTCCGATTTGTAAAATATGCCATCTTGCCTTAGACTAGCCTATATTTGTGATCGCTCAGATGATGCTAACACTTTTGTTTAAGTCAGCATGCTCAAGACCACGTTGGAAAAATCTGGGTTGAAAACTCCTTCTGTGTAACTACTTCGCAGGACTGCGTGTCTTAGGTTAAGAGAAGCCAGATATCAGTCAGTCACGAGGCCCACCAGAATTGTAAGGACTCTTTAGAAAAAATTAGTAAAATGAGATGACAAAATGTCTTTACTGTCAATACCCAAGATCTTTAATTAATATTATTCACAAAAATCTAAACTATAACTCAAATAAAAAACATTTAAAAGAAGTATTGCATTCTTAACATAAATTAATGTTTTTCTCTAAACATTTGCCACAGTTATTGGCACACCCTGTATTTTGTGTTGCCACAATAACAGTCCGATGTCCCTTTCTGTAGTGTGTGGTGAGGTTGAGAACATATGGAGAAGATCAGCGATTATTCTTCCATATACAAACTTTTCAACACCTTCATATACTGAGGTTGGCGCTTGTGGACTCTTTTCTTCACTACATCCCACAGATGTTCTGTGGAGTTAAGGTCAGGTGGCTGTGATGGCATGGCAAAACCATTATTTTGTGAAACATTTTTGGGTTAACTTTTGGGTGTGCTTCAGATCATTGTCCTACTGGAATGTCTAACCACGGCCCTCTTTAAGTCTCCTGGAAAAGGCTTTTAGGTTTTCAGCCAACATGGACTAAAATTTGATGGAGTCCATGGAACCATGTCTTCTTAAAAGACATCCAGGACCGTTGGAATAGTAAAGAAACAATAGTGAACCCGGCGGGGTCCCACTCGCTGCTGCTCTACTTCTTCACGTACGCCCAGAAGTGGATTCAGTGGAAAAGTTAGGAGATATGTCATGAGTCGGCCACGGTTAACTCCGACAGTCTCTATCGGGAACACACAAGTAGTTATTTCCTTCTTGTGCCTCTAGTGAGCCGAAGAAAGGACGAGATGTTCAGCACCAAGTCGCAGGAAAGCGCCCCTGGTCAGATATACAGCACCCGGTGGGTTGGCAGAGGCATTTCGTGTGAACATTTAGGTTTTCACTATTTTATATTACCAACGGAATAGTGTTAGTAGAGGTATATTCACTTCAGTGAGTGCTGGCGCTCTGTGTGAGAGCTAGGGTGGGATTGTTGACACCCTCTCCCTATCATGCAGACTTCTACATTCTAAGTTTTTTTTTTGACTAGTGAACTCTTGTGTGGCCTGCACATGCATCATTAGACATATATCCTTGGCCCACTTTAAGTATCCTGGCAAAGGCTTTTAGGTTTTCAACCAACATGGGCAAAAATTTGATGACGTCCTTGGAATCATGTCCTCTAAGAAGACATTCAGGGCTTTGGTAGAAAGAAAGTCCCACCACATCAGAGATCCAAACCAGACTGCACAGTGGGTACGAGGGGCTTTTCTGTATGGCTTCACTCTCTACGCCACACCCATCTTTGATGTTTGTTGCCAAAAAGCTCTACCGTGGTCTCATTTTACCTATGACCTTGTTCCATTGAGAGTCCCAGTGGTGTTTGCAGTCTGTGTGTGCTTTAGCCTGTGTGTGTGGACGATAGAAGAGGCTTTTTTCTTGCTACAAACCCAATACGCTTGTGTTGGGTGTAGGTTCTGTCTGATGGTGGTATGTCTAAGAACTTTCTGGTCCGTGGACAGTCTTGTCTTCCTAGGTGTGGTTATAATTGTGGCACACATGTTTTAGAGAAAAGCATTTAAGATATCTTGGGTATGTTGAACTTACAGTAGGATATCTAAACTGTAATAAACATGAAATATTCATAGGATGTTGAATTTAAACTAAGTGTAATATACTGTATAGTGGCTATACTGTATGTGGGACTGGGCGATTCATCGCAAACAGAGTTCCATATTAATTCAGACGTATATCTTCATGTTGAAATGAAAATATTCTGGATATGATGAAATTCAAATATCCTGGTTATATTAAGCTTAAGATAACCTGGATTTGTTTAACTTAAGATATCCTGGGTATGCTGAATTTAACGTTGGGAACAGGTGATGTTGTCATGATTGAGTTTGAAAGGGGTACCAAAAGATGCAATCATTTGCAGCTTAGCAAAAAAATGTGGGGAAAAAGTCCAAAGTTTACATCTTTCAATGCACATATGCTAGATTTCTTTAGATTTCACCATGCACTATGAACAATATCATCATAATATATATATGTATATATATATATATATATATGTATGTATGTATGCATATATGTATATATATATATTAAGTGCAATATATATATATATTGGACTGACTGAAAGTGGAAAAACTGTGTGGCCAGTCCTAGTTTCAGATGTTGAAGTGGAAAAAGTCCATCCATATTCTCGCAACACAAGGTTCAACAGTTGGGCTCTCTGATGTATGATGGTGTGTCGGGGTCATGGATAATTCACGTATTTCATCAACTTGCATATTAAAGCTGAAAGGTAGACAGGTTTTGGAGCAACACATGCTCCTGCCCTTTTTTAGGGAGGAAGACCATGCCTTGCCAGATTTAGCTTATTTTGGCTTTACAGTTAAAATAAAGTCTTAGAACAAGCCGGACCTGCCTGCAGTTCAGATCTGTCCCCCGTCGAAATATGTAACAGATTATAAAAAACGTACACAATACTGCATAATAATACAGCAGAGGGTTTAGCAACTGTATATTGTGCTCTATTAAGCAGGTTCCTAACACTCACCAAGTCTGATGAACACCTTGATAAACGTGCCCCTTTCCCAACATTTCACAATGTGTGTAAGAAATCATATTCAGAATGAGGGTATAATAATTCAAAATATCAGTGTGAGTGCTAACAGTCTTTTCTACTGTATTTATTTGACTATTTGACCCATGTTTCATTTCGTTGCAAATGTTTTTTGATTGATGGTGTGGCTGGTATTGTTTTCACACTGCCTGTTCTTGTGAATAGTAAACAGAAAACCTACAAACCTAAGTCGGATCACTGCAATTTACAGTATAGAGCAATCACTGATCAGTCATAGCATTAAAACCAATGTTGTGCAGGTCTCCATTTCCCACTAAAACAGCTACAGCTTCTGATACATTTCCATCTGAACCAGAGTTAACTTCTGTAGTATCGGACAACACACAACAGTTCTAGAGAAGAAACATCAATTTAAATATATTTGAAACCTACTCTCAAGTAGAAATTACATAAATCATGCTGTTGTTGACTTTCACATCTTCTTCATCTCCTGAAATCTGACTGATCTATTTCGGATTTTACTCTGCAAAGATGTCCAGATAACATTTGTCCAAGTTTCAATTGTTTATTTTGTAAATATTTGATCATTCACCATTGACTCAGCAATCACAACAAAACCATCTCTCCCTCTGTCTATCTCTTCCTCCCTCTGTTTCTCTGTTGGTAGGCCGGTGAGCTTCCTTTGGAGGAGCTGCTGGCTCTGTACGGCTACAGTGTGTCTGAACCAGAGACAAAGTCCTGTCACGTGGCTGCTAACCTGCCAGGCATGCCACTGGATAAGGCAAGATAAAACAACACATGATACAGAGAATCATTCAGTTAATGAAATACTAAGAATGTATTATGTTTCATTTTGGTGAATGCTATAATGTTTAGATCATTCTTTCTTTATTTGCATTGTACAGGATCAGATAACTGAGGGTGTTTTTCCTGGGGAAGAAGAAGAAGAAGAAGAATCATCAGCTGTTGATCTCAACCGCTCCGTCACCTCAAAAGCCTCACATCTGCTCCACCACCTTCGAGGTAGCACACTTGACCACATGACAACATTTTAAATTACTTCAATATTCCCACTCTAGACTTTATCCGAGCGACACATGTCATGACTTTATCATGTCGTCGAAGCCGTAATTTGTTCATATCTTCCTGTGCGATGGCGTGTGTTGTTCTACGTGTCTCTCCCCACATGACTGAATTATTTCAAAGACAGCCAAACATTTCTGAATTGAAGTCTTTTTATTATTCAGTCCTTGCTGGTGATGCTTCTGTTTGAAGTGATTGACAGTATTTTGCTGAGTATACAAAATATCAAAATTGAATAAATGGCAGGAAAACTGCTTTTGTATCCTTTATATAACCAGGAGGGACTACATGAACAAAGTTTGTTTTAAGCTAAACTGGAATGTATGCCTATGTTTTATTTGCATATATATTTTTAATCATATAAACTAACTCTTAATATAACTTTTAGGTTTACCCAGTTTTTGTCTTATTTAACTTTTCAAGGTTTACATTCAGAATCATGGTTAATTTTAAAGAGAATAAATTAAGTTTCTCACATGGTCTTTCAAAAAAGTATTTGATCAACAGAAATTCATGACTGTTGACCAACAGATTAAAGATATTTGTATTAATCTCTTGACCCAGATTAAGTGTCTTTTAAATGATTTTTCCTACTCTTGGATGTTTTGTCTCTCAGGTGGAAACAAAGACACATTAGTCAGCTCATCAGATGAGGAATCAGACGATGCCTCTATTCCCTCCAATGAAGAGCACAAGGTATGTCTCTTAGGGCTAAATCCTCTGATCACTTTTACTTTTGGAAACAGACTTCAAGGCAGAAAAATGTAACCTCCCCCTCTTTGGTTCACTTAGTAAAACCTAAACCAAATATGTAAGTAGCATGGGATCATGGAATTGTTAAACAAGCACGATTACCGAGGAAAATCCAGACCTGTTTGGTATGACTCAAGCAAAGGGGGCATATGTGGATACCCTTGTCTCTAAGTTCCATACATAATGGTGTATGCTCCCTCCACATCTCCTTTAATATCAGTTTGCACGCATTCTCGTATAATAGGAAGTGCGGCCTATTCACCTTAGCACAGATGGAGTTTTTCTGGTAAAAGGGGTATCTGTAGTCTGATAAAGGGTCAGGTTTACATTTGATCCAATGAGCAGCAGTGAAGTTATAGATATCCTCCCTATATCACACGTATTATGCAGTGGAACGCTCCTTCCCATTTGGTGGGTCGCACTGGAGACATTGTGCTGCTATTTGTTCTTACTATATATTATGTTAGGTTGTGGTCTTTGAATCTTTTTCAATGGTGCCTGACCATAAGGCTATTATTTTTTTATGTCCTCCCTCCCATCTCCATCTCCTACACTACCTGCCTATGTATCCTCTCGTTCCCTTTATTTTGACTAAGCTGATAGTTTTTAGTGTGCCTTTGCCTCTGTATCTGCTCATAGTAATGACTATTAAGGTAATTTTCCTACAGAAGAGCAACAAGCCAATTTTCAACAATAAATGTACCTCAATTTTTGAGTCCATAGCACCTCTAAAAACCTGGAAAATCAATACTGCTCTCAGGTTGCCCTGGCTTGATAACAGCACTAGACAATTAAAAAAGGAAATGCAGAACGCAAATGGGAAAAAGACCCTCTGATGGTCTAACTTCTAAGCGTAAAGAATCTAATGTTAGAGTATCAAAGTGCAGTGAAGGAAACTAAGTCTAAATATTTTTCTGATATCATTAAATGAAATGTATTATTATTATTATTACCTCTAACCACAGTAACCCTAGAACTCTATTCAGAACCACTGATTCTGTAGCTAAGCCTCCTCCTAAGCAACCTAAGTTAGGCCTGTCCTGTGTCAGTATTACGTATGAAGAAGGCTCTGTATTCATATCCTTTACTCCTTGTGTGTGCTCTTTTTCAAAAAACTAAAACTAATTGGTGAAATAGGTTCCAGTGTGTATCCATGCAATTAGTGTGTAATCCTCATAGATGTTAAACCTCAACTTTAATCCACAAGATAAATGTTACCGTCTCTTTGATCATGGGCTGGTTATTGTTCAGTTATTGGATTGAATAAATCACGGGTGTATAGCGCTGAATGTCTAATCGGAAAACCTACATTCTGCAACTGTAAAGCTCAATCCTTAGCACTTTACTGTTTAGCACTGGAACATATTATGAGCAAATACAAAATCCTGCATTTTACTACGCCGATAATGAACAGATCTATGTCCCACTAAAATCAGGTGAACAGGGCAATCTCAGTTTCAGTCTTATCCGTCTCTCTTCCTGGTTGTCTGAGATAAAGTGCTGGATGTCACACAACCTTCTCAAACTTAATAGGAGAATATTAATATTTCTTTAAGATATTTCTTTAATATCTTAAAGAAATATCTGTCAAATATCAAACCTGCAGCCAGAAACCTTCGTGTGATATTTCATAGTGACCTTTTTTCCTTTAACAATTAGAAGAAAAGATCTTGAAAGATAAAAATGAAACTATTTTTGTTAAATCTGCTTGTTTTGAAACGTGCTGTACAAATGAGTTTGTTTGTTTTTCTCTTATTGTTATTTGGCGTTGGGCATGAATCATAAGATAGTACAATATTAATTATTGCTGGACCAACTGAAAAAAAACCCCACATGTACCTCCAGTGCTTGGAAACAGACCTCAAAAGAAAAATCAAAAACAGTTGCAAGTGATTATAATTTTGGATGGATGTCAATATTGTACACAAATATTCTCATTTATGCGAGCTTCAGACAAAACAATGGGAACAAATTTCAAAATATTGAAGAAAGGGTTTGAGACCTGTTTATTATGTGTTCATTAGTGTAAGTCTGCCTGAAGAATCTCGCCAAACAACACTCACTTCAACCCAGTGCATACAAGACTGGGTTGTAAATGTAAATTGTAAGTCATCCAGGTCATTGAAATCTTTTAAGGTTGACTCCAAAGCAAGGTGTGAATGATGCTGAAAGTGTCTAGGGAGAGAGGTTCAGACTGCATTGTATGTGGGTTATAGTTGTATTGTAACCCCACACATGTTCAAAGATGGTCTTTCCTGTTCCATCTCTAAACAGGGGTTTCTGACAGTTTGAGCATCAATCAGACCTAGAATCACACTGTTCTAACAACTCACGTATTGACCCAGTATATAATCAAGGTAACTTTATCCCTCACAACCACCCAATTAATGATGAATGGTCAACTGTATTCTTGTGACTTAATAACTCTCTATAGCAAACACCTCACTGGAGGTTAAATACCCGTCTCCCGACCAGTCTATGAGAGATGAAACATCTTCAACTTCAAACCAGAAGTCCAGTTGCTTTGGACTAAATGATTTCATATAAGACTTTGACTAACAATTTATTTGATTTCCCAGGAGATAATGGTTGGCTCTTTGTATCAGGCGAAAATCCCTCCACTCGGTTCATATATCTACCAGGAGGGAGGTAAGCAACTGCAGACATAATCTATCTCTAGGGTTTGAAACAAGTTCAACATGTTGTCTGTGTGAACCTAATTCTCTTTAAATTCTTTGTTCTTCTAGCATACAGAAGTGAGGACCAGTTGCTCTGGAGGCCAGGTGTTCTACCAGTGCAGGAAGTAGAAGAGTTCTTGCTGTACGCGGAGAGACCTTGTGGCCAGGAAGGAACAGAATGCACACAAACACAAGGAGACACTGTCCGAGACAATGAACAAGTACAGTTACTTCCAACTACTACTCTCCAATAATAATCGAGTTGTATTTTTCTCTGTGATTACATTATTCAGATTATGTTCTGTAGTCTGTGTTGAGTAGGTGAAAAAAAGAAAATGTTTTTTATGAACTGATGAAGATCTACCATCTGAGGGTAATCAGCTGTACAACTGAACTTATACTGTGTCCAAACTTTCTTAATGCCCAGACTTAAACAGATCTCTCCTTTAAGATTCACAACATGAGCTTAATGGAACTGATAGTGTTTCATTGTTATGACCCCACATAGGGAAAATATTATGTTATAATAATATATATCCATAATGTTCTTCAAAAACTGGGGAACACAATTCAGTGAAATTTCACAAGTTTGGTCCATAGAGGTCTGTATCTGTTCACTTACTTCTTCAATTTGCTTATTTTCACATTTTAGGCATATTTCAGCTTGTATGATTTTCATGTCAGTTTGTTCACATTATGTTATGTTATGACACATCCACATTAGTACAAATTGAGATTTTCTGTAGACGGGGTATCTGTGTTCGTGTAGGTAATTATTTATTAGTATTCATTATGTGCCATTAATGGAACAGAAGTATTATTTTATTCTACTCATTCTGACCCTTTTGGCTCTCCTACTCATTTGCTCCTGATTCTCAGGCACTGTATGAACTAGTGAAATGCAACTTCAATGCAGATGAGGCACTAAGACGATTACGCTTCAATGTGAAAGTGTTCAATGGTAAGGCCTTTTCTGTTATCTAATAGTGCTTTTCTAACCTGCTGTTATACTTGCTTCTTATTTTATAAAAGTTTTGACTGTGATAATGACTGAAAAATATTACCTGAACTAGTAGGGTACTCAGTAGAGCACATTTTCCCACCAAGTTTCACCGGATCCACCCTTTTATCTGGATGCACAGCAAATCTTAATTCAGTCATTTTGGTCCCAAAAAATCATCCCCTTACCGATTTTCTTTTTACAGAAAAAAAAACCCCATTATCTCTGCTTGTCTCCGGTACCTTCATACTTTGTTTTTTATATTTCCCTTCGGTCAAAATCGGATACATATGAATGTCAGGAGACAAAATTCGTGGTGACATGTTAATTTCCATGGACCACTGCTTCTTAGTTAAGTTGGAAGGATCACTGTTGAGTCTAACCATCTTCAATTTCAGTAGAAAATAGTCTATAAAGTTTTCATATGTTCCTTGACTAAATGCAGCCATTTCATAGGATCTTCTGCCACTCAATCTAACTCAGGGGGTGTGTTCCGTTGGGAAAGCGACATCAGTGCATTCCCTCTATTGATAGCATCATTATTTTATACAATGACGCAAGATATGTTGATGCAGATTATTCGAAGAAGGGCCTTAGTACATTTCCATTGATTTAATTTGATCGAAATATGCTGATGTGAAATTTTAAGGTTTTTTGGTGGCCAGCATGAATGGGCTTTTGACAACCGCGACGAAACTCGGGGGAATCCGATTGCTGCTCATGTGATATTCTCCTGAAGGGTCAATGTAGCACCACTCACTGGTATGACCTCATGATGTCTTATTAAGCAGGAAAACTTTGGTTTGAAGAGTAAACACTCTACCCATGGAAAGGCCAGAGATACCTGGCTGCATAAGTTTTGGCCACATCCCATTCTTTTTTTTTCTCGAGATGTCTGAATCAGGTCAAACAGAATATTTGGTTGCATTCTCACAGCCCTAGTTAGTGATAATGGTTAATGTAGTTAAAGTGCATTAATAAAAGAACAAATAACATTAGACAATAAGACTATAGATTAAAGTTTCTGTGTAACTCTAAAAGTGTCTCATGATTACCTTCGATTTAGAAGAAATGTGTGGCTGGAGTCAGGAGGAGTGTAGGAACTTTGAACATGGCTATCGAGTTTACGGGAAAAACTTCCACCTCATCCAAGCGAATAAGGTGAGTGTTCAGAGGATAACATGTTGATGTTTTATCGAATCTCTCTTGGAACTTGTTATCCAAATCAGACTGATGATCTATCTGCTTCACCTATTCAAATACTCAATGGAGCATTTTTTTCCGTCACTGAATGAAAAAGCAGCTAATTTTCTCCTCCTCAGGTACGAACGCGCTCGGTTGGGGAGTGTGTGGAGTATTATTACATGTGGAAGAAGTCTGAACGTCATGAGTATTTCACGCAACAGGCCACCAGGGTCAGCCGCAAGAAGTACAGCCTGCAATCAGGAAGCATGTATGTATAACAGGAACACTAATGACAAGAATCTTCAGTAGCCAGCTCCTTCTTGGAAAAAGACTCAACATTTTCAAAGTCCTGATATTCAGAATTATGTGATGTTGATATGCCAAAAAATTCAATATTTCTTCATTTGTCAAATCTAAATTAAAATACAGAAATATGACAATATGTCCCATACTCCTCATTCTGATGCTGGCTACCCCCTTTAGATATTTACCTTCTAATGCATAGCCGTAAATTACAATTTATTTGCGTGAAATTACACTTTTTCTCGTCATAATTCTCATAAATCATTCCCATAAAAATTCAGATTTTGTATTCTCTCGTAATATTACTTTTTTTTCCTTATAAAATTATGACTTTTTTTTTTTTCATTATCTCCATTTTTCTTTACATTATTTAACCATGATGTCCTTATACTATAAGAGACAGGGATTATTTGAATTTATCAGCCATCCGGTCATCAACTTGCAAAGAATAATCCATCACTTATCGAAATTTCCCTTTGCATCTTCTTTGTTTTTGTTTTAGTGCACTACTTTAAGCTGAGGTTTACTGTTAGAACATGCTCTTGTAGAAAATGTGCTTGTGGTTATACCCGTTTAACTTACATCCCTACTAGTATTTGTATGGTGAGTGCACCTTTATGAGTGCTCTCAGAGTTTCTCCACCCATCTTAAAAAACGGCACCTATGAACCAACTGATTACTGGAGAAAAAACAGTATAGGGCCACTGTTTCTGTAAAGAAAAACTTTCAACTTTCGGGGACATTCTGCCTTCTTCTTTTAACCCCAGACCCTCGCAATCTCACTATAATGTTTGTAATTGTGCTGCATGTACAAAAAGTAAACACACGCACACACACTGTAAGTATATGGAACAGAATAACCAATAAATCCTTCCTATTTTATTTGTATTTTCAATCTTTAAAAACTAATTCACTTTGAAAAGAAGGTGGCAGCAGACAATTCTGATGCAAGGTATTATTATCCACCACAGTAGACAACCAAATTAATTGATGACTTAGTAAGAATACTTCTACAGATAGCATGGTCCTTTTTTGATTAACTTTCAAAATATTTTTTATGGGTCACACTCAGGTCACGTTTTAGTAATTCATTAAAAGCATTATTGTGGTAAATGAAATCATCTTTAGTTACATTTTTTTCCAGTCTAATGAGTAGTTTAATTAGGCCAGACACTGTATGCATGTTATATTCTCATAAGCCCTCCAGACGTCTTATGGAAGAAAAGTCCTTTCATGTCGAGCTGCCACAAGAGATGTTTCCCTTTGTCAAATTTGACACTTTGTACAAGTCTGAGTGCATTTGGACACAAAATTGGTAATGAGGTAAAGACCAAGTGTCATGCTTGTTACAGTCACACCGGACTTCCTGCTCTTAAAACAAGAGCTCTGTTTTGTCCTGCATATTTATCAACAAGGAGACCATCTTGTCTTGAAAGCCACCACCACCACCACCACCACCACCACCCCATTTAATCATCACTCCCTATTGTAAAGTAGAAAAAAAAATTGTTCTTGGATCTTTTTCAAACAAAGCTCACTATATTTACTGCTTCATTCAGTACTTGAGTCAAGTATTCAAGTACTCAACTGACAGAGCTGACAGCATCATGCGTGCATCACGTACACAAAATTCACAAATCATTCATCAAATAATTCTGTGTGGCAAATAAAACAAAGTGACCTACTTAAATGTATTGACTGAAGGTCAGAATTGTGCGCCAAAGCAAGTTCATGGTGTTAAGAGAGCAGCAAGATGTAGCACTATTTAGCTCAGCAATTTCAAGTTTGAATTATAGGGAGAAAAAAGGGAGAACTTGTAATTTATATTTCATTTAATTATATAATAACATAATAAGAGTAACTTCACTCAAGAGTGTGTCATTTCTGTGCTGTTTAGATGTTTAGTCTGATATTGTGTCTTGATAACTTCAGCTGACTCAAACGTTTCCCTGTTGATGAACACCCTCCAGTTGTGACACTGGTTGTCATGTATGTTGCAGAGAGGAAGGAGAGCCTGATGGGGAGGTTGGAGAGCTTGAGGAAAGAAAGAATTCTTCAGGCTTGTTGTCTCACAGCTCCATGGGCACTCGGCAGCTGGAGTCCCCTTTACCTCAGTCAAGTCTGGACCCAGAAAAACAAGGTAAAACTCAGAGTTATTCTCTTACAAGAATCCGATTATGGTGGCTGAAAAGATAGAAATACTTGTTACAATTTGGTAATTGTTTCATAGGTTAGAGCATTGTAATATTACCCTGATAATAAGATTTACCAAACTGCTGGCAAAATAGTATTTTCATGTTTCAAAGAAGTCGCTCATTGAGCATTTTGTCCCCTAATATAGTGATTACATCCACTGGGGGGTCTTAAGCATATTAAGAATGTATTTGGTTTGCAGTAAAGCTAAAATGGGAAATAGTTGAGTGTCCTCACCACCTCTATGTGTATAATCCATTTGCATACCTTATCATCGTTTTATTACAGTTTTAAGTCTTTCATTTTTGTTCCATGAATTTGTCCTTTTGATTACATTTTTGTTTTTTATCACATATTCATTATCTTATTTTTTTAATCATTGTCATGTCTCACCTCTTTTGTTTTCCTCACTGTTTTCTTGCTTCCGGTATGTCTTGTGTCATTGTACCTCTGCCCGCATGTGTGCATGTCTGTATGTGGATGTTTTTGCATGCTCACCTGTTGACATGGTGCTTCAGAGGAGGAGGGCCGTCCACGACGCAGAAGAACTCCACGCTTTCACTTAAAACCGTGAACTGAGTCCAAACAGGACACAGAAAGCAGGCTGGGCCTGCAGGTAAATAAGACAAGGAGAAAAAATATGTATAATGTGGTGATTGAGAATAAATCTCTTTAGCTTCATATTTATAGGGTATATAAGATATATTTCAAGTTAATCTAAAATGATTTCAGGCCGTTCAATCTTAGCTCAACTTTTAAAATGAATTTATATAAATTTGATATATTCCATGACAGCTGCTTAATTGTAAGTGAAATCAAACCCTGAATAAGTTAAAAGTTTGTTTGGTCTTTAATTCATGTTTCTGTGAATTGTTTCAATAGCTCAAGAGAAACAATGTGATGCTATCATTTCTTCTTCAAGTTCAAATCATTTACAATGCAATCTTTATAACAAATCCACATTTTTATGCTTTTGTCTTGTTTTTATAAAATGACAGTAAATATTTTTGAGGCAGCAATGCACGTTTTACTCTGGAAAGGTTTGGGTGTAAGCTAGTCTTTTATAAAAAATAAAGTCTGTGATCATTATTAGATCCAATAGATGACTGCTTTGACAGAGATTCGATTGATCCTCTGAACTCCTATATTCCTGTTTAGATTGCGAGCTGGTAATGGGGCTGTCAGACCTGTGTGGCACCGGATGTCCTCAGCAGCTATTCGGCTGTCCCTTCTCTCTCCCACACACGGCTGACCTGCACGATCCTGGCCATTGTTGTCCCTCATCTCCAGGTGAACTTCAGTCCCAGCCCTCTACTCACGGCTCCCAGTGGGTTGGTGGGAGCCTTTCATCCGGCCATGATGACCATTGTCTTCCTGGCTCCTACTTCTACCAGCTACACATGCACAGTGGACCTTTTGTTTCTGAGGGCCCTGTCTCCACGGCAGACGGAAGAACTGGCTCCCCCCACAGGCTGCAGGTGGGATTAAGCCTGTCTCCATCTGCCTCTCTCCCTTCCTCTGCTGTCCTCCCGTCAAACTTTCAGACATTTGGCAGCCTGCTGCTCCCCTCCCCCATCCAGCATCCCCGCTCTCTCACTCAATGAAGGGCAAATCAAAACTTATGGGATGTTTTTTTTCATGGTTTGCCTTCCATCAAGATCTTGGAGCGTCGTTGCTGATAACAACATGTTTGAAAAAATCAGGGCATGAAATGCATTTATTTAGTGAATATTGGACCTTCTTCCTGTGATGGGAGTCACACATCTGTGTAAACCCTGTGATACAATTGATTCCTCTGCCCAGTGTGGAATGACAAGTTGTAATCACCAGTTTATAGATCTTGTTATTATTTCAACAGGACTCCACTATCAGCACCAGGGCAATATTATTGATTGTTTATGATCAATGCATGGGTGATGACAGCTGCTGTCAGAACCTAGATGCAAGAGGCTACCAACAGATTTTTCTATAACAGTTCGAACCACTGTTTAATTTATTTATCAGAATAGAGCATTTTGACTGCGGCATAGATGTCTCCCAACTCAATCCAGCAAGGAACACTTTTGCTACCACAGCGATTGGACATCCCTCTCTGGAGAAGCAATGAGATACGAGTTACATTTGTCTTTTCAAACAACATGGAATCTCCTCTCCACCTGTCTGGAATTATTTGGCAGAAAAGGCACAAGTCTTTTTCACATTTTTGACTCAGATTTAAACATTGGGGGAAAAAGAAGAAGCACAATATTTTTTGAAATATTTAATTTTGCTTTTGTGGAGTTTTTCATTCTTGTTTAATACCATTAAAAAGCTTTTGACATGCAAAATAGGAATGAAATGTGTTTACCAGGTTCTGCAACTATGTTGCTCTCCATAAACGTCAATCGGGGAGCGAAGCAGAGTTACAGTGACTCTGCCCAGTAGTCCAAAATTCAAGGAGGAGAGAAAAATGATTTTATGAATTAGGATGCAGCTTGTTGGTATATCCTAAAAATATGTGCATTGACAGGTTTTCATCACTGAACCAATTTAACATGAGATTTAACAGTTCTGTCATCTTGTGTTTTCTTCTTCCATCCAAGTTATGTCCACTCAGAGAATGTGTGAGAACAAAGGGACAATGGTGGTATGTTTGTGCAACAGATCCATTAAACAGATATTTCTGATACTGCTGACATGGTTCCTTTACTGATCTTCAGCAGGCAGAATGAAATGTAATGGAAAATATTACTATATATTAATAATTATATATTTTATTGTGTCAATCAATCATTATGAAGTTTCTCAACTTTTTCTGACCAGTCTCCCAAAGCTTTAATGGTACAGCAAACTGTTAAATATTCTCATTGTATTGTATCAAGTACAGCAGGAGCATCAAAGGAATTTCTGCACAGATATGTATGTTCTAGTTGTTATATATAGTTTAATGTTTCATAAATGAAAATAATTATTTTAATATCACAAATAAAATAAATGAACACATAATTGTGAAATTATGTATACCAGAATAATTGTATGGTCTTAAAGTTGCCTTTTCTTAGGAACAGTTTTAGTCAACAGTTTCACATTCTTGAATACATAGGTGGGTTTTTTCTTCCGCCGTGTTTAAAGGGGAGAAAGAAAAGTAAGTTATTCCTTTCATCCCTCTTCTTTCCTTTCTTCATTCTGCCTTTAATCTTGTTAAACTCAAGTTGCTTTCACATCAATGTTTGTTTTATCTTTGACTGTTTACATGAGGTCGTGGGGGGCTCAGGACAAGACCAGGAAGAAAGAAAAATACTTGGAATCACTGCCATTTGTGACATTTTTTGTTCTTAGTATTAATTTTAGCAGCTTGAATTGTTTTGCTGCCGTTTTGTCTGTTTCTAAAAAAAAATTCAAAACATCAAAATCAAAATGGGTTACATATTAAAATGCATTGCTTAGTAACTTAATATTTGAAATCTGATGCAGCAGAACACTTTTTGTCATGTAAGTAAGTAAATGTAAAATAATGCTTATTGTAAAATCTGCAGATAAAGATTGAAAAGTTTACAATTAATATAAAAGTAGTGGGGAGGTGAGATTTAGCTGTGTGTTCATTGGATCCTAATTCACACTCTGTCCCAGTGGATATAGTTAGAAGAACCCATCAACTTCACCTGTTCTGAAACTGAAATAATTGTAAATCACCTGTATAAAATTTCATTAGATTGTAAAAGATTTATAAGTCATTAGTAACCACTTACAAACAACTTAACCTGACTCTTAATAATGAATAAGGATTCACTGTTTGCAGGCATGAGGCGTATGTTAGCCGTTGATGAGTTATAGCAGTCTAATGATTTAGCTGGAATGTAGCAAAACTAAATTTAAGAAACTTTATTTGTCCTTTTGCAGAAACTTAAATGGAAATAAAGGAGTCATTAAAAAGACACTGACCATTACAAATTTAACCAGTTACAACATTAATTAGGTTTTGCATCATTAATTACAATTATGTTTTATGATAAAGGTTATTTCTAAAATAGATCATTTTTAGTAATACTTTGAGTACTTTTAGTGCATTACGTCAATTTTGATGGTCGGTGTTTAAATACAGAACTTTTATAGTAATATAGGATCTCTAACCTGAGGCAATACCAGTTTGTTAATAATTGTCAATGTAAATCTGTTGAATTCGGTGAATGTATATCTACAGTCACTGTGTTCAGCTCTGAGAGCTAGACCAGACCTCAGTTACAAAACATACAGCTCTAGGTGTGTTATGGCAGAAATCTGCAAATGCATGTGGTGATTTGCAAATGCAAAAATACTGTTTAGACGCCACCAGTCGCCGCTAGCACCCAACTATTTTAAGTGTGAAACTGGGCTGGGAGGACAGGGGTTGCAGGTGCAGTAGTGTAAACAACACCGATGCTCACTGATGCTTCAATAAAGGTTTATCTTATCTTATCTTATCTTATCTTCATGCTTGTGCTTTAGAAGCCGTTATCATGAGTAGAGTTGCAAAGATTTTTAATAAACATTAGACCTTACATTAAGGGTAATTTGCCAAAACGAGCCAACAGGACCAGTCCGATCCTAGAATCCTACCCTAATCTTACATTGAATTATTTTGTCAGATTCAGACATTGGTTTTTGGCTGAATATCTGATGGAATTCTCTACGAAGATGGAGAAAGCAAATGCCTGAATTACATTAATGGTTACAGAAGGGCTTATATGATCACCCACATTTGTTTTTTGTCCACGAGATATCTCAAAAATTGTTGATGGAATTTAATCAAATCTTGTGAAGATTAATAAAAATAATGGTGACAAATAGGTCACAGATACACGATCACTTTTGCATTCAAATAAATTCTGGATCACTTTGTTGTGAGAGAGATTCGTTTTTAACACTTTGCCAATATCATGAAAAACTAGCCTACGCTGTTTTCCCAAACATCTAGGGTATGTGCCTGAACATTCCTTGTGAATACACACAAGGAGCTTTAAAAAAGGGGAGCTTTAAAAAAGCTCCCCTTAGTGACTAAAATATGAACTTTTAGACTAAAATATGATTTTTATACAGTATAGAGCTCCTCGGGAGGATTTATACTCTCCCAGATTTGGACTAAATCGGACCTATGTTTAGAAAGATATATCTGAAAACGTTTTGGGGGTTTTTTCCCGCAAAAAAGCTCCCATTAGTGAGTAAAATATAAAAAATAAGAGTAAAATATAAATGTCATATTTTATTTGTCTCTTCAAGTGAATTTATGCTCAATAAATGTGGACTATTTCAGACCTATGGTTGAGAAATCATGGACTGAAAACTTTTGGAGATAAAGCTGACTCTAGTGGTAGAAATGTACAAACAATCTTTCCCAAAATAAATTCAGTGCTTCCTCGCACTTAGGTATATGTCCGTATAAAAAGATTTGCATTGGTTGATCCATGAATTAGTGTTTGAGTTATCCTGTCAACACAAAAAATCTACAGACTATTGACTATTCCATAATATCCCCAAAGTCTTACACCTTACCAATCGGGGCCTTTCTTGTTCCAGCTAGGTCTTGAACCAACAACCTTGGGTTACAAAGGCGGTGACTTATACTACTAGGCAATTCAGCTAGTGATTTGTATATATGATAATGTATATAGAAATATATAAAATACATATAAAACTATACAACCGACTGTTGAAAAAAAAAATCAACCCAGTTCTTTCTCTCATTAAGGTCAATGTGGATCTAAAATTTGAAAATGATCCATGAAATTTCGTTTTGTTTCGTTAGTATCCCTGAATTCTCGGGGTTGCAATGATAATAAACAAACCAAAATGAAAATGCCTTGGTATAGACAAACAATGCTTTTTCACCACTATGTGTTAACAGATCCACATTTGGATCATAATCTCTATTTGTGAGATTAGAACATATGTGTCATTATGTATTGACTTACAATATGGTAACAGTAGGGTAAGAGACACAACACGGCGACCAGTATGCAACTGAAATGATATAAATTCTTTCTTTCAAGCCGATGTCATGATTCCCGGATTATCTTTTGCCTGCAAACCATTTGCAGACCTAAATACCTCATAACCGATTTTTTTTTGTTGTAAGAAACGTTTTTGTAAGAAACGTAATGATAATTTCTGTTTCTAAAATACATAATAAAATTCTGTTGGTCCTCCTGTTTTTTAAAGAATTTCTCCAAAAGCTATGACCAGATAATGATCATATTTTTGGGAGATGGAGAAGGTTTGGCCCAAGGACAATCCAATAAATTTTGGTTGTGTTCTGGATCATTATTTGTTTGCCTACCATTGCATTGGATGGTTTGATTACAAGATTTTTTTCTTCAAACTCCATGACTAAATAATACAATGGTTGACCAAAGACTACAAGGTGACCTCCTCCTAAGCTTTACCAAGTTTGATCCGGACCTTAACAATATTTCAGGTCTTCCGGATCATGGAAACTTTTATTCTGCTTGATGTCATAAAATACAATAATGATACAGAAGACCCAAATGTGGCTTAAACTGTTCTGGTTCAGATAGGTGTCAAATTAGATATATTTTCAAAAGGCAGATAAGCAAGGTAATGCTCAGTAATGTTTTCCGCCACTCTAACACCACATTATTTTGTGTGCAGTATACTAATACAATAAATTAAAGTGAAGCAATTACTGACAGGTCATATAGGTGAGGTGCCATAAAAATAACAAAATACAAACATTGTTATGTTATACCACATAATTTAATGCGGTATATAAAGGCTTATGGTTAACGTTAACCCTGTCCTGACCTCAGACTCCAGGAGGTTCATGTGTCAGTCTGACATCAGCTTAGGATCTGATGCCCCAAGCAAAGTTTTCCAATACAGTAAACAAATACGTTGTGTTTTGATAAATCCAAGGTGCTGTCCGTGGTGCTGAAAAAGCAGATAGATTTGTAATCATGACATTGTCTTTTTTTCATCTCAGGTAAATATCATTCATTCAACTATATTCCGTGGAGGCTGTGTATAAAATACTCCATGAATGGTTTTAGGATGACTCAAAGCCAGCAGATACATCATTTAATGTCTGGGCCTTCCTCAATGCCTTTCCAATGCCTCCTTGTTTGGTAGAAATCTCTGGAGGAGAAGGAGGAGAAGGTGAGGCCTGTTTTTGAGCTAAGAGGCTCACCTTATGTTATTCTCTTATTCACAGGTAATGAGTCTCCAAGGCAAGTAAGCCTTTAAGAGGCAAAACTCCAAAGTCAAAATTTGTACTGGATGTCAATGAATTTTATGCTGGCAGTGGATCAGGAGATTAATTGTCCGAAACAACAGGATATTGTTTGATTACCTCAGCTGGACAGGGCTGGTTTTGGTGGGGAACAGACCTTGTGAAAGAGGAACAGACAACCACAACATCAGAGATCCAAGTAAACACTATAGCAATGGTGATGGCCAACATAGGATGCTATGATCAGCAGGGCTGTTCATGGGTTGAAATGAGGTGTTTCTTGATCAGGGCCAGATGTGATCCCACAACAGCTCCCAGAGCATTCCAGAACACCTGCTACCTCTATGACTCCAAAAAAAAGATCTTGTAGCACATACTCTAATCAGGGTTGTCAAACAAGCAGGTCACACCCAGAGCAGCAGTACCAGACTGAGCTCTCGTCTTCACCTGGAGAATAACAGAAAATTAAAGTTGATCTCAACCACCTACTGAAGTTCCATCAATCGATCACCCCAACCTTGCTCCTGCAAGGTATCGTAAATTAATGGTAAATGGACTTCACTTATATAGCGCTTTTCTAGTGTGCTTGACCACTCAAAGTGCTTTACAATTCAAACCAGCAATAACCCATTCACACTCACATTCATAGAGTGATGACCAAGGCTGGGCCACCTGCTCATCAGAAGCGACAACCATTCACGCCATCATGCACACACCAATGGAACAGCCATTGGGAGCAGGGAACAGATATCGAACCACTGACCTTCAGATTAGTAGACGACAGCTCTGCCAACTGAGCCACAGTCGCTCAGTTGTATTTTGATCCACCTTTGCAAGGACAGCTAGCATAGCCAAGCTGACATTTCCATAGATGGAAAGAATGGAGGCTAATGGTTTCCTTCCAATGAATGGAATGTGGATGAAGAGCTGATCAGAATTTATTTCATTATACTTACTGTACTTTCATTGCTTTTACAGTAAACACTACAAACACTTAAAACTTTCAGATTTAGTTAATGCTCATATCATAAGCCTCATTTAGTTTTATTGCTTGGTCCTAGGACTGCACTGGGTTGGGACGCTTCTCGGGTGGGGGGACTACGGCTCCAGTCTGCTGGCACAGGGGCTCTGCTCTGTCTCTGGACATGGAGCACGTTTATGTGCCATGGGGAACGGGGCTTCCCTTGTTGGGTTGGGCGGTGCTGGTCCTGTTGCGTCGGCGATTGCTGGGGGCTTCTGGCGTGGTCTCCCGGGTCGGATGGGCCAGGCTCCACACTGACTGGGGGGGTTGCCAACAGGGATGAGTGGGGGTACCAGTCAAGAATCTTACACCCTGGAAATGGGCGGCTTCTGCCTGATCCTTTGAACCCTCCCTGCCCTGCTGTGTCTCACCACATAAACCATAGGGCCGTGGGGGGTTTGGATCTGGCATCAGGTGGCTGGGGGGTGGGGCTTTTTCACTGATGACTCAGCATTCATCATCCCTAGCGAGACTGACTGCCCTCCAATTTTAACTGCACTATAGACAGTGAGGGCTTGGTGGAAAGGCAGGACATGGTGAGGAGCTCCACTGTCTGCCAGCAGGGGGGGACTACTTGCTCCAACTGCCCCCAATTTTGATCAAAGCACCTTTGATGCACACGTGGGTGAGTCCCTCCGGTCACACATATCCCTCCTTTTGCTCCTTTTCCCCTTGGACGGGACATTAAAAGGTTAAAAAAAAAAGGTTTGAATGAGCTTTCACACCTAACCCCAGTCATGTCCACAACAACGTTATATTACTTTTACCACATGTTGGGCCAAGAACACAAACAATAAGCCAACAGACCATGATGGCAGTTCCAGCTGCTGTTGTAAATGTTTTAATTCACAAAAATGACAGAGGAAGGAGCGCATGTTAGTACGATGCAGTAGGAAATCCCTCATGTGACGTAATCACAACCACCCCTCTATCTCTTCCAGCCTCCTGCTCTCCAAGCCACGTTTTCCTTACTGATTAGGATTTGCTCATAATACCAGCTACTTATTTGAGTTGAGCAAATGCTAAGTTGTCAGAAGAATAACAGTCAGTTGTCGTTTCTTTCAATACGGAGGAGTTGCACAAAAGTGCCATGTGCAAGTAGATAATAGATAGTTGAGAAATGCTCATTATTTACAACTCAGTTGACAATAAAACAATGCATAACACTGTTCTTCCGACCGAAGATTAAAAGTTACTTATACCAGAATTTTTTTTTAAATCACAGGGTAATTAATTGGCCCACTGAACAAACAGACAAAAGTGTTAAAAGGAAGAAACTAAACTAAATATTTAACAGCAAAATATATGGATTTATATTTTCTTTTCCCTGCTCTAGCTTAATGGCATCATTGACACAATTTCACAAATTTAACACTTTTTATCCAAACTGATAGGACAACATGAAGTTAATTATGAAGTACTCAAGTAACGACATCGGGAAGAGACTGATAAAACTAAGAAAAGGTACTATCTGGTGACTTTCTTGTGTTTTGCAGTTTATTAAACCCACTGTCCCCATGTGACGACATTGTTTTTATTAAAATTATTTCTTGTACAAAGATAATGTTTAGCTTTTGATATTTTGGGTACCATTAATCCCAAATAGTGAGCTTGAATGTTTGAAAATATTTGTGGACAGTGAGCTGAAGTTTGACGTAGTCCAGAAAGGAACATAACTAAGAGGGGAGTGTTGTGTTAACCATGATAATTTCCCAAATTTGATTTTTTTATGTAAATCATTTCGTTGGTTTTCTCAACACAAAATAGGTGGATTTGGTCAGACTGCTAAAAGAGCTTTGTTATACACAAGGAAATGAAAATGTAGATAATAATCATGATGGGTATGTATCTACGTTTGCCTTTGTTTATGGTTACGTCATGTCTGCAGAATCAGCAACTCTCTTGTTATAGTCAGATCGACTGAACTCGACAACAACCATATATCATGGCTGCAACCTTTTCTCAAAGGTGTGGACCGGAGATAGCTCTCCTCTTGTCAAGAATGTGTACTCGCTTTGCACATTGCATTGATATAGAGAATGTGTTTACTACTTAGTCAACAGGCTTTAGGACAAGACGTTCTGTTCAAATGCAATGTTGCTACCTCCTTAAAGTCATTTAGGCCCGACAGAGGAAGGTGGGTGGGAGCCGCAACTCTTGACCTGCTTAAGGATTTTGATACAATTAATCACTCAGTACAGACCTCCAAAGTTGTCTGAATTCAAACCTTCAGTTAACAAAATAATTTAGTTTCAGCTTTACCTATTAGACCATTCTCCGAATATGCGGAAAAATGAAAAACATTTATCTCTAAAAGTTTGTGTTATGGTAGTGTCACAAGGTTCCGTCTTAGCACCGTTGCTTTTCAGTTAGTACAAAAATGTGTTAGTGATGGTGTGGAGATCCTGATGTGTGCAGATTACATTGTTTTTTTTGGATACTGGTAGGACACTGAGTGAGTTTCCGCTACATTGTCTTGGAACGTTGAAAATGGCTCATGTCCCACCTTGAACAGAGTAAAAATGCAGAACGCTTCTTTGAATATTTATATCCAACATCAGAAAAATGTATACATGTTGATGGATTTTAAATACTTCGATGTCATTCTATAATCTAATCTCACATTCAAAAGGCAAATTGAGATGTACTATGTATGGAGATATAACATACTTAACTTAGGATATATATGGGACTCATCTGCGGCTGCAGCCTCCACATGAACAAAATTAGTTTTTTCACATTTTCACCACTTCATATCATTTAAGTCAAAAGTGAACATGATTTTCTAACAATCAATTATGTTACTGTGATATAATAGTTCAATGTACAATATTAAATTAAAACAAGTTGATATGTTTATTCATGCACTTAGTGCATAAGTTAATCAATAATGCCTCTTCTCCACCTCTGGAGAGCTATGCTGGTTTTACTCTGTCTCTCCTCTAGTGGAGATGTAATGTCCCATAAGCTGCTTAGCCAGAATGGTGGGTGTCACTGATACCTTATATAATGAAGGCATGTGTGTGGGGTGCCCCCAGGTACTCCTGCTTCCCCTCCCAGTACAAAAACATGCAGGTTGAATTGTTGAGTCTAAATTGCCTGTAGGTGTTCATGTGAGCTCAAACGGTTGTTTGTCTCTATGTCAAAGCTGCCCACCAATCTGAAAATGTGCATTCACTTCCATGTTTTATCACGTTTTAGAATGAATAAACAAGTTTCAGATTATTCTCTCGTGAATGCTATTAAAGTGGGTCCGGTGTCACTGTTTTTTTCTCTTTTACACCGCGAAGGGGCCACACACAGAAATGATCAAGTAGCTATATCTGTTGTCAGCAATAAATTTATGCATGGCTGACATAACAAACATAATAAACTAAACAAGAAACAGTACAGTAGCTGGCATAATAAGTAATATAATAATAGGCATCCCTTGTGGATTAGGACTAAGCTGGAAGTCTAAGAAAAAAACAGATATTTGTGTGTGTGTCTGGAGACATCCACTGAATTTTTTTTTTCAAAGCAACCAGAAGGGGGCATAGAACCTTCAGCTATTATTATTTTACTGTCTCCTTTGCGATACCTTTCCTCCAAACATTCTACTTGTTTGGAGTTGATGTTAGCAACTCCAAAAAAAGCCTTGACAGTTCGAGATCATCCTTATTAATGCATTTTATTCTACATTCTATCAAAAGTGCAGTAAGTAAAAAAAAATCAACATAGCCCAAGGGTGCTGACTTGATATTAGTGGTAACATGTTGTTTGTCATGGAAACAGAGTTAACTGTTAAGAACCATGAATGGCTCTTCTATGGCAATGTAGCCTGAAAGTCTGACAGCTGGTGGGGAAACAGCCTGGCTGCCAGGGTCATGCTGATGTAAAGTCATGCTAATTTTGTCACAATCTCTTAGCTGTTAATTAGGTTGCACGTTTTTATTCACCAACCAAGCATGCTCAGTGTGGCACTGCCAGGAATTATATGTTTAGACCATAGTAAGAACCTGCTTGCCTTTTCTTCAGCTTGAATTATAACATCTCATATACATCAGGGGTTCTCAGCAAAACTGAGTGGTCGATTGTTTGCCCTGTGGGACTTTCATGGGGAAGTGGATGGGCAGAGGTCATCTGGGTTCCTCATCTATGTAAGGACTTCAGAATGGATCCAGTACTGAGTGCTCAGTGTAGTGCTATTAAATCCCATGATATGCGATACTGAGTTCGTGTGTAATGATAGTCATTTATTTCAGGCTTTGACTCTGTTCCAGCTGCAATACAGAGCAGGTGTACTTCCTTTGGTTTCCACTTTGGCTATGGGTACTCAGCAACATCCAATCATTTTAAAAAAAGAAAAACGAAAAGACCTTTTGCACAAGTTTACTTTTCATATTTAAGCTGGTTAACACATTATACAGTATATTGTGAGAGCATCGCATGATCATCATACCAGCATGAGGTGCAGGACATACATCATGTTGGTGTGATGCTCTTATTAAGTTCGTTTTAAAAAACTACATTAAAAAAAAATTGTTAACCAACCTTAATGAAAAATTGCAAACCTGAAAACAGAATTGTGCATTTCTATTATTCGAGAGCTGCTAGTCTTTCTCATTTAGACATGATGTGACACAGTACGGTACAATGAAATATGATACGAATTCAAGTCAGCTCAAATTGAAATCATTTTTGTATCTTTGGCCCGTTGAAGGGATTTACATACAGACTAATCAGACAGTTACATACAATACATGACACATTTCCTATACATTCAAACCAAATCAAACAATCATAAACAACCATAACTTTGCTTTTATAACGTTTTTCAAATGACCTTACTCTTTCTTTAGCGACTTTATGGGAAACGTACCTGTTCGTCCATCTTTCTGGCATATCTCCATAGCATCTAAAAACTTTCTTCAAACAGCAAGCAAGAACCAGAGTGGTTATATTTGCTCATAAAGATCTTTTATGTGATGTCAAAATATCCTTTTCTTAAAATTGCAGGATAGGGCAATATTGTAGTTTTCGGCAATTAAACAAAAATTGACTGAGAGTTAATTTCCAGGGGAATATCACATCATAACCGGCATTTCAAATAAAACACTACCCATGGTACAAAAGGATATCAAGTTAAGCCATGGGGTATAGTATTCTTTCGACAGGTTCATAATTAGAAAGTATCCTACATAACGTGATGTAATTGACTCTATTCAAAATAATGTCTACCTTGACTACTATTGTGCTTTGGTAGGAGTTTGACTTCAGTGAGTGCTCTGTAACCAACTTATTTTATTATTATATTAATTTTAGATAATATAATATTATATATTATATTATATTATTATCCTCCCATGGCTAGAAGTTGGATTAACACCGATTCTGTTTGTGGGATTTGTTTCAGAAGAGGTACTCAGGGGGCATAACTCAAAATTGCTAATATTTGATAGGCCCTATATGAAGCTCCATGTAATCATCTCCCACCTACTGGAAATATGTCTTACGGGTATTATGGGATTTTACGAATTCTATTATCATATTTTGAAAATGTTTTCACAAATAGCAATTGACAAATATCGCAATTAATTGATGAAACTGAAATAACATCTTTCTAACATTCAATATTGAATGACATGGATGCTTGTGGGGATCCTCTACTTAGTATTTCATCCTTGTTTGTCTCTTTATAGTTGTTGTTTTTTTCCCCCCAACAGAGTAGTTTGTGTCATGTTTACTTCCATTGGGTCGCTTCCAATTAGTTTTAACCTGAACAAAGTACGATACAAAATAAAAAAGTTTCTATGTCGGGAGAGGAACGTCACGCAACCCACTGCACGGAGGAGGATTTACATCTTGCTGTCTGTAAAATCTTGGATCAGAGAGACAGGGAGAAGCCAGACGAGGAAGTGGGGAGGAGGAGGAGGAGGAGGAGGGATCAGGATCAGGATCACGGCAGCAGTGTGCCGTGTGCTGGGAAAAGAGATTATTCCCTGGACGCCTCCAGCGTTCGGAAGTTTCCAGTTCTGGGTTGGAACCCGAACAAATCCGCACAAATGGAAGCAAGGCTTCGGCGCTGCCGCGTATCTCTTGTGATCGGTCTGTGTTTCTAAAATAGTTTCTCTCCTCTGCTGTCAATGTCGGCTCAGGTAGAGAAGAGGATCCCGGAAGAACCAGTAGTGCAGGTTCCCATGATATTTACATAGCCTGTACTTTAGTTCTTGGATGGACTTATCCACGCTCTTTAAATAGTAGTTATCCTTTCCTAGAGTTGTTTATGAACGCAGAGAAGATGAACGACCCGAGGAAGAAGAAGCTGTACGTAGTGATGGACGTGCTGTGCGTTTTTGTGGGTGAGTACTAAATGATAGACTACGTCAGCATCTGTTAGGCTCAGGAATCAATACAGTGTTGTTAGCGAGAAGGAGATCTTTGTGCTGCTGTCAGGATTCTGTTGATCTTGCAGTTCAGGAACTCTTATCTATATATAGGACATTTTTGAATGTTCTTTAAGTTGTTAAAAATGTTAAAAAAGCGTGTTTTAATCCTTAGGACATAGTCACCGGGCGGAACAAATATTTAATACCGGGCTTCTTTTTTAAAAGCAAATGAAGACACCGGAAGTCCTTGTCTTGGTGCTTTAGACACTAAGCGGCAGCCTGACAGCTTTTTCTGCAGATATTACATTTTAGATATTAACTACTAACACACAGGAAGAAAAAAAAAAACCTACAGGACTTTGCAGAGCCTCTGGAAGCTGGTTGTTTGTTTTTGGAAATGTGTATGCCGCTCGTATTCCTAATTTTCATCGATATTTTTGTCTGCGAGAATTCTTCCCAAGAACGTCCCCACCTACATTGAATTCTCAAGATGAGCCTTACACATTGTTCCACAGACTATACTTTTGAAATAATATTTTGGAGTCTTCTCTTTAGTAACAAGATCATAAAGTTTAACTTAATATCTGTACAAATGTTTGCCTCTGACCCCCCAAAGGCAATGAGCAAATAATGACATGATGGAAAAATAATCGCATCACTAACATACTAAATTTATTGATTTCAACATTTGTCCTTTTAACTTTTAATCATTAATGAATCGCACTAAATTTGAAATGTTATATGGCTGGATATAGGACAATAACTTAGACATTAGTCATCATTTAAAAAATGTAATAAATACATAAATAAATATATTATTTTAATAATTATACTTAAGTTATAAAAAGATCTCTCTTGGTTATGAGAAATATAATATTAGTATTAAAATATGTTGTTATATACTGAACAATTATATCATCAAGATATGATTATTTTTATAGCTACAATTAAATAAATAAAAAAAAAGGTTTATAAAAATATATAAAACAATCAATAGATCTAGTTTTTGGATGTGGAGACAATGTGTGTTTGAGGAATGTACCACTGTGGGATTAAAACAGTACGCTGTCCCACCACGTCTTTAAACAGACAGTTGTAATGGTCTGATGTTTGGCGTCGGCTCATCCCTGGTTGCGTCTGTACTGGTGACAGTTTTGAAGTTGTAGGGCAAACAGAGGAAGGGATGTCGGCTCATGCGTGTGTGGATCTGCTCCACTGTGCACTTTCAGCTCCCCTCCGGCTTTTCAGAGCGCTCAGGGGTATTTTTCCATCCGTGGGAGCTTCCACAGAATGCTGAACTTGATAAGCCCCAACATTTCTCTGTCACAAGTCTGGGATTAACGTCTGGGTTGGGTTGGTTGGTCAGGCCTGCATCCCACCCTTTTGCCGCTCCCTTTCCTTTTGCCACCCACCTCACCACCCCAAATAATCGTCAAGTCAACCCCAAGCTTATGTGAGGTTTCTCCAGCATCTAATAACAACGTGGTAGGGCCTGTTATTATTGCTGGCCTGGAGCCAGGGAGTGTTTTCCACTTACTGCTGAAGCCATTTCTTTATCTTCACTACATTTACTTCTGATTTTATCTCTGACCATAATTCCTGAAATTCGAAGGCTGAAGAAAATAAAAAAAGATACCACGGAGAGATTGGTAACTTCCTCTTAATTTCTGCATGAAACACAAGTGAAGCCCTCACTGGAGAAATCTCATGCAAAATGGCTGCCCAGAGCCAAGGAGCAGTTTACTGACACCTAAGACACTAGGCATGTTCTCTTTTGTGTGAGGATAATAGCCATGAAACCAGCCTGATCCATCATGAGAGACATTTGAGATGTGTTTGCATTTCTTATCTTTCAGTCAGTCCATTTCTTCTCCTGTGTTTGTTGTTCATTGTAAGCTTTTGTGCTCTTTTTCTCATCTTTCTTCTTTCCCTCCTCTCTGCTGTCAGCACAAAGAGATGTCGGGTGTTGTCTGGGAGCACAGAGAGTTAAGACCAGGTTTAACCCCTCTTTTCCCACAGTTTGTATTCTTAGGTGTTACGCTGCAGGTGTAAGAGTCCGTGAGGTAGCCCAGCTTGGATTTATGCATGACTCGGGTTCTGCTGTAGGGAATATGAGAAAGTCTGCTATATGAAAAATGTGCTTGAAACTTTTGAGTTAGGGGTGTGTGACTCATTTGCTGTGAGGTAAAACAAGTTTTCGTGCACACTCTAGTTAACCATTTATGCTTTCTTTGTCGTAAACCTGCTAGAGTTCTAAAATGTGATTTGTACACAAACACATACACATTACTGTATAAAGAGGGAGCAGCTCCGGTTTCCTGTCATTTTTTCTCGTTTGCCAGACTAATGAGAGATGAGACAGATCTTTCAATAGTTAGGATCGTATGTTTGTGTATTTGACTCTAGGGACTTCAAGCTCACCGCTACTGAATTTGCACACACAGATTATTTATAGTTATGTTTTTATCCTCCTACTCACACAGGAAAACCAAAGCAGTTGCAATTCTGAGCTACTCCAAAACTCTACCAGGGATCATTACCTGATACGCTAGTTTGCACCCTAAGTCCCATTATTTTTAAAATTACCAGAGAGCTGCTGCCCATTTCCTTACGCTATTTCCATCTGATAAGATCACGTTTACATCGAAGCATCCTAATTTTCTGCTTCTTTACCTCACTGTAAATCGGTGAGGATTTGTCAGTGCGTTGCTGTTGCTGTTGCTGTAACGTCTCCAGGGAACCGGGCCTCTCGTGCGGTTGTGTTGAGAAGACTGATTGCCCCGAATTCTCAGAGCAAGCCAGTGAAGAGGCTTGATGGGAATCATTTTCCTCAGGAGAGCTCTCTCCGGGAAACTGAAGCTCTTTATACAAACAGGCACATCCCTCTAAGCCTTGTTTATTTCATTCTCTTCTTTTTTTATAGCCATTTCTTCTAGATATCTAAATTTAGATTGGTAATAATACTTTGAAGGAGATGAGGATATTCTCTAGTGGTGGTTTAAAAAGAAACACATCATTCCCAAGAATTTACAGACTAATTCCCATAAATCAACCTTATGTACAAATTACTTAAAAATATGCAGGCTGAAATCAGGAAATATCACTTTTGATGTAATTATAATAGTAATTATTCATTCAAAACATGATTGAGTTGCATAATGGTATACTCTACCAGCTGACTAGTCTCTTATTACATGAGAATTTTTACTGCTGTACACAAACTGGTAATACACAAAGAAAACAAACTAACTGCCTGCTGAACCCCAAACGTTTCATTCAAATGTCTTTTTAAGATCACGTGTGACATTCAAGTAGTAACTCATATATATCATCAATGATCTCTATCAATGTACGAAAACAGATTCTCAAACAGTCTATCCGTCAACATAGTCTTTTGCTCAGAGTCAAAAGTTCCGACAACAATAAAAATTGTGACGTGGAGGATGTTGTCATCTATTTGTTTTTCTTCCTTTATTTAATCAGTTGAGATTATAAAATCTCTTTTCAAAAAAGTGGCCTTACCATAATGTATCTAAATTAAAGAAGCATCTAAAGGGGAGGCAACAATGCTACCGACAGTTTTCTGTGGCTCGGCTCTCTCGTCCGTACCGGTAAGCTCTCGGAAAATGACTACAAAACACACAAAACTGACGCAGAGAGTCGATAAGAAAGTCCACTCGCAATATTGTCGCGTATAAAGAGCCTTAAGGCAAAAATAAAAAAAATATTCTCCTAATTTGGAGAAACACTTACAAGATCACTAATGGGATACAATAGCTAAAAAAAATTTACCTGCATACAATTATATTGTGTAATTCTAAATTGCATAAAAGTGTAAGTTCAAAGAAGCTCAACTACTGTTTGCGATAGTTCTGCACTTAAGTTCGCAGACCTTTCTGGTTTAGCCCTAGACCTGTGTGGCTGACTTCTTTGATGCCTTCCAAAGCCAGACTCTGATTGCAAACCCAGATTTTGCTCCCCTCCCACCACTTGTAAGACCTCACATGCTACCCTGCCTCCTTCTGCCGCGCTCGGAGCTAAGAATGCGTAAATGATGCACAGAGCAAGACAGCAGGATTAAAAATAAAGAATGGGCAGCAGTAGCAGCAGGATTTGGCGTGACCGGTGAAGTTGGGCGTTCCTTGTGTGAATTAGAATTCCAGAGGCCAATGCCGGCAGAGGTTGTAGGCTCAGCACATACCTTCCATATTAGTCAGTCCAGCATGGGGTGAGACAGTCAGAAAGAGGGAGAGTTTAGTTGTTTTGTTAACTTAAACTACCTCTTAAAGGTCTGAAACATCACCCGTGTTGATGCACTAAAGAGCTTCGCAGCTTTCTTGTTGTCATCTCTGCAAAAGGAAACTGGGAGGAAAACAAACAGGCAGCAGAGAAAAAGAAGTGGAACGATTGACCACAGCTTTAAGTTCTCCTCCACAGAGGAAGTTAGATACAGAGTCAGATTAAGTAAGTGACTAAACAGGAATGAAATAGAAAAGGAGCCAGGACATTTGTTTGTGCGAGAGGAAGGTAGAAACGGAAGGCTTTCATGAGTTGGAGAGAGCAGAGAATCGCATAAGGAAGAAACTCTGTCAGCAACCTTCACGGGGAACAGACAAGAAATTAGACTAGAGGAAATTAGATGGAGTAGCTAATGTTCCAGCTGTGGCCCTGGAAAGTCTTATACCAAACAGGGCAGCCCAGGGGCATTGGAACACTCCACACACACATACACCACACTCACCACACACAGACACACAGTCTTGACGTGCCTTGAAAATATACAGAATGGAAACCCAGACTGCATGTTTTTCAACTCGAAGAGTATAATTGTCCACCTACACGGGTTTGCAGGTGCAGCAGGTTAAGTCAGAGAAACCAGGCCAGCTAGGTGTGGGGTACTCACAAACCACTGAAAGCACTTGCAGATGATTGTGGCAGTTCCAGCGCAGGTGTCAACCTCGCCCTAGTCGGCCTTCAAACACAAAGAGGGAGGGAGAATGCGGAAAAACTGGGGTAGAAACAAGTAGACAGTGTGAGGCAGAGAGGATGTAGCATCTCAGCCCAAGAATGTGATTATGGTCCGAACGGTCCGTCGTAATTGCATATCTGCAGCTAAATAAAGCACCGACCCATCAAAGCCCATTATATTGACAACAGAAGGAGAATTGTGTGGGAGGATGCTGTGATGACGAGAATGACAGGCAGAAAGACGGAGCTGCAGAGCGAAGCATGGAACACTTTGAGTGAGAGATTTTAAAAAGCAGAACGGAGGATGTGAATCAGCGGTGGTAGAAGGAAGAAAACGAGTCACTGCCAGCTTTGTTTTTCCTTTGTATATATCCATGCTCAAATCTTCTTTTGAAGCTCATCAAACACTGATTTCTCAGAATGAGTGCTGTCAATTCTCCAAGGCTCAGCTATGTGTGAATGCTGATTTGTGGCCCAGGTACATGAGAAGGCTTAAACTTAAAAGTTACTTAGACTTCTCAAAATTGAACCAAGGCCTCTAAAAAGAGCCTTCCTTTTTCTGGGAGAGGAAAGCTCAACTCCTGCATCCTGTGACCTCAAACAGGCTCCTGTCAGAGGAGCTTTCTGACTGGCAGCGGGAGATTAGCTTCCTGGCTACATTCCAAACTGGCAGCGTTTTCCTCCCCTCCTTCCGTAGGAGCAGGTGTCTGGAGAGACGACTCTCCTGTTTCCTGAATAACCACCTCCATTGTACCACCACTGTACCTCCTCATACATGTTCTTTTGAGTTTTCTCTAAAAGAAAATCCACCAAAGATGTCTGAGTTTGGCTTGAGTTGGAGCCACTGCCTGGTCTTTAAGCTCTGGACCTGTGTCAGTTTTGGTTGTGAGGTTGTCTCGTGGTGTCCCGGAGAACCATTTTGTCTGCTGTTTAGTCTATTTCTGTGTGTTTGCCTTTTAAGAGAGAGGCTGGCTTGTAGATGTTCTACACAGAGGCACTGCTCATAAGACACACAACTCAGGATCTACCATACCAGACAGCTCTTTTTAAACTGGAGTGCGTTCATTTTCATCCTGATTTGTTGTTTATGACTTAGAGGTGACAGCTTGCTTTATTTATAAATGAAGAAATGAAAACCTCATACCTATTTTACAAGCCAGGTGAGGGTTGTTAAAAGCCTGCTGCCCTGTATTCACTCAGTCCATTAACTGCTTGGCAAACGGCAAAATCCAAGTTTGCTTTAGAGAGTTAAGAAAGTGTAAAAAAAAAATAAAACCTCTTAATACGACTGAATAGAAAAATAAATGTGTTGGCCCATGTGATATATATATATACATATATATGATATTGATGATTCATGCAAAGCTGTTAATCTTTATTCGTCTTTTTGCTGTGAACTTGCGAGTTGGAAAAAGGTGATTTGTTTCATTAGCTGTTGACGCTTCTCTTTGAAGCTTCTCGAACAATTTTCCTTCTGCCCCTCCTTGATTAATGTGCCATGCTCTAGCATGTGATAAAAGCTTTGTAAAACACTTCTCAGGTACTACACAATGTGACTTCAAAGCAGAAATTGTAATGATGTCTTGTCATTTGAAAGTGACATCCCCCATGCTGAATGTGAATAAGTATTTCTGTCCGATCTTAGAAAAAGATCCGTTAAACCCTGATGTTGTTGGTTAAAGTATAGCAATATCAGCAAGCTATGGAGGCCTATCCAGATTAAAGGCACTATTGTTTTTCATGAGTGTTGATTTAAAGACCCTGACAATGTTTCTAATATTAGTGTTTTTCTGTATCCATTCTCGACATACTGCAAGGACTCTGGAAATGTTAAAGTAGTATTTTGAAGATATTTAGCGTCTGGGTAGCAATTAAAAGAACCAGTGCAGAGAACTCAAAAAACAAAGACAGGTGATTTACCGAAAATAAAAATAAAGCCAAGCCATTGCAGTGAGTTATTTAGTCATTCATAGAAATATCAAAAGCTTGGAGTCATACATGACATTGTGACACCTGTAATGGCGCTCTAATCCAGTGTGGCTCCACTTCTGAGGGAGGGTAAGATGAAAACGGTAAAGCAAAGACATTTTTAGACTTTCTGTCCTGTTTCTTAACAGCTGGAGGTAGGATACAGGATACAGATGTAGAAGCTGCCACCCTTCAGCAATACCAGTAAATCCCTGGGGAGGCGCTCCACTACGAGCCTGAAACAGGATGTCAATTCATTTGAAGAGACCCTATATTGTGCTGCTGTGACAAACTGGATTTTGGTGGTGCGAAGAGGAAAATATGCTAAATCTGATATAATGCATAAAGTGACTTTTGCCACTTCTTGGCACCGCTACTGGATGTGCAAACAGGGATACAGTAGGCGTCTGGTGACCAGTGGGAAGTCTTTGTGCAGTGACAGGTGTGATCTAGTAACTGCTGCTGGGAGCAGACAATTAAGGCTTTATGTGTTTCTTTCACTGTTTGTCATGTCTAGTCAAAACCCAACTCCTCCAAGCTTAATCCTATAGTAGACTTTTGTTCATTCTGTTCTTTAACAAAAAGCTTATATTTCACATTACTGGGCCAGTAAGACCTTTTTTCTATAATGTCCGTGTGGAACGTTCATTTAGTCTGCATGTCACCAAACAATGTTTGCACTCATTTCATATTTCTATGTAGACATGCAAGAAGGCACATGCTGCACACCACCATATAGGTGCTATTGTCTCTAAAAAAAATTCCCTTATGGAGTGAAATCTGCTTCAGCACCTTATTATAGGATATTATCTCTTGACCTGTGACTGCTTCTTCCTATATTTATTTATTTCTCAGCTGGATTAAACAAAAAGTAATGAACTGATTTCTATTAAACATTGTTGGGCACGGACCAGGCAAGAATCCATCAAATTTTGGCGTGGCTCCGGATAGAGTGGCAAATACAGAAGGTTTTTCCATATATTGGGAAATAAGGTTATTACAGTAACTAAGGAAATACTATTAAATTGATTTTAACAAACCTCTGGGGAGGAGCATGGATCATGCAAAAATGTGTTCATATTTGCTGCTGATCCAGATAGGGATGCGGGCCTATGATATTTTTTTTTGTTACAATTGCAATATAGGGTATTTTCCATAATTCTTTTGTCTAATTTCTCAAATCCAATAATTTTGTCTTATTTAAAAAAAAGTCACAAACATGTTCATATGAGCAAAAATGTTCTTGTGTCCTGCCATTATTTTGCAAATTTGCAGAATGAACATATATATTATACATCTTAGCTGCTATTCAGACGTGTGCATTTAATCAGCATTCATACATTTACTGTAGGTTGTTTTACCATATCTATCTTGATGGCGGTTACAGTGTATTCACCTCAGCTGAATCCTTATCCAACATCCAGTTGTATATTTTCTTTAAGTCTCAGCCTACAGCACGTGGACTCTCATCAGTGAGTCTCGCTGGACGTCCTCGTGGAATAATGTTCGCTGCAAGAATGGGAGGGGTGCATTTCTCATTTACACAGGAATGTAATACTATTGGTGAGAGGTCCTTTCAAGCATGTTCTTTTTTTTTCACGTCTGTTTTTCTTGCATTTAGTATGTAGCCATATGGCATTTCTAAAGTGGCCCCAAGACTGTGTGTCTGCCTATTATGGATGGTGGTAGTGGATATCAGGGTGGAGATTGCATTCCTCACTCGGTCTGCAACTCATTACTGTTTTATCTCACACTGGATTGTTTGTACCAGATATGACATGTCAAAAAATAATATCGAATACCCATTACAAACTACCAGCGATTTTTATAACTGTTAATAATTAAAAAAATATATATTTTATTTAGATGGACATAAAATGGGGAAAATAAACTGTAGTGTGTAACAGAAGTGTGGGCTCAAAGGCGGGGATGTTAGAGGAAGTGTCAGATACATCGGATTCCAGTGGTGTAGTGTTCACCACTAATTTCCAAAAGAACCTCTCAAAGGGCCAGCAGCAAAGTCCACTTCTCTTTTCTCCCATGGTTTGCTAAAAATCTGCCTTAAACGGTCAGTTTCTACTCTCTTCTACTCTCTTCTACTCTGACTAATCTTTTAAGAGTGCGCAAGAAGAGCATCTGCAAAATGTTTCACTATCATGTGTTTATCAGAGAGTGTCTGTAGCAGAACATGTGTGTTTGTAAAAGAGATAAACAGAGGAAGGATTTTGGGATGGATGTTTCCGAACATCTCAAGAATAACATTCGAACTTTCAGAGCCGCACAAAGCTATATTTGGTCGTCTTTACCAGAGCCGTTCATTTAAACGAGTTGCACTTATGTGTCTGTGTGCAGTCACTCCATGTGTGATGTGGGATTTTATAACACTTTTTACATATGCCCACATGCCTGACGTTACTACAAATGCTATTATGCACTGTTTATTTTTGTAATTCCTTGCTGTGCATTCCTAGCCTGACGTTTCCGTACTCAATGTTTTTCTCCCCCTGTGGGTTGTTTTCATCATTTTGAGTTTTAGGCCTTGAGGTCCAGAGGGAGAGCGAAACAATTTGGCTATCTTTACAAAAACAGTTTGCCTTCCCAGTTTTGAAAATGATGTAATGTCTGAAAAGCTGCAGAAAGAGATGAATGTGTTATTCTATAACATAACATATTTTTCTTGAATACCGATGTCCGTTTACTTGTATTAACCTTGTTCCTGGTCTGTGGGTCTAATCTTGGCATCTAATATCTCTGACAAAACCCCATACATTCATCTCATATAACCAAATGTGCAATATCTTCAAATATGGTGAATTAACGAATGCATCGCATCACACTGATGTTCCTCTGTCTTCTTTTTCCCACACAGCTTCACTGCCCTTCATCATCTTGAATATCCTCTACAAACCCTATCAGAGAGGGGTATACTGTGAAGATGAAAGCATCATGTACCCCGTCAAACCAGATACCATCACCCATGGTATGCTGGCGGCGGTCACCATCTCCTGCACTGTAGTCATTGTAAGTTTGACTTAGATCACTTTATTACAGATCACCTCAGTAAGCCCAAAACTACGGAACGGAACCTAATTTATTTAAAATCATTCTATTTGTTATATCAACAATGTCATATAGGAGTTCAGCTTAGTTTTAATGCATAGAGCTTCTCTTCACTTTTCAACATCTTCCCTCAGATCTCAAGTGGAGAGGCCTATTTGGTCTACGCCAAGAGAATTTACTCTAATTCTGACTTCAACCAGTACATAGCTGCACTTTACAAAGTAGTTGGAACCTTCCTGTTTGGCGCAGCTGTCAGCCAGTCATTAACTGACCTTGCCAAGTTCACCATTGGCCGCCCAAGGCCTAACTTCATGGCCGTATGTGCCCCGAAGGTTTGCACGGGATACATGCAGATGATCAACTGCACGGGCAAGCCTCAGGACATCACAGAGTCCAGGTACGAGGAGGATATCTCATCAATGAAATTCTACTGTATGTTATACTGTAATAATGGCAAACACAATTCTAGAATTTAAATAAACCGTGTCAAACTCTGATTGGTTTTATTCTCTTTTCTAGATTATCCTTCTACTCCGGTCATTCCTCTTTTGGAATGTACTGCATGCTCTTCCTGGCAGTAAGTACAGCACTGATCAGTAAAGATTTTAAAACGCTTTATCCTCAGATGGACTCATCTTAGAAAAGATTCTTGAATTTGGATCCCTGCTCTTGGATTAATTGTTTAGAAAAGGCTCGCAGAGGGTTGCTTGTGCCATTGGACATAAAATGAGAAGGCCTGAGTTCTTAGTTAGTGTGCGTTTACTGGGAGAAGTGATCTCAAAGCCTCGCTTGGCTCTCTCCCAACAACCATGAAAGCAGGGCATGCGTTCTGTATAGCCGGCCAAGCCTATCCAGTTCATCAACCTTGGCCTCATCTCTTTGTGTTAAAAGCCAGACACCAGAACTATACAGCAGGCTGCAAGAGGCCGAGCAACATTGTTCTGTTAAACAGAAAGTGTGAAAGGAAGGACAGACTATCACAGCTTCGTGTCCTTTCCTGTCAGTATTTCTGTCATTGATTTGTAGTTGTCAGGAAAATACTGCAAACAAGTGGAGCCAAGTCATGATCCAGCCAATGTATTCAGTGTCACAGGGTAGTCATGGTTCTTAAAAAAGTCTTGAAGCATCAGAATGTCAGTTTTTGATCTTCAATCTCTAAAAATGCAGTAAATGTCTTTAATTTAGAGGATGTGTATTGTAATATTGGTGTCTTTGGCGCTCCTGGGCCTACAGTAGTTAGTTCCTATTAAAGTGGTCTACAACATGTGACAGGGTCATTAGTTTTCGTATGTGAAGTTAAGGCTAAAGAGAAGAGAAGAGATAATGTACCACCAATTTCAGAAAAAGTTCATACCGGTGCTGATAGAAAAGGTGGAAGAACAAACCACCATGATACACAATACCAGTCAGATGATTTTAATGTTATGGCTGAATATGCTTTATATATTTAAATGTTAGCAATAAATGTAAAATGTAGAGTCGACTTTGCAAAGCAAACATTTCGCTGCAGCATGTTACATTTTAATCAAATATCATCACCACAAAGCAAACAGTTGTAGATGTTTAACTGGACACAAACTGCATTTTCCAATCCTTTTGACAAAACATGACTTTTTTTCATTGCTATGGCAAGTTGAGCGTAACAACACAACACAAGGCATTCTTTTGTAATACATTGTCTTTCCCCTATCCTCAATCTTCCTTGCTCTGTCTTGTCAATTGTCACCCCCTGACCTCCACTCTATTTCCTCCTCTAGCTTTATGTGCAGGCCAGACTGGTGGCTAAGTGGGCGAGACTTCTTCGGCCCACCATCCAGTTCTTCCTGGTGGCCTTTGCAGTGTATGTGGGTTATACCAGGGTCTCTGATTACAAGCACCACTGGAGCGACGTGCTGACGGGGTTGCTGCAGGGAGCGCTCGTTGCTGTGCTCATTGTGAGTAAATATATGTTTATAAATGTTGAAAAATGTTGCACTTCCTTCCTGATACTACTACGGTTTTCTGATAAGCTGCTTATGCAATGAATGCAAGAAAATGTTTGTCAATCAGAAGTGTTGAGATTTTATTCTGGAAATCTTATGACATCACCAGCTAGTAACATTTACCTTAAATCCTGCTCAAACAGACATTTATTTTGCTAAATCTTCCAACCTGATGACATCCTAACCTTGAGTTTTACCAGTGTGGTTTCTGGCTTGAGGAAAACCAAACATTCGTGTGAAGGTTCTGATCACGGGAAATATTATTCAATGAAAATCTTTCTGTTAGTGATATTCCTTTCAAAGCAGAGAAACTGAAGAATCCATATGTCAGCCTTATTTCAGACTTGCAGTAGAAAAAATTCACATACCTAGGAATTATGAGGGTAGTCTGATGGCACCAAAGTGTTACTTTACATAAACCCACACACTTAATCTGGCCTGTTCTCAGGGAATAAGTCCATTACCCTCACTTCATCCAGCTGGCCTTCTTTATTGTTTGGACACCTCCCTGTTTTGAGTTTGCCACTGTCAGCACTGTTTTAAGGAAATTCTTCAGTGGTTGTGTGTTTTCGCATGTATCACTACCAGTGATACACCCACATATGATTCATTGTGAGCTGAGCCTTCACCTTTGCCCTTCATAGTGCTGTGTGCAATTAGAAACCCTCTTGGGCATAGCGTTTTATGGCCTTGCAGCGGTTGTGCCTGCTCTCTGTGTGTTCCTCTCAGATGTGTGCAGGTGTGAGAGTCACTTCACAGCTGTGCGTATCCCATTCAGAGAGAATGTAATCCAGAGTAATGTAATTCCTGCCCAACCTTTACCACAGCTCTATCATGCTCCGAGCGCAATCTCCCCTAAATGACCAGACCTAACCTCCACTCTTTACCTTTTCCTCCTCTCCTCCGCAGGTGCACTTTGTGTCAGACTTCTTTAAGAAGCGTCCTCCACGTTGTACGAGGTCAGACACGGCTGACAGCGAAGAGCCAGAGAGGAAGCCCAGCATGCAGATTGCAGACTCTGATCACGGGAACAATTACAACTACCACCACAATCCAGGCCCAGTGTGAGAGGGGATGATGCTAGGGGACAAAGGCTGCAGCTCCCAGACACCTGACCTGAGTGATAGAGTCCAACCTCATGGCATTGAACCTTGATGGTGCAGTCAACTTTGTTAAGGGTCTCCTGCGGTCCTGAATCTGTCGGCTGCCTGATGCAGATTCCTGATGCTGTGTGAGAAGAACTATGAGTGTGTGTGAAGTTTTAGAGTGCCTACGTGTATTCTACCTGCCCTTGATAAATCTATTTGACTCGAGTCAAGCTTGGGATCTGGCCTGTAGTTTGCTGCCTTGAAGCTCCCAGCTCAATCCCTCTATATCAACCACTCCACCGTACCTCCTCCCAACCACTGGACTGACTGACTGACTGACTACGGGGGCTGCATTTAATCATGGCTTAGCCCCCTCTCAAAGACACCACGATGACCTCCTTTTTCTACATTAAGAGAAGGGAGTATATTGTTTTTAAGACATCATTTTTGATGTACAAGCTGCATTAAGTGAAAGACTCCAACCCATGACCAAAAAAAGCCACGATATTACTTTCACACAGTGCTTGCGGCTAATGTGTTAGCGAGTTGCACGTGGCACACACAGGAGAAGATGGACGTTCCAGTGAGTTTTCCTCTGAGAAATACAGTATAAGTCTGAAATCCATTTAGCTATATGTCACCACCTCCCGGGAGAAGATATGCCCGTTATACATGGAGGTGGTACAGGAAACAGCTGCCTAGAGTTATGTATAATGGTTGGGTTTCAACTATGTAGATTGAGAGGGGAAAATATGTCGAGGTCTAGTACTTGCGCCTTTTTCCCCACCAGAAGTTCTCATATTTAATGTTATTATCAAATATATTGCCCAATGGCGCTTTAGCATTTTAAATCCCCGTAGATATCCAAATCTTCTGACGGCACGCAAGAAGTATAGAATTGGAGTTCGAAAGAGAAGAATGATTAGAGATGTTATTAAATGTTGTTTTGTTTTGATTAGCCTCACTTTAGTGCACCTTAAACCAGCTACACAGTAGAATAGTGTTTGCAAATCATGACAAATTACTGGCATGGCAACAAGTAGATGAGCTAATACTCTCCAAATATTATGTTATTCAGTTGGCCAACATGCTAAAAACAATCTCAAAACTTCTTTGAAACATGATGTATCTTAAGTTTGCCAACTAGACGCTCCAAAGTTTGTCTGCAATTAATCGACAGGCTCTCCTAACTACAACACAATCAGGTTTGTGGAACAACGATGATATCATGTTTTAAAAAGTGAGCATAAAAGCTTGTCAGGCTTAGTTGCTCACACAGCTTTGATTAAATCGGATAATATCCTGCCTGACAAATCTTGCTTGGTGTCTCATATTAGTGTACAGATAGGAGTCTTGTTGTGGAATCGTACTAGTTATTCTGAATCTGAATTAATAGGAAGACACTAATGAGTGTCAAAGTCAGACTGTCTGTCCAGACTGTATCAGATTAACCTACAACAGCATTGATGCTTTCTCTATAATCTTTATATTTAAGTGAGGAGTTTGTGACTGATTTATGTTCCCCCTGTGTGAAATGGACTGCATATGTAGACCAAATGGATGCATCTGTTATTCCTGTTGGACTTCATGCCATACCACTATTATATCGCCAATCAAATTTTATGAAATTTGGCCTCTATATTGTATTCTTTTTCTCTTTCAATGTTTTTTTCTTTTTATTTCTCCAATGATTAAATTCAGATGACCACCATTTTGAAAATGGTGTTTAATTTATTTTTTAAATACAAGAAATTTTTTGATCTACTCTTACAAAGTTGGAAATTCCAGCGCTGTTGTTTGTATTTTTGTGCAATCACCCCCAGCTTGCCACTATGAGCCACAAATACTGAATATGCTTATGCTATGAGACGTATTTCATGTTCCGTGAAGAATGTAAATACAGGCTTACGTGTTTTTATTTCCCATGATGGTACATTTTTGACTTCATCTGTACTGCATGCTTTGGTCCTTCACAAACCAGTGGCTGTTGGAGGTGCCACACTCTCTTCATTCAATTCCAGGTCCCAAACATAAGCCAGATGGCCATTGTAATGATAAAGTGTTGCATACCCGACCATGTTTTTCAAGCTAGGAAAACTACTCCATTCCCACTTCAAGGATTTGTTTACGCTCCTTTTCCCTTTCCTGTGTTGATAGGTGGGGTTAATTTGTGAGGAAGGTCCCCTGTACAGTCCTTGTAGAGCATGCAGAACCCTGGTGCACCGATGACAGATCAGGGAGCACAAACCTGATAGGGAGAGAGAGGGAGAGTCTCACCTGGTGGTGATTGTGAAGCCCTGAAGCTGAGCTGGGACTGGAGAGTGACTGGGTATTATTATGGGGGCGTGGGTTATGCTGCTGTGAATCTTGTTCCCAGGGCTCCTCTGCACATTCAAAACATATTTATAACAAGAAGCAGCTGGAGATGGTTGTGGTGAAGTGCTGTGAGAGCCCCCTCCTTCAACTGCCTACATCTAAATTATTTGTGTATAACTGCAGCCAGACTTTAAGCATGAGAATGAAGATATATAAACATCACAGTATTTGATTTTCCTCTACACTCATGGACACCGAGGTTCTCGGCTGGGGATGTGGCTCCATGTGTTGCTCTGCTTCAAGTACACACTGGTCGGTCAATCTCTTGTTTGTGTCAATTTACAGATATGATTCTTGGTGTTTGCTTTTTGTATAGATTGCATCTATAGACTCTAATCCAGAAAACTTTAAATAAAATTATAATCCACATCCACCTGTGTTGTTGTTTTGTTTCAATGTATACATTTAATGTCACTGATTCTGTGACGGAAACACAACTGCATTTAGGCCACCGTCATGACATTTCAGCTGATTCGGTTTACATTTTCATTGACTCCTGCATCTTCTATGCCGCCAGAGTATTCAGGTTAATCACAGGTACAATAATACAGATTCACCTCAACATCAAGAAGAAGATGCATGTATTGGCAGTCTGTGTCATCTGAAAGCTTCAGTAATGAGTAGCCAGTTGTCTGGGTGGACCAGTCTGGTGAAGAGGTAGATTCATTGAGTTTGTTTGGATAGTTTTTATCGCTACCTTTTTGTTGCAAAGCAGGGCTGTGCTGTTTGGCTTTGAGATGAAGGGATCCATGATGTTCATGTCAGTAGATGCTCAATGGAGAGTAAAGCTCCTCCAGATAAAAAAAAAAAAATGGTAGAAGAGAATTTAACTTTCCACTATCAGTTAAATAAGAGAGACCAGATGATTTCAAGAAAGAAAATATCATGAAAACATCAGACTTTTGTAAACGACATTTGTGTTTCGTTTGACTGTTCTTACGCACTTTAATGTAAACCATTCTAGCGAAAATGCTAAATAATTGCGACCAGAGAATTGTGTTAAATTGTGGCATTCCAGCATAGCTTTCTAAATTAATGATTGACGTAAAGCATCATATGCAATGTGAAATGTCTACAGCACTGAATTGGTTATGACCTTTTTTCCCTTTAAACAGACAGATAGCGAAATATGATTCGGCAGCAACGGGATTTCAACATGTTCTTGGCAAGGTCACTGTAATCTTTGCCAGTTTGAAACCAACAAAAATTCCTCAGCCCATGAATCAGAAGGTTCGCACGCTAAAAAACAGTCGAAACATGATGTGGATGGCAACATTGATTTCATTAAGTATTCATTTTCTGAGAGCAGTTTATTTTTGGTGATAATAATTCATCTGTCAAAATTAATCCAGGTCTTGAGGTGTTTGTCTTTAGGATAATCACATCCACCCCTGAACAATGAGAAAAAATGATGATTAGTTTGTGGTGCAAACAGATTTCCTTATAAAATACATCGCCAAAAGAAAATTTGTTTTTCTCTATATTCATGTGAAACTAAATTTGATCTTTATTTCTTGACTAGAATTTCAATGAATAATGAGCTCACGACTGTCAACTAACCTTTTTCATTGAATAGCACTCTTTTAAAAGCATTAGAGTGAAAAGTGACACTAAAGACAAAGTTAAAGGTTCCAACATCTGGAGGACGTGAATCAGTTGCTGTCCAGCAACTGATTCATGATACAATTTTTCCCATATTTGGCATTTTGTCAAAAATAGTGCTGATGATTCATGAGAAGTTAATCAAGGTTTTCCTGCTGCTGTGCTGCATCAATAATGTAACAATCCAAAAATATCAACACATGTCTATCACAAGACAAAAATTACACCCATGGGGAGATTAGAGAAAGTATCATTGGAAGGAGGGTTGAAAGTCACCGTCACTCCTCATTTAAATCGATTTATTATTGTGGTGTCCAAACAGCTGGGATTGGAAAACATTAATAAGTATATTCTATTTACACAACTGAATATCCTCTTTGCCTGTTCTTCAGGATGATTTACAGTATCTACGTTCCCAGCTTCATCATTTAGCTCTTCACAAATGCCTGATAAATCTGCGTTGAATACGTTGTTTACATCTTTACTGTAAATGTACCTAGTTTATCTATGAGGGGACATCTCACGGCATGTCCACCTGTGATTGTAAATAGTAACAAACTGTCAGTCTGACCGTCATTATCTAACACATAGCTCAGATATAGTATCTGCCTGAGGAGATAATGAGACAGATGACTTATATACACTACATGGAGTAAAGAGACATGTTTCCAATAAATCCTCAGCAGGATGTGTATAACCTTGGAAACATGGAATAATATTGCAAATTGTACATTCAGAACAATTCATCCTGAATATGCTTCAAGAGCGTTCACAATGAGATAAACAGATTTCATAAGATTATAGGAACTTCTTTCTTTTTTTTTACTTCAGTCAATGTTATTCTGCAGTATTGATTTAGACGAGTCATGGGGTGTGACTTCTATTCTGATGCTGGAGGCCAGTGGATGCATTTTTAGCCCGGTGCTGTATTAAAGCAATTAAAATGCCTCCAGAAATGAGCTTCTATTCTCTGCTGTTTTCCTGCCTTCCACTTATTCACACAAACCAATATCATTAATGCAGGTCCATCAGCCAGTAGGACGGCCTTGGGTAATTTGAAATAGCAGCATGAATATGTTATTTAACAATTAAGCCAACAGTAATTAAATCACATGAACAGTCTGCTCTAACCCATATTTTCTGAAGGTAATCGTCTGAAACTGTGCTGATACGGTAGTCACATAAATCTGATTTTAATAAGGCCTCTACAACTGGACCTAAACTAAGCAGCTGGGATGTTCTGCAGCCAGAACTTCAGTAGCCTTATTTTTCCTATTGATTAGAGCCCACCTCATTGGAGTCTTTATGTTTTATCTTATAATGTCTTGCTTATCTGTTGGGTTGAGCACAGTTTGAATCACTATTTTCCTAATGAAATGGGGAATGACTGAACCTGTGTATAATACCACTCAGTTGCAGCATGGATAAGCTAAAGAGTAAGGGGCCATGGATGGAGCCCTGTGGGACACCGTAGGTCATCACAGGAGAAGGTATTAACAATGGTTATTGAAAAATTCTTATCAATAAGTAGGAATTTTTTTTGGCATGTTAAAGCATTTGAGGTCTTACTAAACCAAATAAGTCAGTTTAATTCCAGAAACATTATTTACCAAAGTCAGAACTAAACTAATTAAAATTAATCATTTTCCTAGAAATGCAAGTCGGATTTCTTTTTAACTGTTTAAAAACATGTGCGATCAAAAAAGGCATCACTTTATGTTAAATTCAGTATGTATTAGATCTTAAATGATTAAATACCACAAAGAAATATAATGTGCAATAAAAAGTCTTTTGTCTTAGTGAGGACATTAAAGGTTTAATAAGCCTATCTCTCCTTTGTACATTGTTGGTTTTATCAGGGAACAAAATTAGCCGGATCCCACCCTCCCGACACAGCAGTGCTCACTCACTTCATCCTTATCTGCTGATAAGGTGAACAAGACGATAGAACAAGAGATTAAATATATCTAGGCTCACCTCCCGGAAGCTGTTCACCTCAGCTTCCCTGAACATTTCAGTAACAGTAATTCAACAGACTGTTGAATTACTATGAACTCAATTGTATGATTGAGTTCATACAATTATGTTATTCTTATTTTACTTATTCTTACTTATTTTACATCAGTCTAATATTCGTTGTTTTTTATTGAGCAATAAAAAATAAAAAAAATAGACAGTTGCGTAGACTTATCTGTGATAGTATGTGCTTCTATTTGCAAGCTCTTGAGTTTCAGGTCTTTACAAGGTTGTTGCAAACATTAAGGCATCAGTGATCGCAGGCATCAACAAGAAACGTATTTAAACGTGATGCTATCTCCCTGATTCTTCTATTCATCCACTAGAGATAACTGAAACTCTATCAATCAGCCCGAACATTATGAGCCCCTGCCAAATATTGTGTAGAGTCCCCTTCTGCTGCTTAAACACCTCTGACCCATTTAGGGATGGACTCCACAGGATTTCTGAAAGCTGGCTTTGGTATCTGGCATTAATCTTTCGACCTATTTGCCTTTGTGTTGTGAAGCTGGACCTTCATGGATCCGACAAGTCTGTCCTTTTGTTTGTCTGGTACATCCCATATATGCTTGATTGGATTAAGAAACAACACCTTGAACTCGTAGTGTTCTTAAAACCATCCCATGCACTTTGCACTGTGGCTGAGTGTAATACAGACAATTAAAGAATGTGGGCGTCGTCAATGGTTAGGTAGGTTCTACATGTCAAATCAGCAGCCATAGGAATGGAAATTTAGCAACGCACACACACCAAGCTATCTACACAATTTTGAATGATGCTCTTCCACTGCGCCAACTTTAGTTCTGATTCTGACGTGCCCATTCTAGGCACTTTCAGCAGTGGACAGCGTTCAATTTGGCCTTCATGACAGGTCTGTGACAACAACAATCCCACAGTCAGCAAGCTGTGATGCACCGTGAGCGCCGACACCTTTCACTCAGAACCAGTATTTACTTGTTCAGCAGTTAGACGAGTCGCCCCGTGCACATCTGTGAGCTTTGGGCAGCCACCAAGTTCTGTATTTTATAAATCTATCTATTTGGTCTGTTCTAACAACTACAGACCAGGACAAATCTGAGGACAAGATGTTGACTTGTTAGCTAATATGTCCTACGTACTGGCAGGTGCCATTGTTGACTTCACCTCACAGTGGTTATAATTTTCTGGCTAATCCATTGAGTGATAGACATGCACATACGCTCAAGACATACTTTCTTTTCCAGGAAGTTCTTGGCAGCCACTTTGTTTAGCAGACATGTTACTCTCAGTGGCCATGACCAACTGGAAAGAAAGAAGTAAAGTGAAGTTACTGTGACAGGAGTAACTCTTGGCTTTGGTATAGGTGGTCGTAAACAGTCTGAGGAGGTGTCTAAAGCTCACTCGTCTCCAGCTTCCAGTCTACAGTTTGTTAGCCTTTGCATGTTGTCTTGGATAGCAATACTGTGCTAGGGGGCCCGGCTCAGGGCTTTGCTGGAGAATGGCAGATTTCTTTCAGGCAGCCGAGAGGTAGAGAGAGAGAGAGAGAGAGAGAGAGAGAGAGAGAGAGAGAGGGGGGGGGGGGGGGGGGGCATGGCATCCTCATGACAACCACCAGTGACCCCTGATGAGGGATTTATATTTGTATATATTTACACACAGACACCATTCCTTTCGCCTCAGTCAGGGGCTTCCCGTCATGCCCCCATGAACATACAAGTCATGGAAGACTTTATAGACTCATGATCATGTAGCGAACCTCAGGGAGGTAAACAAACCATGAGTACGTTGCTAGAGGCAGTGTGTGACAGAGCCTCTGTTGAGAAACAACTCAAAGTCCTATTTCAGGCCGGGATGATGTCATTCCAAAGGGACCAGCACAGTGTAGTCTTGGCTACTTGGGTGAATGATGGCTGTGGTTATTAAAGCATGGGAACGATAATCTGGCAGGGTTTGGTGTTGTTTCTGCTATATGTTTACACAAGAAAATAACATACACAAACATACTCCTGCAGAGACCACCCATGCCATCAGCCAACAATGAGATGTGTTTCCATCACAGCTAGATTATGGCATTTAACCGCAGGCATTTTTATAAGGCTGGTCTGTTATATTAAAGTTTCCAGATTTAACGCACTAGCGAGTTCCAAAAACATGACTCAACCCATCTTACTCGGCATTTAGAGAGTTTGGGAATGGCAATCGCAAATACTAACACTCTTTCCGAAACCGGTTTCTAAATCAGTTAGACACTGACAGCTACGTTTTGACAAAAATCTATAATCAATCCCATCAATATATAAAGATGGTGAACTGGCCTTTCTTTTTAAAGACTTCACGGACAATTGCTTAACTAAGCAATTGTGTGAGAAAGCTGGTTTAAGAAAAGTGGTGTATTGCCCAAAATGCTGAGTAACTTAATGTTTTGAAAGTTTCCAAAAATCAGTTGTAACGGTTTATAACATATTAGTTTGTAGATTACCATTCATCCAGGCTCAAGCCTAAACAGAAGTCCAGTTACTTCGGATTCAACTTAGACTGTATGTAGCATATTAAATTAAATTAAGTTAATATATGAAAATATGTGTATGTCTAGATGATAGTAAGATTTTTCTTAAAGATTTTGGATTTCCCCATCATGTATATCACTCTTTACGGGTGACTCACAAACCTCCAAACTGCAGCATCAGCCTTCCAGAGGATCTGGGAGTTGATACATTTTCAACAAAAAATAAAGACCATGTAGTAACATTTTTTTTTCTTGTCATAACTAAATGATGCTTTGTTAGTTACTTCTACTTGATTTTATCATATTTACTTAACTTGATATTATTCTAATCTCTTTTAATAATTGCTTATAATGTGTCCTGTCTAATTAATTTAATTTCTTCTTTGGTCTTCTTGTTTACGTTATCTTTCATTTATTTTTCATCCTTTTTTTCTCTTAACGATTTATCTCTCTGTTGAAGTCTTAGGCTCAAGATGATGTTCATTATTTATCACATCCATGTTTTACTTCTATCCTTTAATTATTCTCTTAAAGCATCTTTGAAGCACAGAGACTGTGGGAAAGGTGCCATACAAAAAAAACTGATTGATTGACTTACATGTACACATAATAATGTTTTTTTTTAAACTGCACCTTTATGCAGAGAATTTTAGATACTTAAATCCTTAACCCATAAAAAACCCCAAAAACACTCTCCTTTAATGAAAATTATATGGAATATAAAATAAACCATCTAATACACATTTTGACGTTATTTTGAAAAGCTACCCCTTATCAAATATCCTCCTATTTTGATGATAAATCGACTTGACACAGACTTCTTTTCTTTTTACTTGGGAACACATATTTCCATATTTTGTAATTACACAACATAATGTATATCAAAATTGTAATTTTGCTAATTAGCTTTTAAAATTTTAAAACAGAACAGAATTAATCAAATTAACTTAAGTTAATGTTAAATTGTTTAAAAACACACGATCAGATCTGCTTTAATGTGATACAGTAATGCTATTAACGCACTAGGATTGAAAAATGGCTGGAAATGTACATTTGGTATCAAATAAAGCTGAACTCTAACTTAAAAATTAAGCATTAAACTTTATAAGAGACCTTTCATACCATTTTAAAGGTTTGTGACACTTATATCACTGTTATTCATGTGGGTTGAATCAAAAGCAATTGGACCTCTGTCTCGGCCTGAAACTACAGGACAGTCTGGTGTTTTTGGTGCATAACAGCGTCGCCGCGTGGTGAACAGCTATAATTGCACCCTGCTGCAGGGAACTGGTGTCTTCACAGACTGTTTACATGCATACCAGTTACTATCGGATTGTGTGGGTTTCCCTTTCGTTGGGTTATTGCATGTAAACATCCCATCAAGAACAGGACCAAAACCGGGATAAACCTCATGGCCGGTATATGGATATGCATGTAAACAAAGTTATAGTAAAATGACTGTAGTTCACTACTTTCCCAGCATTTTTTTTTCGTTTTTATAAATATTCTGACAAGCGGATGTTAAATATTTGAGTTTGATTGGCAACGAGTGGCTTTTTTCTAGTACGTTTTGTTTGGCACTTTGGCAGCAGGTTAATACGGCCTTAAACCTTAACCCTAAAAAGTTGATCGATGTTTTTGTATCAGAACTTTCTCTTATCCCCAGTTATTTATTTACAAAACGTTGATATATTATAATATATTGCTAACAACGACTTATATATCAAACTGCAGTATTAGTCCCTTGAAGGACCAACAAAAGACAAACTATACGAACCAACGTTGACGAAGCTTTATCTTGCTGCAGTACTTGACTCAAACAGCAGGCGGCAGTATTATGCTGTCTTGCAGCTCTAGCAGCATATCTTCAGGTAAAAACATACACGAGACTGCATTAACATAATAATAATAATAATACATTTAATTAATAATGCTCATACGTGTACAGTAGGAGATTGTATGAAAGACATAAATCAATCAAAAGCTTATCGTCTATATCTAGCTTGAACAATAAAGTTAGTTCATTATTCAATTCCTCAATGCTCATGAATCTGGTTTGTTAGTGCTTATATATTCCTATTAATTTGGGGAAAGGTTCAGTGTATCAATGGTAATTTTCAGTCAAACATAGATGTTATAAACTATCTTTTGTTAGTGGCTGCTTGCTTCTCTATATTGAAAAGCAGGCTTAAACCTTCCTTTATTTTATATGTTTCTATAACATTATTCTACAAGGGGCCTTTCCATGTTGTACTGATCTTCTCTTGCTCACCCTCTCCTTTTCTACATCTGCAAAACATGTGTTGACAATGTTTTGCAGATAAGATGGGTAACTGTGAGGATCTGATTCTAAATCACATCTAAAAAAAAAAAAAATCACATTTTGTTTTATGTCCTTCTCAATACATTTTATGTATATTACTATTTATTCTATTATTATTTGTTGTCTCAAGGTGCTTTCCAGAAAGAGCAGGTCTAGACCAAACTCTTTATATAATTATCTACAGGATAATAATAATTATTATTATTTGTAGTATTAATAGTAGGATTACTAGTAATAGTAGTTGTAGTGGCATCGCTGTCATTGTATTGATTCTCATAACTCACCTGGTCAAGGCAAAGGGCTGCCCACTTAGTGTCAGGATTTGCTAAGGAGTTTCTGTCTGTTAAAAGGAAGTTTAGCCTCACCACTGTCAACAAGGGTTTGCCCATGGAAGAACTGTCAGGGGTCTGAAAAAGAAATAAACCTGCCCTATTAGAAAAAGCCTTAATTCAACCTTTGTTAATAATTGACCCTATAAATAAATTAAATATATTAAATTGACTAACCTGTTTTTAGGGGAGAAAAAAAAAAGAAGCATTTTTTTCAAACTGTATTTATAAACTGTTTCTGTTAGAACACCAAACATTTTAAACCAAAACGTTGTATATACCTACAATTACACCAACAGTACACTGACAGATATGCAAACCCTTACACATTAAAGATGCAAACAAACCAATTAAACAGTCACTACATAAATTATAATATATTCAAATGGTAATAAATAATAGTAACCAAAAATTAGGATAGATATAACTTAAGAAAAAAGGAATATTTCAGATCTTGAAATTTTGGACCCTTATTCACTAAAGTAAAAAAATTACTAGTCCTCTGCGAATCCATCTTTTTTTGGGGGTTCATTTTGGAAACGATTGCCATCAACATCCAATAGATCATTTCATTCTCTTTGCAACATTCCGTCTCTTCTGCCACATGAAAAAATAGTGAATTATTTTCTTCCCTATTCTAACAGACAAATTAACACCTGACATGCACTCTCCAGCTTACCAGCACTCAGGTAGAGTGGAAATCTGCAGCAGTAACACCATACTTTTTACCAGAGAGCATCTCTATGCTCTGTGATGATGATTGACAGCACCGAGAGCACTGTCAGAAGCATTTGCAAGTCAATGCTCACATTTAACCACCTCTTCACTCTCTGTTCAGAGTGGATTGACTGCCTGAATTCAAAATCAGCCACTGAAAGATGCTCCTGCCTCGCTCTGCGGCCAAAAGTGGCCGAATCCAAGAGTATGAACAGTCAGATTGACCTCCCCGGAGAATTACAAAGGCACATATTTAGTAATCTTGTTGCAACAAGACAAGATGAGAAAACTATGAGCTCCAGACGTCCTCTTGCCTCATCACTACATTCCTGAGCATGCATCCAATTTTGAGCATGCATGCATACATCCTGAGCTTGGAATCCAATTTTGGATTCCAAGGCCGAAAAGATTGTAAAATTGCAAAAAGTCAAAAGCAGATTGTGATGCACTTCACTGCCGGGAGGCACAAGTCATCCTTTGTGTTCTTAACTAGCCAGTTAAGAAGAAAGATGTACATTCTCCTCTCCTGAGGTTACTGAAAGAAAGAACTTCACTAACAAATCCAGTTATCACTTTTGATCTCTGTCTTGTTTTGTGGTCCACAGACTGAAGGACGCTTTTGAGCAGGGAACAAAATTACGACACAGCAGTGGAATTCCCAGATACAAATGCCTGTGGGTGTAAATGTGTCAGCATCTGTTTTATGTGTGCATACGTGTGCGTGTCACAGAGGGTATTTTTTGTATCTGCCGAGAGAGAAAGAGAGAGTGTGAGTGTGTGTGTGTGTGTGTGTGTGTGTGTGTGTGTGTGTGTGTGTGTGTGTGTGTGTGTGTGTGTGTGTGTGTGTGTGTGGTTGTGTGTGTGTGGGCGTGTGTGTGTGGTTGTGTGTGTGTGTGTGCGTGTGTGTGAGTGGGTGTGTGTGTGCATGTGAGCAAAGCTGCTGCTGATGTGGGTCATTACCCCTCCGTCCCCCCCAGAGGCCATGCAGCAGGAGAGGACAGAAGGGGAGGGTTAGATGGAATGGTGAGGTGGGGGTGGATTGTTGTGAGTGTGTGTGCATGTGTGTGCGTGTGTGTGTGTGTTAGGGGAGTGTACATGAAGGAGGAGTGATTCAGATTGTGTTTGTGGATGTGGATGTTAAAGGAGGAGGAGGAGAATAGCCCCCCACATCCCCAGAGGAGTAGGAACCAATAAATCACTGTGCCGTCTCTGTGCTGACACCCAGCTTGTCTGATGAGGGACAGGGAGGGGTGGGTGAAGTAACATGGCATTGGGAGTGTGTGTGTGTGTGTGTGTGTGTGTGTGTGTGTGTGTGTTTTGGGGGTACCACGATAACACTGTGGCCTTGTCTACCTGTCACTCAATGGACGGGAGCCATTCTCAATATGTCGTCAAAGCACTGAAGGTATTGGCGAGAGCTAGTGGTGCTGGTGCAAATATTGACACCACAGAAACAAAAAAATGTTACTCAAACTAAGAAAAATTCCTCCAGTATAACTTTTATTGTTTTAAGAGGATCGCTATCAGCTATCCGGTTGAACTAAACAAAAAATCTTCTCTTTACCTAATTTCCCCAGCTGTTGTGTATTTATAAGGCTTATTTTGAAATGCAATGTATTTGATAAGTTAGTTGGAGAAGGAGAAGTTAATTATGTTCAAGTCAAAATTACCACTACACCTTCTAGTACTGTTTATGGATCTTGACTTTATTCATAATCCTCAGAATGCAGCATGTTTTGTAGCTGCTCGACATTCTGGTCTGAAGTTGTTGCTGTAGGAAATGGTTTCCCTGCTGTGTCTTTGATGGTCTCCCACCAGTATAATAGCTGGTCTCTCTTCAGAAAGTCCTCACTTTATACAAGTCAGAACTGATGTTTTTACACTGGACATTTTCTCTATGGGAAATGTGCGTTAAGAGATGTCACATCATCACTAGAGTACTGAGAGAGGCAAATAATGCATGGTGCTGAGGCAGAGCTGCTCCTGCAGCTGTGAAGTGAGTATTTCCCTGCGTTTGGTTTTATAGAAGGTTTCTGTGGTGTCAAGATGAGGGGATTTTACTGTACAACCTACAACCCCACACGCACCAGGCAAGTGAAGCTTATTGATCCAAAGGACAAAAGGATGTGATAGTTCATTTTCTCAGCCAGACGTCTGTCAGGTAGACCTTGTCCATTGTCACTAGGATCATTTTGTGTTAATATCATAGACACATTTTGACACTAATATTACTGTTGACGGAAAGTTGGGTCTGAAGCTTTGTGGGAAGCTAATTCGTTCTTCATCACCTTTTTCCAAAAATACTACCTCCTGATGTTATGCTGCTTGGTTATCATTTGCCAGCTGTAGGGATAACTGTGGTTTGGCACTGCTGTTTCTATTCCTTGGCTTAAGTTGCGGTTATAAAGAGATGGTGCTGCACCCCCCTGGGCACTGTGTCACTATTTTGCCTTCTGAGACAGGTGGGTGTATTTAAACATAAGTTTTGAGGCTTTCAGCATATGATGGTTTGACAGAGTTCTCTCTTACAGCATCACATGATAGAGCTAAAACCAAAAGCTCCTGAGTCATTACGCCCATCGTAGCTCTTCTGATTGTGAGGTCACTTTGATGTCCCAGCGCTCTGGGCCTCAGGGAGGAGGAGAGAAGGGAACTTTGGACTAGTTGTATTTAATCATTGGAACTCAGCCAACACACAAACATGAACATACACAAACACACACACACACAAACGCACAAACACACACACAAACACACACACACACACACACAACTAGCCCCTTCATCTGACCTCAATAGCAATAATATGTGTCCTTCACTTATCGTTTTCTATCGTCTGTACCTTATGCCTCCCCCAGAACAACGCAAAACAGCCTCATCCATCCTGCACCAACCACACACCCCTAACACACCCACCATCGTGAAAGATCTCTCTGTGCAGCAGTAGATTGCAAAGCACTGCATTCCTCAGGACTTTTTTTCTTCTTCTAATAAATGTGATCCCAGTATCCGGGAGGGAGACCAGTACTGTGCATTAAAATTCATGGGAAAAATGGCAATAAAAGTGTTCTCTCTCTCTCTACTGATGTCCCCTCTCTCCTCTCCCTGCACTTGCTCCCCTCACCCTTCTCTCTTTTCCCTTCCCTCACTTGTCTGCTCAACACTCACACGAAACACACACACCCACGCACACTTTTTTCATCACTTGTCTGTACTCTCCCTCTCGTTCAATTGCTAACCCACTGGCTCGTCTTTCTCAGCATCCCCCCCCGCTGTCCTTCATCCTTTATTCTTTTCCTCCTCCTCCTCTCCCTCCTTCTGCCTTGCCTCCATCTCCGTCTTTCACACGCACACACATGGGCGCGCCCACAGAGACACGTACACAAACACCCATCTATATTTTTCAAATCCACCTCAGGCAGGTTGTGATTTCCAGTGTCAGAAATTGCTTTTTCAATATCTCTCTCTCTCTAATTATGAGCCCCGCCAAAGGGGTCGTGCCACCGGAATACCAATTTTCCACAATTTCTCCCTTCTTCTTCGGAATAATTCCCCGTTCTTTCCCAGGAAACAAGAATGTGAAATATCAATATATGGCCATGCAAGCATTGCAGCATCACCGTTTTATTCCCATGGTCTCTAAAGTCTCATTGGGGTCTTTTATTTAGATATGTTTACTCTTTCCATGTTTGGTCAGTTCCTTGGTCATAATTCATTTTTGACATTTAGAAATTAGCAGGACGACGCTTGAAGTTAGAGCAAAGTCTATTTATCTCTGCATCAACCAAAACCTAATAGAGGGGGATATGGAGTGTAAAAAAATTCAATGCATTGACGTATTGTGGAGAGAAAAAGGAAAACCACTGAATCTTGATATGCCACCACACAACTCATCAATACTTCCCGCACCCAGGAAAGGGTTAACCTCACATAGAAGTTGTAGCCAGCGTGATTGACAGTCGGAACATAGTGCTACCTGCACTCTCCAATCAGCGAACGGTCAGAACCTCCCCACGTGGGTCTCCTGAACCCTCATTGGCTCATTTTACCAGTGTTTACTGTGCCAGGCCGTGCCCCACGTGGAGATTCCATTCAATCAGTGAATACTTCCTCTAGATCTTTTCTTTTTGCCCCCCCCCAATATTTTTTTTCAGGATATTAAAATGTCTTAATTGTGTGAATAGATTTTCATGAACATCTCTATAAGATGGCTGAGCTAATCACAGCACAGCAACAATAATAAGAGATATAAGACAAGGTTTCTTTGCAATTTCATCAGGCTTGTGAGGTAGCAGCATGTTGTTATATGGTCCAATATAAGATTAGTATTTCCAACTAAATTGATTTAACTAGAAATAAGAGAACATTAGCTAGCCATAATTAAGTTCTTAATTTTGATTAAAGAGCGGAGGCAGTTAACCGTACCCCCTCATATGTTGTGTCCCATTGAGGATCGGAGAAGGGGGAGTGAGGGAGAAGAGGTGAGGACTGGGAGTGTTGTGTGAAAAGAGTGCGAAGACAAAAGAGGCTGCGGTGCGTTCAATGTGCCGGTGGAGTGTCCGTCACCGGAGCCACAAGCTAAACCACATTCACCCCCTCTGGCTCTGAGGCTCTAGACGGCGACCAGATACCGGGAGAGAACCCGGGTGTGATAGTGTAATTGTGGAAGTTGTGGACTCTGGAGAAGGCTTCCTGTGGAGCGGGTGTTCCTCCTCTGCCGTGGCTACACGTCGCGCCCGGTGCTGTGTGGGCTCGAAGATCTCCGCCAGAACAAAGGAGCTGAAGAACGATATGAGCCAGCCTCTCTTTTACCGCTGAAACCGGGACAGATGCCTCTCTGAGACCAGCTATAGTTCGTCGCCTGCTCGTATCTCTCGACGAAGCTTTCCGCCTCGAAAGGGAGAAAGAAAAGGGAGCTAAACCCCGCACGCGGAGACGCAGGTCTAAAATGTTCCCTCAAAACCGACCGTCGGTAAGTAGTCTCCGCCACCATGAACCCTCCAACGTGTTTTTTGTCTCCCATCCACAACCTCAATTGAATATAATGTCTGTGAAATTGGAGAAATGGCTAGTCTTTGTTATTCCTCATTGTGTATTTCCCTGGACTCCTTTGGGTGCAGTTGTGTAAAATATAACATGTTCAGGTAATGCAACATTTGTCTTCTGAAGATCAGAGATGTTGCTGTTAGCAGAGGTTCATTGAGGCAAAGCCCACCTTAAACTTTCTTTGTGTGTAAATCTCGTGTCCTTGGTGGCCAACACAACCAGTCAGAAACATGGAGCCTCCCTCTGTTTCCACACCACTGAGGAGTTGATCGAAATGAAGTGTTCTTGTTTGTTCCTCCCTCACCGTTTGTGTGAGCGTGGCTTGTTGACAGTCACAAAAAAGATCTGGCCTTCTGAAGTGCCACTCACTATAAAAGAATAGATTATTTTTTAAAGCGTATTATTTTAGATTCATGCCCCTGACTTACTGATTTGTTAGATTGAAAACTAGAAGCCGCCTCCGTTTTGCAGCCAGTACTATGGATAAGAAAATTAAAACTGAATTGGCACACTGTCTGTGTTTTGAAAAATATCTCTGGAAGGTTAGGAGCAATATATTCGTGCTGCAAGGTCTTAATTTGTATTAGTGGAGATAGATGGAGAGCTTTCGAGCAGACTGAAATACATAAACATTGGTCCTCCAGCTGTGTGAAGTATCAATTAAGACCTGCTCATTTGCCTAACCCTCATCTACATCCCTCAGCCTCGCAACCCTGCACCCAGCCCCTGAAAGTGTTTTGACATTCATGGCCCATGCATTGAAAGCAGATAAAGCTCAATGCAAAGTATAAACTACATGTAGATTTGTGTTTTTGCCACTTAAAATAATTATCCTCGTAAATTCTTCGGTGCATGCTTATCTCCAAACATGCGTTTTTTGATATTTTTATTGCCTGTGTGATTGCATAATGATTCAATTATACCATTATGTATTGCAACCTTTCGGTCAGCCAGCACTTCCTTTGAGGGATCTTGTGAGCCCCCTCTTCCCAAATATGCAACACATACACAAACATCACTTACACACACGCACTAGCAGCTGTGTATGAAGTATAGCTGACTGCAGGAGGCAGTTTGTGGGTCTGTGGTTTGCTCTGTATACCCAATCCCTCTCTCCCAACCTCTCCTTGCTGTGTTCCTGTGAGAGCTCCAAACCACATCTTAATGTATGGGCATGCGTCTCAGGGTGAGAGGAGCAGACTGCGGCAGGTCTGAGTGGATGTTTAGAGCGGTGACCCTGTTTCATTTCAACCCCCCTCACAGATCGCAGCAGCACCATATGAGACAGCCCTCCTCAGAAAGTCTCGGACCATTGGTAGCTCTCTTCGGAATGAAGGGCCATTCAACCTGGCAGAGTCTCTAAAATGCTAGACTGGCAGTAACCTGTCATCACTCGCTGTTGGTCTGCTGTGAAGGATGGGACCTGTATAATTACATTAATGTATAACCTTTATTAAGAAAATAATTTATCATCCTGTTGAAATGAATGAAAAAGAATATATCCTGACACTGAATACATTTTTTGGGTTACTAGCATGTATTACAACCGATCTGTTTACAGGTTCCTATAACAGATCTTGCTTCAAGATTATCCATGTGAATTATGAACTTAGAAATGCTTTTTTCCCAGTCCTACGACTGGGAAAGAGTATATACTTTATATGTAGACATACTACATATATATAGAATATCTACATTTTTTATTTAAAGTAAATTTGACATCGTCTTGCACTTTTACTGCGTCAGAACACAGTAGTTGGACATGCAGTATGCAATGGTACTCTTGTGTTCATATTGCATAAACATGACATAGACATTTAAAGAAGTGCTTCAGGAACATGTATGAGCCCAGATGACTTTGGGAACTTTGTCATAAGGACTTGTTGATGTCTTTCTGAATCGTAATTTAAATCAGGTACAGTGGCAGAAACATGCAGAACAGTAATGGGTGAAGAAGAAAGCAAAAGATTCAAAGCATGGCATATTTTTTTTCAAATGAGAAGCTAAGGACACTAACTACATTATAGCATGTGAAATAAAGTCGATACATTCATGAAAATCAAAAGTAGCTTTAGTAGATTTGTGTCCTCAGTAGTGCATAAAAGGCAACCTTTTAAAATTTTCAGATATAACATTAATTTAGTAGTTTCAGTAACTAGATGTCTGTAATATAGTTATTAATTCACTTTTTCTTCCAGATATGTTTATTATCCAACTTTTGCTCTTTCTTTAAGACTGTCCTGAAAAAGCAAAAATTCCTCTGGCATAGTCTCTGTCTGAACTGAAAGAAAGTGGTCTGACTAAGGCAATTTCAAAAACCTTTATTGTTTTGTGAAGGTCTAGATCTGGACTAAAAAAACCCCCAGCTTTTTATTACCTTTTCTTATTAATATAATGGGTTAGTGTTATAGTGGAGTAAGATATCCAAAAAGCCTATTAGCAATGCCATACTACCGTTGTTCATCCTTCCGTGAGATATTTCAATACAGGCAATAAGGTGGTAAACGAATAGTTTCAATATCAGATTAAAAAAAATATGTATATAGTTATCATTGTAAAAAAAATACAGGTAATAATCATCCTTTTGTGATAGAAATTGAAATAAAAATGTTCAATATATTTCAATTTTTCTATTTTGTCTGTTTTTATTTGTTTTAGTTTTTAGTTTTTTTTTTGCCCTTAGAGATTCTTGAAGTATTACAGTGCGGAAATGAGTAAAGGCAACGATCAAACTTAAGGAATTGTTGAAAGGCAACCTAACATCTAACCTAACAACATTGTTGAAAGGTGACCTAACATCTATGCTGGATTATTTACATAATACTAGTATATGTGTATTACCATTATTAAATGATATATGAATGTTCAGTTATTACTGTACTGGTTACTGCAACACCATAACAAGAGCTATTGGTCAAAGCTAAACCATGGGTCCTTTCTTTTTTAAAGCTCAATGTAAATATCCTCTCCCTGATTTCAGAACACTGTCCAAGTTGAAACCTAACACCGTCAATAGTCATCAAATTAAACTTATAAAATCGTGAAATGTAATTCATTATAGAAGGGAGGGAAAAAGTGAATTCAAGGAAATATTCCCCAGGGTGACCAAGTGACCAGTCTGTCTCCTCTTAACATCCCAAACCTCTCAACGATGGTGGTCTTTCGAAATTAATATCGAGTCAGTGCAGATGGATATGGCCAGGGAGGAGACGCAAGCTGTTTTGGGGAGTGAGCTTTGAATGGGTGATTGGGGTGAGGTTTTTCTCTCCTCCGTCCACAATGCAAGCCTCCACTCCCCCAGTCCTAGCATGCTTTTAGCTCTTTATAACCCTGGTTTTCCAGTGGTGAGAGTATGACTATTGATCAGGAGCTTGCCTGCTTTCCTCACACACACACACACACACACACACACACACACACACACACACACACACACACACACACACACAGACACAGAGAGAGAGAGAGAGAGAGAGAGAGAGAGAGAGAGAGAGAGAGAGAGAGAGAGAGAGAGAGAGAGAGAGAGAGAGAGAGAGAGAGAGAGAGAGAGAGAGAGAGAGAGAGAGAGAGAGAGAGAGCGCTCTTCCTCTGTGTGGAAGGAACAAACCAGTGGAGGGGGTTATCTCATAAAAGAAGGCACCTCCAGCAATTAAACCAGCTGACAGGCAAACTGTGGCGCTTTGCTAATGTGGGCTGACAGCAGGGAAATTTGAATAATGAGACTTTAGGGAGGGTGGAAGGAATGATGAGGAAGTGGAGGGGCTCAGGGGGTGCGGTGGATTGAGAAAGGAAGATGTGTGGTCCTAATGAAACAGGTGCCTGGCAGCCCTCGTCAAAGTGCAGAATCAGTGAGAGATTATCAGCATGTTTCTCCTGCACAAGAGCCAAGCAGATAGCCTATTGAGGCTAGGTGGGGGGCGGTGAACCTATGCCTTTTCTTCCCCACTGGAGACTGCTTGAATGATGCAAATCTCAACTGAAGGTTGGCAGAAGTGTTTGGATAATTTGATATAAGAAGCTTTGTCTTAAAATATTAGTAAAGTGTATTGATATGCTTCAAGTCCCCTAGAGGTGGGGGGGGTGGGGGGGGTTATGTGTTTTAAGGCATGTGTGTGGGTGGATACACAATGAATCATTGGAAATGCTATTCTTGGTCAGACGTACTGTCATTGTGTCCTTGTTGGTGGTTGGATGAGAGAGGGAAGAGCTCAATAGGTGTTTACTCTGATGAATGACTCTGTGGTTAAACAGTGTAATAAGTGGCCTGACTAATGAGCTGAACTGTATGAAAGGAGGCAGTACAGCATCTCCTGGGGGAGACGGCTGAGAAATCCAGGTCCGATTAAACAAATGAAGAACTTCAATTTAATCATTTTGCACGATGTTTTAATTAGCCATGTTGGCGGCGTGGTTCCAAGATTAGCGATTCCCCAGAAATGGTCGAGTCTGAAAGTTGTCATTTTGAAAAACTATGTCCTGGAAGAAGATGGTACATTCTGTGTTTCCAGAGGATGAACCCTGGATAATATTATGATCCCCTGACTTTCTCTGTCTTTCTCTAGTGAACGGTTGTGACAGCTTTTGGATATCGTGCCATAAAATTGTTCTCCTCTCCCACCTGGTCTCCCTTAGGATTGATTTATATAAGGTTTCTGAATTTTACCCATTCAGTTGCTGCATAATAAGGTTAAAAATTCCTGTACCAGTGTCTCCTAGTTATTTGCTTATGACCAAACGGCCTGTAAATTTGATGATACTTCCATCGGCAGCCTTCGTTTTATGTTAAAACATTAAGCTGTGATGTTTTAATAATACCTGCTTAGAATTGGGATACTAGCATGATTACTTTAACATTTACTTTTAAGCATCTCTTTGTCTTTTCACAGTCTCGCTTAGGCAACAGCATGACTGTCGGTGCTTGGTCATATTTTTTGTGAAGATGCAAAACTTTGTTTAATCTTTGATTGGTATGAACTTGATTCGTCAGTCAAAGCTGAGCACAAACACTGTGCAAAATTTTTATCACCAATTCAATATTGCAAACATGAAGCAAGAATGTGGCAACTGTTCATTGAAGTCAGCGTTTAAATGCAATAATTTTGAAGAAAGTGGTCTTTCTTCTCTGATGCTACATTTGAAAAATGCATTTTCAGTGGCGGAAGTAAAATGTGAGAGGTTATCAGAGAAAAATCTGTTTCTCCCCTCAGCCACTGCAGATCTATAAAAAAAGACATGGAAATGTTCTTCTTTATGTGAACCCAATGGTTCCACAACCAAATCATAACACTTTTGTCCAATTTCAGTTCCATTAGCAAATTGTGTGTCACTTTTGGTCAGTGTGGATAGTCGGTATTGGGACTCCTCTTGCAATTTCCCAGTATATATACAAGCTACTATCAGAAGTAGCTACAACAATACAACAAAGCAAATATGTGCTTGTAAATACTTGTGGGAAAGCTATGTCTTGTACAAATCCACTTAGTGTTTGTAGTTGGCATGTAGTCTAGGCTGTTTGTGTTATACGCACAAGGGTTTTGAGAGTGGGGGGGTCAGAGATAGGATGCGAGGTCATAGCGGTTTGTTGCTTGCTTTGTAATTACAGGTTGCTTAAATGAAACGGGAATGATTTCATTCCGGGAACGCAGCACTGCTAATGGTCCCATGGATCATGTTAGAAATTAATGTGTGCATTGATATTGATTTGTTTCTCGCACCATATTTTTTACGTGCTTCCATTTCTCGTATCTTGAGTTGTGTCTTTGTGCTCATACACTTTGTTTTATATAGCCTTAGATATGGTGAATGTTCAGAGAACATAACCTGATCGGTTAGGTTGCAGCCCTGTTCGTAAAGTGTTTAGTCCTATGGTTGGTGTCCAAACGTTTTTCCTCAGTCGGAACTTAAAATGGCTTTGATGGATTGTTTCCATTCCTATCCAACTAAAGGTATATGTAGTGATATTTTAAATATTTTCTATTCCCATTGATTACTTTTTCAAACCCTCCCTCACTCATCCCCTCATCATCAGGTCCCCTCCAATTATTGCAATTGACTTTGGCCTTCCGTGGCTGAGAGAGAGATTACTGTTGTGTGAGTGCATGTCTATACATGTGATGTGACAGGATTATGTATAGGCTTTGCTTCATTGAGCTTGTGCAATAGGTTTCCTTAAAAACCTAATTTTAGTAGGGGTGGGAATCAGCAGGGGCCTCACGATATATTGTTCTGATACTTATGTCATGATAAGATATTATTTTAATATTTAACATTTTACAACAGACTGTGTATTTCAATTAAATATATAACCTTTTGTCCCCACATGAAAACTTTTTACAACAAACGATCATCAAACAACTGTTTAATTCATTAGGATACATTTCTTTACATATCTCTTCAGTGAAATCTGTTAGATGTTAACTGGATTGTCAATCAAACACACTAACCAACACACAAGAAATACCTTTTGATGAATAAATGTCGCTGCTCCTGACAGACGGAACTGTTTGTTTTACAGTCTAGTGAGCTCTACTCTTATATACCCATCCGCCATGAGTTAATACTTTCTGCTTTACTCAAATTTCCGTGGACTTGACCTTTCTCCTCTCTGCAGAGCTCAGGTACGGTTGTGTCTGAGGTCCCAGTGTCTCGAGCAGACAACAAAGGCCAAGTTGGTTGTCCACTATGTTTTCTGATCATAGGGCTCTGCTCTGGAAGTAAGCGATGGCCTGTGTCGCTTCCTTAGCTCTCTCTTAATTGGGAGATAACTTTTCCAGGGTGCTGATTTATCGCTAGCTCTGCTGTCCTTAGTTAACCCCATTTCCTGGTTATAGCATCTGAACCCTCATGTTAATGGTATTCCCAGAGTATTTCATACAACACTCTTGCACGTTGTATCCATCACTCTCGATCATGCCTTGTTTAAAAAAGTCCAAATTCTGTTCCTGACTTTAAAAAAACAAAACGATTTCATGCAAATGTTTCTATCTTTCTTTTATTATGCTGTATGAGCCACATAATGACTAAGCATGTAGTTGTGTTACAGTTATAGATTGAAAATCAATGTAAACTTTTTTCAAGGTCAGACGACTTGTGTTTTGTTTGCCTTCAAGTAAGAGACCAGACGGAATGAATAACTCATTTGATTATCAGCTGAGGCTCTCACCTTAAATCCATTCTGGGAGTTCCTCGGGTCATTTTGATGAACTGACCTCTCAGTCTGGACAGACCGGACAGCAGTGGTTCATAGAGAGTAAGGGGCTACAAAAGCTATCCTTTGCCTGTGTTCAGAGTTGCAATGGTCCAGTCAATGCAGGTGTGAATCATCATAACATCACAACAGATCTAACCATCAGCCTGTAGATATCTGAGCCAACAGCGAGACAGTGGTTTTCTTCTACCTGGAATGAATGGAGAATTAAAAAAGATAATTGAACAAAAACAATTTTTCAAGCCCAATCCATACTATTTCTGAATCAGGAGCTTCCTTTCCTCCGTCTTGTCCTGGAGATGTGGCTGTTAAAAAAAGAATCTCTAATGAAAAGAAGAAGGGGAATAGTGTGATTAAAAAGGCGAGAGAAGGATCGTCGCCTCGCATAAAATGGCTTTGGTGCTCTTTTTTCCCCCCGTGAAGAGTAATTGCTCTGAGTGTGTTGTGTGAAAGTGTGTGTGGTTGGGAGGGTGAGGGAGCAAGACTGACAAAATGTATGTGTGTATCTCTGAGTGTGTGTGTATGTGTCTAATGTTGAGTTTTGTATAAAGGAAAAGGGTTGAGTGTGTGTGTGTGTGTGTGTTTGTGTGTGTGTGTTTTGTTATCTGTGCTTTAGGAGAGGGTTCTGGCCGACAGATTGAGAGCAGCTTGTTAGAAAGAAGGAAAAATGGGGCCACAGCCCTTCTCCTATCCCAATGTTTTCTTCTTTTCTCTTCCTTCTCCTTAGTGTGTGCCATTTCCACCTTCCCCTTTTCACTTGAGCTTATTTTCCATCTTTTTTGGAGATTCTCTGTCTTGTCAATTTTTCCAATTTTCTCACTTGCCTGCCTCAGCCATGTTATCCGTCCAGTCTTGCTCTCCATTCCACTTTTCTGTTCTATTCAGCCACTTCATCGCTCTCCTGTCTCTTGCTTTCATTCTTTGCCTTAAAATACTGTGAACACTTTTCATACACTCCCCCTGGCGATGTGTTTGGCATTGGAGTTGAGTGATGTTGTGATTACCTCGTTCATTAGAGATCATTAATATGTGACAGACATTGTTGATGTGGGGCGCGTGTTCTCGCTGTTGTTCAGGGCTACTCGTATGTGTATTTACAGTCTTTTAAATCAGCTTGTTAGCTTCTTTCGTGACCTGTCAAAGTGGGCAGATTTTTTGTTCTTGTCAATGTCAGATGGTGCAAATGTATCTCGTTTCCATCTCCCTTCAACATTGTGTCCGTATTTACCAAATCATCTCATAGATTTGTTTGAGCCAGTTTGCTATAAAGCTTGATTTCACAGACTTAAAATGATCAAAGAGTCAAATTATGACCTGAAACATGCATGAAGAGAGGGCACGGGATAAGTAATGACAAAATTCCAGAAGTACTGTTATTGGGAAAAATATTTTATATTTATATAAATATATAAATAAATATTTTATTTTTTATATTTTGAACCGAAGAAGATGGAGGAAAACTTTTTGGGCAACGACGGAATAAAAATCACAGTGCTGTACTCCTTATCTTATTTATTCAAGGTTGCGAAAGGAAGTTCAGAGCGTTATTGAAATAAAATCCACAGTGAGCCAGACAAAAGAAAGCTGAGCTCCATGACTAGAAGTTAAGGTTGCTCATTAAAGAGAAATGAGTTTCCCTCTTTGTTACAATATTAGCAGGGTAAACTCACCTGCAGTATGTGGCACAAGTTGTCAATTTCCGTTTCCTACCTGGGTCACATCGTAGTTTGTACCACTAAAACATTTACACAATGGCGATTCCAAGAAGCTGTGAAACAAATTTATAATTTTTTGTCCAGATTAAGTTAAGAAACGTTAGCTTTAGAGTGAGTTAAGCAAACTGGATTCGGAGATTTTACTATAATCCGTTGCTCAAGTTGACAATGGAATTCGTTGAGGAGTTTAAAGGACCACCTGGTGCTCTAGGTCCATGGCTGCCGAAACAAACCAGAATGAGTTCTTCTACGTTGTGGTGTGAAAATCATGAATATGGATTCAGAGTAGTGGGATTTTTGGCAAGTTGTTCTGAAAATTTCCAGAAGACTTTCGGCTTCTCTCTTCACTCTTGCGCTGCACAATACACACCCATTAATAAATTGTTTTAGATATCAAAATGCCGACTCAGCACATTTAAGTCCCAATTCCTGTTACTTTTTTTTTTATCTTTTAATGACGTTTCTGGGCTAAGGGATCGCAAACGCACAGGGCTTCAAAGATGGGTGGGTTTGAGATCTTTTCACAGCTATTTCCCGAATCATTCCTAAAACTCAAAGCACACATGTCATAATCGATCTGCACATTCGGATGTATGTCTGTCGAAATTGATTGCGGTTGAGTTTATACAGTAAAACAGACAGAGGCACCTGTCACTGATTTTTTTTGTTTTTCATTTGATGTAATGATGCAGCCTTAAAAACAGGTTGTCGTTTTTAGGAGATATCCAAGGCCAAACAGAAAGCTGTTACTCCCTGCAGGGTATCCTGATCCGCATCCTTTCAAATCCAGCCCACACACTGGAGGCTTTCTCTTGGGAGTGTCCCTGAATCCTGACCTGCTGCTAAGAGAATAAACTGAGTAATTGTGTTTTTCAAACGTAAACAATCTATTGAGGCCAACCTTCCAAGTAAAATCAAAAAAGATAGTTAGAGCAACTCGTATAAAATTTGCATCATAAAAAGCTCACAGAGTTATTGTCATCACAGTCTTATTCTTCAAGCTTGTAACTGTAAAATGTAAGGTATTCTCTCTGCTATTTGGATTTGGTATATCAATCCCTTGTACTTGAAATTGAATCAAACTAGACTCTCCAACAACTTCCCTATTTATTCACACCCTCCATCAAGGGGCCGAGGAACGAATGAATTAATCAGTGACGAGAGACTGGAAGCAATTTTGCACTTTCCTGTATGAGCATTAAAGTATATAACATTATTTGACCTCACCGTCATACTCAACCATTGTTAGGTCTGTGACCCCCCTGTCCCGGCCCCCTGTAGGACTCTGTACTGTTATTATGTGGAGACGTAAATGGACTGACAGAAGTACAGCCCCCACCGCCGTTCTAGTCCAGCTCTCAAGACCCTTTTGTACGTCCATCCTGCAGCATTATCCCTTGGTGGTAGTCTCTTAATTACTCTGAACACTGCAGAGATGGGAGTGCACCAGGTTAGGAGGCCACAAGGACCCCTCAAAAAGCTGTCCCCTCCCACTTTATTATTTTTCTTTCTTTGTTTGACTGAAAGTGTTATCTAGCTAAGGAACTCTTGTACCTCGCCAACCTCCTTGCCAAGTTCGACACATTCATATCTCTGCGGGGTGATAAGAGTTTCTCTGTAACTGACAGCTCCCAATACACAAGCTTTTGATGAGGAGTTTCACACAATTTTGAAAATAGATGTGAATACTTACTACAGCTATCCTGTACTTGCTTCCTGTTTTTAGGCACCACTGCAGCCACCCCCGGGGTCTTCCGCTTCAGTAGTGGCAGCAGCAGCAGCAGCGGCGGCAGCCGCTTCGGGGACACCCCAGTCACTGAAACTAACTTACCCAGAGACTTTGGACCGCATTAAGGAGGAATTTCAGTTCCTCCAGACCCAGTACCACAGGTTTGTATTATTATTTTTTTTTTTCAAACCAAAAACAGCACTGTTTTATTCATATGCATTGTTTACAAGGCGGCATGCTTCTTCAAGTACAGGAGAGATGGGAATAATCATGTCTTTGTTAAATGGAGGATGATCCCATCTTTTACTCAGAAGGGAAGGAGGTCATGAGCCCAATTTGATGCTGTTTTTAGGTGATTTTCTTCTTTTAGCAGTTAGCTGCTAAGAACCTCCATTAAATATATATCACGACTATAAAGACTTGTGAGGCATCATGGGTTTCTCTCTGTCTGGCTCTGGGATGGTGGAAGGTGGAAGCAGTGCCAATAACATTGAATCAGACAGGTGTAAAGGTAGGACAGTAGTGTGATATTATGTTGACATATTGTTTGGCCAACCCACAACCGTTAAGACTTAAAGGAAGCTAATGCCATTAGCAGCGAAATCAAAGAAGGTGATATTCATCTAAAAATGTCTTCAAATTTTCGGAGACAGCCCAAGTTTCAGGCTCGCCTAACCGTCCTTGCAGAGGAGGAAATCAACCATCATGTGACAACAAAAGTAAATAGAGCAACTATGGTAAATTTACTTTACATATGTATCTGTTGTTTACAACATGCTACTTGATTAAGATTTAAGAATGCACTCCAAATGCCGACGCTGCTATGCTACACGTCACACCTTTGTTGATCTCACCATAGTGTTTTTTCCTCTGTTTTGTTGAATGTAAACAAACGCATCGTAGAGTCTCTCTCTCTCACCCTCTCTGGGCACACCTTCACATGGTCCCCACACCCTCATTCCTTTCCTCTCGTTCTACTTTGATTTAGCCGTGGAGAGTGTCTCCTCCCTTTCTTTCTGTCCTACTTCAAGACCTCTTTGTACGGCCCTTTTCCTTTAACCCCTGTGGCTACTGCTGCTTCTCGCTGTCTCTCACTCTGGCTGTTTCTCACTCTCGCTGTGTGTCTGTTCAGCTTACCACATGCTCAACCATCAAACCAAGTCTAGAATAACATAGGCATAAATACCTTTTCACAAAAAGGACTGCAGGATAGAACAGAAATTTACAGCTTTTCTTCAATAACCATGAATATATTAATGCATTTAAACTTGCTTTTCTTGTTTCTAATTTGGTGACTGACTATATCTTTCTAATTTTTGACCAGTTAAAGATGAGATGTAGACTGATCGGTTGGTACAGCCAGCCATTCTCAACCTGGGTTCCATGATACTCTGGCATGTCATCATCTGACTGTCTGATATCTCAAAATTTAAAAATGATCGTTATGCAACTTATCATCAAAATACCGATCATTACCCAACTAAATTATAATCAAAATAAGTCGTATGTGCTCCCTGCTTCATATCAAAATGTAAAAGTATGCATGACAGGTCAGAGTATGTTTGCTTCTATCCTTGTGCGACTCACTATGAGACTGTTGAGAAAGTGGTATATTCGAAAAATCCATCAACAACTCGAGGTCATGACCTTGATTCCACCTTTTATAAAGCCCCATTGCAAAAATATTTGCGGAGTTGATCCCAATTGGAGCGGCATTGACCCAGACAAGTCATACAATTCACTGAAGCCCAGTCAACTTTGATACTGTTTGTTCAGACGGAGTGATTGACTCCATTGGCAGCTATCCTGCATTATACCTCATGTTACAAAACACCTGAGGCGTCGCCCTCATGCCAATGACAGATAATGAGAACCGGTGATTAGCATAAACAATATATGAATAATGAGATTGAGAACATGATTGGGAGCAAGAGCATGTTTGTGATTCCATCTGGATTTTCCAGTTATTATACAATGATGAGATGTTTCAGCTTGGCCTTTTTCAAGTTTCCGGGAACTTAAGATTTATTTAACATTTCAGCAGGCCTCTCCCGCGGTGCCAGGTCTGAGCACATTAACTGACTGCATACAGCTACACCTTCGAGACCATTATTTCATGTGTCTGTCAGACATATTTTTAAATCCAGCACTTATGTATGGAACTGACTAACCAATGTTATTCTCACTGATGATTTTTACTCAAACTTTAGTTTCTTTTCATATTGATACAATACAAAGAGTATAATTCAATGAGTGCCTCCCCAGCAAACGGGATGTAGTGCTAGAGAATAGTAACAAAATATAATTTTTAGAATTCAGTGCTAGTAGGATAATAGGATCACACAGTCATCATCATTATAATCAAGCCTGTTGAATATCAAACAAGTTCATAATCCGTCCAACTGTTATTAAAGGTTTTGTCTTTCGCATTAACAAACATATAACATCAAACTTGAATTTCATTATCCAGCTTTTCATACATTTACTTCACACAAAGGGGCCTGTATAGTCTATTGCAACAGTTGTACCTTCATAGAGGTTGTTAATGCTCAGTATTTGTTGGCACTAGTTGAGCTGTTGTTTAAATGTTTGCAATTTGTGGCAATATTGAATTGGCCCTAAATATTAGCAAAGTGTTACTTACTATAAAGTTGCAACTGAGTCCACATAGTTCAGATTTTACTGAGCTGATAGCACTTTAAATTCAATTATGCTACTTGTTATGACAACTTTATTTTAGTTAGTGTTTGCTTTGGACTTTTATGACTTTCTGTATGGAGGCCTGTCATGGATAAACATACTTGAGTCTTACAAGTCATAAAACCACAAATATGTTGTAAAAAGGTATCCCTGAACATCACAAACAGCACAGTGAGACCACTTTGGGTCAACTCCAAGCAATTAGATATCAGTTCGATTTCCATATGGAACTTTATGAAGACTTTTTGGCAACAGTTTTGAAAAAGTCTGACCAAAAGACTGGTCAGTAGGATTAGGATGGCTTTGATTAGCCCTACAGCAGACAGGCCAGAGCACAAATCCACATGTGATTGCAGACACGTCCATGTAATCAGAGCCACTTGTACACAATTCATTCCACAAGGAAAACATGACCTGACGGACCACAGAGCGAGACACAAATAACACCGCGTCTCCCAATCTGCTGCATATGCTTAACTCACTTAACTTACATGCAAGGGCCTCCCCAATTATCTTCACGCACCGATGGGTGTTCCCAGAAATAGCAGAGCTTAGTTGGGCACTTTGTTTGCAGAGAAGGTAGCTTGATTCTGATAGATGTTGGATTAGACGGCAGGAAAGAGACAGAGGGAAGGGATTAGAGGTGATGAGCTGCAACTTTATGTGTATAGACTTTAGGAGGAATGAGTGGGTGGCAGGGTGTGTTTCTAGGTTTGTGTGGCATTTGTTGGTTTGGGTGACATGTGTGGTTGATATGAAGGGATGAGAAAGATTAAGGAAGGTAAAGAAAGGGAAGGGTTAATTAAAGGGTCATTGGTTGGTCAGCTGCTCTGATTTTTGTTGTGTGTGTGTGTGTTAACTGTCTAAACAGGCTGTAATCAGCAGCTGAAGGGAGATGGGAGGAGCTGCTGACACAGGGCTCTCATTACTGTAATTCTCTTTCTACAAACACTCGCAGCCATATATCAGTCATAATACAACCTGTATGTGTGTGTGTGTGTGTGTTTGTGTGTGGTCTGTAGAGTAAAATAGGCTTTCCACTTGTCCCTTTTAATAGTGCTGCTACTTAAAGTGCCAAATATTCACTGGTCAAAATGAGGAGTGACTTTTCCATTGTCTAGCGAGAATCTTTTGGGCTTTTGGCATGCTTTTGAAAAGGTTGCATTGGGCTTTAAAAATAGTTCACCGTTGTCGTATCTTACTGTCTAAATGATCTCAGTAATTATTTGCACGCTAATCATTATTTGAAAAATATTCTCTATTTGATGACCAACCTTATCTTTTCAGACCCGCTAACAGTCCACATTGAATTAATTGACAAATATTCATTCATCCGTTTGAATTTTTCTCCTTTTCTCGAGCAGAAATTCCACATTATTGGGTCCATCTTCTCAAATGACAAATTGCTGTTATTCAATCATTTACAAACTAAAATAGATTTAATATCTTTGGGTAATAGACTGTTAGTCAAAGAAGATAAGCTACATCAAGTCTTCACCTTGGACTGTGGGGATTTACGATTGACATTGCTTTTAATTTCTGATGTTTTACAGGCTGATTTAATGGATTAAATGAGGATTAAGTCATCAGTCTTAATTTGTTATGTTTTCCTCCGTATATTTAAGTCATTGACTCAGTTATTTGCTTTTACATGAACAAAGATAAATTGTATTTCGATTCCAAATAGAGGTCAGCGGTGCAGAGTTGTATGTGTGCTGAACCGAACAAAGGTTTTGCAAAATGATGTAAAGACTGTGTACATATTCAATGTGATAAAATAGTCAGAAATCCCGTGTTTATCTTGTTCTTAAACGTGTTCTTTCACTAGCTCAAAATATAATATTTGCTAAGGGAGGCTTTATTATTCATCATTTTCAACGTTCGATTTGTATTTGATTCGTGGGTTGGTTATGCAACCCCCCCATGTGTGTGTCTGAGTGAGCGAAGAGAGAGAAACTGGAAAGATAGCTGAAGATTTTTCCAGTGAGGCGAGGGATGATCAATAGTTAATGTGTTGTAAAGTGAACAGTCAGGTACCTGCCGGCTGACTGGCTAAATGGCACTGACACTGTAAAGGACCAATGCTGGTGCAGTCACTATATGGCTCCCATCGGAGTTTGTATAAGTGTGTATGTGTCTTGTTTACTGGCTGGCTGCTCTGTATTTGTGTAGCATTTGTCTCACCGATGATCCCAAGACAAGAAAGGGCTCCAGATTGCAGAGCCAGAGATTGAGAAACCACAAATTTTGCCCATTTTGCCTTAATGTATGAAAACACTGGTCAAAAGTTTTTCATTCAGCAAAAATGTAAGTGAGTGATTATCTGGTTCCAGTTGCTCAAGTCTGACAGTGATTGTCTTTTTTTCAACATGTATGAGTTTTGAAAAATATGTCTCCCCGGGCTCTGAGAGAGTTTTATAATTTCCTACTATTCTTTTTACATTTCATAATTATTAAGAACATATCGTCTAATAATACACGGCATATTAATTCTAGTTCATTGACGTTTAGTTAGCATTAGGTTTGTAATCATGCAGTGGTCCAAGTGGAATACGAACCCACATTTCAGGGTGAATGTGAACCACTGATCATTTGGCAAGTATAATATTAATTATGAGAAATACATATTTACTGCCCTTCTTTACTTTTAAAGTGTTAATGGTCTAAATGTCTGGGTCGAGTTGCAGTGAAAAGATACAAAGCCACATGTTGTCCTGTAGCAAGTTAGAAAAGCAGTTGGTAACTGTCATGCATACTGGAGAAGCAGAAGAGTGCAACTTAAACAAGTATGAGATTTATTTTTTTTGGTTCCCTCTAAATTATGATGGATTAAACGTGGCGAGACTAACCTATCTGTTCATTTACAAAAAAACAACGCCATCCTCAAAACAAATGAACTGTTGTGAAACATTGTTGACACACATTCTGAACCCTTAATTGTTTTGTCACAAAAGCTGTTTTTTGGCCTATTAAAATACATCAAAAGTTTGTATTTTACAGCGGAATCTGTCAAAGGCCATTGATGTTTTTGAACAAAACCAGATGAATCTTCCCAGTTAGCATTGTGCAGAAGTCAGGTCCTTTGACCAGTTGGGCTTGAAACAGCTGTACACTGGTGACTTTTCTTATCTTTATGTATTAAAGCGTGGGAAGAAGTTGGGAAACATCAAACCAGTTGTTGCTCTGAGGATAAACTCCGTAGAGAAAGCAAAAAAGGCTGATAGCCGGAACGGGAGGAAAGCAGTGATGAGAGTGATAAACAATGTAATTGTGGCACAAAGTAAAATGCTGATCTGTAAAATTTGAATACTGTGAAACACTAAAAACTAAAATATTGTGTAACTCCAAATACCGAGTTATACCGAGTAACTTAGAGGATTCACCTTGCGATCCAGTTTATTTATTTATTTAGGTGTTTATTACTTAGACTTAGATGTTAAGTTATCTAATTTGTGATTGATTATTCATATATTATTATTTATTATATATATATATATATACACCTTAATGTGGGTACATTTCCACACCTCCCCACTCCTCTATGCACACTCTTTTTCATTTTAACTTTACTTGATGTAGCAGCAATTTAATCCGTACTTTACAGAAAAATGATGCAACGGAATAGGAAACTGATCAGTATTTTTTATTAATGACAGTCTTTCCTGCAGTGCAACTAAAACTGACGCCTGGAAAAAAAGTCAATATTGTCAGGAATTCTCTCGCTGTTGTCAAACAACCAGAAGCAACAAACGTTTAATAGAAAGAAAAGACAGAAAAACTAAAGGTGTATTTGTTCTCACAGTAAAATTATATACGAGGAAATAGTGAAAGTAAACGTATTGTGAAGTAAAAAAACAAACAAACACTAGAAAGAGTTGACCTTTTACAATATCCAGTAGCCTGTTTCAAAAGACAGTCTGCATATTTCTACAAAGGGCAGGATCTTGATCGCGCGTGTGTGTGGGTGTGTGTGTGTGTGCTCTCTCGCCCGTGTGCAATTTGCTTCTATGTTTATATGTGGAAGTACACACACACCTACAGTAAATGCTGCCTCCCTCATAGTGGTCGGTTGGTTTGTGTGTTGAAGAGCAATGCAGCACTGACAGCCTTGTCTGAAGGCTGGCAGGCTGCAGATTTGTAGCACATTTGGGTGATCATCTTATCTCCTGTCACATACAGTGAAAGATTGGAGGAACTGAGCCCATATGTGTGGAACATACACACACACAAACACACAAGCAGTCATATCTGCATTTAATTTTCTTTCTCTCTTGCTGGCTCCCACGATATCTTTTTTTCTTGCATTGCTGTCCCTTTCTCCCCTTCAACCCCCCTTCCAGTAAATGGTGCTGAGCCAAACACTAATTATTACAGACAATCATTTTGACATGAAATACCCACTTCCTGCTCACCGTTCTCCCACCTCTCCCTCATTTTCTTCCCCCATCCAACAATTTTATGCTCCTGCAGCCACATAATGACGGGTACACACACACACACACACACCCACACACACACACACACACACACACACACACACACACACACACACACACACACACACACACACACACACACACACACACACACACACACAGTCAATTCATTCTTTGAAGTTCATTTTGTAGGGAGTGATAATTTGTTTTCTGAGTGCGACCTTGGGGTCTTTCCTGTAAGCAGAAGAATCTGTAATCCTGCACAGTGTGTGTTTACAGTTAAGGTTTAGTATATAACTTTGGAAATATATTCTGTGATTTATGGAGACCATGCTGAAAGAATTATTACACAGAATTAATATTATTGGTGTGTGTATAAATGTTTTTATATGTATGTGTATATACTCACAAACAGGGTCATCTCCCACCATAAATCACACAATAACCTCCCCTGCTGTGAAATATCTTAAAATGACCTGACAATGTGAGAAAGTATGCATCTATTACCCTGAGTTGTCAGTAAAACGTCATGGGTGAGACAGAAATTATAAGTCGATAAATGAGCTAATATTATTATAGAAATTTATTGAAATCGATTTATGTGTATGATTTCCTATTTTATGACTATAAAAGATTGATGTTGGTGAAGAGAAGTCATCATTGGCCTCCTGCCGGACTTGAACAAACCCGGTTTGATTTTCATAATCATTGTCACCATTGGAGATTTTCTTTTGAAATTTTTGTGTTAATATTTTATTGATTTGAAAATATTTAAAGCTATTAAATGTGGGGGGGGGAAATCCTGTATTATCTACGTCTGATAGTAGATGATTACATTTCCGACAATTTTACAGACTTGTCAAACTTGGCACTGAGCTGGTTCTTCAAATATTTAATGAAACAATTTGTTTTAAGGTAGCGGTTTTACACACCTATCTCTGGGCCGTTTAGCAGAACAGAGTTTGCAGTCATTTTAGTCATTATCGCCCACGTTGAATGTTTCAAAATAGCTAGCATTACAAATGAGTTATCCATTGCCCTAATGTGCTATCAGGTGCGGTTCCATCAATCCATCCATCCATCCATTTTCTTCCGCCTATCCGGAGTCAGGTTGCAATGGCAGCAGGCTAAGAAGGGCAATCCAGCCGCACCTCTCCTTATAAACACTCTGTAGCTCAACCTCAGAAGTCCCAAGGCCAGATGAGATATGTACTCCATCCAGCAAGTTCTGGGTCTACGTTTCAAGATGGAGGTGCCTACCGACACAAAGAAGCAACACCTGAGCTCCAAAGACCCCCATGAACTGGCACCACAGAAGTTGGACGGCTCAGGGGAATAGGGAGACCCAGGGCACCATTCTGTAGGCAGACCCGGGAGGTTGGCTTGTCTGCGAGCATTTGGTGGCCCGGCCTTTTTCCATCGGGTTCAGGCAGGTACAGCCCAAAGAAGCTGCACGGAGCAGCTGCCCTGTGGGTTCACCACCTGAAGGGATGGGCATTGGAGTCCGGTGCAAAGCAGTTTGGGTAGTAGGCGACAGAGGGCACCTGGCTGTGCCGACACCCGGCACAACGACTTGTTTTAGTTGTTGTTGCAGCAAATTAATTTGTAAATAAGAATACACAAGCATATCCGGATAAAAAACACACTTCAACATTTGAAACCCAAATATCCTTGGTGTTCAATGATAGGTGTGTGTCTGTGTGACTCGAGTCAATGCCTCTCCAAGATCATCTGAAGCTTATGTCGGGTTGAAAACTGGCAGCCCCTCACACACACACACACACACACACACACACACACACACACACACACACACACACACACAGTTACTGTAGTTCACTGGCCAGCTGTGAGTAAGTTTTGAAAGAGGCGATTCCGCTGTAATAAAAGCTGTTGGATGGGGGTGGGAGGGGTTGATCCTCTCTAACCACCACCACTCTCTTCCACTTTTATTTTTACTACCTCTCTCCCTCTCTTCCCACGTCCCTCCTCTCCTCAAATGGCTGGCAATGATAAATGAGTCAATTATGTGTGTGTGCACGCAGCGCTGGAGAAGGGGAGCGGATGGGGCTGTTATTACCTGTTGCGGCTGGGGGTAATGTTGCAGTATTAATCATATTCTAATTTTCCTCAGCCAAATGAACCCACCTCCAACATCCCATCACACCATTTCGCAACCCCCCAATCAATCTATCTGACGGCTGAAAACAAGGAGGCGTAAACTGCCAAAGGCCCAAAATATACAGCCAATCTGGGGAGGGAGGGGAGAAGGGGTGAGAGAGAGTCAGTTACAGAGAAAGGAGATTGGGTACGTGGGCCAGATATACAAACACATTTGTGTGTGTGTTGGTGTGGGTGTGGGGAGGGGTTTGCAAATCCAACCATTGGCATTTTCCAGTTTGAGAGGACACCAAGGACTGGTTTGAGTGTGGTGAAAGTATGACAGATAGAGTACAGACAAAAATATAGGCGACGTGGGAGAGAAGGGTTTGGCTGTTTTGTCTACATACGTGGGCATATGACAGAGTTTCCACCCCCAGGCCTCACCATTGCTATGGTGGCTTGACCTCCTCGCAGACCGAACTTCAGACAGCAGTAATGTCAAGAACACAATGAAAGAGAAGTGACTGTTAAATTCATAGAAAGGCAGATTTTATTTCATATAGGGAAAGAGTAGGTCCCTATTATCCAACAAGAAGGTTTCACCTGAATGAAGATTGGTAATGGGTGCTTCAAAGGGGGGTGGAGCCGAGGACAGTCACGGACAGACAGATGGACAGATTGGTAATAGGAGAATAACAAAATGAGGAGGAGTGAAGGGTTAATGCATTGATAGAAAATGTCTAGAGAGGGAAAGAGAAGAACACCTTGGATGTGTCTGCTTGCAGTCTTGGCTGAGTTTCAGACTCCGAGCATGACTTCATCTATTTCTGCTCTGCTCTGAGGTGATAATGGGCTGTCATCACCCCAGTCACCCTGCTCTCTCAACCCCACAGAGTGTGAGAGAGGATGAGAGGAGAGGGGATGAGGGTTGGCGGAGAGAGGGAGCAGTGAGTCATTTGTTGTCATGTTGCTAATTGCCTTGTGGACTTATATTTGGGATGTATTCCACATAAAAACTCACTAACTTTAATTTTTGTCATATTCTCTTATTTACAGTTTGAAACTGGAATGTGAGAAACTGGCTACAGAGAAGACAGAGATCCAGAGACACTATGTTATGGTGAGATGTATGCACACTCTTGGGACCGCACAATATCACTTCAATGAAGACCATTCATTTTTCTTTTTGAATATCCATGTAGATGGTTCTAAACAGCGTGTCAGCAAAATGTCACCCCCCTGTCCAGTCCTGTGGGCTCACAAATTACACGGACATTGATTTGTTTAGTTTACCACCTCCACTGCCAACTCAGACAGGGGACAAAAATGACTTCACCTTATACCTGTATTCTATTCCTTATACACCTTTTATACGGAATAGTGAGATAGTTTGAACCGCCACCTAGAACTGGCTGTGTGAAAGAGTCTGTATACATGAAGTCGCACACAAACTCTGAGGCTATCTCTCTATGCATTCACTTGGAACAAACACTGTGCCAAATCCACTGAATCCCTTTCATCTGCTAACAGCTGCCAAACAACACCCACTAAAAACCACACACAAGACCACACACATGGCCTCACACACAAACACACACACACACAGACGACTGCAGAGTAAACAGCACTTACTGCACATGGGTGTGCAATCATGTGCCTCTTTTTGTGTCTCCAGAGACGTAATCCTGGGCTGTGTATAGAATCTCAGTCTTTTGGTGAAACAGACTTCATGATAGAGTACCAAACTGCAAAGTGCTGAAAGCTGGTCTCCAGGGACTCACGTGATTCATACTTTTTCTTCATTTTTCTTCATTGGATATTACTGCTCAGTTGATCAATGCCTCGACGGTCGAGTTAAGGAAAAGCTCTTGTGAGGCTAATTGTGTTCGCACATTACTTAAAATTTGACTTATTTTTCTTTTGTTAAAAACCTGCAGCTGCTTCTCAAAATGACCAAGAATAGTTGGAATTTTTGTATCTTTGCTGAAGTTCTTATAGTGTGGTGATAGTGGGCAGCCCAGTGGTCTCAAATGGAAAATTCACATAGTAAGTGGTTTGCCCCTCTACGACTTCAATACGAGCCAAGAGGCAGACAGAAAATACAAAAAAGGGTTTGACAGGGAAGGTGTTTTCTAAATTGTCTGTGTTAAATTTGAGATGGTTCATGTTGGGTAACCTATTAGAGCGGAAACAGTTGGTTAATGAACTGATTAGTTGACCAATAGGAGATTAATTGTTAGCAATGTTGAGGGGGAGCTAAATTCACCCTTTGTATATAAGTTGTGTCAGGTATTTTTTCATTAAGTTCTGACATTCCAACGATGAATCGTTTGAACACAATGAACGATTGATTGTAAAATCTGCCATCGCAGCCTTGAAATCATTCCAGTGAGGAATTTTAATTTACCGTTGTCTAAATGGTTGTAATTCCCTCACACGTACGTATTCTGTAAGAGTTTAGGGAGATCACATGGTGTGTTCTCTGCTGCTTAATACACGGTCCTCTAAATTGTGATGCTTTCCCATCTCTGGGGGCAGAGGAAGTTCTAGAATCCACCATATCACCATGGATTTACTTCCACAATGCCTCTTGAAATATGGTCATATGAAGCACAGGCGTCTGATGTAATGCATTTATGCTCTGGTCAGAGGCGACACTAAAACATTTGAGTACTAAGATGAACAAAACATAAACACAACACCAGCTGACTGGATTCCGACTGTCCAGAGCCTGCCGTGCCAAAAAAAGAACTGTGTGGCAATCTTGGCAAGTAACAGGGACTTGTTGTGGGGATATAAGTTTTAGTGATGGGTGGGAGGGGTTAGTTGGCATCAAATACAAACCAGATCTCCTTTCCTGGCTGACGATTTGGGTTTGGATGAGTTTGGATGTTGCTAAGTAACAGACCAAACTTGGCACTCCAGCTGCCAAGCAGTGCTGCCAGCTGCCAGAAAGGCATCTTTTATGGTGGCACACATAGACACACACACATACACGCACAGAGTGATCAGTTATTTGCAGGAAGACGTGCACATAAAGCTCAAAGATATGCACTCCTAGACACTTACAGACTCGAGCCACAAAGACACACGCTTGCTCTCTCTTCCTCCATTTCTGACACGTACACACACACACACCAACACACATACACCCACACCCACACACACACACACACACACACACACACACACACACACACACACACACACACACACACACACACACACACACACACACACACACACACACAAAACTGCCAGGAACCATGTCTGGTGAGAGACAACCCCTGCCATCTCCTCTACAATCCTGCCAGCCTGTTCTGGCTGCCAAACTGCCAATATCCTCTCCTCGCAGTCACACTGAAAAGCAAATGTCAGCCCGTCACTTTTTAAGGCATCTGACTTTAAAATATTCCCCTTTTTCCTGTCCATCTCCAAAAGTGAGAGACACTCACCGGTCTCTGTGGCATTCATCACCTCCTGGTTCCTCACTCCGCCGTGCACTTTCGGGTAAAAGCAATGGTCAAATAGCCTACATAAAACATGATTGCAATAATCTGTCACCCTCTTATGTCTGGCGACAATTTTCCTGCCTTGCCTCCGGTTTCTGGCTTCCCAAAATGAGCCCCAGGGTCAGTTTGGTGCCGCAGACTTTCAGCCGAGTAGAGGTGTAATTAGTGGCAATATGTTTTTTATGGACATGCAGGCACTTGAGAAAGTACATGTGAAAGCTGGAGTATGAAACTGGGAGCAAAGGGAAGGTCCTTCTCAGAGGTTCAAAGTTTGTGTTGTTGGTTTAATTTGTATAAAAAAATGTCTGTCTAAATTAATATAGCATCAGAGATGTGTGGCAGAAATCAGATGTTTTCATGCTATTCTTGGCTTGAAGAAAGAGTATTTACTTTTGCGCTGCAATTATTACTTCCCTTTTGTCATGAAACAAAGCCTTGAAGTATTAAAAATGTCTTTGTTAATGCCAATGTCAAAGGACAAGAAAATGTCAAAGGTGGATTCATTAATTTAACAGGAGGATTAAACTATGGAACATCTTTTGGGACTATTTTTAGCCCCACATGTCTGGCCTGTTTTTGAGAATCTCTGCTGCATCATGTCTGTTGATGTGCGGGGATAGGGAATCAATCTTTAGCACTTTGTTGCATTTTTTTGCCATCAAGACAAACACGGAATATCACGATAATTGGACCAAAAAGGGTTTTTTCTTCAGTGTTTCATGTTACAATTTGTATCACTTATGCAGTTTAACATGACAGTTTGGGGGTTTTAACGAATGATTCAACTTCGCAATTGATATATTATTTATTATGTTATCCACACATGATTGTTTGTGGATGCCAATAAACTTATGTACTCTATATGCACATTGTTATTATGTATAATAACTGGTTTCCTGTTGTTTTTCAGTATTACGAGATGTCCTATGGCCTTAACATTGAAATGCACAAACAGGTGAGTTAGCGCTCTCTCTCACTCCTGCCACAGTTACTCCTGCCACAGTTACTCAGTGTCACAGGAAGCCATTAATATATTTTCTAATTTTGTTGACAGCATGATAATAATAAATGTCTGCATGTGACAAAATGCATGCGTTTGTCCTGTTTGTATAATGCAGGCTATAGAGGAAGAGGACTAAACCATCTGCTTGTGAACTGATGGCCCTGATAACTTACAGTTTCAGCCCAACTATCTATGCTCACCTCCTACATGTCTAGCACTTGGTTTTTCAATTATCAAATTTTACGAGTTATATTATACTAGTATTATGCTGAAAGGAAGGGTACATATCTAAATCAATCATATTGGACACATCCACATCCCAATATGTACATTCAATGTGAGTACAAACTTAGATGTCAGAGTGACACCACTGTAAATATGAAACCAAGTTCAAAGAATTATTTGAAGTGGCAATTTTACGCAAGTCTCCATGGTTGCGACCAGTCTGGTGTCACTCCTCCTCTCCCTGATGGATATGAAAATTGGTGTCACACCATGGAGACCTTCGTAGGATCCACCACCCGAATGTATTTCTCCACTGCAAACGAACAGCCAGACAGAAGAGAGAACGGTATCCTTCCTCAAGCCTCAAAACCAGCTTCCAGACTCACCCATCACCAATCGGGTTCCCCCTGCCTTGCCTCCTCATCCTCCTATGCCTATCCTTTCCCTTTCCCTCGATTGCTGTATTATCTTGTCTTTTATAATGCTAAGATCTGTTAATCTCAATTTCCGCATCACTGTCTTTGTTGACTTTCTATTGATTTCTCTTTCGCTCTTTACTCTGTGTGTCTTCACACCTCCCCTCCACCTCTGTCTCCTTGCAGACATAAAGTTTCCCTTTAAATCAGGTCACTGCCTTCTTACTGTCTACTCTCACTTTTCTTTTTCTTCCTCCATTCATTTCACCATCTCAGTAGCTTCACTTTTGTCATGCGGCTCCTGCCACTACACCCCCTACCACCCAGTCTCGATTTCCCTCCGCCGCCTTCCTCCTGTGTCTATTTCTCTTCTGTCTCCCACGTATTTTGTTCATTAGCCATCATTCCCTCAAACCAATTTGCCCTTTTACTCCTCCTTTACCTGCTCTACCTCCGTTCCTTTCTCTGCCTCCTCCTTTCATTTTCCATTTTGTCGACCCCTCTTTATTGCTCATGTTTGCTCTCGCTCTCTTTTCCTCTCTCTCTCCTCAAGATGTCATTTAGTAGTTGGAGTTCTCTAACAAGAAATCATTGTGTCTCCCTTGGGGTGGGGGGTGATGGATTCAGAGGATGGAAGGGGAAGGGGAGGCTGGGAAGGGGGAGCTCAGTGCCTGACTGAAAAATGGAGTGGAGGTTGGGAGAGATCTGGGCATGAGAGAGAGTGCATGAGAGTGGAAGAGAGAAGGAAAAAAAGGACGGGGGGAGGAGTTCAGTCCAGCATCAATAAATCACTTTACGGGGAGAATGGGGTGGGTTTAGTTTGTGTGTATGTATATGCGCATATACAAACACGCACATGACACACACATATACTGGAGTCCAACTGTCAACAAGACAAATAGCCTGTGGTCATAATGATGTTGTCATGATCCCTGCTTCCATATCATTATTGGCCCTAATGGCCTTGTGTGTGTGGGTGTGGGTGCTTATTATGTGACATGTTACTAATACTGATTGCTACACTAATACTTGGCAGGGGAAAAATGGACAGATGAATGGGTGAAAAGAGTAAAAAATGGAGAGAGAGGTAGGAAGAAGGAAAGACAATGAAAGAGATATGGAAACAATGAGGAGGAAGGAGGGATGGAGGAAGTATTTGCAGCAGTAATAAACACACATTCAAGCATGTAAAGTACTAACACACACACGGACGCACGTCTAAGACCACATCACAAACACAAGAACACACAGCAAATAAAGTGAGAAAAGATGGTGAATCTTCAATTTTTGTTTGTCACACACACACACACACAACACACACACACACACACACACACACACACACACACACACACACACACACACACACACACACACACACACACACACACACACACACACACACACACATACATTGTGTGGGCTAGCTGAGGCTGCAGCAGATGCTGTCCATGAATATTTTAGCCCAACTCCCTGGCAGAGTTTCCATTTGCATGGACCAAATGTAAGCAGCTGAAATATTTACCACACTGGCCCTGAGAGGAGCAGGCTAAAGTCACACTGTGTGTATTGTGTGTGTAACCACTTCTGTGTTTTCTTTTTGATCAAGCTCAATTTTGGCTTTGTTTGTGTGTATTCATCAAAGAAGCGGCATCTTTTTTTCTCTTTCAGACGGAGATTGCCAAACGGTTGAACGTGATCTGTGCTCAGCTCATCCCATTCCTGTCACAGGAGGTGACACACAAACACACACACATACACACACACACACACAAACACACACACTGTTTTGCATCCTGACCTCTCTCTCGTGTCAGGCAGCAGTCCACAGAGAAGATTTGCACATGCATAAACAAAATAACTCACTTTCACACAGAGATGTAGATGGACAGGACTTGAATTGCCATTTCTCAACCCCCAAATGGTTTCACATGATTTTTACGGTGCAATAAAAAATCTTAACTTCAAATATGCTTGTGAGGGTCTTTCGTACAAATTAAGAAATGTTTAATGCCATTCATATTCATTCGGTTAAAAGAAGAATTAATGTGTAAATTTGAGTCAATATTTAATAATGAATCCGCCCACATTCACTGATCACTTGGTTTATTCCACAGCACCAACAACAGGTTGTCCAGGCCATGGAACGCGCCAAACAGGTGACCATGGGGGAGCTAAATGCTTCGATAGGGGTACGTGGGCTCCCCCCTTTGCCTCATAGCGTGTGTACCTTATCCACCCATTTATTTGAATTCCCCTTCCTTTTATAAATTTTGAGGCAAACATTCATTGGACCACTCTAAAATGTCCAAATGTATTGGGTTATACGTCATAAACTATCAAGAATTAGACAATATTTTCTTTAATATTAGTGGTTTTACATGTGTCTAAAACCATCAATTCAGTGATTGGCATTATGAGATTTGCTAAACCACACTCTGAATATGTCAAATGTACATATGATTCATACAGAATCAACAATTCGGTTTGAGTTATTTGTATTTTTACCTCCTGTCAGGCTGATTCGGCAGTAGTGCGTCTCCCCCCCTTACTTTTTTTTTTTTTTTTTTAGAATTTCTCCTCTTGTGCACATCGCAGCCCTTAGTTCCCTTTCTTTCCTTCCTTTTTGCTTCTTCTTAATCACTTCCTGATAAGCTACTTCCTCCAGTACTTGTAAGTCACTTGAATCTCTGTCTCTTCTGTCTATTCTTCCCCTCTACAGCAGCAGCTCCAGGCCCAGCACCTCTCACAGCATGCCCAGGCTTTGTCAGTGGGCCCACACCCATCAGGACTTACCCACCCCGGCCTGGCGCTCGGTGGAGGATCTGGCCTGCTGGCCCTCTCTGGGGCACTGGGGGCCCAGCTGGCTGCCAAAGATGAGAGAGCACACCTAGAGGCAGTGGCAGCGGCAGCTGCCGCTGCAGAACACCACAGAGGTACAGAAACAATTTGAATGACCATTGTTTCTCAAAGAAGCGGTGTAAAATTCAAAATGGCTTTATGACTGGGAAGACAGCTGGACTGCATTCTTAGAGACGACGTTAAGGTGGGAGTAGAATAAACACAGGTGCTGGCTGGATGCATCCTGATGATTAGCTTTACTGAAGGTTTTTATCAGGACAGAGGAATTTTTCTGATGATAAACAGCTTGGGAAGATTTTTCAATTGACTAATGATCGTGGATGTGTGTGTTTGTGTCTTATCTTCATTTACCGTCCTGTGGCTTGGTACCTGGACCTGTTGGGTGTCTCTCCTGGGATTGACCAGATCGTGAAGCTGGACCAGTGAGTAAAATTTCAGCGTATTCAAACTTGTCCACCTTTTTGTTCAGAAATATTTATAAACTTATCCACAAAAAGCCTTTGTTGTCTTACTCTGTGAACACTATAGAGAAATACAAAGTCAGCTATAAATGTAACTTTTAATTATTTTTCTAGACGGATCTGTTTACTGTTTTACTCAACTCAGCTCAGATTTATTTGTAAGAACATTTAAAAAAAAACAGCACAGTCAATAAATAGCGTATGCACATGATCAAAGGAAAGCAATAAGACCAGAAAGAGAGAAATGTCCAACAACTCATCCTGGATTAAAAGCCAAGGAATAAAAATGAATCTTAAAGTGAGATTTAAAAACAGACAGTTTCGATTTAGGGACGACTAGAGACGACTGGGCCGCTGAACTCAGTGACCTCGAAAGAGTATAGGACCTTAAGAGGTCAGAAATGTACGTGGCTACTGACCCATTTAAAGATTTGAATACCAACTATAAAACTTTAAACTGAATCCTAAAACCTACTGGTAGCCGGTGAAGGGAGGCCAGAGTGGGGGAGATATATTCTCGCTTGCCTGTGTCTGTTAAAAGTTGAGCGGCGGCATTTTGAACCAATTGCAGACGTGAGAGGGAGGTCTGGTCAAAGTAAAGTGCATTACATTAGTCCAGGCGGGTTGTAGTAAAAGCATGAATAAGCTTTTCAAAATCATTAAAGGTTAAAAAGGTCTTAATCTTAGATAAAAGCCTCAACTGATAAAAAACGGATTTAACCACAGTTTAAAATCACCCTCCATTTTGGCACAAAGGTTTAATTTAAAAATGGTTACAGGGAGCTCAGGTCCACAGCAGAGGCATCAATTGTACCGCTAGGTCCAAACACCATGACTTGGGTTTTGCAATCATTAAAATGTTAAAGGTTAAGGGCCATCCAGGCTTTGTTGTCCTTCAGACATTCCAGCAACTGGCATCATTTCTTTTCAGTGGCAGGTAAATTTGTGAGTTATCTGCGTAGAAATAATAGGAGATGCCGTGCCTCTTTAAAATCAACCCTAAGAGGATCAGATACTGTACAAAGAAAAAACGATCGGCCCAAAAGTGTAACCTTGGGGGCTCCATATGGAAGAGGGGCAATGCAAAATGTTCCATCTAACTTAGTTTTTCAAATGGATTTACTATTAAAAAGGCATTATTTTTATTATTAAAAACTGATTGTCCGGATATAATGTTCTAAGGCTGCTTTTAGTCACATTTTTTCTAGATGTTTAATGCTGTATTTTTCCGATTATAGGATGGCTCTTTGCATCAAACGCATTAAAAATTGTGGACACGTATTTTAAACCTTACTCATTCCTTCACTTAACACATTTTAGAAAAATCAAGTTTAATGAGGATTAAATTAACTTATTGTTTTGTTTATCGTTGCACGTACTTTTATTATTTTCTCTGGTCTAAAAAATAACAATCAAAAACCTTAAAAACAACTATGGAATTTCATTCCCTGAGATTGCTCTCATTGGTGATGACATTTAAAATTATAACGTACCACTGCAAGATGGTGAAAGTACCTCGTTCAAAAACACTGTATCAGTCGACAGACCACTCAGGCAGCTCGACAGTCTTTTCTGCTACCTTAAGGGAAACTTAAGCATTCTCTGTCTTCCACTCACTCCCACAGTGAGCTTGCCGATCGATGGAAGCTGATATTCTTCCAAATTCATCTCCGCGGCTTATTAGCCTGACATGATTAATGCAGTCCTTCTCACATCATTATCACTCTCTTCCATCCCTTCCCTCCTTTCCCTCCTCTTTGTGCCCCCTTGCATACCTCACTTCTCTTCTGCCCCCTCTCCCCTCCCTGCAGAGCTCTCTGTCCAATGGGGATAAGGGTCGCCCAGCAGACTACCTCAGCAACGGCAAGAAGAGGAAAGCAGATGAAAAGGAGTTCATGACAGACTATGTGAGGCACATTCCCAACACTTTTCGGTGTTTAAGTAACTACAGGAAAGTTTCAGCCGACTATGCCAGTCCTCGGATAAGACCACAGCTGTCTATACACAGGATTGTGGAGACCAGCACGCTATTCACGGTATAATTGTGGTAATCAAATGTATTAATCGCTGCACGGGAGTATTTCAGAGACGAGATGAATCATGGATAGTTGAGCATTATCACTTTGTTCAAGCACACCTGCAGTATTAAAAACTCTCTCACCTTCAAGGAATTCTCCTCTCCAAATTACACATCTAAATTAATTTATATCGCCCATTGTATATACTACGAGCCGTCTCACCTCAGGTAATAAAATGTCAAGATGAGATATTTCCTTTAGTTGATGTGTAGCAAATTCAGGCTCTTGAGAGAGTGGAAAATACACTTTTGTTCAAACATGCACACACATTTTCTGGGTGTGTGTGTGTTGGTTTGTTATATTTGTGTACACGCAATCTCCATATATTAGACAGTTGAGTAGGAGTATGTAATCTCACTTTGTGTCTCTTCTCTCACAGGGAAGCGATGCCGATAAGAGTGATGATAATTTGGTTGTGGATGAGGTTAGTAGGTGGCTGTTGGCCTCTATTCTCCACTGTCATCTGCATACATCATGTAAACACACCCAGCAAGCCCATCTCAATAATGATGACAACCCCATAATCCACCTCTGCCTGCCTTTATTCTTTATAAAGTGGACCAGCTACATGTTTTATAAGTTTTATATGGAGTGCAAACAAAGATTGAAAGATGAATACAAATTGGTTTCACATTGATTAACAAAAAAACGTCAGCATGGGCTAAACTTTTTATCCTCAAAAATGCCTTGACGTTAAAATTGAAAACATACACCTGACAGCCACATAATTATAACCACCTGCCTTATGTACTGTTGTCAAAAGAGTTCTGCGGTGCACCGTGTGTTCTGACGCCTTTCTTTCAGAACTTGTTTCAGCAATTTGTTCCACAATAGCTTTTCCGGGGATCAGACAGCATGGCCTGGTAGTCACTTCCAACACATATCAGTGAACCATTTGGTCTTCCTTTTACCATTTTGTACGTTCTAATCATGGCACACCAAGAACACCCAACAAATACTGCTTTGTCTCTGTCTGGAGATGTTCTGACCCAGTCGTCTAGCTATCATAATTTAGCCCTTGTCAAAGTCCCTCAGATACTTCTGCTTTCTCCTGCTTCCAACACATCAACTTTAAGGACAAAATGCCCACATGATTCCCAATACCCCACCCACTGACAGGTGCTATTGTAAAACTATTCTGACTTCAACTGTTGGTTTTGAATGAATGAAAGAACATTAGATACCATGAACAATTTTTAATCTATCGTCAGGTGCATGTTAAACACTGAATACAGACTTTTGGTTGATGTAATCATTCCTCATGTCTGTACTGTGGCCATTTAAGTGTTCAATGTAAGTGAGGGAGGATATATCTATATTTTTATTTATATAAATCCACAAATTCTTCTGTTCCTGGGAAACAGAATTGGTGAGACAAAATGGAATCAATGTCTTCCAAAGTTTATTCATTTTATGTATGTTTACCTCAAAGGACTTAATATACAACAGACATATTCTACTTAAAACACTAAAAGAAAAAAAACAACTTTGCTTTTAATAATTTGGAATGCTCCGGCCACATTAACTTAAATCTTTTGATCTCCGCCCTTCAGAATTCAAACTCTGTAGAATGAAGGAATGGATATATCAATAATTATTCTCTCCAATGCCGGTATTTATGTTTTGAATTCAGGACCCATCATCTCCACACAGCGTGCAGTCCTACTCATCTAGGGAGAACGGCCTAGACAAGAGGCCCCCATCCCGAAAGGAAGGCCCCCCTCAGGCCAGTCCCGCCTCCCTGGCTTCATCAAGTAGTGCCACCTCACCTTCCCGCGGGAAAGAGCCTCCCCAGGTAAACGACAGACATTTAGTGTGAAAATAAACATCTGCAGACATCTTTGCAGAACACATGTGACGTATATCTTTGTAGGGCATCAGTGTTTCCATCTGGTGGGACTCATTGTATCCTGCTGTTTGCTCAGGTCATTAGTTTGTTCCCAAGTTACTATGCTCTACATTTAACATCCCACACATGTCTGTCTGGGCTGCTGACATACCTCAACTGCCCTCAGTCATACCGTCATTCTTTATTGTGTATGTGGTATTTTCCTTCTTCTTTGGCTGGTTCTGATTAAATTGTTTTTCTCCCGATTACTCAGATTTCAAAGCAATGGGATTATCTTATTTTAAATTCTAGGTTTAATTTCTTTTCTGTCTTTATTTTTTAACACTTCCATGGTCTTCCAGAGGGAGAAGTCCAGTACTCCGGGTATGAAGCCAGGCACGCCCATGTCTCAAGAGTCTAATGCTCCGGGACCAAGTGGACCTCCCCAGTTCAGACCTGTCCCTGGCAAGCCAGGTGTTGACCTCGGTAAGAGCCTCCACTATGCGTGTTTGTCCATATCATATATTTGTCTAGCTGAAAGAGAGCGTTGCACTTAAGTTGGTGTGAAAACTGGTGTGAGTTTAATTTTAAAAAGCTTCCACATAGGACAAACAAAAGTTGGGTGCACATATTGCAGTAGTGATCTGTCTTTCTCTCAAACCACAACAAGAATGGAAATTATAACTCTCAAGTACAACACATCTTTGTTGATGTTAGCAAGATGCTTGCACTGAGACATGTCCAAGCATGCGTGTGAAACAAGAGAGTGCAGTGGGGGCTGAGGTAAACAATGCAGTCGCAGAACGGATCGCCAGTGCCTGCAAACTAGGCACTTCAAGGCCTTATCCAGATTGCCATACCAGCCGCCCTCGCGGGGAACTGTTTGCACAAAAACTCATGAATTTACTTGCAGTATAAAACAAAGAAAAGAAGGATAGCAAGAGCTTTTGACTGAGATTATTCTTAGAAAACAATTTACTGACAAACTGTTTATATTAACTTTGTAGCAGATGTTACTTTCTGTGTCTGTTCTTTATGCAGTTGTCTGCTAATTAAATCTGGAAGACATTATGGATGTTGTATGCCAAAACAAAGTTGAGCTGTTATACAGTCAAAAGATTTCTGATTATGTTGTCCTCAAAGTTGAATTGATGGAAGCAAAAGAAAATGGAGCAAGCTTTTAATCTGAGCGACTTTGGCAAGGGCTAAATTATGATGGCTGGGCGACTGGGTCAGAGCATCTCCAGAACTGCTGTGATTGTTGAATATGATCAACAAAAGAAATGGATCCAACGACAGTGTCATGGAGCCCAAGGCTCATTGTGTAGTGAAGGGAGGGAAGACTAGCCTGTATTGTTAATCTCACAGAAGAACCTATGTAGCACGAAGAGTAAATGCTGGTTCTAGGAGAAAGGTGTGAGACGGCAAGAAAGGGTATCTAGATGAGCCACGTACCTAGATGAGCCAGGTGATTTGATGTTATGGCAGACCAGTCTATGTAGTAATTCTATCAAAATCAGGCCGCAGTAGTTGGTACGTGTGTCAGCCAGCTCCCCACCACCCAACACCATCTGGACTTAATAAGCAGCTACGGGCAAAATTATTCAGCGCCCCTTACTTTTTAAATGGTTAGATTAGGAGAGGTGATGGACTGTGACTGTGAGCTGCTTCATAATGAGCCGCCATCTATTCAGTGTATCTTTTTTCACAACATCTGTTATCCCCTGCTCTACGTTTTCTCTCTCACACACAGACACACATTACGACATACACACATTATGCATGCATACATTTATACACCCACACAGACACAGGCACACGCTGTTTGGCTGCAGCGGGTGTTGATGGCCAGCAGGGGCCAGTAGTGGTCCAGTGCAGCAGTAAGTGGTGCCCCGCCTCATGTATGGCAGGCTAAAGCTTGTTCAGTATCAGTGACAACTGTCACACACTCTGAACCTCTACGGGGGGAGTGACCTCATTAATAATTGGACTGACTCTGGTATGGGCCTAAATTTAGAAAGAAATTCTTTGAGTGATTGACAAACGAACACAAAAATCCCGGTCCATATATCAACATTCATGTCTGCACTGACATTTTATAGTAGAGAATGTCATTAATTATTTGTTACCGCGTACCACTTATGTTATAGTGGTATGTATAGTGATAGTTTTATCCACTTCTTTTTCTGTATTTGCTTAATGTTTAATCATACGGGACAATTTGATTGTTTATTGAAATGTTTTGTCGCAGTTTATGCTGTTTTGATTTTATTCCATTTTTGGTGTGTTGACTTGTTCTGCGTTTTTCGCGTTCAATATGCAATAAAAAAAGGGCTTCCCCTCAATTGGTGTATATGACGGACGTCCATAAAAGGAATATAGTATATAGTGTCTCAATCCATAACTGGTTAATTAACTTAAATTATTCACCCAGAAAAATAACTATTTTTTTTCCTTCTCCCTCTCTCCCTCCGCTAGCCCTTGGTCTCAGAAACCCCTTGGCAGTGCAGGGAGCATATCCTCCAGGGGCTTTCGGGCTACCTCCTCCAGGGGTGAACGGGGACCTGCCTGGGGCGGCGGGCTATGGCGCCGGTCTCCACTTGGTCTCTCCACAGATGAACGGAGCTGCAGCTGCAGCAGTGGCAGCAGCCGCAGGCTACGGGCGCTCGTCCGTGGTGAGCCAAGCACACATTATTTTCATCATTATAATTATTATTTCAAGTTTCATCCTCATATGGTATATATATTGCTATTAAATGATCATGTTGTTTCCTGCCTTTATGAGCGAGATCTCTATACATCTTGAACGGCTATCTTTTGTTTTCTCACATAAACCCTCTCTTTCTATTCCAGGTGGGCTATGAGTCTCCCCACCCGCATATGAGGGTCCCTGGGCTGCCTGCCAGCCTGCAGTCGGCTGCGTCCGGAAAGCCGTGAGTTCCCCCCTCTACATTGCCATCACTCAAAGTATCATTCTTGGTCACTCAGTACTTTCCTCGTTTGAAAACGGGGACCAAATAAAATGTTTTTCCTCACTCCTTTCCCACTAAATGCAGTATCACAGTTTATTTACTGCAGCTGCAAGTCTCAGTTATTCACTCATTTTGTTCTCCACCTCTCCCTTTCTAGCGCTTACTCATTCCACGTGAGCGCAGACGGCCAAATGCAGCCGGTGCCCTTTCCCCCTGACGCCTTGCTAGGTCCTGGAATCCCACGCCACGCCCGCCAGATACACACCTTGAATCACGGAGAGGTTGTGTGCGCTGTCACCATCAGCACCTCAACACGCCATGTCTACACTGGAGGAAAAGGCTGCGTTAAAGTATGGGACATCAGCCAGCAAGGAAACAAAAGTCCCATGGCCCAGCTAGACTGTCTGGTGAGACGAGAGAGCACGGGAGGCTCAAATGGATGTTTTTGGACTCCTATGATGGTTTTTCCACACATGATAGCATGTGTCAGATGATGAATCATTTTTATGTTTTTGTGCGAAATTCAGAGTTATTCAATGTTATTAATTGTTTTAGCAGTACTATTAACTTTTATCTTGCATCCTCTTGTCAGCAATTCCACAAGACTGCAGCATGTATAACTGCAAACATATGTTGATTTGGGTATTTTTATTGTGTCCCAATAGAACAGGGATAACTACATCCGCTCTTGCAAACTGCTGTCTGACGGACGAACCCTGATTGTTGGCGGAGAGGCCAGCACTCTGTCCATCTGGGATTTGGCCACGCCCACCCCTCGCATCAAGGCGGAGCTGACGTCGTCTGCCCCTGCCTGCTATGCTCTGGCCATCTCCCCTGACAACAAGGTCTGCTTCTCCTGCTGCAGCGACGGCAACATCGTGGTCTGGGACCTTCACAACCAGACTCTCGTCAGGTGAGAGGAGAAAAACGAGACCGTCGTCATTGTCAATTCAGGCAAAAAGGTTCATGTTGAAGTAAAAAGAAAGGAGTGGAGAGATTGAGGAAAGGCGAGAGGTTATGGAATGGAAATGAGCTGAGAGCAAGGTCTCCATAGAGAGACAGAAAGTACAGTTACAGAAATTGCACTATTTACAGTGACAGTCATAAAATTAAGAAAGAGGAGTAAACACTGGAGATGGTAGCCGAAGCGCGGAGGGTGAATATTGAATAGAGGAGGTGCAATTAAGTTTTTGTGTGCAACTTGTTTTCAGGCGTGGAATAGAGAGGGAGATGGAGCTGTAATTTGTAAAGTTATTTTCTTTCTTAAAAAGCACCATATCGGTATTCAAAGTTCGAAAGGATAGTTTAAAATGTAGATGTTCCAAAGACATACCTGATACTTGAGTAACAGCGAAAAACACAAGTGTATTTCAGTCGGACATCTCACGTTATCATTGTTTATTATTGTGGCAAAACATGGCGTTTGGCGTCTAGCCTCCGACCTCATCACTCCCCACAGATAATTCGCCGCAAGATTTTGGGAAGTGACGAGCAAATATTTTAACCCCCCGACGGATCTTCCAGGTGGATGCTGGGGTGGTGGTGGGGTTTTAACGATTTGGTAGCAATGCTAATGCAGGGCAGTTGCGGCGTAAGCCGAGCAGAGGGGAGAGATGGGAAAGTTTGCAGTTTAAATACACCGCCCAAATTAAAGGGCGTGATTGGTAAATGATTATGGAGGATGCGACATGTCATGCGAGTAAGTAAGAGCAGCTCGAGTTGACTGCTAGCTAGCTCGCAGGCGCTGCCCCATTTATGTAGGGAAGGGTAATCAATCCTGTTCTGGTACTGTAATGTCACATATGATCCGTTCACACAGCATCAATTTAATAGACTCTCTTTAACAAACACCTGTTTTAGTGAACGACATAATAGTTGACTTATATTCAAGGTATTTGTGTTTACTTTCCTTTATTTAGTTGTTTTATTTTATACAACATAATCACAATAAAGATTAGATGATAAATCCATGTACTTGAGATCGTAATAATTTTAAGGTGTGTGTTTGAATTCGATACATTAACTAGAGTGTTTCAAGTGTTTTAGAAGGAAGAGTGATCAGAAAGGAGGCTGAGATTTTGTGTGTCTCTGCCCTGCAGGCAGTTCCAGGGCCACACAGACGGGGCGAGCTGCATCGACATCTCCAACGACGGCACCAAACTGTGGACAGGAGGTCTGGACAACACAGTCCGCTGCTGGGACCTCCGGGAGGGACGCCAGCTCCAGCAGCACGACTTCACCTCGCAGGTAAAACACAGTCATTTAAATAAGACTCCCTACATTCCAAGGTAATGTGTGCTAATGTTCTAAATGCTGATGGCCTCCTTTCGTTCCTTTCCTCCATCTGCGTCTCCAGATCTTCTCTCTGGGCTACTGTCCGACAGGCGAGTGGCTGGCTGTGGGGATGGAGAGCAGTAACGTGGAAGTCCTGCACGTCTCCAAACCTGACAAGTACCAGCTGCACCTCCACGAGAGCTGCGTACTATCCCTCAAATTCGCCTACTGCGGTACGTTTCCACTAACCCACACACCGACACAAACACAAATAGACCAGGGAGGCAGAACAAATCTCCTCTTCGCATTATTCAGGAAAAGTTTCTTCCCTTTCAGCTTTCTTGCTCTTTATAAAATCAGTGCCTCCTTTGAGGTCTCTCTGTGTCTCAGCTCCTCACAGGCTGTCTGTGTCTTCTACCCTGTAGGTAAATGGTTCGTGAGCACAGGGAAAGATAACCTCCTGAATGCGTGGCGGACGCCTTACGGATCAAGCATATTCCAGGTAGGCCATAAAAACCCTTTTTATACGCAACTTTCAGCAGAAAATAACTCAGGCATAAAATGGAAAATATTTGATCCTGCTTTTCCTGCATCTTGTTATAATATTTCAGTATTGACTTGAATTATCAGCATGTGAAGTCCTCTGTCAATATTTGTATAAAATGATGACCTTTCATGACTGTTGTGTTGATACATATGGTTTCCTGTCTGTGTCTGTTCAGTCCAAGGAGTCTTCGTCTGTTCTCAGCTGTGATATCTCTCCTGACGACCAGTTCATCGTCACCGGATCTGGAGACAAGAAGGCCACAGTCTATGAAGTCATCTACTGAACTCTGATTGGCTGGAGACTAATAATCAGGGGCTGCAGCCAAGGCTCCTACCTGCACCAGTGACTGTACAGTGCGTCAGTGGCATGGAAACAAGAGACACTCAACTCCTGCTTTGTTGTTTTGTTTACATTTGTGAAAGATTGAGAGAGAAAGAAGAAAGGGGGCACAAAGTCGCATCTCTGGAAAAAAACGAACTTGTTTATTGTAATGCTCTGAGAACGCTGGTTAGTCTATAGCTGGGAAAATGTCAGTTCCTCCAAAGAGCTTTTTGTTTTTGTTCATTATTTTTTCCCCATTTTTTAAACAAAATAAAACCTCTGTAGTGAACAAGAAATTAGAAAAAAATATTTTTTTAGTCTTTGAAGTTTTTCGCAATCAGTTGAACTGTGAGTGGAAAAGGACAACAGGACTGAAGAAGCGTGGGAAGGGTTTGCTGTTGCCTGACACTCCTTGTGGCAAATTCTAGTCCATATTCTGTGCTATTTACAAAATCTCAGCGTGGCTCATCATGTCCTGGTTAGGTCCGGCCCGGTGCAGCGCGGCCTGCAGCCTGTGCATCAGGTGTAGGCCAGATGGCAGGATGGCGTGCTGTGGGGTTCCAAATATTTTCTTTCACCTGTTTAATTTGAACAGCGACATGATTGAATCATCTCTGGTACACACAGGACAGAACACGGCTGGCTTTTCTCTGGTGTCTTTGATCCTTTATATTGCTTTTTCTTTACTTTGCGAAAGAACAAAAAAACTTTCTCGAGATATTTTTATGAAAACCGACCTTGAACACAAAACCGCAATCCAGAGGACAGAAATTGAAATGTGTTCAAACAGCTGCTCTCCGGGTTTGGATGAGGTGGCTGCGGTTCTTCAACCCTCCACGTTAAATGTTTTTTCTATTGTATTTGTTAAGGCACATATAGGCACAGGTATTTTCACAGCCACATCATGAGCCTTGTTATATATGGACATGTAAATAAAGCTCTCTAAAGGCAAGCCAGGAGGTTATTTGTGATTTGGATTTGCTTTTTTAAACCATACATATGCAAGTTTAAACTTGCATATTAACATTTTGTGAATATTCCTTTCACCCATAATGGCTGGCCATAATGGCTGATACTCATCAGCCATTATGGCTCAGTTAATTTACTTTTATGTCTAAAAGTTAATTAGAACTATATTTATTTGCTAGATTTAGGATAATCTGTTATGCAGGAGGAAGCGAACTAAAAGCGACAAAGAAATCTCAAGCTCCTCTGTGACTTCAGCTGCTTGGAAAAATTCAGTCCCACATATTTTTTTTGTGCTGAGTCAGCTAATGGGGGGTCAAGACTACAGTGACCTCAACTACTCTGAAGGAATGAATCATTACAGCAGTAATACCCTAGAGACCATCAGTGCAAGAATTGAACATGAAGAAACAATCAAATAATCTACCTACCCAGAGGAAAAGACGGGTCAACTACTCCTTTATTTAATTTCTTATGGGTGGTACTTTATTATAATTTTTTTCCCCTTTTAAAAATCCACAATACTTGAGTTAATACCAGTGACCATTGAGCTATTTTAAGGCCATTACAGCATTATACACTATTTCCAGCTAGTCTGAACAGAAGTGTGAAGAAAAAAAAGCTTTTTTAAAGAAAGATCGCCCTGACGGCTCATTTGTTGATGTTGCTCATTAATGAGGTCAACTTGGTAGTGTTTTAACACCAATGTAACCTCATTGGGATTCATCAAGATAGAGATTCTCTTAAAGTACAGGTGTCAAAATATGCAAGGAGTAAGAGTCTGTGTTACCAATTAAACAACAAAGCCTTTGGAAATATTTACCAAGAAAACCCTATGTGTTTTAAATTTAGGCTTGCAGTGTCAACATCTTTTTAAGATTCCATACATATGGAGATAAATGCAAATGAGCTCTTGGATTTCTACTAAAAAGTCTTAGGAGGGGAAATCTCCTGCGCTGGTTGCTTCGCAGGAAGCCAATTCCAGCTGTAACTATTAGAAGTGTTCTAAAAAAGCTAAATCAACCAATATGGCTTTTAGTTATTGATGGGATGTCCTCAGTGAATCAACTTCATTGTGAGATCTTGGACATTTATACGATTGCATAGGTGTATTTATTCATTGGGACCATCTACTGGTGGAGGTCCGCTGGAGGGAATTATTCTCTTTTTAGACTGGACAAAATGAATCTGTGAAAATAATTGTGCATTTCTCTTTGATTATCTACTTATTGTCTTTAGTTTATAAGCCTCAGGGGGAAAAAAAACAACAACACAGGCGATGGCTGAAAGGATGAACACAAGTTTGGTTTATTTTTCACTCACAGTATTTCTTGTACAGCACGTGGGAAAGGCTTAAGGAAGGAGAAAGACAGTGCATTTAAAAAAAAAAGTTCCTTGGCTTTTTGTAAGAAACCAAACATGGCGAGTAATACGTAAATAAAATGTTTTGATAGTGTCGGGACAGAGAAAGCACAAGCAGGAGGGGGGGCATTACTGACACAAATAAAGAGTATCAAATACACTGTCCAAAATATTCACGCTATACCACCAAATGCATAGCCATTATACAGCATCAGTCGGACGTTTATACAAGCTTGTGCAGGATATTATGGTCTAGGTCTGCCTGTGGCTGCTGAGCAGAAGGGAGAGAGGCAGGAAAAGGCTTTAAATTTTACAGATCTCATCTGTGAATTCTCGCTGCCGCAGTAGCCTTTGCAGGAGTCTGTGACAATGGTTCTTTTCTGCCCAAGCATCGCGGTAAGAAACAGACAAATCGCACTAAACGTTATATCATTAGAGCTTAATTGCATACTGTGACATCCCCCTGTAAAACTGAGACGCTCACTGCACCGACACAACAGTCATCAGATTTGTCTATCCGCCTAACGTTTGGTGCAACAGGCATGCAGTTAGAAGTTGGACCTCCAGGATGGCTGGTGTGGCAGCTGAAGTGTGCTGCACGCAAACCACTCAACAGAAACGTTGTGTCGTTGCACAATAGGGACTGAAAACAGGCTAAAATACATTGATGCCGACTTTTGAAAAAACAAACAAAGAAGAAAACAAAAAACAACAAACGGAAGATAGCGCAGGGTCTTTTTTTTGGGATTTTTCTATTTTCTAGGACTCCTGACCATCACCAAGAATCAAAATAAAGAAAAATCCATCTGTGAGTTTGTTCGTCTGTTTGCTCTGTTGAATTCAGTCATAGGGAAAACTGCCGTACATAATCGTGTTATTACACAAGATGAGCCGCCAGCATTCATATAAAACACTGAAATAAGTGAGTAACGAACCGAAAGCTTCAAAATGTGCAATTTAAGTCTACGCACAGGTGGTGTTGTACAGAAGCAGAGAGTTTACCTGCCAGTTTGGAACATGAATTTAAAACTTATCATCAGGTTGGAAAGAATAGTTTGTCATTTGGGAAACAGGCTCAACATAGTCATACAGCCGGTTAACTTAGCTTAGTTTGAATACGGAGGGACACACAGCCTAAAGAAATATAATCCACCAGGCAGCAAAGATGAGATCACAAAAGATTTATTGAGTCTATAAGCGTAAAATCTACTTTATATTCCCCACTTACAGGTCGGTTCCATTCATCCTTCCCAGCATAGACCAGTCACCAAGAATCTAATTGACACCCCAGAAGGTTACAGACATAGTAATAGTCATTTTAACTCTTAGGTTTTTGTGTGGACAAAAAAAAAATAGACAAAAATGGTGTTGAGAGGTGGATTCTGTTACTGACTGCCCGTTTTCAGTCTTTATTTCAGCACACTGCTGGTGGAAGTTTCATACGTGGCCTACATGTGACAGGTATTCATTCGCTCGTCTAAACCTCAGCAAGAAGGCGAATGAGCATATTGACCAATACGTAGACCTTAATAGGCATTTGGCATCTTAATTAAAAGCAACAAATAACTTAGAGAGCCAGATTTAGAGCACTCCGAACACCAGCAGGCAGAGCTCATCAATCTCATCTGGTTCGGAAAGAAAACTGCAACTGGCTGCACGAAATATGAAAGGACTCAGATTAGTCGCCGCTTAGTCTGTGCTGAAGATGGCGGTGTAATCGGTGGTGTTAATTTGCCCTCTTGTCTGCTGCTGCTTCATCTGGCTGAACTTGCCTTTAATGAGAGCGAGGGCAGCGCCCGGTGTCAGGAGAACAATCCCGGGGGAATTAGGGGAACAGCTGGGCTGATGCTCTCGGAGTCTGTGGGCACCGGGAGAATCCCACAGACTACGCTGCTCGTTAGACGCTGCCTTTGTGACGGCTAAATATAATAGATATTACGCGGTGAGATGGGGTGAATGTTTAATTGGGTGCTCTGTTTGTGTTTGGGTGTGTGTTCCTGCATGATGGCCTGCACCTTGTTTGTGTGTTTGTGAGCGGGTCTGTGTTTCATGTCAGTGTATGAGGGTATCTGAACCGGCCCCCTCCATCTCCGAGTGTCATCGTTCCCCGGCTCCCGACACCTCTCGCTGGAGAGAGTGAGCTGAAGCGTCAGCCTCATTAAGGCCTCCACTGTCTGGCTAATGAATCGATTGTGTGGTATCAGTGCTCCTGGCTGGTGCTCCCACAGTGCTGCTCTGCGCCTCCTCTGGGGGCCTCCCATCCACTGAGCTCTTTATCAGGAAACAGCCCTAATTACCCTGCCTCCCTCCTTCTTCTCCTCCTCTTCCTCCCTGTCATTTCCTTCTTCTAGCTTTCTCTCATCCTTCTTGTCTGTCCCTCTTTTGCTTCCTGACTTTATCTTTACGCTTCACCGCCCTTTCCTTTTGTCCTTCTTATCTTGCCGCTTCCCTTTGTGCCGCTCTCTCTTTCTCTCTCTATCTATCATGCCTCACCCTTCAGCTAACAGTGGAAGAAGTTCGGGGGCGGGGGGGGTATTTGGGAGCTTCCACAGTGGCTTATGTCACAGCGTAAAGGGCGAGAGTTGGTGATGTACTCGGGTTGATGGTGCTGTTGCTGATGTAAAGAGGACCAGGAGCAGTTTGCGGGCCAACTGGTTGTAGTCCAACATCCTCCAAAAACCCCCCAAATCTCCATCTTGTCTCTTCTCATCTCATCTCTGCGTCAGTACACCACTTCATACACCGTGGCCTTCTTGTCCCCAGAGCCCGTCACTATGTACTTGTCATCTGGCGAGACGTCACAGCTCAGCACAGAGGAAGACTCCTTGGACTGCGAGCATGAAGCACACAGCCAGGACAGAAAGAGAGGCATGTTACAAGAGATGGATGGAGGCAGACAGACCACAGAGAGACAGACACACATTGAAAAAGATGTTACAGGATATGTGTCATCATTCAACGATCAATCATACAAGATGCATTTGCATTTCAAAACAGTCAGCAATTATTCCCTAAACAGACAGCTTCGCTGCTTGGCATGCTGACTCATTCATCTGCTTCAGTGTGAGACTCTCACTGTTCTCCTCCTCAGTTCTCCTCTCCCGCTGTCGCCGCAGAGATGCAACCTCATTAACCACAGGTTGAAATATTGCCAGCAGCACCGGTCTAATGCTATACATGGGCCGACTAAATGCACGTCCTCTTTTCTCCACCGTGTGTGTGTGAAGCAGACCTGGGAACGTGGCTTTAGAAGATCTAAAGCACCCTCTACTCCCTCCTGCTCTTCCTCTCACTCCCACTGCTCCATCATTATTTATCTTCCCCTCTTCTCAGAGTCCCCTTCTTCCTCCCTTACCCCTTCATCCTCTAGGCTCTCCTTTTTGCTCCATCCCCCATTCTCATGTTGACATGCACTCAGCTCTAAACTGCTCTACCCTCCCTCCCCTCTAGCTTTAGGCACAGCAGGACTCTCAATCATCACCCAACAGTTCAAGCTCATTTCAGAGATTTTAAGGGAAAGAGGAAAAAAAAACACTGAATCAAAGGACCATGAGGAAAATGTGTTCTGATACTCAGACTAAATGACTACCTTTGGTATTACGATGATAACCATGTGATTTTATGGCCTACAGAGAAGACAATTCTTCTCTTGCTCTTCACACCGTAAGATCAGACATTCCTACCCCAAGCTCACAGGTCTGAAGTCTGCATCAAAACAATTAAGTTAAAAAACCATGTCTTTTGGAAAAAAACAAACTTGCTTCCATGATTATTCATAACTTCACTCTTTTTAATGCATGGTTTTCAATATCCATGCAAATTCAGATTACTTAGCCATCCATCCATTTACTGTAAATGTCGCAAAGGGCTGGAGCCAATCCCTAACCTATACGGCATGTTTTTTGATCGTAGGAGGAAGCCATAGTACCCGGAAAGATAACGAGGAGAACATGAAACCTCCTAACAGAAAGGCTCTGTGGATTTTAACCTGCAACATTCTTGCTTTGAGGCAACTGTGCTACAAAGCCACCATCCTGCCGACATTCAGATCATTTTAGCCAGAAAAGACAAACAAACAGAGCAAAGGAGAGAAAATGGGAAAATCATTTTTAATTGGGAAAGGAATAGCAAAAAAAACAAAGATAAAATAAAATAAAATAAAATTAGGAGGAAAAAAAGAGAGGAGAGGAAAGGGTGAACAAAAGACAAGGTAAGAGAAAAATGTAGGGAGAGGTAGATTAAGAGAAAACACGAATAAGTAAAATCAGTGAAGTGAAGCAAGAGGGTAAAGAGGGAAGCAAGCAGAAACTGGAGAGGACAGTGATAAACTGGAGAGGAGAGAGCGAGAGTGCAGGCCTGTGTAACACAGTGAGAGGACAGGAGGGAGCTGTTTGGCAGGAGAAACATTTGGCATTTGGATAACAAAGCAGATAGCCAGCATTCTGCTTTCTTTCCACAGGGAGAGACAGAAGCCATCAGCCCAGCTGCCTGCCTACAAAAATATGATAGCCACACACACACACACACACACACACACACACACACAGACCCGCACTTATATATATATATATACTCACAGACACTCACACGCATATATACACACACACACACGCGCGCATATATATATACCACACAAACACACAGATATAAGATAAGATATATAACCACACAAACAAATGCATATACACACACACCCGCACGCATATATGCATATATATACAAACTCACCATATATAGATACACACACACACACACACACACACACACACACACACACACACACACACACACACACACACACACACACACACACACACACAAAACGCTCACCTTTAATGTAACTTCATCTCTCGCTAGTCTCATTGAAACCCAGATTAACTGATTAAAAAAAATCACGACACATTCCTGTACATTCATTTTCCTGAGCTATTACATATTTGACTATTTGTTCTGTGCATGTGTATGCGTGTGTGTTTTGGGAGTGTGAGTGTGTGCGCATGCATGTGTGTTTGCACGTGCGTTTGGAAGCCAGCACTCTATGATAAGATACAGCAAGTCACATGAAATTATATTTTTTATTTGGCTTTTTCCCTCTTATCCCCTTGATTGTCTCTGGTATGCCTTGAGTGCTCAATATGTCTGTCTGTGTGTGTGTGTGCATGTGAGTGTGCATGTGCATAATGTGTGTGAGGTACAGGGATGGAAATGTGAGATAGCTTCATCACTAAACTTCATTAGCTGTGTCTGTTAAAGCAACTAAAAGATCAGTATCCGTACCTCAACTCTGGGGGCGTTAAACTACAAGTTGTAATTTTGGTCCTGAAATTTGTACTGATTGATCAGAAGTTATTCATTATCGGTTGAGATATCATAATTTTATTTTATATAAATATTTTTGATCAATCGACAAAGAGAACAGTTTGAAGAGTGAGTTCTTTATAATTAATTTGGAAATAAACTTCAGTGAATCAATGAACACAAAACAAATGCAGAATTAAGACATTTGAAATACAGTGCACAAACTACTTCACAGAGTAATTCATATAATTTGTGTATTTTTATCACATATCTTTTAACATCTGACAATTACTTTTTCACAGTGTGAATTTTCTGTCTGTGATCACATATGACTTCTTTACTATCTAATGTTTTCATCTTAATCGTTAGGACTGAGGAGATGAGACAGATTGGTGAGTCTGTGTGTTTGTTTGTGTGTGTGTTTGTGTGAGTGTCAGTGTCTACAGACCACAGAGTTCTGTTTTTTTTCCATAGCTTGCTTCCTAAAACGGTGTGAACACGGCTGAGGATTTTCCTCAGTTCATAAAGATTAAGAGAAGATTAAAAGTGCATTATCCAAAACGGATTCTTGACTCAGCCAAGATCTCCACATAACCCTCTAATCCACAATGCAACTCTGAAATACATTAAGCCATGCTCATTGAAATATGTATATATTTATATACATTGATCAACCATAACATTATAAACACTAACAGGTTAAGAGAGAATAACATAATTATATAATTTTGACGGTATCTGTCAGTGGGTGGGATATGTAAAGCAGCAAATGAACGTTTTGTGCTTAATTTGATGTGATGGTAGCAAATGAGCAGGCATAAGGATCTGAGCGACTTTGACCTGGGCTAAACCGTGATGGTTAGACGAAACGGTCAGAGCATCCCCTGAATTACAGGTCTTGTTGTGTGATGCCGGTCAGTAGTAGTTAGTACCGGCCAAAATGTCTAAGGAAACCCAAGGCTCGTTGATGCACATGGGGCGCAAAAGTAAGCTTGTGTTGTCCAATTCTACAAATGCACACATCACAAAATTGGTGAAAAGGTTCATAATGGTTCTGATGGAAATGTGTGAGAGGAAACAGTGTACAACAGTGCTATTTTGACAGACAAAAAGGTTCCCAATATTATGCAGATAGTTTTATTGTACTGTAATTTTATATATATATATATATATATATATATATATATATATATGTATATATGTAAATATACACTTAAATAAGAGAACATCCACGGAGTGGTGCACTCGTCTCTCACCTGGAAAATACTGGCTCCATACGGTGTCCTCCACGCATTCAACAGATTGTCTTTTCCTGTGCTCACAAACCACTTGCCTGAGGAAACAGAAACACACAGCACCACAATTAAACAAAAAGATGCATGAAGATCAAACAAATGCTCTGCATTAACTGCATCTTAACGGAGTGGAGAGTAGTGGAACATATTTGCCAGTGGCTAAACATTTACTAGAAAAATTTAGGAACCAATACGAGTTATAATGAATGTGTGTCCGTACCGCAATAGGCAAATTTGAGGGATAGTACGCAGCTCTCGTGGAGGTGCAGCTGGTACTTGTCAGGTTTGGAGACGTGCAGGACTTCCACGTTACTGCTCTCCATTCCCACAGCCAGCCACTCGCCTGTCGGACAGTAGCCCAGAGAGAAGATCTGGAGATGCAGAAGGAGGAAAGGAATCAAAGGAAGGAGAGAAAGTGACATAGAGAGAGAAAAACATGGAGGGAGAAGAGGACGGGAGGATAAAAGGGCCAAGATAAAAGGGCAGGAAGCATGCAAAAGAAAACAAAAATGGGGAATGGGGGAGAAATTGTGAGGGAATGGGGGATGAGGGAGGAAAGAAGATAAGGTTGATGAAAGAAAGAGAACAAAAGACGGAGGTAAGGAGGACAGATTGAAGAATTAAGGAAGAATGATGGGAATGAAGAATATCAAACAAAACCGAAAGATGATGATTGAAAATGATTATGAAGATAGATAGTCACAAAAGTTAACAAAGAACAGTGGAATGATTTGACATGGGGAAGTACATGGTGAATAAATAAATTGGGAAAGAAAGAGAGAAGCAAGAGAGAGAGGAGAAGTAGGAGAGAAAGTCATTACAGCTGGATCGAAACTCATCTTACAACAACGGTCGGTTTTCTAGCTCGGCAGCAAGTGAGAGTGTGTGTTTGAGTGTATGTGTGTTTATGGGTGTGCGTGTGTATGTGAGTGTGTGTGTATGTGAGTGTGTGTATGTGTGAGAGTGAGTTTGTGCGTGAGTGTGAGGGCATCTGTAAGGTAAAACCAAGTTGGTGTCTGTCAGTGTGTTAACTTGTGAGGTGAACTCACTGTGAATACATTAAATCTGATGTACTGCAGTAACACTGTTAAGTGTTTTACCTCCATGTGTCTACAATTTGAAATAAAAATGTGCATCTACATCTGCTGCTGTTTTTCTAAGATATGTGTGTTTGTGGGTGAAGTTATGCTGCCGTAGTAACACACCATGGTGTGGTTTTAAACCACACGTGTACATACCTACTCCTTGTGTGTGATGCATATGAAAATTGTCGGCGTGTCTTTTTACCTGCGAGGTGAAGTCGTGCTGCTGGAGCTGGCGTCCCTCCCGGAGGTCCCAGCAGCGGACTGTGTTGTCCAGACCTCCTGTCCACAGTTTGGTTCCGTCGTTGGAGATGTCGATGCAGCTCGCCCCGTCTGTGTGGCCCTGGAACTGCCTGCAGGGAAGAGACAAACAAAAGGCTGTAAAGACTCTGCGTCATGCGTTTCCTTGATTCTTTTTTTCCTGGCTGTGTCAGACCCAATATCCTTGGTTCCATCCCTCCGTGAAGCACCCTTTGTCCTCACTGTACATCTCTCTCTTTTCTCACCGGTTCTCTTCCATCTTCCTCAACTTCTCTTTATCTTACCTTGCCTGAATCCGTAGCCATCCTTACCTTATCTTAGTTGAATAACACCCCATACTTCAACCATTTTTTTCTTCCCCCCTTCGTCTATAAGTCTCTTTTCCTTGTCAATTATCAATGTTTCCACATCCATCAGCCTTTCTCTCCTTCACCTTCTTCCGCTCTTCACTGTGCGCTCACCTGACTGGATACTAACAGTGAAATTATTTTAAACTCTTTCTTTCCCTCAACCCTCCTCTCTTCCACACCTCCTCTTACCTGACTAGAGTCTGGTTGTGAAGGTCCCAGACCACGATATTGCCATCGCTGCAGCAGGAGAAGCAGACCTTGTTGTCAGGTGAGATGGCCAGAGCATAGCAGGCAGGAGCAGATGATGTCAGCTCCGCCTTAATGCGAGGGGTGGGCGTGACCAAATCCCAAATTGACAGTGTGCTGGCCTCTCCACCAACTATCAGTGTTCGGCCATCAGGGAGTATTTTACAGGAACGGATGTAATTATCCCGGTTCTGATTGGACAAGATGAAAAAAAACTGTTAGCTTTTGCCTATTGTTGATCAAGGGAAATATAGTAAGTGTTTGAGACAGATGTTGACATGATTTTGCACATTCAGGAAATGAATGTGGACATTTTGATGTTAGTTATCTTGAGATGAGGCAAATTTTAGTCGAAAGCAAGGGGTTCAGTGAACAATTATACACGTGTTTATTTAATATGACCTGTTGTGTGAATGTTGATGTTACGGTTTTTTATTTTAACATTTGTGTGTGTCTGTTTGCCTCATGTCTCACCAGACAGTCCAGCTGGGCCATGGGGCTTTTATTTCCTGACTGGCTGATGTCCCAAACCTTGACACAGCCCTTTCCTCCTGTGTAAACGTGTCGCGTCGAGGTGCTGATGGTGACAGCGCACACCACCTCTCCGTGGTTCAGGCTGTGTATCTGACGGGCGTGGCGTGGGATTCCTGGGCCCAGCAGGGCGTCAGGGGGAAAGGGCACTGGTTGCATTTGGCCGTCTGCACTCACATGAAAAGAGTAGGCGCTGGAAAAATGAGAGGGAGGAGAGCAGGAATAATTCAATACTTTATTATGGCGGAAATTAGACAGTGATTGGACTAGTGGGTTCTGCAAAGAAAATTGAAGAACTGTAGAAATTGGACAAAGATAGGAGAGAATAAGAGTTACAGGTAAATAAACATCAGCGCATTAAATGTCAGACAACATAATGGCCTTAGAGTTCTTCTAATATTTGCCAGAATTCTGTCAATGACTTGCCCCGCTGTGGCTGAGGGCAGGATTGCATAATGGCAGATTGCGTTACAGTGCAGAGGCAGTGTGGCCCTGCTAATGGCCGATCGATACTGAAACAGTTGGAAGCCAGGGGTGTTTTATGATTTCAAATTAGCACCACAAGAACAAATTGCTACTTTGAAACGAATGACAAAAACAACACAATTCCTCAGCCAGCAGACCTAAGCAATAGTGTGTAGGAGAGGGTGATGATGAGACTTTAACTCCTTCAGTATCTGCTGCACTCAGGGCTTCCAAATGTGACACAGGGTTAATATGCAGCACTGAACAGCCCTGAGACTTCAGAAATTCAAGATTCCTTTAGAAATCATTTTTGAATGATGTATCTGATATTTCCTCAGCCAAACAAAATGATCCTGCTGAGCTTACAAATATGTCTTTTCTTAACACTATTAATAGAAACAAAATAACTGATAAAGTGCACCGTACAGCTGGGGAATACACTGCAGCTATAAGTGCGAATAATGTATAAACACACAAACGGTAAACAGGTGCTGACTTTAAACATGTGTGTATCGTATACAGATAATCTCCAGTTTTTATTCTAACATATCAACTGTACTAAAAAACTGACAATCTATCACGTGTATAGAGACTTTAACCCTGCTGCTGATCTTCATGGATACTGCATACAAGCAAATGCAAACAGACTGGAGCCGATCACAAGTACAAACTCACGGCTTTCCACCAGATGAACCCGGCATAGAAGAGGGCAGCCCTGGGGCCCTCATGTGAGAACGGGATTCATACCCCACCTGGTGGATAAAAATACAAGAAGTACATTTAAATATAGACAAAGATATCAAATGCACCAACTGATTTCGAATATGCAGAATATTACAATTTAATGTGATAATTATATCAATATAAGAGCGTGAATAAGACAAAGGTTATAAACTATAAGGCAGAAGTATAAGAACAGAGGTGACAGGAGGCGATAAAAATCCACTCTGAAGTATGTTTCTTGACAGTATGTAGTGGATGTGATGTTGTGAGCGTACTGCTGCTCTGAAGACTGATGGCAGGAGAGTGGACCGAGCACTGCAGTGTGTTAAAACGGAGTTTTGCTTCAGCCTGGTGGGAGTTAAGTGCTGAGGCTGCATACTGTAGCACATTACACGAAAGTCCCGCCACACAGTGGCACACATGTCATACATGTCATACATGTCATACATGTCAAAGCTCAGTGGGCAGATGCTGGACATAATAACTGGGAGTATATCATGAATGTCCAACACTATCTGATAATGCACAACACATTCATCTATGTTTAAGCAGCACTGTGACAGTCATGAGTTACATCTAATACTGAGCTATAAATCAAAACTTGACAGAGAAGAATAATTTGGCCTGGACTTACCATGGGACTTCGGGAGTAGGCATTGGCTGCTGCGCTGATTTGTGGGGAGAGGGTCAAAGCCCCACCGAAACCTCCTGGGCTTGCTAGCTCCCCATTCAATCCTGCGTGTGACACCACGCCAAAATGAGCCGGGTATGAACCAGGGGGCACAGACATGGGACTGCGGAGAGCTAGGGAGGGGAGGAAAAAAGGAAGGAGGGATTGCAGGATTGAAACAGGGGGATCTCCCTCTTTTATTAAATGATTTATTTTAGAAAATTAATTTTGTATTTTAGGAAATTACAGTGTGACAGCAATGTCTTTGCATAAACAGGCAAGAGAATGAGCAAATGAAGCGACAAAGAGGAAACATGGCATGATGGGCAGAGGTAGACAAATCCTATTCAGGTCAACCCAGCCTAATTCAAGGAGCTATTTTGTCCAAGCACTTAAGATAATTTAAAAGTAGAGAGTGATTAAATGAGTTCTGAGTGAGTAGCTCACTGTGTTAGTGGTTACGAACATACAACCGTCACATATGTATCATCACGCTTGTTAGAAAGCCTCACCAAGCGGGTCTGCACTGGATGCTGCTTTGGTAGCCAGACGAAGGCAAGAAGTGCTGGGACCGGGGGTTCCTGTGGCTCCTGGTGCTCCAGGGGTAAGGGCCTCACGGTGGGACGGGGATGAGCTGCCAGACTTTGACAATGGGGACTGGGACTTATCCATCTGTAGACAATTAAGACAAGAAATATAAAAATAAATAAAGACGAATTGCTCCAATCAAGCAAAAGTGTTTCTCCTAAACACTAACCTCTTAAATGAGAAAGTCAACAGAATTTGTCCAGGTTATACAACAACTAAGTTTACAGACATCCTGTAAACAATAATTAATCCCTCTAAACAACAGGGATGAATTATTTTTCAAAAGATTTATAGATTTTTTTTTCCTTAAAGCAAAACACCATAAATGATGATACAACATTAAACAGGAGGGACTTTACTGTAACAGTAAATTAAGAAAAAATAACAGCCGGTGCCGATTAACTATTCAGCATCTCCATATAATTCTATCTTACCTGTGAAGGGTCCTTGGTTTTCCCTGGGGTGGGGCTACGGGGGTTTGGGGTGGAGGGAGCCTCTCCTGTGTGTGAGGAGCCTGGGAGCTCTTTCCTTAGGGTGGGAGCCCGGTCTAAACCATTCCCATGGGGGGAATGAGGGGGGCTGGCCGCAGGAGAGTTAGGCTCCTAAATGACAAATAAGAATAAAATAACATATCAAACCGTACAAATTTCTTCTTCTCTCTATCTTTTGAGTCTCAGGGGATCATAGAGGCCTTTAACTATGAAAAGACTGAAAGAGCTTCATTTATCACGCGAGCAGTATAAAACCAGGTCAGGACGAACATTGAAACCCTGATGTCAAGGTAGCATCAAGCAAAGAAATGTTACACTTATACACTGAAAGTTCCGTGGAATGAGTATTGCCTTGAAGACGCCTGAAGGCCTGGTTGAAGAAACTGTGAGTCTGATTGTCTGAGTCTGGATGGACCACTAACGTCTACCGGAAGGCATCACCAAGAACAGTCCAAAGCCTGGGTGCTTTTATTTCTTCCATGCTCTTCTGAGGCATCGTTTGTGGTAAGCTCCATGCACTGAGCGAAAGCGGCAACCAATGAGGCGCTCTGTTGTTACCTCCCCGCTCTGGGGAGCCTTACAGTACCCAGCATAGCATCTGCTGTACCAGGTGCTGATGTCCACAATCAGAGTGTTCTCAACAGTTCACCTGGAGAAGAGTACATGTTCTTCTGGGCGGCTTTAATGGTCCCTTCTGTTTGATTGGACCAAAAGAGGCCATCACTGGTCTGAACTCTGAGAGGCTTAAAGAACCTGACTCTTTCCACTTCAGCCCCATTGATCTAAATCGGTGCTGATTCTCCACGCCTGCTCTCAGTCCATTTAACAGCATGTCATCATTATGAGACATTCCATAAAGAAGGGATCCTTCTCTTTAAAGCAGCATTGAATGACATTAAAATCAATGTTTGTGCGCTGCACTGTCGGAGAAGACAATAAACTACAGTTCACTGAGACATTAGCCAAGTGTATGCAAAAAAGGTGTTCAACACATGATGAAATGATCATCACCATGAAAACCTTAACCTGCAAAGTCCCTCATGGTAATATTATAAAATGTGAGGTTTTACGTGAATAATAAGGCTATTATTATAAATTGCATTCTGGGATCATGTTTTTATTAGTTCACCTGGAGAAACTCTCCCACAAATCAAGTCCATTCCATTTTTTACACACATATTTTACTAACCAAGGGTCAGGATTAGTCCCTGCTTCCTTATTTACTCACTTTTTAATCTTAAATTTAAATGAAAAACCTGTGGCCGTTTCTCCTGCAATATACAAACAAACCTCTTTTTGTGACAACAGGTGTACTTTAAGTACCTACAGATTCTTGAAATATAATGACTTAAAATCAAATTCAGCAGATTCTAACTTCACAGACGCATCACTAGCACTGGTGTGACTGTGACTGTGTTGTATTTGTAAAGGAGCCCAGGGAACAACACATGGAACAGTAGAGATTGTTACTGGAGTCACTTCTGAGCTAGTGTTGCCTGCAGAACAGAACAGAGTGCTGCAATAAGCACTTCTCATTGGGTCCCAGTGATCAGCACAGACACTTTAGTGGTAACACACACACACACACACACACACACACACACACACACACACACACACACACACACACACACACACACACACACACACACACACACAAACACACACAGCAGAGTATTTCCCTCCCTTTTTCTGCTAATATCCACATTTGTATTTTTTTTTCTCTTTTTGCTTTGTGCCAGTTTCCAAATCACACGGGAGGCCTCATCCACTTTTGTGTGCAATACCAAAATACAGAGCGCATAGATAAAACATATTTTGATACACTGTGTGAAGTATTTAAAGAACAAAAAAATTCCAGGGGTATAAACAGCTTTGCATATATTAGATGAACCAGGCTGCAGTTATTTAATGACAGGAGGGAGGAGAAAATAAAGAAAAAAGGCAGAGCAGGATGAAAAAAGGAAGAAAGGAGTGAAAAAAGAGAACAGAGGCTTCACGAGGATTGAAAGAGAACAAAAATATTCACAGAAGAGGCAGATAAGAAGAGAAGTGTAGAGTATTTTTGAATGTGTGTGTGTGTGTGGACAGACATAGTTCACAACACTAACAGCGCCGGTTGATAATGAGCTTACATAGCAGCTCTTCCTATTTACAAGAAAACTGCAGCGAGAAGCTGAACTTGCTGCATATGTGCTTACCTTTCACAAATCCACACACAATACACACACAATACAGAACCCACAACGACTATAGATGATCAATCAATCTAGAGAGCAATCACAACAAACGTGTATTTGTGTGCATGTTTGTGTGTGTGCGTGCGTATATGTGTGTGCAGGGATGTGTCCATCATGAGAAAACCAGGCTTATCAATGATCTTAAACTGTTTATCAAGCAAAATTACAATTATTTACCAACTCAAATATTGCTGCTTCTCTTCATCTTTAATAACATCTAAATGAGGATTTCTGTGTTGTAACAAACAACAATGTGAACATGTAGAGTGTATGGACTAAAAAAAAAAAATCACTTCCTACTTACCAACTAAAGGAAAAAACACAAATAATTAGGATATTTAGTCTATTCATCCATTTAGAACATTATGCTTTTCAATTGAGCAATTTCCCAAGTACGCGTAATTATGTGCTTCAATTCTGTGTAATTAGTCATCTGGGTTACATTTTCTGAGACTGTCACAATACAAAAATCTAACTCCAAATTAAATGAGAAAAACATAAAACTGACCGTGCCTGAAAAAAGGAGGAAACAATGAATTAAAGTCAGACCTCGCACAAATATAACCAGATCTTTTAACACACATCTGTGTGTGTGTTAAATGAAGGTGTCGACATCTGCATGAAGAGAATGGATGTTGGTTTCAAGCTGTGGCTGCAAGAACATCTATAGTTATTTCTATGAGCAACAGCGTTTGTCACCACACTGAATTCATGGTTTATTCATGTGTGGGCTGCATCGCCACAGAGCTTCTGTCAGATAGACACGGCTAGAAGCTCGTGACTCTGTGAAGGGAATCAATCATGTCTTCTATGACAGGGATGTACAGATCTTGCACAAGGACGTAGCTGGGAGGAAGTCCATAGGAGAGAGAGGTAGGTGTAAGAGTGTTACATTTCGTCCATGCTGGAAATGTAAAGCTGTACGTAAGCATTGGTAAAGATGGTATATCAATATGGCTACAGAGGAAAACGCTCAATATTTGGTGACTGCACTGGCACATTAATGAACTTCTATTTAAGTAATGATTAGACAGAGGAACCCCTTATCTGGTTACCTTCTTTATTTAATTGAAAATATGCTCAACATAGACCTATGAGCTTCACTTTTGATGGAATTGAAGGAAGCAACCACTTTATAAACCTCTATTTGTTTAGTAATTTTCCTCTCTGAGGCAGACGTTATTTATCTCCGATGTAGTTCTGTCAAGTATAGCCATGAATTTCAACTAATCTTTAGAGTTTAGCAGAAATCTTTCTTAAAAGATTTTGAAAAGGTTCACAAAATACACATCAATACTGTATACTGAAGTGTTGGCCTACATTCATATGGATATATTACCCTCATAAATTCAATTTGGACATCTTTCTTTGGGACTGTGAAAATAAAAAGCAGGCACGTTATCTCCTTTTAAAATGATAAGGACAACTTGGATAAATATTAACTCATCAAGGAGATTTGGAGTTGTGTTTCTAGCCACTTTGCAAGTGTAAGTCTAAAGTTTATCGTCTGGTTTGGGACGCACGAGTGCAATGTTTGGCTCTTAAATTGCATAATACTAAAAGATGCTTACTTAGTCTTCAATTTGGTGCACAACAGGTATCATAGAGTGGATGCATCAGCATTGCTCATTAAAAAAAACCGCTGCCTGCAGCGGCTGAACACAGGATGGATGATAATTATGATGATAATAGTGATGTGATGGTGATGATGGTGATGGTGATGATCATCAATTAAAGTTATCGATGTCACATGCAAGATGTCATGTGATCCATTAGGAAAGGTCCAATGTGCATAGTTCTAGCTGGTGTGGTTGCAGACTGGAACACCCCTCATCTCACCACACCATTAAAAGACGAAAAGGCTACTATTGGCTGACTCTGTGGAAGAGGACATGCTCTATCCATAAAAGCCTCCTTCTGAAGTTAAAAAAATATGTATCCTATTTTACAGGTCATTATGAGATAATGAAAAAGGAATTATGGAATGTACCAGTTCTGCCTCTGAAGTCCCCTTTAATCAGATATAGACTGTTTCTTTGATATAAAAATATTGACTATCGCCACTCTAATTATAAATACGATAACAATTTAACATTTTTATACATACCCTCACAAGAAGGTGAACACATAGTGGTATAGTTTTATATATATACGCTATATATGTTATTGTTGTTTTTCTTTCCGGTCCGGTAGCTTCATCAAATAATAACATATGAAAATAACACATAAAATGCATAACGAGGCAGCTGGAAAAGAAACGTTAAAATAAATGAATAAATAAATAATAGTAAATACGACAAAAATCATTTCAATAAAATCAGCCAACTTACTTCATTGGAGACATCCACTACCAGATTATCTTCACTCTTATCTCCATCACTATCCTGAGAATAAAAGACAAACACAGCCCTTTTATTGGATTATTGTTCTATCAAACACTCACACACACACACAAACACACACACATACACTGTACAGACCGACTCTGTTTCTATATTACAGAGGAGTTTACACAAAGATGAACGAGTGCACAAACAGATCAATATATCAATATCATTGGCTGCTGTTACCTTTCTTACACAGGCTGACCAAATTTAACACCGAGAAACTGTGCTCCATATATTCTCACTGAGGGTCTTCTTCATTCAAGCATGATTCTCATCGCTCTAATACACACACAAACTCTTTCTTCATTCATGCCACATTAAGGCTCTTCGTCTAGCCATCTTTCTCTTTCTCTCCATTTTTAGGGATGATAACGATGGCATTTAGTCACTATGGCAACAGCATTTTGATGTAATCATGGCCTTATATTCCTATTGACATCGGTGTGGAGGCACATCAGTACCTAATTATGCAAAGGCAAAACATGGCCATGTCCACAGTCTGTTCCTAAATATACAAAAACACAGAAATAGACAGTGAGTGTGTGAGAGAGAGGGAGCGAGGTAAAAGAGGGAGCAAAAAGACAGAGAGGGAGAAAATTAGAAATGGAAGGTGAAGTAAAACTGAGAAGAAAACCGAAGAAAAGTAGAGAAAATGAAAGATTGTGAAAGAGAGACAGAGAGAGATACAGAGAAACAAATGGCCAACAGAGAGAATTGGGTGGTGTAATACTGCTTGACAGACAGAAATAGAGGAAAAGCATGGGGAAAATGGAAAGTAACTGTGCTTCTCTGTGCTCTGAGTTAATATGACGATGCAGACTTTTGTTGCAGAAGCCCAACTGATTTAGCTGGAGGTCATCTCTCACTGACAAAGTCGCAGTGTCAATCAATCGTGCAGACTGCAAACACACATCTAATTTATTACAGCTATTTCCTCTGGCCAGCTCTCCTCTGGCATTACAACGCCTATGGCTCGCTGCTCTTCCCCATCAAATCCATCCAAACTAAACATGGCTAACTGGCCATGAGCCTCCAACTCCCATGTGGCCTCTAATTACCACATGTCAAACTTCCACATGCAACGCAAACACGTCACACAGATGCACATTGAAAAGAAATTATGCATAAATGTATATCTACAGCGTATTTATGGTATTTCATTTCATTATTTGCTCCATGTTTATTATTATCTACAAGTCATTTTTACACATATAGTTTCCAGTGTGATGCTACAACTTCCTGTCATCTTTAAATAATCAATATAATTCATCTTATTAGACCAAAGACACATAAAAACACATACATAGGAGTGTGAAGCGAGGGTTTCTTTTTCATCACAGCGCCTCCTCTTTGCCTCAGCTCCTCCCTGTGAGGAAGAGTAGCCTCCTGATGGGCCCTGGCGCTCCTCTGGAGGCTGACTGTCTGTGGACGATTCTGACTTACTCTGGAGGAAGACAAGCATACGTTTCAAAGGATGAAGTAATGATGCCAAATTAAAGACATGTGAGGGGAGCTTGTGTGAAGCCGCTGAGAAACACCAGAAATAAATAACACTTGATAATAAAATTATGTTTACAAACCAAGGATTGTGCAAACACATAAAACACACTCAGATGTGCTCATGTATAGTTCCTGATGTGAAGGAACAGGTACACGTAATCAAACTGTAGACATAACCTCAGGTAAACACAATGAAAAGCACACACAGAGGTCAAATAAACATTTACAGAAAGACCCATAAAAATGCACGATAACCCGACACACACACACACACACACACACACACACACACACACACACACACACACACACACACACACACACACACACAACACACAACTAGAACATTACATGTAAGCACAAGTTAAGACATAGCAGTAGATGCACACAGGACAGGACAGCCTATACAGCTAATGAGTGCTCTCCGCTCCACACACCAGTCCTCATGTAAAATATGTCTCTCATTTGTAGGCAATAAAGCTGTACCTACATATTTACAAACAGCCCGGCCTGGCTCAGCACTCCAAAAAGTCATTCTAAACCCTGCATTGTTTCTGCTTTGGGGCCAGGGCCAGAGGTACAATGAGGGCCACTTGTTATTCTCTGTCCCCTATGTGGTGACGGCAAGAACAGCAAGGGTTTAACTGGCCAATGAGTCACACAGGAAGGAGCACAACGGAACTAGGCGCGGCTTAACATTCGCTCTATTCACTCTTCTTCTCCTCAACTGCTTCCTTATTCCCTGCTGCAGGACTCACTGACAAATGCCAATTGATATGAATCTCTCCTTCCCCTCCCCTCTCTTCTCCTCCCCTCCCCTCCCAACGGCTGTAACGCTTGGCTAAGTTTAGTTCAAGCCCAAATGCATAAATAGGAGAAATATTTTCATTATGCTTATCAGCATTGTGTTGAACAATGAAATTATCATAAAGGTTGTATTGCTGATAGAGAGAGAAAGAGAGCGAGAGAGACGGAGAAAGAAAGAAAGAAAGAGAGAGAGAGAGAGAAAGAGAGCGAGTGAGACTGAGACAGAGAAAGAGAGAGAGACTGAGAAAGACAGAGAGAGAGAGATAGAGCGAGAGAAAGAGAGAGAGAGAGAGAGAGAGAGAGAGAGAGAGAGAGAGAGAGCGCGGAGGGAGGGAAAGTTCTGTCAGTGGGGCTCTAAAATCATTTTCATCTTGCAATAAAAGCCTGAACAAAGTTTTGCTGGTATTCAGTTACATCCGATGAGGTTTGTGACAGGTGTGGCACTGACGTTTTCAGAGTCAGATTTACAAATATATGAACCCAATAGAGTAGATTAACCATTTTATTGCCAGCTTTCACACTGACTACTGGTTGTGTTTCATATCTCATATTAGAATTCTCCACACATACGTAGGAAAGGTACAAATTTAGCCAAAAAAGAATGTTTTTTTAAATTAATATCGGCTTTGAGAAACAGTGCATCTGCTCTGCATTTCCGTGTGTTCTTAATTTACCATCACAATTCTACAATTTATACAGAGCAAGACAAAATCATAGGTTTGCCCCCCTTTTTTGAAAAAAAAAAAAAAAAAGTCTATAAATTTGAAAAAATGTTAAAGGTAGTGTTCTCTGTTCAAAAAAAGTTGATCATATTAACTTTGAAAATTCGAAAAATATAAATATATTTTAAATTATATAGAAAAAAAAGATTTAAAAATGTAAAAAATTATAGGTTAATTTTTAAAACATAATAATTAAAATATAAATATAAAATCTTCCATTTCTGCAGTCAGAGCAAAAAAAACGAACAGAAACGGACTACTCTAGCGAACTTGATTCTCCCTCAGTGTGGCAGAGGTACTGGCTGCCTCACCTCGATTTGTTCATTACAGTTTTATGTCAGATGAGCAAAGCTAAATATGTTATACACATATGCGACATACAATACCTATCCTATTGAAAGTGAGGACGACAATAAAAGTGTCAACCAACATTACATTGGTGACAAACTGAGAAAGCAAAAGGCACTCGCTCAATCCAGTTTGAATGGACTGAGCAATCTGAGATGAGGCTGAGCTCATAGCTGCCTCACCTTCTATTTGAACAGGAAATACACAGATTCAGTGATTTTGATTACAAAAAAATGTATGAAATCATTGGAATCATACATAAATTACATTTATAGCACATATCAGTAGACAGTAGACATCTCAGTCTCAACTTCCCTTTAATGCCTCCTCTGTTATTAGGAGCCACACTGATGAAGCCCAGCTGTCCACTGCAGCCTGTACAGTAGAGGAGTGTTCATATGGCTTTCATAAAGCAGCCATAGGGGATACGATAAACCACAGACGCGCACTGAATTTCAATCAGGCCATTTGCACTGCATTAATTCTCTAGCTGATTAACAAGGACTCCTATCCAACGTGATTTAAAAATCTGCTGTGACTGTGAGGCAAAATTAACACTAGCATGCATCATACAGTATGTTTTATTGCATTTTGAATTTACTCAGCTTTTCATCTTGTCTATTTTGTTTTATTACAAAAATTATGTATCCTGAGTCACCATCCTGTCACATCTCACCTTCACTGTGTTTGGTATTGAAAAAACCCAATAGTCAAGTGAATAATGAACGGTAACTGTCGTATTTCAATGCGGAAAACCAAATGCACAAAAACCTCATTTGGACAAACATCATTCTCTGTTATTGGTGCAAAACAATGGAACTGTTTACCCTCTGAGCTGAAAACACATCACACCTTCAATATTTTTAACAAGTGTATTCAATTATGGGTTGAGCAGAAACAACACTTTTGTGACAACAAAAAAACATATGTCGACTTCTGATATATTTAATTTTGTATATACTTTTAATGTATATTTTATACTTTTGATATTGTATTTTTACTCTACTTTTCTTCCATTATTTCTAAAGATAACTTTTAAAAGCCTTCGGTGGACAAGTGTTGAAAATTAGCATTTTGCTGTAAAATCTGAACGAAGCGCATCTTCGGTTTGTTCATGGTTAAATGTTGCAGAACCAATGTTAATGTATGTCCATGTCAAATAAATAAACTAAACTAAATCACTAAGCAAAAACACCGCTTTATCAAAAATAACAGTAATCTGGTCTTGAGTCTAATCTATTTTATCAATATGTAGTTTAAATATTATGTCCAGTCATAAACCATCTGTCGTTAGTTACATCATTTAAGTAGTGGCATCGGTCTTAGCAATCATCAGCCACCACCACCACCGCCATTAGTGTCTGGACTCCATTGGAGGATTTTTCTTGCTGTTTTTCAGGGCAGATGTCAATCACCATCAATCGATCAGAACCTCCTTGAAGACGATCTGGCAGACATATGATTTGCTGTAATAAAGAATTATCTTTACTTCCTTTTCCCCTATGGTTATCAGGTATAATATTAACTATTGATACAACAGAGCAGGTACTGTTGGAAAACATTTGATATGGTGGATTTAAAATTGCATCTAATTAACACTTTCAAAGTTGCTTGACTGCAGAAAGGAACTGGCAAGTTTTGGACGGCATTTTAATCCTTTCAGTTGTTCATTATATCTCATAGATTACCAGATTATTGTTGTTGTAAAAAACAAACAGATTGCTTGTTCATCAATTCACCCAATTTGTACTTTCCTTAAAATAACAGTGAAATGCTGTGACTCCGATGTTAGTGTGGTGTAGGAAACCTTGAGAAGCTCAAGGTTGATAGCGCTGTGCGTCTATTGTGCTGTTGTTGAGCCGAGCTACTATTGGCTGAGTTCCCGCAGTAAGCAGTTGTTTTTTTTGAGGCCAATTTACAACAAGTCTCCATTTCTCTGTGCAACACAGACACACACACATACGTTCTTGTAAATAATGCCTAGTGAGGACTAGGTAAAAAGACCCTCAATTACACCCAGACACACACATGTATACACACTTAATACACTAGACAATTACTCACCCTACTGGGTGCTCCCTCTGGCATGGGGTAGAGAAAGGATGTTAGGACGGGGAAGGGAGAGTAAGGGGCAAAAGGAAAAAAGGTCAGTGCCAATAATAACAATTACCAAAGCAGCCAAGGTAAGGCCAAACTGTTATGGTGTCTCTCTAATAAAGATACAGAACCACTATTGTGCCTGATTCCAGTCTCCGCTCTCGTTCTCTCTGTTCTCTAACCAGACAAAGCCTGCTGCCTCTTCAAACAGTCCTTTCACTCATTCTTCCTCTAATATGCAGAACGAGACACACACAGCTGGAGACATGCAAAAGCTCGCACACAGGTGTTTCAAATGCCAATATGAATACACTGATCTCTCTATCTTGGCTGCTTTCTACTCTTAAGTCACTCCTCTTTTTCAGTTTATTCATGAGAAAGTCTCTCTTGGCTAAGTGCCTGAAACAGAGCGCAAAGATAAGATATTCTAGCGGGGTGAATGAAAGTTCGTTGAGAGAAAGGTTTTCTTCTGCTTTTACAAAGGCACCATGAATACATCTGTTCATATTATGACAGCAATCTAACATGGAAGTTCAAATACTGTCCAAAAGGTGATTCGCCATCCAAATTAAACTAAACTCTGCAATCATCGAAAAATAGTTTGCAAATGTGCACCTTTTCTGGTTTCAAATGATAAAATCATGTATTTATTATTCTGCAGCCATCATCGGAGTAAATTTTTCCTGTCCAAGAATGAGAAACATAAATTGCAGTTGATATAGAAAGGCAGATTTTACAATGTTAATCACTGTAATCCTACAAATGCATTTCTTGATATTATTAATGTTTTTTTATTTTTCATAAATCTGATACCACGACTCAGCTCCAGTTTGTAAATGTCTAGTTTCCATTTTAAGACCATCTATCCCAACATTTACATTTTTTTTTAGAACAGGAAATAAAAAAAGTCTGCAGTCCTTTACCTCTGAGATGTTCCTGGTCAAGGTGGTTGCGGTCATCTTTAGACGCAAGGTGGGTTGAGACCCCAAGGGCCCCAGTCAGCGCAAGAAGTCCTGAACTCCCTGCGCCCAAGGACAGGCCTGATGGGTGTGGTGTCAGAGGGATTCCAGGGGCATGGTGAGACAGGTGCTGGAGCTGCTGCTGCTGTGGCCACAGGGAAAGGATGGAGCGGGAATGGAGGGGATCAGGGGATGGATGGTGTCATATAGGGGGGTTTGTTGGTTAAAAAAACAGGGAAAAGAGGAAATTGATACAATATAGGCAGGACAAGGGGTAGAGAAGGAATAAGGAAAAAGTTAGAGAAAGTCCAGTGTTCAGCATGGCATGAGGTATGTAGGAGAGAGAGGGGAGGGAGAGGAAATTCAATTCAATTCAATTCATCAAAATGGAGAGGGAAAGAAGATGAAGAAGGATAGGATGTTAAAGAGATTAGTGGTTTAAGAGGTGAGAAAGATGGTCGCCAAGGACAAAAGTTAAAAAAAGAAAGAAAGGGAGACAGAAATTAAAACGTCAGTATAGACAGGGAAAGTAAAATAAGTGTAAATTGAAACCAAGAGGAGAAAGGAAGGGATTGATATGTGAAAAAAAGGAAATTAATGAAATTTATTATGAAGGAAAGACAAGAGGATGGAGAGGGAGGAGAACAGAAAAACCACAGTGAGGGTAGAAATATATAATTCAGGGAGTAAGTGATGGAAAGGATCAGAGGATAATCATGGAGGAGGTAATGAAAAGCAAAGGAAAACTAGATGAGCATGAAGAAGAACATAGAAAGAGAGTAGATGAGTACAGGACGAGGGAGGGAAAATATGCAACGGAGGCGGTAAAAGAGAACACAGTACAAAAAAAACAAAATACATGAGATAGGAGAAATGAGGACGAAGCCATAGGAAGAGGAAGACAACAATCAGAGATCTGGGTTAGACCCAGAAGAACAGGAAAAGAAAGACCAGGAGAAAGTGGAAAAGAAGCTGTGAGGGGAAAGCTAGAGCAAAGGAGCTGCCACAGATTAAAAAAAAAGGTGTTACCCGAAGGGAGAAATATGAAGTGCACTAATGTGTTGTTTTGTCAAGCAGCTGCGTTTAGCGCACACGTCGTCACACAAACGCACACGCATCAGGAAAGCAGCATTTAGAGGTCTGTCAGGAACAAAGGCCTTTAAGTTAAGAGTCATGTGATCAGTGCTCTGACAAACTCTGTAAGTTTGTCTAGTGGGGCAACAGAGCGTCTGTGCTTGTGAATAAAGATAAAAATACAGATAAATACATATGTGCACACAGGCTTGGATACACTATGTTGTTCCGAGTTAGGTCCTTTCCTCTCTTACATGCAAAATGACTTTTATTTTGAATGTGCAAATAAAAAACAAATTTGAGGTCCGCATGTTAGCTTAAATGTGATTTTAATCTACTGTCATTCTAGAAACTTTTTTAATATAATTTGTATAAAAATATATTATAGCCTCAACCACAATCAGTAAACCAAATGCTTGAGAAAAAGAAAAGAAAAAGGAATCTATTGGTAAATCTAAATAAAATTCAGTAAAACTGATTGCACGTTTCTCTTTTTCATTATCTGCTTCATTTATGTTGAGATTTAACACTTAACATTTAAAAAAAACACTGAATCTGCCCATTAGGCACATTAATTTATGGCATCCTTTCACTACTTCACTAGTAAAACAATAAAAAAAAAAAACCTGACTGAATCTAGAATCAGCGGGATCAACATCATCCTTTGGGGCACAAGTCGTAAAAATAAAAGCCTTAAATGATCCTTATGTTAATTACTTCACCTGTTTGATGGTGATTTTTGTTCTGATTTACACATTTATTGCCCAGTGATTAAATAACTCAATCAGCCAACTGTCATCAGTGCCAGTCTTGGTTAGAATGCACATGTGTGTCTGTGCCTTTGTGCAGTGTTTTCATGATGAATGGAAGTGACTCACCCCTATGATGGCATTAAGTTCAGCCATGGTGACTTGCTTGGCCCTCTCAACTGCTTGAACCACCTGTTGCTGGTGCTGCACAAGCATATTAACACCAGAGAGCGGAAAAGCAAGGAAAAGAAGCAGATGGCACCACGTTATTCCCCATGCTATATATTACAGCAAATAATAAGAATTAACATGATGTATGTTGCAGGAACACAGAAGGAGCCATAACTGTTAACCAATAGGAACCACACCTAAGAAAAGATGCGATTCAAATTAAACTCGGCTAGTACAGGGCGTATAAATATAAATGGATTGGGCAGCCATAAAACTAGTAACATAAGAACTGGTAAACAGTTACACAAACAGAAACAAACGTACTGCGCATCCAGCCAGATACACCAACTCATAAGCGCTTACCCATATCCTGCTGTAATCAGTCACAGAAATGCAGATATGGATGTGTCAAACAGTGTGGTCAGTCACAAATACACACACGCACACACACTGAAAAATATTAACTCACAAATATACACACGCACACACACTGAAAATGCAAACACACTCGCTCACACACCCGCGCACTGACACACAACTCATAGTATCAGTATTGATCAAACCGACATAGCTGTTACCATCTCCAGAAAGTCCTTCATCAGCACACACACACACTCACAGACGAATAGTGTTGGTGTAAGTGTATCTGCTGGTTTGTACTCCGTACAAAAGTACCTTTTGACTTTGTGCAATTCATTTAAAAAAAAACAACAGGACCACAATTAGCCCAGGGCACATATTTTCATCAGGGCATATCAGCTGTTGACGTGATGAAAGCCGATCTGATCAATATACAATCTTGCCAATTATGAAGTCAATGGTTTTTCTCACCTAAATACATAAACATTTGAATTTTTCTGATTGATATTTTTCAACATGCCAACCTCGGGAGATTATGCCAAGTAGCACATTAACGTCACCACAATACTGAGATCACATACGTTCAAGTAGAGATATAAGATTGTTTTCTCATAAAAATTGACTTGTATTTTTAAACAAGGCTTGTGACCCTTTGAAAGAGCACAGGTTTAAGGCTCTTCTGCCCTGGCTTACTGTCACCTGATTACATGTTTGAATATTTTGTGTTTGCGTCTAAGTGCCACTGGCAAAGGTTAAACTTACCTCTTGGGAAAGGAACGGGATGATTTGAGCACAAATGGCACTGAGTCGCTTGACAATCTCCGCCTGTGTTGAAAAGAAAGAAAAAGATATTTGATGTGTTGCATTCCACTGAGAAAGCCCAAAGCGCCGCGGATTGTAGCTCAGAGGGACGGACGTAGTTGTCCGTCAACCAGGAGATGCGAGTTCGAGCCCAGCCCCTGACATGCCGTGGGTCCTTGAGCATGACCCGGAAACCCCATCTCTCCGAGCACTTTGAAGGGGTCGACCACTGCTCCCTCATGCATGGGTTAAACGTAGAAATAAATTTCACGACGTTTAATTTGACTGTATACTCATTGTACTGTAAGTATGTACTTTGTAACATGTAATAAATAAAGGATGGATTATTATATCCTGTTACATATAAAACTTATTTAATCCCCAAAAGGGAAAATTTAGTCCTTGCAGCAGCTCCAGCATACAGGTATTGTAAAGGTGACTTGACATGAACACATATATACTATATAATAGGTATATATATATAATGATAATGAGTGAGTGAATAAAACAAGTCAATCAGAGGCAAAGAAGGACCCGTCATGGCATAATCATAGTAAAATTCATTTAAAAAATTTAAAAAAGATACATTCCATCTTCTGTTAGCCTCAAATAACTGTTGGCAAATCGAATGAAACCACAATTTCATTTGAATCTGTTCAAACTATTTGAGTTATCCTGCTAGCAATGGATAATTGGAGGAATATTTCCAAAGGATTTAGCATTATTCATACAAGCACACACACACACACACACACACACACACACACACACACATAAATATATAAATAAACGACTGACAAATGTTACATAATCTTCTTCAACTTTTGTTGGCGGAAGTAATAATAAGTACACAGTCAACAGGGAATATGACATGACTTTACAGCACATTAAGCTTCTGTTCCATTAAAACATGTTTAAAATGAGCGAGGAATTCTGTCGGAAATAACTCTCAGGGATTCAGAGGCGAAAAATGTTGTGATAAGAGGAAAGCAAAGAGATGTAATGGAAAGATGGAGGACGCAGTGCAGTTTTCATCTGCTCTTTTAGCACCATCACACTCATTTAGATCAGCCTTCCCATACGTGCTTCAATCTTCCTCTTTCTGTTACTCACTCACACACACACACACACACATCCACAAAAGCAAAAGTAATTTCTTTTTTAAAGCCCTCCACCTGTCACAGGGCTTTATCCACACACATAAAGTACACTCAGACAAACACATGTGGCAAACGTGGTAACCATCTGCAATTTACAGCTGCTTGCACACATAAACCCAAAATCATAAGCACACACTCTCTCTATCAAGCACACACTCTCTCTCTCTCACACACACACACACACACACACACACACACACACACACACACACACACACACACACACACACAGAACCTCTGCGGTGTGTCTAATTCTATCTGTCTGAGTGCCCTCAGCCTCATTTTGTTCCCTTCTTCACTCAGCCGCTCTTTTTCTACACCAGCTCTCACACCGAGCCATTATTACCCTATTCATCCTTTTCTTCCAATCCTTCCCCCCTCTCTATCACTCACCTCTCCTGAGTTCATTTTCTTTCCTCTTATCTCATCTTTCTATCTTTCTATATTATGACTTTGTTTCATTTAATTTATCCCCCCTCCTTATCAGAGCTGCTGTTGATCTATGTTTTTTCCCCTCAGCTGCTCCTTTGTGTTTGTTGCTTTCATACTTTACCACGGCCATAACACGCACATATGTTTTTCATTTTCTCCCCTCTTTGTATTTTGCTTCCTCTTTCTTTCTCCCTCCATTCTCGGTAACACTTGTTTCTCTGCACTTGGAGGTACTGGAGCAGAAGCGAGAACGGCAGCAAAGGGACAATGGAGGGCAGTGCAATGACTGACAGGATTGTGTACAGTTACAGATGGTCCCATCATGGCTGCACACATTGGCTCTGATCAGACACACAGTCTTATCACATTATATGTCAGTGTAGGTGTGTGGTTGCGCCAAAGCTCCTTAGAGAATTTTGAAACACATGCATCTATTGTATGTGTGCCAGGACCATGTACAGTAAAGTGACAGCGAGAGAGAGCTACAGAGATAATAGAAAAAAAATTTTTTGAAGATTCTTTAAGCTTTTATGGGAAATTATTTATTTATTTATTCAATCTCAATTCTTTTTTTTGTTCCCAGCCCATGCATACATGTTGTAGACCCTTTAAACCCTAATTGCTTCCAGTCGGCTTCACAGGTGTTGGCTGCAGGCCCCCAAGGTTCATGCAAATGCAGAGACTAAAGTGCATAATGTTATAATGGATATAACTTTTACTTGTATGAATAAAATAAAGTATATTATTATTATTATTATTATTATTATTATTACTGTTATTATTATCATTATCACAATAAATCGTACCACTGATGACTATGCTGGGGTTTTGACAGTTATACCAATAACTGAATAGATTCAGGCTTGTTTCTAAAAATATCTATATTCTGCTGCAGGATATAAGAACAATTAGCCACTGTAAGTGGCCTGGAGAACAATAATGGTATCCAAGGACAAATATATTATTATATCTACTCCAAGAAGTTCTGAGCTGATTAGTTAATTGAATAATGGGTCAGTGATGATAATGGTGAAGAGTGATTCTAGACACAAATAATATCTGGAAAGTTTTAGTAATCTCGGGATTAACTTCCACTTCTACAGTATATACATTACAAATATTTACAAAAAATAAAAAAATGTTTAATTTTAATAAAAAAAATAAAATACAATAAATTATTTATAAAATTTAAGTTTAACCTTGGGTGTTTTTTTCTCCACACACTTTAATTAACACTGATCTGCCATAAAATTATAACCATTGACAGGTGAAGTGGTTGACATTTGAAAAAACATTCAGGAACGGTCCAATTCCCGTGATTCAAATCCAATTGAGCATCTCGGGGATGTGCTGAAAACAGAATTCCAATCAATGGAGGCCCCACCTGGTAACTCACAGGACATAGTGGATCTGCCCCTAACACCTCAGTTCAAAATACCACAGCCGCCTTAGTAAGTCTTGTGGTCAATGGCTCAGAGCTGTTTTGTTGGTAAGCGGGGCCAATTAAATGAACTGTGCTTTTAAACAACTTTTGTAGTGAAAAAGCAATACACCACACTCTACGTTCTTTGCTAAGACAGCAAGATGGCCATCATCCTACATCTGAAACATCCAGATGTTAGAAACAGCATGGCATAGTCACATTCCACCACTCTGCCAAAACACTGTCAGCAGGGAGTGCTAGCAAAGACTGGAAGAAGGTGGAGATGAACGGATGGGGGATCAATGAAATGGTAGATAAAGTGGGGGTTGACCAACAAACACCTGAGGGCCGGCAAGGTTTACCAACAGATAGAGGAAGGAAACGAGAAGCTCTTAGTGAAACTGAGGCAGAACAACACTAATTATGATGAACATTATTTTCAAACATACACAATGAGATGTAGGAATGCGAAGTGGAAGTAAGATTAGAGGGGAGAAGAAAACAGACGAAAAATAGAGGAAATGTACTTTAGGACAAGGACAGCCTGTTCCACAGGATATCATGCATATTAGCCAGAAACAGCCAGAGGGACACACACACACACATGCAGACACTATCACACACACAGAGAGCGACTTGTCATCTCATCAGATCTTTCACGCAATGATAAAAACAGCAAGCAAAATGCTTATTTGATCACAGTTCCTTGTGATCCATTCTGCATTATGGTACAACCTGACTTTTGTTAATACACACACATAAAATCAAACTTATGCACAAAATACGATATAGAGTCAAGACCAGCACAGAGGTCGCTACCGGTTGGCAGAATTAGTGATACTTAAAATCTATTGGCGTGTAACTATGTGAGTTTCTGCTTCTACCAAATGAAAAGGCAAGAAAAGTTGACTATAGCTCTATATAACATCATGTGGCACTGCTCCTTCAGAGGGAAACCATATTAAGAAACAATAAAGCATAGAAAGTAATAACTATGATTTTATAGTATGAGCACTGTGAGGTGTTTAATAAGTATAGGACAATAATATCGTTATTTAATGTTTGGAAACATAAACTGAAATTCTGTGTCACGGCTATAATCTTTTATTTGACATAAAGTTTTCCACCACATTCCCCTGTCAATCAGGAAGAAATGCACAGTTTAAGAGGTAGTGGAACCTATTTTTACACCAAGAGAGTGCTCAGTAGACCAGAAGGCAATGCAGAGATATGAGGTTTGCTTTGCATAAGATGCACATTTCACAGTTTTTCTTAACTGGAGAACTTTCTCCACTCACCATTAACCCACAGTAAGATTATAACACATTCATCTATGTCAGGGTTTTCAAAAGAAATTTAAGCACAGGTAGTAGATAACCAAACAAAGTGGAACTAGACGAGACTGGTTGTGTCTGAGGCACTAATATCAAATATTAACCATTACTCTCTAAACAGCCATCACAGACTGATGGTGTGACGGTGAGGGTCTGACAGTATATCTGCAGATGGGATTGTCTTCCGATAATGAGCAGCTTTGTCTGTCAGAGCAGTCTCACTGCTCCGTTACTGTTACGTTACTGTAGCATATGGGCAGACCCATAAATCGTATGAAATGCCCTGTTATCGATCCAGAAATGGGAATGAGCTCAGAAGGAGAGTTGAAATCGCAAGTTCACGTTCTTCTGCACCTTTCACTCTTGAGAAAAATGATCTTGAACTGGATCAAAGGGGAAGCTAATTCCCTCCGAAGGATCAACATTGTATTTGTTCTCACAGCATGATGGCGAGCTGCAGTGGCCGTGTTCATATGGCCAATATAGCTTGGTGAATGTGAATGTGATGAGCCTGGGTTGAGATTGGCACAGGAAGATGGAACTTGTGCCCAGAGAGCTCCAGCTCTGCCAGCGGTGGCAGCCTTTGAATCCCGCTCTGGCTGTTTTGCCAGGTGGTGGGGGTGAGTGTGTGTGAGTGATAACACAATATTCAACTTACCCTACATTTCCTAAAACTAAAAACTATATTCTCACTTCTACCAGGGAAGTCATGATTTCAACCTTTCTAAATTGTTGAATGAGCATCCCATCCAATCCTTATATTTCCTATGATTGGCTTATTGTGACATTACTCATTGTAAAATTAGGCTTATTCCTTGTTGTCCAGAGTAAATAAATGCTTCAGAACAGTGTGAAAAATAAATAAATATCCAGCGTATGCATTAAAGTGCGGAGGCCAGGAGCTGTGTTTAAAAATGACGATTTCCTCCATAATACCGCTCATTGTGACCTTAAGAGATAGATTTGAACAGTCAGCCAACAGAAAAGTTATGGCATCTTAACTAATAATCATTTTCAAGATGATATTATATTATGGTCTTCCATCGTCTCAGTTACGATGATTTGCTTTTTCTTTGTGTTCTACGATCAGTTTAAATATTTTTGGGGTGATCAGCATTCTACATTATACTATGACCTTTCATTAGAAAATAAAACAAAAGAACAGAACAAAATGAATGAATAGCCCCATTGCTTTTGTGTGAATGAGTTGACCAGTCAAGTTGAGCTTTACATCCACATCTGGAGTCATGGTGCACATGTAGGGAAAGCTCTGAAGGAATTTAATAGACGCAAGAGTAAATAATAAGTACATGTTATTCTCAAAATGGAAGTTAACTTTACTGACATGTATGAAAATATGAGTGAATAGATACATTCTGTGTTCATTTATTTTTACAGAGCAGTACAGAGGACCGATAGAGAGCTTTGTCTGGTGCATGAACAATAACCGGAATCTCAGAATCAGCAAAGCCAGAGTAGAGTATTCGCTGGACTACAACCCGCTGTATGATTCCTTTTAAGATTTTGAGAGAACAGAGAGTTATAATAATAACAGTAGACAATGCTTCAAATATGGATGTTGCTGCAAAGAAGCTATGAAGTCTAAACCGTGGATGATTCACAGACATCTTGAACTCGCCAGCACAAACGATAAGTGAAATCACAACAGTTTCGAGGTGGGCATTCGAGACTATTCAGGATCCAACCAAATGGTCACAATCTCTCTTTCTGCTCATGAGTAATGGTGCAAAATTATGGTTAGAAAAGTGTTTTGTACAGTTACAATGAAGTATAATGCCATCACTTATTCATTTGATCTCATTCAATATTTGTGTGAAATACTGTTATGATGAGCATTTCATCTCGAGCTGTGGCCGAAACAAGAGTTATGGGTGGTAATCGGGACCTCGTCCTCCGATTATCATATTCTATTTAGCTCAACCGTTAAAGTAGAGAATGTTCCCACGCGATATTTTGTTCACAAGAATGGGATGATTGGCTGGATGAACAGATGGAGAACCGAGCAGACAAACATACTGTACCGTCATTGCAAATACAAAATTCCTCCGACAAACCATGGAGGCAAAATTATGGAAGATCACTTCATAATGAAACAATCCTCAGTTACAGCCACATATTCAACAGTTTAATCTTGACCGAGATGCAATTAGCCAAAGGTATCACACACTCATCATATTGCTGGTCATTTAACATTATCACTGACATGTGAAGTGTCTTCAGGGACAAAGTTCTGGATCGATTTCAGTAAAAAGTAGTCGAGATGTTTGGAGCAGAGTATTGGACACAGCCATATTGAATCACATGTGAATGCTGCCCCATACCCTCGTTTTATTTCAAGAGTCGAAAAGCATGCACATATCACACACATATACACAAACACACCCACAAACAATGTACTAATCACCCACTGATTGGGGTTGCAGGTGCAGCATTGTTCAATAAAAACAGCCAGCTTTTCTTCGCTCTTTCAATCCCACACCGCCCTTTTCCCACCAAGCTCTCTCTCTATTCTGCTGGCTCATTTTTCCACTTCTATTTTCTCCCCCTCTATCTCTCTCTCTGTTCTCGTGCTCCGTTTTCCCTCTGTGCACTTGGCCATGCTCTTTTATTCTCTCTCTCTCTAGCTGCATTGTGATCCTCGTTCATTTATTTCTCCTTCTCAAGCCATCTCTACTCTCTGCTTCTCTCCCAGAATCTCTCTACATGTTCCCTCTCTTTTCTTTTCCTTCTCTGTCTTGTTTTCCTCTCTCTCTAGTTTTCCTCTGGGCACTGTGCCAGCTCCTCTTCCATGGCACAGATCCAATTCCTCTCTTCCTCCTCCTCCCCTCCCTCCATCCCCGTTGCCTCTGATTGATGGCCCCTCTATTCTGGAAGGAGAGGTAAGGCAAACAGAGAGAGAGAGGGAGGGGCAGTGGAAGGGCAAACTCACATAAACACCAAACATACACACACGCTCCGGAACAGACATGCACCCTCAGAATTGTGCACAACACAAATACACACACACACAAGCACACGTACACAAGCACACAAGAAACAAAGCTCCATACACACACAATAGCAACAAGGGCACACAGAAAACCAATCCAAACAGAGCAGTGGAGAGCACACATAAAAAGAGCTGTGTGCAAAGAAAGCAGAGCCTCCCAGCATGAGTCCAACAGGCACACACTTCTTCAGACAAACACACACACACACACACACACACAAGTAAAGACACAGATTCAACCTTCAGGGCCGTAACCACACAAGATGGGCAGCAGACCATGGCGCAGAAACAATCAGAATTTAGGCAAAATGCAGACGGCACACTTCAACCCTTCCAACACACTCACACACAAACAAACACACACCCAAACGTATACATTACAGTCATACACACATTGTGTGTGTAGGGTTTGTGTATTTCTTTAATATCCATCAAAGAGGGAATCTTTCAAAGGCATGTGACTAGGAGACAAAATCTGTATCCCACAGTTGTAATAGATTTACAATCAACCACATATCCGCCCCCCATCCACCCCTCTCTCATTCTCTCCAGCTATATCAGGATTTTCTCTACAACAGTTATATTCCCGAAAAGTCAAGGCTATTATAGAATCATCATCGATTTAATGAAAGGTGGGTTATATATCTCCAACATCAGGGAGAGATTTACCTCCAAAGGTTTTTGGGACAGAAATTCTCAACCGTTGGGCCGATTTAGTCCAAATCTGGTAAATGGATTGGATGGTATTGAATTGAAAAAAATTGTTTGTTGGACATTCAAAGGATCAAGGGAATGCTTGTAAAAAGCTGGAGATTGGGGGCTTTTATTGGATGTACCCCTGCTGTTGAGGACGACAGCGAAGTCCTAGTTGAATATGAGGGCACGACTGAACAAAGTGACTAAACAGTAGGGTTGGGAATGATGAGAAGCTGTTGAAAATTTAAGGTGAAGATTAAGTGTTTTGAGGCCACCCAAGGGGAATGTTATCTGTTTCCTCTAGTGCATCCTATCGTCTGTAATAATTTATAAGCTTCCCTTAGACAGACGTGTAGTTCAGCTGAAGTCTTCAGCTCACGATTTCCTTGTACCTTGCTTTTGATGAGAGGACACATGACTGTGTGCATTTTGCTCCAACTCTGATCCTGCATATAAGCTTAAAGTTATTATGTTGGAACCTGAATAGTACAGCTTCTAAAAAAACATAGTTTATTAATAATAATAATAATACATTTAATGTATAATGCACTTTACATTTGGATTAAATTTCAAAGTGCTACAGAGTAAAAGCAAATAAAAGCATCAATAAAAAATAAAATAACTATATAAAAACATGACCAAAAGCAGCAATGTTAATTCAAGTTATAGGTTCTGCTAAAAAGGAAGTCTTAAGTCCTTTTTTAAATGTGTCAGTCGTCTGTGGAGCCCTCAGATGGTCAGGGAGAACATTCCACAGACGAGGGGCAGCAGAACAGAAAACCCGATCACCCATGGTGATGAGCTTAGTTCGGGGAAGGAGGAGGGGGTACGAGTGGGTAGAACGGAGGGATGAGTTTAGGTCAGTGGGGGGAGTAGTTATTTTAGGTAGGGCGGTGCGTTGCCATGGATGCACTGGTGAATGAGGAGAGAGATCTTATAATCAATCCTGGTGGAGATGGGAATGAAGAACGGGAGTGATGTGTTCGTGTTTACGAACTCTCATCAGGATCCTTGCAGCACTGTTTTGAACATACTGAAGTCTTTGAAGACTTTTATCAGGGATCCCGATGAGAAGTGTGTTACAGTAATCCAGTCTGGAGGAGACAAACGCGTGGACCAGCTTTTCAGCATCACTCAAGGTGAGGGAAGAACGGATTTTGGAAATATTTCTGAGATGATGAAGGAGATCATTATCATAATAATGAATAATAATAATAATAATAATAATAATAATAATAATAATAATAATTATCAGTATTATTATTAATTACTGATTAATTCCTTGTTAGTGTGACTTACTTTGTCAATAAACAATGTTCTGATTCTGGTCCATGTCAGTAAGTGAAAACAATCTACTGTGTTGGAAAATGTCTGGCTCTCAAATGGCAATGAAAGGCTCAAGCAGCACCTTGTTAGCATTCACGCTAAGGGAATATATACTTCCACAACAGCAATTGGGCTGAATTCCCTCTTTACATAAAATGTTCGGCACGTTACCAGTAAAAGTTCCACATGTGGTGAACAGTGGTTTGTGACTAATAAACTACTCACACACAAGTCGTTATTCATGTAAAGACACAGCCCAGCTCTAGCTGGAGGTTTTGGAATTTTTGTCTGGACGGACCGATGTTAGACCATGTGAATGCTTGTGTCTGGGTTGTTCTCATGAGGCCACATTTCTGTGAAAATAAGCGTGCAGCAATCCCAATAACAGACTGGGTGACTAACTGGTTCTGAATGCTTGAGTTTGTTATATAGAGGGCAGATGTTGGCTTGTAAGTAGGGCAGGGCAATTATGACTTCAAATCATAATGACGATAATTTCATATTTTGAACTTTATTACGATTAATGAACAATTACTAAATTCTTTCTGGCTTTTTTCAAAATTCTGCCTACAAAGTTCCCTTGATATCATGAGCTGGAGAAGCGGCTGCATCGATGCAGCTCCATCTCAAAGGGAAATAATTCAGATATTTTTGGAGCAATTTGCCATTTTTTACTTAACAGACATATTTTTTTCCCAACCATTAATTAGATATTTTTCCAGGAAAACATCCTTCTGAGAAAAATAATATGTCGTGCAATTGCGTTACGTATAGGATTCAGGACTAAGTCTACATTTTGGTTTGAGAGTGGGTGATCAAAATATTCCTGTTACCCAATTTAGAAAACACCCTGTATATTTGACACCAAACTATTAGTAATATCCAAACTGAACATGTTCAATCCTACCTATGTGTCTGCATATGCCTACCCAGGTCCCTCAGTCAGTGTACACGGAAAAGGATAACTTTGGAGAGGCGGGGATAATCTGACATTATCTCCCTCCTTTGATTGATCTGTTTAATTTGATTAATGACTGAAATCGGGCTGTAGATCAGACAAGTATTTTTTTCCCCTCTAAAACCAGCAGAAATCCTCTCGTGAGTAACTGGTGAGTGGGCTAGTATGGTGAGCACATTAATGTTTTTTTGTTGTGTGACATTCAAATCGAATTAACTGCCATAATACCACTCTTTGTCTGATTTTCACAAGCGGGGAATGACGGTTTGCAACAGGGGATGTGTCATGATAGTGGAGTACAGAGCCCTTAATAGACTTTTAGCAACGCCGCAGACTTTGCTGAAAAGCTTTAATCCTTTAACCATAAAGTACATCACTGTAAAATGAAATGTACAATATTTTACAATATAAAAGTAATCATTAAGTGAACATATGGTCCTCTATCAACCAAACTTTCTCACAAAAGCAGACTTCTCATGAGATGTGAGGCAGCCATGTACCATATTTTTCTCCAAATTTAGGCGCAAAATTGCATCACATGCACTCCCTGACATATACGTCCAAAGACACACACACACAGACAGACACACACACACACTATCAAAAACCCACAGACTTAGATAATAATAATAATAATAGATAGTTTAGCTTCTCAGAGTTTTTCTGCCAGACAAACCCAGTACACTAAAATGACTAGTTCCATTGGAATTAATTCACTAATTTCTTTCTCATTTCATCTTTCTAGTCTTCTTTTTCACTATGTTTTCCATGTCTCAGCCTATTTCTACCATTCCTAAAGGGTTATATCATACTATATATCTAGCCCCATGCCTCATTATACACAAATGAACTACGTTACACATCTATGCACAGGCATTTGTGCTCAGTAAGGGAGGGGGAGACATCAAAGCTTAACACACACAGAGCACAGATGCTAGAACATGTGCAAAGAGGGACGGCACACACCAGTGATCAAAGAGTGGAAACACGTATCATAACACACACATAACAAAGTCAACTGACCTTTCCGGAGCGTCTTTGTTTTGACCCACATATAGTATGCAAATCGATCCAAATGTAACCCATTGGATAACATCAGTTCAAAAGAAGAGAGAAATCTCAAACTGAGTCGTGGGATTATTGACTGATTGTTTGGATGGAATGACGAAATGATGAAAAGAGAGAGAGATGATCGAAGTTCAATCCTATTATGGGTTAAAGCGGTGAGTTGAAAATCAAAGCATCTCCTGCTTGCACTCTTTCTCTCATTTTCTCATGCTTATTCACTCGCTCCCACATGAAAATGAAAATTCAGGTCACAACTTTAGCCAAATATAACATAGCGTGCGAACTCGCATACACACAAGTATACACATAGTCGCATGCACACACATACTCACACACACAGTCACACGTACAAACGCACACTCTCAGACACACACACACACACACACACACAGACAAAGGCTGGACAGCTCCATCTAATTAGGCAGGAAGATAAGCACATACACACATCATTTTTTACACAACACAAACAGACCAAAATTTGTCTCCCTCCCCAGCTAGTTTGTACACTATTCTTGGTGTATCATTTAGTTTTATTTTTTCGGTCTGTTCACTGTCGTCATCTGTTTCTTTTTACCTATGATTCATCCCTTTCTTTTCAGCTCCGTTCACAGATACTTGCAAGAGCGCTAATATGTCAATTATGCTGACAAGGGTTGCTATATAACATTAAATTTTATATAACAGAGTTCAAAGAAAGACTCGGATTCTGACAACATCCTGCCCATAGTACATCAATCTGTGGTATGTGCTGTGCATCATTAAGTTAATATCAATGATGAGGATGTGACAAATTTTGATTAAAGTTCCTTTAAAATAAACAAATTAAAAATATAGATACTTTGCTCTTATGCCTCTGTTTGTATCTCCACTCTGGTCTACCTTGATATTCCACCATTTTCTAACTTAGATTTCAAATTTACACAGGATAGCCTCTAAACACTAAATAATCTGAATCTACAAATAAGATGTAACTTAAGAAATGAAAACAATATAACTGACTAAAAAATACAGTATTTGATTTCAAACTAGAAAAAGAACTCAAAGCTCCACCAAGGAACAACAGTGCCCAGGGTAGATATAATGAGATTACAATGAGATTACTTTATTTAGTGTTATGCAAAGTTTCATGCATATTAGTCCAATATTTTATCAGTTATTGCCAGTTTCTAAATTTAACAAAAACTCCAAAAAACTCTCTAAGTATCTCTCAAGTAGTGTGGAATCGTTCGTGTCTCCTCATTCCGTTGGGCCTTTAATTTCTTCTTTTCTGCTCAGAGCCACCAGCTTCACTTTTTTTTTTTCATATGAAGAAACATAACAAAAATATAATAATCCCATCTGTAATTTTTTTACAACTTTATATGTCCAGACTTTAGAAAAGAGACCAAGGTTCAAACCAGCCATTTTGCCACATGGTGGAAACACCGCTCCGATAAACTAAAGATATTTAATTTGATGTTAAATACTGCAACACACATAGCATCATTATAATATGCTAAAATCCTAGAGTAATGCAGTTTAGGTCATATGTAATAGAAATCATTTTGGGTTCAAGTCCCCTACGGAACCGGAAGTGAGTGCCCTAATGGAAATTGATTAAAATGTAATTATATTATGTTGAATGATGTTAACACAACAGCAGCAGTTGAGAAATGATTTCACATTGCTTCTGTGTGTGCTTCTCACTTCTCTGAGGCCCGGTCCTGCTGCGTTATTTGTGAAGGAATTTTCCTTCATTTTATTCACTCTTGCAGCAGTATGTAATATCACACAGCCGGACCATTGGGTGAATTTCCTCTGATAGGGCTGGACCGTCTCTGACAGGTTAAGATATTTTGTTCTCAGATGAAGACTCAACACACTCCGCTTTAGAAATCGAATAATGTGGGCAGAAATATACATCCAATAGAATAAGGCCATATGTAGGTTATATTCATATTGCAAGAGAGAAATAGGCCTGTTCAGGAAGATATTTCAAACTTGAAGGTGACACAATGAGGAATAAAGAGTTTCACTTGTTGCTATTTTTGCCGTTCAACATTAATTCTCCATCAAGCTGAAATACACAACATGATAAGACACCCTTCATCTCATGAGATATATTCGCCTTGGCTCACTGTATTTCCCTCACTGTGCTACTCATTTGATTATTGAATGTTTCTAAAAACTAATTAAGTCCAAACTGTATTAAATTCAACGCTATACATCCCCGGGTTGCCAATGATACACATGTCTGTGAAGTGGATCAGACGAATGGTTTTTGAGAAAGGAAAGGAGGAAATTAAGACAAACACACTTGCTTTATAGTTATAGTAACTGAGGGCACTTCAGTTTTTGGCATATATCTTCCTGTTTTGTTTAGTTTTTTTTATTGCCAACTGATTTTGTGTACAATGGGTAAAAGGCTATAATGGGAATAAAATGGGTTTTCATGTAACTTCTGAAGCACTTCTTTATGAGTGTTATGAATATGTGGTCTAAACATCTAGGAAATATAAAATGTAACAATACTGGGTTTCTTATTTGCTCCAAGCATGTTACTTTGACTCAAAAGCAAAATAGAAGTAAATAAAAATAAGAACTATCATACAACTTCAATTGAGCAGCATTAACGATTATAAAAAATCTACTGTGGAACAGCTTTTAACTGTACAGTTCTCTCCAGGTTCTTGTTGTCTTTTCTCTCATTAAGCAACCTCCCTGCCCAAGCATCTTCTTGCCTGGCATTTTGCTCTTTCAATATATTGAAATGCAAACCAAATAAATTCCAGCTAACTGACGTCATGAACTTCTCCTGCAGTATTAAATTGTTGTCACAGCTCGATGTGAGATCTTATGTAAAACATTAACACATTACGGTGCCAGCGATGTTAACTCCATAATATCACTGACTATTTGGGGATATAATAATGGACCGTATGCTAAATTCACCAGGGTGTCAAAATACACATTTAGTACAAGAAACAAGAAGTTGGTTGGTTTCTACTTACAACTACAAGGTAATGTCAGTTTCCTAGGCCAGATGGTACCATAGTATGCATCGTATCTGTTACTATAAAACAGTCGTCTGCTTCCTGTCTGAGGACAACTCAGTTTCACAGGAAAAGATGCACATTGTAGACAGCGAGTATAAAATCCTATATTCAAAATACGGCATTATCTTTCAGAACTTAAAATCACAGTATATCATTTGTAAGATTTTCTTTTCTCTTTTTTTTTTGGAGTGTTTAGTCTGATTAACTTGGATTGGCTCTGACCATCATCAGGTGAATTTTATGAACATAAAGTTTGCATCAGATTTGGATCAGGATTTTAAAACTGTAATGGCATCTAAATAGATTAGTTAAGAATTTTTAGTCTCCTTCAGTTGTATGTTACCATATCAGGGTAATTCTCAGAAGCACTGTGCTTTGTTTAAAGGCCCTTTGAAGTTGCTGATGGAAGGAAAGGCACATTTCTTTCACTTCCTGGTCACATTTTCCCAGGCATATTCTGGTCCCAAGCTCTTCCAGGCATCTACAAAGCATCTATTCTTCCTCACCTCCCACCATTATCCTGCTGTCCTCCTGCTAGAGTCAGCTGTCAATACAAAATCTGCTTCAATCGCTCGAGCACACACCACAACATATTACCCTTTGCCAACCAGCGTGAGTTCCCTGAATACACATGTTGTGCATTCTGGCCCCAGAAGCGCTATATCAATGAATATAGAACAACCACAGAGGGCAGTGTAAAGTCTTTCCCAGCCTCCCTACTCCTCGAGGGTATGCAGCTAGTACATACATGATATGATATGAGATGATATGATAATGGAAGTGAAGCAAGTGAGATGATGTGTTGCCGTGTCTATACATGTGCGTGTGCTTCAATGAATCCATGCAGCTTAGAGGAGGAGAAGGAGGGGGCTGTATTATCTTTTGTGTGGCTTCCTATAGTTCAGATAAAATGATCTGAGAATGAAAAAAGCGGGGGAAATAAAACAGAGGTAGGGAAAAATGCAAAGGAGAGAGGGAGCGATGGAGGATAAAACAAAGCCAAAGAGACTAACAGGGAGGGTAGGGAAGCACGGGATGACTGTTGCAGTTCAATTAATGCCCAGACATGAGATCGCCCTGCCACTGATAATGACAGAATGTGTGCTAGGGAGAGCGAGGGAGGCGATAGCAGTGATCTCGACAGGATGTAAGGATGAAGCTGGAGGGGGGAGAAAGAGGAGGACAGGAAATAAGAGCAGATACTGTTAAATCTATTCATGATTCATTATTTCTCGGCGCAGCTCAAAGCTTTCCCTCCCTTGATGTCTCTCTCTCTCTGGCTCTCTCTCCCTCTCTCTGTCTTTCTCTCAACTGCACTCCCTCTTTCTTTCCTCTTCCTTCCATTGCCTCTCTTTTCTCAACTCTCATTTTCATCTCTATCTCTTTCTCCCCCTCATCTCTTCTTTGAGGTCTGTATCTGTCTCTTTTATGCTCCATTCTTCCTGTTTACCTTCTCCTCTTTCATCTGTTCAATTAATCTCCATCCTCTCACAATTTTTACAACATTAGCTGTCCCCGCGATCACTTGCTTTTTTTGATGTCTCTTTCTTCCTTACTCTTCAACTGCATTTGCTCTCTCCTCTTCGTGCAGTCTTATATATCTTCAAAGTCCTAATTTCTCTAAATTCTAAATCTTACTTTTTTCAAACTATCCCACTCACTCTTCCATTCTCCTTTGTAACAAGCTCGACTCCTTAACCTCTCTCTTTGTGTTTCATCCTCATCCACTCTTCTTTTTCTAAGATTTCTTAGACTATTTCGTTCATCTGCTTTTTTTTAATACTATTCATTCATGTTATATTCTATAACATTCATTCTCTTCCCCTCTCCTTTTAAGTCTATTCCTGTTCATCTCCACCTGTATTTCCTCCTTTACCTGTGATGCTTCAGGTCTCTTACAGTCTGCTTCATATATATCTGTCACCTTTCAGATTAAACCTTTTAAAAGCGTCCTTGTTTCTCTGTCTGAATCAATTCACATGTTCTATTTATATATAGTACATCGTCTTCTCATACTTCTCCAGTTACCTCTTCTCGGAGCATTGTTCACTGCTTACCCATGCTTCGCCTTTCATTTATTTGTCTCTCATTTTACTCTCATTTGCCTTTGGTGTCTGTTCTCACAATTCGCACCCCCTCCATCTCTTTTCTTGTCCCATGATGTTACTGTTCAAAGTTCACAGTGTTAAAGTCTCTCACCGAGCATATTAACGGCTTTCATGGCAATGTTTGAGTTCACTGTTCGCGAAATTAAGTTGTGTTGAAATCAAAAAACAAATCTTGTCCTCTTATTTTCCACACTCTCCTCTCTCCACTCTCTCCGAAATTCCAATGTACGCCTATTTACATGGCTTGAGATCTTTTCCGACCCGGTATTTACATGCATCAACCCCCCTTATTCGGAAACGCCTTCAGACATGCGCAGACGATCCACACTCCCGTTCCTAAGGTGGCGATAATGTGTGCGCGGAAGTGACTTTTCGCCCATCTAACCGTCTAAAAATGTTAAAATATCTCAAAGTTGCAATGAATAAATCACTCTCCAATGTAGACCAGTACTGTTTTGAACCGTATTTGAAATGCATCCCGGCGCTGAAAAAAACTTAGCGGAGCATTACGTCACGACGCTGGGCTTGCAATGATACAACTCAAACAGTCTTTCCGAAAGGATTTTGACTACATCCTTGCAAAGGAATGCAATCTAATTTGGAAAAGTTCTTACAATTCGGAAAGGGGTGTTTATATGCAGCATTTTCTTTCCGATTAGACGTCCTTTCCGAATCTAATCGTAACTAGGCTGTCCATGTAAACCCACCTAATGGTATTGTCTTTCCTCTTTCTCCACTGCCCATCTCTCAGAGGTTCAGCCAACACCCCAGTCACTTTGCTGTGACGAGAGCTGACAGTTCAGTCCTGCCGAACTGTGTTGCCAACAATCTCTCTCTTTCACCCTATAATAGTTCCCTATCTGTCTTTCATTTCCTTTCCATTCTCTTCCTATTACTCTTAATATATGTTCTCTTTCTGTTTGCCGGGGTTTTTCTCTGGATAGTACGGCTTCCTACCGTAGTCCAAAAAGAAAAAAAAGAAGCAATACAGGTCTACCGGTGACTCTAAATTGCCCGGGTGTACCCCACCTCTCGCCCAATGTCAGCTCGGATAGGCTCCGGCCTCCCCATGGCCCTGAAGAGGTTAAGTGGTCGCAGAAAATGGATGGATGATGGTTTAAAACCAAAACCATTTGACATAACTGCAATTGTTGGAGTCTGGAGAAAGTGTGTACAATACACTGCACGTATTTGGACAGAAACCTACTCTTTGATATCTCTCTGCTGTAATTACCTTGCTTAAGTAATGACACATTAATTATAAGGTTTAAAGTGCAGAGTCTTTCATTTGAAGCCATTTAAAAAGATTCTTTCAAACAATGAGCAGCTCTCTAAGTGCAGTTGCCAAGCATGATAGTTACTTAAAACGAAAAACAAAATCCCCTGTCGTCTACGTAGAAAGTACCAGAGTCCAAAGCAAAGAGTGATTTAGCGTGATAGACATTCTAAGAGACAGTGGGGCAGTCACTTTAAAGGATGAAGCCATTAATGGGTGTAATGATTCTGTCTATCTACATTCAGGTCTGTCATCACAGAGGAACAGATCTCATGTCTGCTATCCGTCTGTCAGTTTGTCCAAGCATTCATCCTTCTGTTAGCTGGCTACCTTTCCTGCAATGGGACCCAGAGAGAAAATTAGCAGCTAGTGTTGAGGACTGACAAACAGTTATCGGCCTCACTCTGCACACTGCTCATGTTTGGTTGAAAGGTATTTCCTAACTCAATCTATATACAAAATAGAAGAAAATAAAGGATAAAACACACCCATGCAAAATGACACAATGCTAATACATCCATATGGGTAAAATAACTTATTGACCTTCCACCACCTACTCAATAAATGCTCCTTTCAAACAAACACAGTGTGGAGACTGAGAAAAGAAAAGAAAAACACCGGCCATCCTTACCTGTTTGTGCATCTCAATGTTCAGACCGTAGGACATTTCATAGTACTGTGGAGACAAAGGACAACGCTTTGTTAAAATTTTACACACCGCACACATGGAAAGTCTCTTCTAGTATCTCCCATTGAGCATCTGTTGCTCAATATAGCTGCATATGCTGCTGTTAGTCTGTGTGAGTTTAATGAATACAAGAGAAGAGAGAAGATGAGAAAGAGAGTGTGTGAACGTACAGCACAACAACTATGTGTGTTTATGAATAATGAGGTATTTATGTCTCTGTGCCAGTTATGTACGATCATGGTCTCAGCATGTTTGTTTGTGAATTTGAGGTAATTTTACGGGTTGACTATTCCTGTCCCTGCACGGCTGCCAAATGTCTATGACTTTGTGTGTGCAGTCATGTGTGTACGTGTGTTTTGGTTTGCCTACAAAGTAAGGACCAAAATAATTTTTTAGCCAACAGAGGACATTTTTTGCCTGGTCTTCATAAGGTGCAATGGGCATTTGAAGGTTAGGATAGAGTAAGGGTTAACTTCTGTGATGGTTAGAATATACAAGTATGAGTTCCACCCCCGCCTGCGCACGCGCGCGCGTGCGTGCGTGCGTGCGTGCGTGCATGCGTGTGTACGCATCAGTTAATGTGCTATAATGGTGTTGGTGGTGAGATGCGTACAGGCAGTGAGGATCCGTCAAGGTGACAAAAGGCAGCCTCTTCTGCCAAATGAGCAATGCTCTGACTGATGAGAACGAGACACTACTTTCTCCCTTGCACATATGCTCTTGTTCGTTTTTGTTCTTTTGCAGCCTTCCCTCTCTGCATTTACTACCCCCCTCATTCAGTCTCTCCCGCTCACTCCTATCTCAATCTTTCAGAAGCTGTCAGTCCATGTTTTCAATCGTCCCTCCTCCTCTCGCTAGTTATCACCCTCCTTTCTCTAACTGTCAGATGTTCTTTCACTCTCCATTTCAGTCTCTCTCTCTTTTTCCTGTCTCATTTTATTCAATTTCTATCTTCATCCGTTTTGTGATTTTCTATTTAACTTCAAATTTGCTTAAGTGGCACGATTACACTGCAGGTGTTGATGAGCAGGATTTACACTTAAGTATAATAAAAAAAAATGTTTTCTACATGTGTACATTACACTGTATAAATGCCACACAAAACGCAAACACTACAACACATACTGAACAAGACAGCTCAACCACAAAACTATAGAAAAAGAAAAATATGAATAGAGTGTATAATAATAATAATAATAATAATACATTTAATTTATAATGCACTTTACATTAGGATCAAATCTCAAAGTGCTACAAGGCAAAAGCAGATAAAAGCATCAATAAAAAAATAAAATAAAATAATAACTATACAAAAACGTGACCAAACGCATTAATGTTAATTACAGTTATAGGTTCTGCTAAAAAGGAAAGTTTTAAGTCCTTTTTTAAATGTGTCAGTCATCTGTGGAGCCCTGAGATGGTCAGGGAGTGCATTCCACAGACGAGGGGCAGCAGAACAGAAAGCCCGATCACCCATGGTGCTGAGCTTAGTCCGGGGAAGGAGGAGGCGGTATAACTGGGTAGAACGGAGGGATCGTGTCGAGGTCAGTGGGGTGAGTAGTTCTTTCAGGTAGGGGGGTGTGTTACCATGGATGCACTGGTGAGTGAGGAGGGAGATCTTAAAATCAATCCTGGTGGAGAAGGGAAGCCAATGAAGGGAATGAAGAACAGGGGTGATGTTTTCGTGTTTACGAACTCTCATCAGGATCCTTGCAGCACTGTTTTGAACATACTGAAGTCTTTGAAGACTTTTATCAGGGATCCCGATGAGAAGTGAGTTACAGTAATCCAGTCTGGAGGAGACGAACGCGTGAACCAGCTTTTCAGCATCACTCAAGGTTAGTGAAGAACGGAGTTTCGAAATATTTCTGAGATGGTGAAAGGACATCTTGCAGATGTGTTTGTATAGAGAGAAATCGTTTTGCGGTGTAATAAGGGTGAGACCTATAAAAGAGAAATATCTTCCTCAGTTTTAGCCCAGTGCTGTGTTGTTCTGCTGCTTCTCCCCGAGGCTGTGACATGCTCTGACATATCTTGCTGCTTCAGTAGCAGGGTCACTTCTCTCTCCAAAGACATTATTTCATTTGGGTCTCAGAAAGTGTGCTAAATTATTTTTATTGGATTGGGCATCACTTTGGTAAAGAACTTCATTAATAGATTGTTTTACACATTTGGCATGATATCAAATTCACTCGCATTGAGAAATACACAGATTTTTTAAATAAACACACAGAGTTGGTTCTGAATCAGGACCCCACAGAATCCTTGAATCCCATTCTGAAACTTCCAATAGGTACATTTTATTCTCCTGCCCAGACTTCTACTGACTGGGAATTGTCAGAGCAGATGTAGAATGACAATATTAACAACCCTGAATCATGTCAATCACTTCCACAGGAGACCAAAATCCCTAAACTCAAAATCATTTTTGTCAAATCGAGGAATTGGAGCATAAAATGGTCATAAAACAGTCTTTACTGCAGGTGATAAAAACAACAAACATAATCATATCCTTTTTTGTTTTTTGGAGGACTTGTTTGTCCTTTCACAGGCTGCAGTGCAGCAGAGTGTGCTGCTCCATCTCTGGCACAGTTTTTATCTGTCTGTATGTCTGGTTTTACTTGCTGCTGTACTTGTTGCTGTTCCTCTGTTGTCACCCTCTTGTTCCATCTCCTGCTTTGGCTTTGTCACTTGTTTCTACAAGTGTATTCTCTCGCTCACTTCTGCCAACTTCTTTTTTGTCTTTCTTACCAATTATCCTTCAACATTCTCCTCTCTCCATATTGCTCCCTCCATTTTTTACTCCGTTTGTTTATATCCATGTGTTGTATAATGTAACCTTTACCAGCTCTCTTTTTTAATCTTGTATTTTTTCCTCTTTTAATAGTTTACAAAAAATATAATTTCTGCTTTAAGGTATCTCATTCTCTCCAATTCCTTCCATTTTCAACATGGCCCTCTTGCTTTGCAAAATCTCTCTATCTACTCCTTGTTACTCCTTATTTTTGGAAGTTCCGTCATTTTGATTTGTGATGCCTTTTTAGCGTGTTGTTCTGTTTATTCTTCATTTTATTAGTCCTTCCTATTGTAGTCTTTGTGTGTTTCACTTGTGTTCCTTTCTCCCTCTATGTCTGTCCTGTGATTCTGTTCTCCTCGTGTTTGATTGGTCATCGTTTTCACCTGTGTTTCCCCTCCAGCTGTGTCTCATTGTCTCGTTATGTCAGTGTATATAGTCTGTCCTCACTTTCCCTTCTGTGCCGGTTCATTGTATGATGTTCCCCCGTGTCCCATGCGTCCCAGCCTTCTCCCAGTGTGTTGTAAGTTAATCCTAGTGTTTTTTTGTTCTTGTTTGATCCCCTGCTTTTTCCTCGTGCCTTTTTGGTTTATAATAAATATTTTAATTGCACCTGCTCTGCCACGCTGTCTGGTGTCTGCAACTGGGTCCAAGCTAAACCCCAAGAAAGTTCCTAACACTCCTTGTCAGGGGCTTTTTATCTACATTTTCTCATTCTATACCCCAGTTGAGCTCACCACTGCTGTGTATTTAGCTTTTTATATATATATACATTTTCCAATGGACAGAGACATAAACCAAAAAGTTTTTCCATGTACAGAACATACACACAGCACATTCATTTCATGTAGCTATCTGTGTTTCCATGTCTGCCTCTTTTCCAGCACTCTCCTCATGAATGATTTGTGACGTCTGTATTTGTTCTCCCTCTCTCCCTCTCTCTCTCCCTCATCAGCCTCTCTCATCACCTCTTTATCATTACGCTTCACCTCAGCACTCTCCATCTTTTTAACTCAATTTCTGTCTGTCTCTTCTTATTAATTCTCCCTCCATATTTCCCATCATCCTATTCACTTCTCTGTCATTACTCTTCATTACTCTTTTTCACTCAATCCCGTTTCATTCTTACTGATCCCTTTATTCTTACTTCTGTTTTAGCCACTATACTAACAGCAACACCCATAACCCTAGTATGTGAATACAACCTTGAATACAACCTTCAAAAATCAACCTCAGCAAAGATCTCCACCGTGTCCATAATGGTGTGCTGTTTTCGGCACAACATTATGGACAGGGACGCAATAAGTGAATGATGGGAATATTGCTCTGCAGCAACACGGAACGTTAAAGCGTTTAACTGCTGTCACTGTGCATTCAGTCAGTGGAGTCACAGGAAAGGTATTGCCTTTCAGTTTCAATAAACTTTTTTAACTAAAAATCTGATTCCCATCAATACTACTGTATACCAAGAGATAACTTCTTCTCTTCTCTCAAATGTGTATCTCTCATCGAACAGCAAGAAATAAGCTCCAGTCAACGATGTGATAAATTTTCAATATTCTATGTACGTATCTTTTACAGTGTATACAGCTCACTGGTTGAATTAAATCAAGTACATTTATTACTACTTCCTCTATTTAGAAAATAAATATTGTATATTTTACACCAATTCATTTGGCAAATATTACTTTACAGATTTAATTATAGGCTGATCAGCTGTAACATTAAAACTACCTGCCTAATATTGTGTAGATCCAGATTTCTTTCATTTCACCTCCATAAAAGTCCTTTGGGCCAGTATAAAGCCAGTTTATTTGACTTAAGTGGAAGTCTAGTAATGCAGTCAAAAGACAAAAAGCAGTGATTATTACTAGAGTTGCATGGACTGCAATTTTCTTGGCCCATTACGATTACCAATTTTTATTAAGTCTGACCGGCCGATACTGATTTTGGCCGATTTTTCGTTTCCTTTAAGTTTTAAAACCATAATTGAAAGTATACATAAACACAAATAGAGGGCACGTGGTTGATTATGTTCTCTCGCTAGCTTTAGCTGCTCTGCTAACGTGAGCCGCTATGCTAATGTTAACTTCTTGAAACTTTGTATGTTCTCTGAGTGATTAATGTGTTTGATTTAGTTTGTTGTCCTGAACGTTTTGGGGGGTTGTTCCTCTGCAGCTTATTTTGGCTTTGAGTTTTCTTGATTCACGATGAAAGATTTCCAAGATGGTGAGATGTTTGAGCCCAAGTAACTTATGCTTTGGGGTGTGTGTGCATGAGTGCAATGTGAATCATCTTGAGACACACATGCCCTAAGAAGCTTAGGACAAATTTGAAAAAAAGTGTGTGTTTGTGTGTGTGTGTGGCTGAGGGTTTATTTACTTTTAAATTACAAAAATAGTAAAATATTCAGATGATGAAGTGTAAAAGGAGAAATATCACGTATATGTTATATTCAAAGCAGAACCATCACAATATAAACTAATAAACCATTAACAGGAAACATAAAATCGCTTGTTGCACTTGAGGCTAAAACCATAAACACTGATAATGTGTTTGTCAGGTTACAGGTGACAAGGATTTATACATCTGTTGTAAAAACATGAATATCATGAAAAAATTATTTAACCTAATGTAGTCAAAGAAAGTCTACATTTTTAAACATTGCTGTGATTCATGGCCACAGCTAGTTTAAATTGAAAATGCCATTATGCCATTTTCAGCAAAAGAAATAAGGTGTCTGTGAGCTTTAGCACTTTTTCTTTAACGAAAAATCATTGTGTCTTGCTTCGGCTGTATGCACTTGTTTTTACAACTTCAAAACTCTTTTGATTAAAAGCCTCTCGAATGGAAATCTGATTTACAATACAAAAAAAAAAATCCCATACAAAGACAAACATACTCTCAAAACGTCATTATCATCATCAAAATCATCATCCGATCTTTGCTTTTCGGCTCATGTCAGTTTCCCAGACAGAATACTCAACATAAATGATGTTAGAGTGTAATTCTTTCTCATCTGATTAAATACTCCACTCTTCAGAACACCATACCTCAGCTCTATCTTTTAAGACACGACTAGTACTGTCATCATCTTGGTAAAACAGGAAAAATATTCCCTGCATTTCTCTCAATGAGTTTCTATCTCCCGCTCATACTTTTTACTTCTTCCACTCTTGTCTTCCCTCCATTTTCCACTCTTCAGTTCTACCAGGATTGTTTGCTCTTTTGTTACCCCCTCCCTCCCTCCACTCCCATGGTGGAGTGTGCCAGACTCTTTCTATCTGTTCAGTGCATTCTGTGAAGAACGCTGGCAGACTTTAAAAATAAGCTTTAGGAAGTGGGTCTAATCCAAGGTGATTTATCTAAATGGGACATTTGTGGGTGGGTGTGTGTGTCTGTGTCTGTGTGTGTGCGCCTGTGGGTGGCCATGTGTGTGTTAATCTTTACATTATGTTTGTATTCATACAGAATGTGTGTGTGTGCTGCTTACACGACTATGCAGGCAGCATGCATTATTTGTATGTGTGGGAGTGTGTTCATAAAAACCCTAACAAAAGTGTTGTGCTTTGGTCGAGCTTGTCTCTTTCATCTGCCAGCCCACACTCACACACATTCACACAAAGCGCTGTTTTAAAGATTTATTAGCATGCTGTGCTAACCCACATCTGAGGTTAGGTTGGCATGCACTGACTTCTCTATTGAGTTCAGTCAGCAGGTGATGACCAAATCAGTCATGACAGACATTCAGCTTCACTGCAGCTTCCCTTGCAGCCAGTTTCATCAGAGCAAAGAACAATAACTGGATAACTCTAGCCTTGAACTTCAGGGGGTATATAATCTATAAAAACATGTGTGCAGGATATACTGCAAGGGAGACACAGTTTCTATGAACACTCCTGCCCTGTTTGTTTTCCTACTCCAGACAGTTCAGACAGGTTTAAGGCTCTTAAGACTCAATCCTTCCCTACATCTGGCCATGGTTAAATCCCCAAGCCAACTCCCACTATCGGATGGCAGAGCAAAGGTTATCTCAGAGGAGCAACTCATGCTCTGATTGGCCTCTTCCTTCCTGCTATCTTACATTAGTCTCAGTTCCCTTTCTACTTCTCCGATTTCTGACATTTCTCATTATCTTATTGGCCTATTCAACCTCTTCTCCTTTACTCCATCATATTCATGCACCCTTTACAGGGTTTTGGCTCATTATTTCACTCACATTTGACTCTAAAACCTAGTATGTGTGAAAAAGAAAAATAATTCAGAGCTTTCGGCTCATCAGAAGGGCAGTGGTCTGATTTCAAACCCCTGCAGTCCACAAATCAAACAAGATAATGTATGTTCAAGGACACATATGCTGACCCTAGTGGAAAAAGTAATTGTGTGCTGGTGTGCATTGACCATTACCTCTTCCATAGGTGAATTTGAACAAACTGACAATAACACTGAAAATAACACATCAAATCTTCAAAAAAACAAAAACATATAAAAGCTAATTGAATGAACTTATGTGATGGACATCTTTCAGTTGCTTTCTAAGCAGGTGTGAAATTTCAGTAACTTCTCCCCAGTGGTTTTTGAGAAGATGGATGAAAGGGATAAGTGCACAAGGACAACCCCAAATATCCCCTTTAACTGTCACAAAAGAAAGTTAACATGGGTGACCCTAGCCCCTGTTGCTGGTTATCCCCCTCACAGATCTGATAAAAAGACTGAAATGCTGCAGTTGCAGCTCTGTAATTTCTCAAAATCAATTCATCATTTAGACTTACCAGGTAAGGTAGATGATCCACGCTTATCATAGGAGCATTGTTGTAGCTCTTCAGTTTGCCGGAGAAGCATTTACAAACTTAACGGAGTCTGCAACTCAAAGAAAACCAGATGAGCTGTGTTTTCTAAAGAGTTGTGTTCTGGGACCGTTTTACAAAGGGTGTGTTTTCAGACCGAGAAAAGACCACTGACTTGTAAAGAATGGGCCAAATGCGGGGCCAAATGTGTGTCCTTGATGAGGATATGGTCAAAGATTTTGTATAGGTTTAGTTTCAATTAAATAATATGAATTATACAAAATTATCTTTATGCTCATATGTTGGCACATGCAGTATGAATATGCATGGAATAGACCTTATCTCTACAAAATGTCTTTGTCTGATGCTTTTTATTTCTTTTTGTAGCAGATGTACTTAAGTTTGTGAGAAAGTTAGAGCAGAGTTTTGTCTTTGATGTGTGTTTTTTTCTCCCTGCTGTCTCTCCCTGTCTTTGCCAATGTCCATGTTCTTTTTTTAATAGTATTTCTGCTTTCTCTGCTAAAGCCCTCATGCCCCCACTCTCTCATATTTCTCTTTCATCTCTCTCTTTCTCACTCTCTCTTTCTATCTCACTGACCCCATCTCTCTCCATGTCCCTTAGTACCTGTATTGTCTCCCTTTTTTCCTCTCCTCTTCCCCTTCTCTGAATCCTCCTTGCTCCCTTCCCCCTTTCTCAGGCAGCTATTGACTGTAATGTTACTGAAGAGTGAGAGTGTGTCAGTCTGAATCAGACAGATGAGCAGAGTAAGAAGCTGAGAGCACCACGTTAATCTACCCATGCATACACACACTCTTCATCTCTGCCTCATGGGCTGCACTGAATGACGCTGCACAAACAGACAAACACACGCACACAAATACCACATAGCCTACCACAAAAATACTACCACACATGTGACAATGTGCCAACAAATGGTTGCTTGGTGTGCATTAGACAAAACACGTAAACCACGATACAAACTCACACATGCTTCAAGATTAAATATTAACATCGACAGAAATGCAAACCATGCAGTATTTTTGCAGACTGATGTTCTATCAATAGCAAAGCAATATAATACTGAAATGTGTAAAGCAGGGATGTCAAACTCAATCACAGAGGGGGCGAACAGCACTGAAATTGGTCATATTTAGTCTGAGGTATTGCGACAATTTATTCTTGTTTTATGAACTAATTTTATATAATTCCAAAACCAAGGGAGTAGAAAATAATAAAATTATAAATAAGATTCTAAATAGATCAAAATCATATATTTTTTTGTCTCCCTCTCTATTAGCGGAGTTTTACGGAATAATTTCCAATAAAAAAAATTTATTCACAGGCATCAACAGCCAGAAAAAAAAAATTTACATTTACATTTATAATCATTGTTTTTCATTAACAGTTTAAACAAAAAGAACATTAAATTACCCTTGGTAAGAAGCTGGGCGGATTTAGCCATATCTTTCTTCTGCCACAATAAAAAACGAAGTAGACTGCTGCTCCTCTTATTCATTACTGCAGTCAAGAACAGCTGCGCCTCAGAAAACAGTAAGGTGTATGAACTGCCTCCTGGTGCAAATGTAAGCAACTCCATGTTTTCTTGTTATTAACTCAACAGCACTTACAAATGTTTATCATCTGGAGCAGTCATCAGTTACCTAAAATGTGCGTTTTATTCACTAATATGTGCGTAGTACTTACAAATACGTTTATTATTTTGTGTTTTAAATATTTTTCTCATCCATATCTCTCAATGGCTTCGTAGCACTCTAATAAACCTTAGGCAATGATTTGCCTAAGGTTTATTAGAGTGACTGGTTAAAAGCTGATATCTGACAGCAGAGGTGCAGTGAGAACAGGCACTGATATGGCCTTTGGGCCTTGAGTTTGACAGGTCTGGTCTAAACCATCGAATCAAACAAGGGTGTAAACCCAGCATAACATCATACTTTTGTTTTTGGATCACCATTTTGAACACTTGCATTCAGCTTTACTTCATTTGCCTGATGTGGCCTTATTTTCGACAAAACGATTCTAGCTAGGTGGGATATCTGATTGGATCTGGCTGAAAGTCTAAAGATGTACTGCGGTAGCGATTTGTCAAACACAAGGTAGTCATGCCCCAAAGCATATTCAGCTCGACTGCCTATTTTACTCAAAATGGGACCATAAGTTAATTAATGAACATTGTGCTGCAATGAAGAACAAATACATCAAACTAGCCACGGAGGCTATAAACTCATTAGGAAACTATTTACTGAAGTAATAAAACAAGAGGAAGTGGCTTCCATAACTAATTAGCTGACAAGGTATTAGACTTCTTCAAGAAACCAGTTGATTTGCTCCCTGTTGGCCATGAGAATGAATCGCACATCCAAACTCAGGGTGCCACCTGCTCTCGTCATCAGCATTGGTCCTGCTCTCATACACCAATGGAAGAACCATTTAGAGCAATTTGCAGTTCATTATCTTGCCAAAGGTCACTTACATATGTCCATGAGGGATCAGATTAGTGGAAAACTGTTCAACTTTGTGAGCCACAAAACTGAGAATTATTCAACGAGAGGACTGGGATTTATCTTCTTATGTTATTGTCAAAATAATATTAAACAACCAGATGCATTTGTATGTTATTCAGGAATTACAAAACATACTGTAAGAGAGAAATTATTGATATAATAATCAAGCAGCAACAGTTATAACAGCATTAGCTAGAAGCAACAGTTACAGCAACTGCACCTTGCCTCCAGTTTTTGATAAGCCTCACAGATCCTTCTTAAACATGTTGGAAGTTTTTGCAGCCCCCAGTTAACTGACCATAAGAGCTGTTCATCTTCTTTAATATAAATTCCCCTTCACCGTAGACATCGCCCAATCCTAAGCTAAAAAGGTACACTTTACAATGGGTTGAGCTGTTATTGCTAACATGTAAGCATGGTTCAACAGCTCCGAATCTATACCATCTCTTAGCGAAGCTTGTGATTTCAAATGATACAAAACTATTAATAATCTATCAGTAGTTTGATTAAAATATAATAATAATGAAATTCTTAATAATTAGAATAAAAATACTGATTTCCCATCATCTCCATGCTCAAAACCAGAAGAGTGGGAAATAAGGTCATATATGTAATTTAGAGTGCACATATTTCATTTTATAATGATTTTGTATCATATTTGAAGCCAATGCATTGTGATCTCTTTCCAGCACCATAGCTGTACAATAACACGAGACCCCTGTCTCTCCTCTGTACCTCACACAACCTCTCATACAGCAACAGAGCCCACCTAATGTACCTCCCGACTGGGAAGTGTCACCCTCCTATAGATGTGTAATTTTTAAGTGCATAAAGCCCCTTTATATAAAAGCCCAAGGAAGTCCACTCCTCAATAAGAACGTTGTCTTGTCAGTCAAGAAACTGGAAATCCTCATAGAATTAGAAACTTATAAAAAGACAGGAATTGCATCATAACATATATTTGATTGCAAAACATTTGGTCACAATAAAGGGTTTCTCACTTTAGACTTTATCTCACTTTATCACATTTCATATTGCCTTGTGCTTTTGTCTCTCCTCCCCCCGCCCCCCAGGTAGGAGACTTGCTTGTACCGTGTAATCATGTGACTGGCATGTCTACACCCCCTGATTAGGCTGGGCTACAATGCAACCCTATTTAAAAATACACAGTGGATTTCCAGGACACAAATGAAATCTGAGAGCCATGAATTATAAATACAACAGAAGGAGAAAAAGCAAAGAAACCCACAGACATTCTCAATGTGTGTGGCTAAATGTTTGTGTTTGCAGTTACCACTACACGTTGTCAGTGCCTCTCTGCACCAAAAGAAACAAGTCTAGTAAAGCAACTTAGATGAAACATACACCTTAGTCCATCCAATAGGACAAAAACCTTGTTCTGTTAGTTTGCTGCAGCTCCAGGAACAAGAACACTTTGTGAAGGTTATTGCATCGTATCTTGAAGTGGGAAAAAAAAACATACCCACTGCCAGTTTAAGGATTTAAGTGAACAAATGAGGAAACTCAAACTTCCTTACTTTAATAATTTCCATGCTATAAGGAAATATATTTCAGCACTTTACAACTAATTATTCAATTAAAACCTGATGAATTGCAGACAAGTATCAAAATAACAAAATTGTACCACAGCAACTGGCGTAACTGTCATATCAAAATAGTTACCAATTAGCATTCACCAAAAGACAACTGAGCATTAAAAGGGATAAAAACAATAAAAATTGTCAGACATAAAGTGAAACGACTTGGGAAATTGATGTGGTTTGGGTTGAATTACAGTCAAAAACAAAAGGAACCATCTTTGTTAGTCAAAAAAAATCAACATCTATAGGATTTATTTATGATTTTTAACACACATCCAAGTCACGGTAAGAATGGCTGTTCCTATACAAATGTTCTCTGAGGAAGAAAAACATAAAATAAAGTCACAAATAAGTGGCTAAATACTTAATGTAATTGATTGACTTGAATGCTGATTCATTTCCTTTAATTCAGCTGAAAGTGTCCTCTAACCTGACACTGATGTGACGCTAAAGTTTACTTCTCTTTACAGAGAAAAAGTATGCATTTAACTGCCATGGTATTTGAGGTTTAACTATTCACAAAAACATCCACATGCATCAGCCCTGTAGGTATCGAACTCCATAAGCATCTTGGATCTTTCAACCCCTAACCCGAGTATTTAAAGAGCTTATAAGCGATGAATAGCAAAGGCAATAGCAGTGCAGCTCGGTGAGCAGCACCCAAGCCTGTGGAAACAGGCCTCAGTGTGGATGACAGGCCTAACAATCTAAATATAGCCTTCTGGGTTATCTCCTCTGTGGGAGCAGGGAGTCCGTTGTTGCTTCACATTATTTACGTGTCTGTGCATGCAACCTCTCTCTCTCTTCTCGTCTATCTCCTTTTCTTTCATTTCATCCCTCTCCTCTCCAACACACACACTGAAACAGACACACATGAACACAACACTGTCTCTATCTCATGCTTTTTGTGTTGCATAGTCTTTTTTTCTTTCTTACTCTCTCTTCAACCCTTCACAACATCTTTTTTTTCACTTTCAATATATCTCTTCTCTTTCAGTATTTTGGTGCTCTCATTCCTTCCATTTTTAGTCTCTCTGTCTCTCTCTCTTTCCCTCTGTATCACTCCCCTTCCTCTATCATTCTCTACCTCTCCTTTTTTTTAATTCTATTTATCTCTGCCTCCCTTTATCTCTGCCTCCCATTGTGTCCTTCCTTTCCTCCTTCTGCAGCTCCTTTTTTTTCTGACACTCTGAGCCCTTTTTTCTCTCAAGCTATCTTTCCCTTTGAGCCTCTCTATCACTCCCTTCCCTCTCATTTTCTCCTGCTCTTTCCCTCCTTCTCATTTCTGAGCCATGACTATGAAGTAGGAGAGCATTGTGGTAGTCAGCCACTACAACGCAGCTTGCCCCAGTTCAAATAATATAGCCTTGAGTACTAACCATCTGCCATGTCAACTTATATGGATGTGTCATTTACATCTGCAGCTCCCTGACCTCCTGCTAAAAGGAACTGTTAAAGCCTGGTGTTGAACTTGAATATAGCACAAGATACTCTAATTCTCTCCCTCCTTAGTTAACCAATGACACAGCTCTCATAAACGCCCTGACATTTATTATGCATAAAGTTCAGTCAAATGTCATCAATTGCCTCAGACTTAGGAATGGCATCTGGTACATCACCCTTCCTATTTTATGAGATCAGGTGGTGAGATTTGAAATGGAAAGGGTGTATGTTTGTCTGGGCTGTTTTTCCAGACAGGTATTCTGAGAAAATGGGGAGTGCCTGAGTTTAGAAACATTGGTATCTAAGATTGGGTACACTGTATTATATTTATCTGCATAAGATTATTCAAATGTTATTTTACCATTTCGCATTGCGGGGCGTTTGGATGAGTTGATTGACGATGTTTCAGTAGTTTTTAAACAAAACAACAATTACATTTTGGCTTTTGTACTTATTTCTTTTTATTACAAAGGTTGTGATTATTCTATACAATTGCCAGAAAAGGCAAGTACGTCAAATTAATAAAAATGTTTCCGTTTTGGGTCGAAGATGAGATTAATAGATTATCATAAGGGGAAGTACATTTATAGAGAAACTAGTCAAAGTGACAAGCTGAGTTCTTAACTGAAAATATGAACAGTGTTGGGCGATTATGACCTAAAATCATGATCACAATTATCTAAAACCTTTCTCTTGATTGTGGTTAACTAATTATTATTGCCTTTGTGGTTTATTTTAATCTGGCTACTAAATTCCATTACTAAGTCTGTGCAGAAATATGCTGAACTATTAAAGCTAGAATATTTTTGTTAATGAAAGAGTTCATTTATTTGTGATTTTTCTCTTCCTTGAGGTCCCCTGCAGAAAGCATATTTCTCAAGTCCTGCGTAATCATTTCACGATCCTTTCGCGCAGGACCATGAGTTTAATAATAATTGTGTATGTTTATCTGTTTATCATTTGCCTGTCTATGTGCTCCTTTATTTATGTGTCTGTTTACCTGTCTGCTCTCTTTTCTCTCACACTCTATTTGTCAGTCTATCTGGTACTTCCTCTCTTCTTCTTCTTCTTCTTCTCTCTCTCACTCTCTCTCTCTCTCACTTTCTGTCTGTCTAGATTAACACCTTCATCCTGCCTGCTCTCCCAGGTTTATGAAATACGAGCAACTTAGCAGATGGTGCATATCGTATTCTGGTCGGCTCTGTGTGGGATTTGTACCACAGACGAAGGCTTACGGTACATGTGAGCCTTTAGTCGCACAGACAAACCGACACAGAGGGAGATCAGGCAGTTAGCGCGGAATGAGTGGAGTAAAGAGAGGAAGACAAGACAGAGAAACAAGTTGAGGAATAAGGAGAATTGCTAGAATGGCAAAAGTAAATGGAGACACATGGGAAAGTACGTCTTTAAGAATCGTTTGAGTAGGAGAGATAAATGGCATGCACCTAATATTTGTCCAACTTGTGAGAAATAAACCATATTCAACTATTACCGATATTCGAGATTATGTCCTCCTGCAAAATACATGTTTGGAAGTAAATAATCATATGGAAACTACCGAATATATTATACGGATTTATTGAAAAGTATAACCTTTTAGTAGTTTCTGAAAATTCACAATTTATCTATTGCTTATTTCGTTGCACTTCATATCGCCGATTGAGGTTTGTGACATTTGTTAATTGGTTAAGTAGAGAAATAAATGTTGATGGAAAGAAAGCCAGGAACACAACAGAGATTTTAACCCTGAATGACATAAACATTGAACTAGGTCAATCCAGCTAATCAAAAGCATGTATATAACTCCCCTGATTAAAGTTCCTACACTTGAACACCATGAGCCTCTTTTCAGAGTTCCTGAGTGGCCCAGTCAGACCAACAAATCTCTGTGCAACGTTAGTAAAAACCTTATTGGACTCACCATGATGTAGTGCCTCTGCATCTCCGTCTTCTCACTGGCCAGCTTCTCACATTCCAGCTTCAGGCTGCACAAGGACGAAAAAGTGTCACACACGGATTAAATGGTGTAAATGCATCCACTGAAGGAAATCAAAATTTCCATAAGATTTAGATACTGCAGAGGTCAAGCCGAAAGTAATGTTGTGCGAGGATACCAAAAACATAACTCTTGGTGAAACAGTGGGATACCTGTTGCTACTGAGAGTTGCACTGTAAAATACCACCGTCATATGAGCAACTGCATCTGTAAACTGTTGGATGAATGGTATGCTGTTCTTTTTTAGCCTTACATCATTTATTTCCAGAACACTTTAAATATCATTCTTAAGTATTAGTCAATAATGGAGGGACTAAAGAGACAAAAACTCTGCAAATAGGTTTTAATGGTGAAGTAGAAATCGATACCGACCAACAGGTAAGTCAAGCGGTTAATTATTCCCTAGGCAAATATAATGCTGGGGTAGAAAGCCTTTTTCCTTTTGTTTGTCTATCCATTTGTTCGTTTAAACTTCTTATCCAGGGCGTGACCCAAAAAACGTTCAATATCCTGTCATGAAACTTGGAATACACATCAACTATATGATGGAGTAGTGCATGTTGTTGTTGTTAAAACCATGAGGTATGAGGAGTGCTAATAAAATACCCCATAGGATGCCATTATTAATTGAATGAGAAACACATTTGTGGAAAAACAGAAACTAAAATGTTTAACTAAAGTTGACAATCATTTGACTTGATCTAATTTATTCCACAACTTTTAGGGATGCCCAAAGTGAGGTGATTTCAACAATGTGTTTTTGGAGACTAGAGTCCGCTTTCTTCTCCCCGTGTAAGCCAGAGTGAGTAGTTTCAGTTGCCGTCACTATGGCAACCTTAACTGCAGTTACAGACACACAGATTATTCAGATGAGCTAATTAGTCTTTAGGTAGAGGTATGACAGACACACAGAGACAGCTGATGGTTTTTGCCATAGTTGTTACAAAATGTTTTCTAATGCTCTCTTACTTACATTAACAAAATTCAGCACTTTGGTTTATTTCACTTTCAGTTGTTTTTACTGCACACATCAAAATAAACTACAATCAATGTAAATTAAAAAGCAAATGTAGAATGGCCCAAAAAAATCCTGAGGGTGTTGTAAGAACTCACCCAACATTTGAATTAAAGGCAGTTCTTTATGTATAAATAAGAATGAAATTCGACAAAAAAACAAATACACAATGATTGTAATAACATATTTGCACTTTTTCATACATTGTTATCATACCTCATAATACAAAGTGCTGCACTCTCTCGCTCTTTTCAAGAGAAGCTGTTTTAGATCGTTTTAGATCTTTTTGAAAACTTAAGTGAGGAGTGACCGCAAAGTGAGGCAGATAAGCTCTTCCATATGAATGGACCTCTGTACCTGATTGAAAACTGGCCGACGCTAGTTCAGTAAAACTGACAGATCTGGTTTGATAACGCTGGTTTGATAACGCTGGTTTGATCTGACAACTGGTTACAAATAAACTGTGAAAGAAAATGGCAAGTGGTTTGATGACAAACTTAATAACAAAAGTGCCTTTATGAAGTTTATTATTATAAGTATGTTTATGTTATGTCTAGTGTGTGGATTCAAACCAGAGGAGCTTACATTATAACATTTTTTTAATGCAAATATGGGATGCAGACTTGTTTGATGTGCTTGCTTCCACTATATAGCAATGAGAAATGAAAAAAGAAATCATGGAATAAATAGATAAATAAAGATTTTTTTGAGAACATATGCTGTAAAATACCAATATTTTTACAAATGTATTGAACATGTTACAGATGGGTTTTTTTTAACTAAGATGATCATTGATGATTACTCTTAATTTTAACATGGGAAACATTCCAATGCATTGTTATCAACAAGAATGTAAGAAGCATGATCTGATATGGTTTTGTTTTTAGTTTTAAAAATGTTTAAGCTCTCATTTCATATGTATTAGGACAGTTAATTATAATTTCAACTTTATCAGTCAGAAAGATGTTGGTTTCATCAGTTTATAAAATGAAGAGCACTTTTGACATCAGATGTATCAATAATGGAAAAGAGGAACTAATATCTCTTATCAAGGACTTAGCAGAACTTTGTGGAACATCAACAAGCTTTTCGAGAAATCAATATATGACTGTGAATTGTTTGTTGTTTAAAGCTAAAGCTTTCCTCTCAGGTCAAATTCAAAGTCAAAGCGTTTATTGTCATCTGCACAGTTAAAACAATATTCCCTGTACAATGATATTATTTTGCCTTCCACTCTAAATGCTGTGCAGCAATAAATACACATGTAAAACTTAAGAAAAAAAAATATAAAAGTATATAAAAAATATATATAAATGTGTAGAAAAGCATATTCATGACTATGCATATTATATACATAAAAAATAAATATATAGAAATATAGTGGATATATAATTAAGATATCACAAGCAATAAGGAGATAAAGCTAATTGGCACATTTTTACATTTTTTCAAATTTTCAGTAACATTTGTTGTTATTATGTCATTCAGAGTGATGATAAATACAGTATTACAGCATGCGATTTATCATATTTATTGGTTGCTGTATTCAAGAAAACCCACATTTAAACAATTTAAACACTCAATTTTCTTATAGAGATAGAACTCAAATATGTTAACCTTTGACATGTGGAACTTTATATTTAGAGAAAATATAAGCACATCCCATATGTCCATAATATCTATCATGTGTGCAATGTAGCATGATGTGTGTACCTGTGATATTGTGCCTGGAGGAATTGGAATTCCTCCTTGATACGGTCCAGGGTTTCCAGAACGGTGAACTTGAAAGACTGGCCAGGCTGCAGGGGGACCTGTGCAGGAAGAAGGAAAAAAGATGGAGAAGAAGAAGAAAGCATGAAAAGCAGACACTGAGGATTGTGTGTTCCTACTAAAGAACAGAGATCATGTTTGTGCCTGTAATTAATTCGTGTAGACATACGTACACCTGTATGATCTATATTAGAGTGTGGATACATGTGAGCTTGTTCTTCTGTGTGTTTGAGAGAGAGAGCTAGAATGCAAAAAAGAGAGAGAGGGAGAGAGAGAAAGAGAAAGAGAGAGAGAGGAAAGGGGAACAGGGCAAGGATAGAAAAAAGTCTAGATGAAAGTGAGAGGGAAGGTCACTTCTCCTTCCCACACATCGTAAAGCTGCGTCCTCTCCCCCTTTCCCTCCTCCTCTAATGACTTTGCCTCCTTTCCTCCACTGCCCTCATTCTTTCTTCCTCTCCTCTCCCTCTCATCTACATTAGCATTCTCTCCACTTTGCCAAGATGCTAATGTATTCCAGCCTACAAAGAGCTGAGAAGGAAGGAAACGTTAAATGAATATCTTATAGGAAATCACAGCACCATCTCTCACCTACTAAAAGCTAAAGAAGGCCCAACTAAACAAGCACCTCCCTGGGGTCCACCCCCGACAACCACCATCAGCTCTCCATGTCTTTTTAAAGCACTTTTGCCAGCAACCCTCCTCCTCCACCTTCAGACATAAAGACTTTGTGGATCTTTGCGGACGCTGGAGTGACACGAGGGTGCAGATTGATTTGCAGGCAAATCTAGAATGGATCTGAATGTAGCTTGAAATGTGTTGTAACCTGGAATCCAGGCGATTAAAGTGACTACACCATGGAACGACTACACCATGGAACTCCTTCTATTAACCTTGGAATAATGCAAAAAGCCCAGGCATGTCTGCTTCTTGTCACGTCACGATTTAATGGGAATGGGACACAGCTCAGGACACCTAATTGGCAGCCATCCCTTTAAATCTGTCCCACTGTGTACCCAGCTGAAACAAAGCACCTCATATGGAGACTGACCAAAGATCCCCCACTGATGGGAAAGCCAATTGATTCTAATTCTGTGTCATGTGGAGAAAACCCTGCGCACGTTTTCAGTGTAAAAAACTGATGGATTCAGCAAGCAAAGAAAATTGACCTACTCTAATCATATTAAAGTTCACTGACAACAATATCAATATTACAACATTAAGGATACTGTATTAGCCAAAATCATTATTAGTATTGGAGATGCGTATATATATGGAAGAAGTGAATGAAACAGAGCAGTACCAATGGAAATCAATGGGGGCCATAATTCAAGCAAGACACCACAGTTGTCTGCGAACATGACTAAGAAGAAAAAAAGTGAATTGAAAAAGGTAGACAAATCTCCTTTCCCCTTTCGAAATGTAGTTAATGACCTCACTGCCACTGCCCAGTATATTTCCAGGCGTACTTACATACGTCATACCTTGCACGTATATAATCATTTTTTTGTTGTTGTCAAAATTCTAGACTCGTCACTGCCATCTCATAGATGCATCGATATCAACATGGAAGATGCAATGAAGGTTGAATGTATGGAGAAAACAACATTTGAAACACAACTATCTGCTTTTGTACATAAATGGAGCATAAACTTATCCTTAACCTCTGACAATAAGTTGATCTTTAAGCTAGTATTTATGGTGATAAAACATGGAATTTGTGTATTTACTCATTAATCCATCCATAAACAGCCCTATTCTGTCGGTACACTGCAGCCGGGTGGCTATCATCCTGGAGCAATAGTTAAAAGATTGGCGGTTTCCGTGGTGGGGCTTCATTAGTCTAGACAAGCACAATTCAATTAGATTTCAATTAGTCCGACGGTGGAGGTCAGGGACGCTTTGGGTTCCCCGGTAATTAATCCACGAAGCCGAGCTGAGCAAAACTGAGTTGGGGCAGGCATAGCAGGGACATTTAGATGGCCGGATGGGCATACGCACAAGCCCCTCGTGGAGTGTGTGCGTGTTTCTGTGTGTGTGTGTCTGTGGGTGTGTGGAAGGGAGGCATGGAGGAGATGGGGTAGATGGGACGGGGGCATCTGCCAACAGATCCCCACTGACCTTGATTCACACCACGCACACAAACACACACACAGTGGGGAGGGGAAGGGTGGGGAAACAGATAGTGATCTGGCACATGGAGATACAAACACATACCCATATAGCTTTGAGTCCAATGAAAAACAGAAACACACACGAACTCACACCCATATTGAACTGCACAAGCACACAATTACACAGTGCGAGGATGGATGGATGGATGGATGGATGGATGGATGGATGGATGGATAGACGATGGGAAAAAGAAGTCGAAGATATTCATCCGACAGACAGAGGGATGGAAAAACTGAGGGATGGAGGGACTGAAAGACTGGTCTGATCCTTGCAGAAGAATGAGAGAGCAGGCAGAGACAGATTATGAAAGAGTGGCATGGCTTCTGACTGAGAGAGATAGCCAGCCATTCATCCATCTGATGTAGAGGGCATGGGAAGACAAGAGAGACAGAGAGAGAGAAAATGAGAGAAAAAGAAAGAGTCAGCGAATCACACCGTGGTGCAGTAGTCAATACAGCAGACTCCTGTCTGTGGTAATACCGCCATCACCATCTGGTGCCATGAACACACGAGCACAGACCAATACTTGTGCATATGCACACAGACAAAGTGCTGCAGCAAGGTTACATCAGCAGCCCTAAATCATATAACAAAGCCTACGGTCACAGATTAGGATTATACAACAGATCTGTTAGTGACATCCATCGGTGTCAACATGGCGTCCTATCAAGTGTGCTGATGAGAGAGATTTCAAATCCTTTTATCTGGCAGATGAAAAGTCAAAAATTATGTTTTTTTGATTTGCCAGTTTCATAGTCCCTGGAGCTATAATACAATTTTTGAAATAAAAGAACATGAAGAATGCACACAAAAAAGTTTTAAAAAATCCTGAGGAAGTGGAGAAATATCCCTGCCTGTGCTGAGCTCTGCCTTTCAGGATAAAGAGTCAAGCATGAGAAGCTGGTATCAAATGAGTTCATGGTTATTAGTAATAACAACAGGACACTTCATGTCTTGGTCAAGGAGTTATATTTAAGGATAAATGTAGATCATTCTGTAGGGTTTACAAAGGCATCATCAAGTTCTGCTGTATGTTCCCCAACCAAAAAGTTTCCTGCATAAGGTATTAGTGTGTTCTCCTCTGAATCTGACAGATGGCAGCCCGATAGCAATAGCATTTCATGAAAGGGCCAAAAAACAGCCCACCACCTGTGTTTTCATGTGTCTGTGTGTGTGTGTGCGCGCATGCCCTACAATGCCGCATGGGGGGATCCTGAAACCCAAAACTGATCCGGTTAATCTGGGAGGAGGAGACGGGGGGTGAAGAGAGCGGTCACTTGCGTACAACCGGGCACAAACACAGACTCCATGTGGGACATTAGTCAATCACAAATTGGTCGAGCTGGCTGGGGCAAGTCAAGTATTAGGAAGGATTATCTATGGAGAAGGGGGAGGGAGAGAGAGAGACAGCGAGAGAGAGGGGAGGGGGGTGGTGGATGAAGCCTATGGCCTTGTATCATATAACAGGATGGTGAGATCAACCGTTGAGATCCATTGGCCGTAATCATGACCTGCCTCTTGATTTTTTCTAGTGTTTGGCTTGGTTTTCACCTTTCTGTCAGGCTGGCAGCAGTTTGATTTTCACAACTTGATAAACTGCCAGTGTAAGTGATGGGATGACACACAAAAATGCTGATATAACGCAACAGCGATGACACAATAGATGGCGTAATGTTTTGACAAGGAGTCAAGGAGCACCTACCATAGGTGGGTTTACACTTTTCTCCTTCCCTAAGTAAACCTTTCTGAATTGCAATGTCGGTCGCCTGTTTACATGACTTGTGATCTTTTCAGACCCGGTGTTTACATGCATCAACTCATCTAACCTGAAACGCTTTCAAACATGCGCAGATGATCCACACTCCCGTTCATAAGGTGGCGATAATGCTTCGGTGAGCTGGGTGCCGGCCGCAGACAAGCGCCCAGAAGAAGAATACGAGAAAGACGGTAAGGACAGGAAGGGACTTTTCGCCCATCTAACCTTCCAAATAGGTTAAAATATTCCAAAGTTCCAATGAATAAATCACTCTCCGATGCCGACCGGGTCCGGTACTGTTTTGAGGTTGCCGTATTTAAAATGCGGCACTGAAAAAACTCAGCGGAGCATAACGTCAGGACTTTGGGCATGCGCAGATACAACTCAAACCCAAAGCTTTCCGATACAGCGTTTACATGCAGCGATTGGCTATTGGAAAGGCCTTCCGAAAGGATTTTGACTACCTCCTTGCAAAGGGATGAAATTTAATTCGGAAGTTCTTTCCATTCGGAAAGCAGTGTTTACATGCAATAAATTCACTTTGGAGCCTACTGTTTGCTCATTGACAGGTGCCGTCCACAGGTGTTTCTGTTAATTTTGTCCAATGAGGTAGACACCTCCCAGTTGAATCTAAGAGTTTTATAGTAGCACCAACCAGCAGCACCAAGCAGCCACCTCTAACAATCCAGTAGTTAAATTATCACCTCTCCAAACAGCCCTAACTAAAATGTAATATTCTAACCTTCGTGGAATAAGCATTTCTTGCAGATCTTTTTTTATCAGACTGGTTTATTTGTAGTTATGTGTATCTAATGAACTAGTCACTGATGACTTAAACCATATACCTATAGTATATATTGTAAGAAGCTCATATCAGATTTAATTCAGATGTATTTATTGTCTTTTTTCAGTTAATGTAGGTCTGGGATTGATTGGGAAACCATTGAATAAAACAGTCTTCTTGTCTTCACCAGCTATTTGTTTACTGCCTGGCACATTTACCACTGACACGCGGTATGAGCAGACAAGCCTCTGCAAATTAATGAATTCATCCAATCCAAAACACAACATTTTCTCTTTTTTTCACAACACTGCCGGCTTCACAACAATATGGGCCGTCAGGAATGTCCTCTGCTCTGTGGAAATAGACAATTCTCTGGTTCTGAACCTTTACCTTGATCGCTGCAGTTACGAAAAAGTTTGTGTGAACACACTGACCCTTGTTCTATCATTCTCTTGTTTCACTGTTCTTATCCTTTTGTCTCCTGGGTTGTTGATGTTCCCCTCATTTTGTCGTTGATGTTCCGGGATCACTAATTAAAGGTGTGTTAAAGTCAAAAAAGTCTCCTTTCGCTCTCTTCTCCTCATACTTAGACCCTTTGTCCTTTTTTCTTGTCTGCATCTCAGTGACAAGCAGAGACACATTCAGATAGCGCATGAAATAATAATTGGCTGTTGAAATATTTAGGGAAAAAGGCACACAAATGGTTGAGAAACACCCGGGCTGGAAAAGGAGTGTCAGTGCTCCTTATGTGCATCTCGGTGTGTTGGTGTAGCTTACATGAGCAGCAGTGCACATAAGTAAACAACTCAGGAGTTGAGGAGAAGACTAGGACTGTAAATTACTTATCAGCGTTTCATGCTTCCCTCACATTTGCCTCTGCCCTCTGACGTTGTCTTCATTTCCGCAGACCACTCAGACGCCTCGATGACACGGAGGCAGTCGTGCTGCTGTACTACCAGCTCAGAGAGCTAAATTACAGTTAAGGGCCCTTGTGCTGTGCTTTGAGCCAGTGTATCTTTACCACTCACTCATTCTGCTTGTGAGACAGTTTGACATTCCTTTAACCAGCCCTTACTAACTAAGTCCACTAGTCTACCAGTCAGGAAGTTAATGCTGCAGCTCACCAGCCACTCAACCAGTGGTAGATTACAAAGCAAGGGGTATTTGACAGCTCTTATCTGGATTCAATCGTGGCCTCATACGGACTTTTCGGCTTGGCATGCAGGTGTACCAAACGACTGCAGCCAGTGCACGTCCGGAACCTATTTATGTGCGAATTGGACTCAAATTCTGAGCGTAAACTTTAGCGAAGGACCTGTGTTGTTAGTTCAGTCCGAAGACCCTCCCTCATCATTTTAATCTGCTGTGTGGAAACACTTTAGTTTTGAAGTCACAGAGGGACAAAGACGTCCGTACCGAAGCTGTTTGCTGACATTGTGCAACTGCAATCAGGTATACAGCCTGTAGCACAACGAATATACTATCTCATTTGAAGCAGACTTCCAGCTTCCCACAGCATTTAAGTAGCTGCTTGCGAATATTTCAGACCGCACCGAAGCAATAACAAGCGCCAGCAGTGTTTTTATAGCAGCGGAAATGCGACTGTTCTTTATTGTTGAAAATATAGGGTCCAAACACCTGCTGAAAAATAATTGAACCCTGTTATAAAGTTCCATCTTGTCCCCTTTACAGCCAGCAAGTCATTGCAGCCCTTTCTGCAAACAATATTGAGTAAGTCAAAACATGAAAGACAATAAATATCAGTTCGAGCTGGGATTGTGCACACACACAGGTATACAGTTGGTTTTATTACATGCTGCACCTTAGTGTGTACATTTTATTTGATTATTTTTGTAGAATAGTTATGTTGCACAATCCTTAAATGTAGCTGAAACCTGTAAATCTTGAGTTCAGTACAAGTACAGTTACATTTGTACATGCTACACTGTAATGCACATTTATTTTTAATCTAAGAGACTTTCTTTTTTATTTACTTTGTGAAGTTAAGAAAGACACAATCATTGTCTGTTCACACTTAATCAGTGTTGAATAAAAAGTAAAATAAATTTTCAAGGTTCAAGGTTTTACTCCTTGTTTCCACCCTACTGAAAACTTACTGATCTTTGATATTTGTGTAGCGTTACATACCTAGAAAATAGCCTTTTTCTAAAAATCGGGGAGAAGACTTAACATGGGTGGCTGATGATGCATTTAGGTGTTTGTTTATTCTGTGGGTCGTCTTGTTGAGGCTGTATTGTTATTATTGCTTGACATTTTGTCATTTTACTACGCTGCTTTTGAAACGCTGTATGAAAAGAAGTGTAAACAAGAAGAGGATAAAGGAAAAAGAGGAGAGAGTGTTAACTGCAATCTGGTATGCTGTTTACCGTGCATGGCTCTCATTACACATTGTTAGGAAACACAAGCTGCCTGACTTCGCCAGATGCCAAAAAGGTCCAGCATGTGCAATAGCAAACAGCAACACAGTTCCACATCCGAATACCTCTACATACATATGAGCAAGCTCTCACCGAATTCCACAGTGAAGAATATCATATCACTGCAAACACGGAAAGACAAAGATTACAACTCAAGTCAACAGTCGTGTTGTGTTTCTGACCTCACTGATAGAGCATGTGTGAGTTCTGTGGTCACATGTTTGGCATTAGTTTGTTTGCTTGGTCTCAAAAAGAAAATGTTACCCCCTCTTATGGCCAAGGAAACAGGAAATCATTCACACACACACACACACACACAGATGACTGAATCTGATTTAATAAAGGACTTTTGTAATTGAAGGACAACAATCACCATTTTTAGCAACTGATCTGTGGTTTGACTTTCCCTCCTTTTTCTCATTCATAACCCATGTTTTTTAAACCCTGTCTGACCTTCATGCTCTCGACCACAGCCACCAAAAGTTCAAGCTCTGAGGAAAATGCAGTCGTACACATACAATCCAACATCTTTAAGTGTGAACTCAAACAGTGGCCAAATGGTCTCAGACTCTGAACTAAAAAAGCCAACCTGCACGTTTGAGAGGAGATGTGAATGTTGTGCTTATATAGATATGAGTATAAAAATATGGGAAATATTATTGTGTGTAATGTGATTGAGTCCTGTTTGCCAGTCAACAGTTGTAAACATCTTTTCTAACCATGGTAAAACACAAATATTCTCACTGGATCTCACTGGGGTGTGGTAGCCAGTAAAGGGCTCTGAATACACTCAGAGCAAAAATGGAGGTCGGACTGGAACATTATTTATTGTTATTGTTATTTGCGCACAGTGCATACACACACAAACACATCACCCTCCTTTTCCCTTCATTTCCCTGATCCAAACGCACACGTGAAAGTCCCACACAGGAGATGCACACACACATTAATGTTTATCAGAGTCAATAAATGAGGCAGCATATTGTTAATAAAAGAAAATATGTGACTCTAATAATAAAGGGACTAGGACACGTTGAAAAAATCCGACATATTGCAAATACACACATTGAACACAAAGACACATTCAAGCATTTTGCACATATCTACACAAAAGCAAACACAGTTCTGATCATGGTTACCACAAAACTACAGCAGAACCAATTGGAGCGCTTCTCACCCGACGCATCAACTTTTCATGCCAGGAAGAGCGGAGGACAAAGGAACATTTCTTCTTCTTAGATGTTACAAACAATATCACTGCTGGAGCAGATCTTTCTAATCTTTTACAAAAAGGATACAAGTTTGGTTGAGAGGAGTGAGATTGAAGTCATCTACATCCTTTCAGACCAAACCTAGACCATGATGTTCGAATTACACCAGGAAGGCTACATCAAAGAGACAAAATGGCCAGAATTAAGCCTCTCAGTGTGTAGTTATCGTTTAACTTTTCAAATGAACTTGAAGAAATTCCTGGTATACATTAAATTAACACTGTAAACAATGAATCACTCCTACGACAAAGTTTCTTTATCATTTTAGGGTAAGGCAACTGGACGAGGAGACTGTTTTGAAAAGTGTCAATGTTGGTGAAATCAACATGTAAAGCTTGTAAAACTCATAATGTCCTTTTATCATTCTCCAAGTAGGATTAGTTTGGCTTCGCATTTAGTTTCTGGCAACATGTAGCTTTCAAACTACTGCCACTACTAACTGAAATGTTAGATGTTAGTCTTGACAGTTGTTATATTGTATGAAAACAGGAATTAACACACTATTTACGACTGACCCCGATCTGAATTTTAGTAGAAAACAAACACACAAGGACATGTGAATGTGAATGTGAATGTGAACGCAGACTTACGTACTGACCACGAGGACACACGCACTCATACACAGATCCCATTTCATAGCAAAGCAAGAAATAAAGTTCCACTGGCAAAGAAGAGCTCTAGAGGAAGAAGGAGAGAGAAATGAGGAGGATGGAAGGTATACGAGAGAGATAGAGACTATCGAACAGCTGGGGTTTCCTCAATCAGGGATTAAACTTAATAAAAAACACAGAGCACCACAGCAGGGGACTCTATTGATGCGTCTCTACAGAAACATGTTCACATCTTATTCTTCCAATGCATCTCTCATTCATGTTAATTTCTCTTTCCACCCCGGTTGCTCCTTTTTAAAGAACATTTTCTCACTATCTTATTTTTTTTCTTGCCTCTCACATCTTTTGCACCCTCCCTTTGCTTTCCTCTTACTCTTGTTTCTTTCAGGCAGTAGTTTTACCTGATATTCCAGCGGAAGACTTAATGGAATTCTCTCCCTACATATCCTAATTGATTCCTTATGCCTTCTTCTTGTGAAAATGTCATTCATAATTCTGTGTGATAGCTGGCTGGCTGCGCGGCAAAGTGGCCACTGACCTATCTGTAGGCGGTACAAAGAGACTGATAACCCAATCTGACTATAGCAACCAGGCCAGGGACCAGGTTAACACACATGGCCTAAACCAGACTTTAAAGATATCACAGTTAAGTTGTCATTCATCCCTCTCTGTATATCAATTAATGCATTTTAAATAAAACAGCTTATTGTCACTTCTGGTTAAGAAGCTGTGACGGTAGGGTGGCGTTGTCACGTGCCGAGGTCAATAGGGCAGAAAGAGGATTTGATTGAAAAATGTATCCCACTTATCTGTTTCATATGTGACCTCATGTCTCCCATTTGGTAAGTTCTGTGGTCCTTTGCATTGGACTTTGTTATCTAATGCTGGAAAAATATTAATGTGAGCGTGCTCAGTGGGAGGAAACCCAAATGAATGGCTTTCCTCAGAAGGTATTAGATAAGTATCTGATTGAGGACCCCATATAAAATAGGAAAAAACACATGGCCTAAACCAGACTTTAAATATATCACATTTAAGTTGTCATTCATCCTTCTCTGTTTGCCACTTTATGCATTTTAAGTAAAACAGCTAATTGTCACTGTGACCTTTCTAAATAGTCATGGAAATTAATTAAGTAGAATGCAGCTATTAATTATGCAGCTTGGTGTGTGTGTGTGTGTGCGCGTGTGTTTTTGTGTATGTGTGTGTCTGTTGTTGACATTTGTAACTGACCATCTGACTGACACACGTGCACAAAGTCATACACAAGCAAAAACCAATGGAAACACACATATCTACACTTGAAAGTGTAAATACACAAACACGACAAGTGCAGATTGAGTTGAGTTCCACCTACACGGCTTCAACCATCAACAAGATATCAAAAGCACCTGGTTGCAACTGACAGACAGGAGGGTGGAGATGGTCTGTGTGTGTGTGTGCGTGTGCGTGCGTGTTTGTGTGATTGTATGTGCATAGCAGGGAATCTCTTAGGCCACACACACCTCCTCTGTCACGGCTTACTCCTCATGTTACATTGGAGTACCTATAACTAAACAAAAGATGGGACAACAGGCAACAGCTGAAAAAGACAGAAGAAGCACAGACAAAACTCATGAAAAGATTTGAGCACAGACCAGAAAGTAGAGATGAATAAAGAGACCTGGAAAAAAGTGTCCGAAGACAAGACAAATGATAAGAAAATAGGAGAGGCATGAAGAGACTGAGAGTACATCAGGGGGCAGAGGGAGACAGAGGTGACAACGTGAATCTGGGGCGTCGTATAGAAATACCGAGAGGAGGACCGACAGACAAAAACAGGGTCAAACAGACAGGAGAAAGAGACATAAGGAGGTACTTACCGGATGCCTGCCCTGAGGGTACATGATCCCAGGAGAGGAGAGGCTGCCAGTCCGTTTGATGGCCAGGTTAGTCCCCTGGCCCTCCACACCTCTGCCCTCCACCGGTTACACGCACACACACCCTCTCACAGACTCAGTAAGTCCAGCTCCTGCTCCTTAGCTGAGTTGAAATCAGTAGTGTTTCCAGAGTCTTTCTTCTTCTTGGCTTCCAGGCACTCTCTCTCTTCTAAGGTAAGTTCCTGTTGACATATACACGAGGAAGGATCAGTCTGTTGGTTGGTTTATCCAAGAAAGTCCTGATAGAGCACAGCACCAGACTTTACCTTCTTGTCCTCTTCCTCCTTTTCGTTTTTCCAGTCAAACCAAAGTCGTAGTTTCTCCTCCTCCTATCTCCCTCTCTCTCTTTCTCCAACTCCTCCTTGTCGTCCTTAAAGTGTCTCCTTAAGCAGAAATCAGTCCAGGTCCACACTTAGTGACATGACAAATTGAATAGCATCCAGGCAACCTCCCCCTGCTCTACACCTCATGCCCCTTCACCCTTCTGCCCGTTCACCAAACATACAAACATAAACACTCCAAGTCCAAACTGCCTTCTTCTCTCCTCCTCTTCAGCTCCTCTTTAGCCCCTCTCTCTCTCTCTGTCACACTGAAGCCTCTGCCTTGACTGCAGCAGCAGAAAAGAAGAAGGATTAGAAGGATGAGAAGGAGGAGGGAGGGGACGACAGAGAGTTAGAGCTTTGTTTTTAATCTAAATGTGGAAAAAAATGCGAGAGGAAAGCAGGAAAGAACAGCAGGTCAGTGGAAGATCCAGCGGGCTTTTCAGCAGCAAGCCCTAGACTGTAATATATTGTGCCTGTTGGCTTCAACACAAACACGACAGGCTGCTAAAGCTCCTCTTAAGGTGGAACTGAGGAGATATAGACACAATCACACTAAGAGAGAGGATGGGAGAGGGAGGGAGAGAGAGGAGGGGGGTGGGGATGGATCCCTTTACAGTTGTGGTCAGACAGACAAAGCAATCACTCATGCACCAATACTTAGGCTCAAAATGATATGAATCGAGATTTATGCACACACATACTAACACACACACAAGCTCCCACACTCACACAGAGATTCATGACAACTCTGTACACACTAGTGATATGCTGCATGCACACAAACAGCCGTGAATAGTTGCAAATACACATACAACTCTCAGAGTGATAACTTTATTACTCAGTTTACGCGTTAAAATGTGGTTCTGATGACTGTATTGCTCGCCAGTTGTTAATTGCATCTGAAAAGGAGGTGTAAAGAAACTTGGATGCAACGTTCCTAGGAATCGGGCCGAGATGCATCCAGATGTTTGTCAGGTGTAAACACATCAGCAGGTCAAACCGCATACGTCAGCTCAAAGCTTGTCTATAACAGAGAACCATCAGAGGTACGGAAAAGTAACACCACTCCCAGTTTATCCAATTCATGTCCAGTCCAAGTGTTCAGTCCGTGACACATCACTATTTCAAAGCAGGGGAGAGAAAACGGAGATCTTCTGTCTGCGTTCACATTGCAGCTGAAAGGGACTCAGTTCTGGGGGGGTTTTCTCAAATCTGATGTTTTTACCCTCATCTTTGTTTGTGACCGTTTTTGATATCGGCGTTAACAGATCTGTATCAGGACCAGAACTTTAAACCAAGCACGCTGATGGACAGCAGAGAGTATTATTGGTATGACGGATTGGGACGCTGGAATTTCTCTTTTGCATTGTATGCTGTGACGGTAGGGTGGCGTTGTCACGTACCGAGGTCAATAGTGCAGAAAGGGGATCTGATTGAAAAATTTATCCCATTTATCTGTTTCATATGTGACCTCAGGTCTCCCATTTGGTAACTTCTGTGGTCCTTTGCATTGGACTTCGTTATCTAATGCTGGAAAAATATTAATGTGAGCGTGCTCAGTGGGAGGAAACCCAAATGAATGGCTTTCCTCAGAAGGTATTAGATAAGTATCTGATTTAGGACCACATATAAAATAGGAAAAAAATCCTCTCTGATTCACTTATGTGCAAAAATCTGATCTTGGCAAAGTTTTTCTTGCATTGTAAACATAACCTTTTTGTTTGTGCGTTGTTTCTTTTATTTTTAATTTATCAAAATTCAGGGGAAATGCAGAAACACAATTCAAACACAACTCAAGATAATCAGAAATATCAACAATCTAGGAAACACCTATACAGCACATACGTCAATCATAGCCCACCAAGACATGTTCACCATCACAATCACTGCTTTCAATATCTCTGGGTTCTAAAGACAGTGGTCAAGAAAAGAAAATCATAAATCTAATCCCTTTTCTGGATCTACTCCAAAATCCAAAGGTCCCATCGTAGGGACAATGGATATTCTTCAATCCAGTTTCATGGAAAACCTTCCAGACACTTAAGCGTTATTGTCGAAAAAACTGAAGCCCTCTATTAATCCGGATCCACTCCAAAAGTAAATTCTTTTCCCCCGACACGAAACCAAGTTCCAGGAAAATCCGTCGCATTATTTTTATGCAATCCTGCTAACACTCTGACAGACAAAAAAAATGACGTCCCTCCTTGGCAAATGTAATAACCATGAGCATAATCATGATTTTCAATCAAATCAAGCTGTGTTCCCTGTGTGTTTAGTCCTCATGCAGACATGGTGTGAAGGTCTTTGACCTGGATTTGGAGTTGCTGAGGACTCAGGTGCCTGGCTGTCCTGCTCGCTCATATTTTCACCTGAAACTAACATTCTCACAAACTATTGTGAAGATGTCAGTTGAAATAACCAGAGAATGACTTCAGTTAAAATTAAGCAGTTACCCACCATGCTAATGATTTTACGTGCCATATCACGACAAGACATATTACGTTACATGTAACCTATATGGCTTCTGTCACACATGCCAGTCGACAAATGCCATGCCCACACAGAAGTGTATATTCTTTTGTAAAGGTACATTACATGATCTGACAGATTATGCAGATCTATGTGACTTAGTTAGTAATGAGACATTCCATTCAATGTTAAGTGGACTGTATTTATTCAGCACTCTTCTATTCAAGCCAATACACTGTCACAGCATCCATCCAGACACCATGAGCTCATCAGCAGAGATTCACATTGAAACTAACACGCCAATGGAACAATCATTGAGAGTATTTTGGAGTTCACTATCTTGGACAAGGAAACTTTGACATATAGACTGCGGGAGCCAGTGACTGAATTTCCTGCTTTTATAAAAGTGCATGATCTCTATAGCTCTAGAGCTGATGAGAGGCTTCTCTTCAGTGTCTGAGTGCAGAAAACCGAACCTTTGAGCTCATGAAAATCTCACTTTTAGGCACAGGACAGGTTAGATGTGTATCCAGTAAAATTAGTCATGAATTAACAGTAGCAGCTACTATAAATAGTGCAATAATATCATTTTCAATAAAAAAAATAAACACTAAAGTAGGAGTCACACATTGTGTAGTGATATCTGTTCAAATGCACCATATTGATGTCCACTAATATTGCTAAAGATGCCATCAAAATCAATAGGTATTTTTGGAGTTTCCACTGAAACGCTGCACAAATATCCCCACCACTTTCAGTTAGAAATGTCTGCCTGCCTACTTTTGACTGCTGGCTCCGGTCCATATTTTATTTTCAGGACTGAAAAAATGAATCCGCACCAATTAAGACCTGGTATTTCAAGCCTCTCCATGTACACTACAGCAGACTGGCCCAGTTTAGTTGTCTTTTGGCGGTGTTTATAATGAGTTTATCCAATGCAGCTCTGCCTTTGAACTTGATCAAACAGCCATTAATCTGACGCTGTAAAATCGGATACACTGGGCCTTGGAATCCCTGGAGGCTTTCCAGTAAGACAGAACCCGCATTTGAGAACAAGTGGGTGAGCCAGAGGGCAGCCCCAAAGCCTCAATTAAGGTCACATACTGACATCCTATTATTCAATGCAGTATATAACCATTACTATATAACCATCTGTGGAAACCTAATGCCTGTCCGGTCAGTTTTTACGTAATTCAATTCACACCTGTATATTAGACCAGTTATTTTAACCTTGCTAAATTGTCTGAGAATGTCATTAATATAGCAGTTTCCCTCAGTGTCTGATCTGATGGAAAGAAAACGATTGATCTGATTTTGAGGAACAAAAATATGTACGTAATTACATGTCTGGGTATTAGAGGAGAGGGACGATGACTAATTCTTGTTTACCTGAAACCCATACAAAAATGACACTTCTTGGATAAGTAACGTTCATATAGAGGATCTTTTTTTAGTGGGTTATTATAAACTGTTAAGTACTCGATCAAACAACATTTATGGGCTGCTCGAGTAGTAGTATTAGTAGTAGTAGTAGTAGTAATAGTAGTAATAGTAGTAGTAGTAGTAGTAGTAGTAGTAGTAGTAGTAGTAGTAATAGTAGTAGTAGTAGTAGTAGTAGTAGTAGTAGTAGTAGAAGTAATAGTAGTAGTAGTAGTAGTAGTAATAGTAGTAATAGTAGTCATAGTAGTAGTAGTAGTAGTAGTAGTAGTAGTAGTAGTAGTAGTAGTAGTAGTAGTAGTAGTAGTAATAGTAGTAATAGTAGTCATAGTAGTAGTAGTAGTAGTAGTAGTTCTCTGACTGTGTATGCTACACAGGATTCATCGTTTCTGCTTGTGATCCACTCGCTAGATTTCCTACCATCTTGTAATTACATATTTGACTGCAAGTCTGCTACAGCTCTCAGATCAAAATTGAATCACCGCTGTAGTCCTCTCTGTTTTCCACTGCTAGCGCCATTCTCTGAACTGTAGATTTTACTATTGCATTCTTTATTTCCATAATTTTCTATCAAAATCCTTACATTTTTGTTTTTAGATTGTTATTTATTGTTTTTATATGCTGCTTTATTCCCTTTAGAGTGTTTAGAGTATAGTGTAAAGTACTTTTATTTGCCTCTTCTTTGAAATGTACCACACTAATGAACTTGCCATGCCTTAAACAACAGTGAAGCGCAATAAAGGTGCAACAGTCAAACAACACGCAAAAGCTACTTCATTTTCCTTTAACTTCAAAAAGTTTAAGGGATAGGAGAGAGAATCAAACCGCTGACGGGATATCCATCAAATTGATTTCCGTATCATTTGTCTTGTTCAATTTTGCAATGAGCTAGAGCCTAAACCACACACACTGGTCAAGAGCCAAACTTGAACATATGGCCAGAGAATCTACTTGTCATTTTCCAGTTGCATCTTGTTTTCTTACTTATATGTCTTTAGACCAACGAGGGGAATCTTACTGACAAGGAACAAGATAGATTCACTTGCTCTACAAGTGTCTAAGATTGAAAGCCAGCAGCTTCATGCCGTGAGACAACAGTTAATTGTTCAGAAACTGGGAATAACTGCTTGAATCCGTGGAACATTTTCATTCCCCAAGGAAGAATCCTTGCATTTAATACCCTCCCTAAATACTTTTCACATTGTCTTCAACTCTCTTCCTCTTTCCTGTTCTCACCATCCACTTGCATTCATAAATCTCTCTTTCAGCTTTCCCTTTCACACACACACAAACACATATAGACATACAGTAATACAGTAAAACATCAGTCAATCTTGTTTCCACCACCAACACCATTCCCCATGTAGACCACTGTACTAATCGGCATAATCTAATTGTCTTGAATGGATTATGGAGGTAGTTATTCCCCAGACTCCTCACACTGGTTTTCAGAGAGACAGATGGGCAAGCATACAGACACACTGGCAGACAGAGCCATTAACACAATCCAGAAGTTATGCAAGTTTAAAGCTTGCAGTTTTGTCTACCACAAAGGCATCACCGTTGATTTATACCATACTTCCAGAGACACACAGTATGTCTCGGGCTGTTTCTGTCAGGAATGCCAACTTACTCCATCACTTCCAGTAACAAGGCCGAAATTCACATTCTGGACTCAAGTTCGTTTTCAGTCACTTAAATTGATCATAAAGTGTTTGTTGTGATTGTCTCCTAAACAAGAAAAGAATAAATCAGAAAAAAATATAGATTAAAATACTATAAACACACTTAATATTCCCAGGGAATGCAGAAAATAATCAAATAATGCAAAAAAGAGTTTCTTTAACTGACCTCTGCCTTTGTTATGCATGAGGAAGTTCAGGGACGGAGGATGAAAAGATACACAGAGCAGAGTCAGCACCTTCAGCAAGAAGTCAGCATCTCAAGCACAGCGGAACAGAAAAAGCTGCTGACACAGATAGTGACAAACCTTAAGTAGCACGACTAGATTATATTAGCTGACTACTAGAACACAATATCTGACAGCAAATCATGTACGCATTTCTAGAAGAATAATGGCTTTCATTATGGTAAACAGTTAGGCTGTCTATTGTCTATGCATTGGGTTAGTGTCCTTACTGTACATGACCAGAATCATATTGTACCGTTATTTGAGCTCCAAGCAATGTGGGTAAGACTTGGTGACTGTGATCAACCAACTGCAGCCGACCATGACCTTTTCTGTCATCATTCTAGCCTCTGAAAGGTCTTGTGTGCTTAAGTGAACATGACCAATGTACACATTCCATCCGCATCATTAATAAAGTTACACTATTGCATAATTTCGGCCATTTTAGATGGATCAAAACCTCAATTACAGATGTGATAGCCAGACTTTGGTCCAACAAAAGGAGATGGTCTAGGTCCAGATCAAACTAAACAACGATTTGGAGATTTAACCTAATCACATAAGGTTATAGCAGGTTTCTATGACCAATAAACAGAAGTAGAAAACAAATAAAATAAAGTATACGTTAAAAATTAGTGCAGTAGCCCGAGGGAGAGTGATTTTAATAATAATGTTGTCCGATGAAGAAATCAGAAATCAAAAGTCAATATGACATCATAGCAACTGACAGTTGAAGTCAAAATAACATTAATTATCTCTTCACAATGGCACCTGTCAGTGGATGAGATGTGTGGAGCAGCAAGAGAACATTTTATCCTCAAAGTCGATGTGATGAAAAATGAGCAGGCAAGGATCTGACCAAATTGGCACCGGTCAAATTCTGCTGTCTACACAACTGGGTCGGAGAATCTCCAGAACTGCAGGTCTCGGTGGGTGTCCCTGTAGTCAGCAGTCGTAATTGATAGACAATTGGTGAACTGGCTAAAAGGTCTTGGGGACCTAAAGCTCATTGATGCGCGGTGGGAGCAGAAGTTATCCTCAGTTTCTCCCTCTAACAGAAATAGCTAAAACGGGTTAAGGCTGGCTCTGATTGAAAGGTAACAGAACACCCGCAGAACTGTTGCGGTTGGTAGTTTTAATGTTATGACTGATCAGTGTATTATCGAATTTTGAAGGATGTAAAAAGTAATGGTCAGGAAAACAATATTATGGCTATTTTAATAACGTATCCTCTATGACTACCATTTCACATAAATTTTACTTTAAATTTTACCTTTTAACATAAAACCAGAAAATAACGGCTATTGCAGAGGACACTTACAATCAGACCCGTTCACCTGTCCGTTAGCTAAAAGTTGATCATTTTCTTTTGTCAACAATAAGCCGTAAAGCGTTGGAAAATTCGATTTTTATGCTACAAATGCCAATCGAAATTGAAGAAAAACGATGATGGCAGCTCTTCAGTTCCACCTTAAATGCTCTTCCTCATCTGAAGGCTGCTGCTGTACTCTGATTGGTCAAAGGCTGCAACATTTCAACCAATCGCTCTGTTGGTAGCCCACGTTGGGTCCTAACGCCATGAGACAAGCTGGCCAATCAAAAGCCGACCCAGCTGCTGAAGGGGCTTGAGAAACAGGATGACGGGAGGTGAGGAGTCTGTGGGGATTGTGGGCATTGAAGTCCCAATTATTCTGCACACACAAGCGCGCGCTGGCCCACGCACAGTGTCAGTCACGGAACATAAATGCTCAGTCAAATCCACCGTTAATTTCAATCCCGCTGTTTCTGCTACCACACACAAACACACACGCTCGCACACGCACGTACACACACAAACACACACACAGAGTGGGTACACGACTCGTGTGAGTGAAGTCCCGTTAAAAATTTGTAATATCTTTTTTTTCTTTTTTTCTTTTTTTCTTTACCCCGCTTTAAACACTGAAATTAGAATACATAAATGGGCTGGACCTTGTCAGACACAAATAATGAGGCATCTGGAACCGTAACATAAATGACATAGCTACAACCTGCAGTGTGTTTGAAATACTGCAGTTCATGTGCTGCTGATCTGATGTTAGACTGCTTAATCAGGCCTATTCTTCTTTCTTAGCCAATATCAGGAAAAGAAGTCATTTAGTTTCACAAACAAATCACACTGACAGAAAATCACAAACATTTGACTATTTTGAAGTTTTTTTACATTTTGGTTGCATATATTCTCCCTTTGTCATTTGTATTATTATATATATTTTGTATGAAGCACATGCACAACCACACTCACCCGATCCCTGAGCTTCTTGCTCAAGATGCAGCTCAAAGCTTGGCCAAAATAACTCCTTCACATACCAAATTTTATAACACTGTTGTTGCAGAGTAAAAATAAAAACCAGCTGACTCCAATTTTACTCACTGTCCTGTCTTTTCCTGTGTGGAAGGCTGATGTAAAGCTTTATGGACAGGCTAAATACGCTTTTCTCTTAAAGATAATAATGTCATATTCATGAATATAAACCTATGGTTGAAGGATGCAATATGCAAGCTGGGGGAAGTGGTCGTGGCTGTATCTATTTATAAAAGGAAACATCCATCGTGGTACCCAGTGAGATGATCACAGATGATGATGTTCAATGCATGACTATGTAATCGGCATTTTCCAAATATCCGCTCCTCATCCTACCCCTCTTCTCATCTACAGTACATTTTCTTCACTTGGTGATTTTGAGTGGCCCTTGATGGTGGTGAGTTTTGACCCACTGTGAAGTAAGATGCTCATGCATGGCTGCGTTGCCTTCATGTTCAACTGAGGCTGCTGTTAATGAGGGAACTCGCATCTTCTGCATCTTCTGCACATCCCTGATTGTGTCTGGAAATAATAATTTGTTCTTCCTCTGAAAGAGTTTGGCAACCAGGGGCATTGCTAGACAAATCTTACAGTAGCACACGCCTCAGGACTGATCTGCCGCGCCCCAGTAAAATCTCATGTTTGACTTCTAAAAAGCTATATTATGCAAAACATTCATTTAAATTTTTATTATATAATTCAAAATGTCGAAGCTTTACCCGAAACATTGAGACATAAACCTTGCTGAATGCCACACGTGCACTGCTGTGTGTGTGTGCATATCATGGCAGATGCATTGCTGTGTACGCTCAGCAGGACCAGCTGGACCAGGATGAAGGTTTGGCAACCCAATGACACTGAAATAATAGAATAACCAAGCTACAACAGCTAACTCATTTGTAGGTCTGAGGTGAGGTTAAAACTCTCTGAGTAGTTTCTAATCGAACGGCTGGGTAAATATTGATCCAAACGAGGGTTTGCCTTGTGGCTTTACATTAGAACAAAAACAATATGGCATTTAACAGTTTTAATGTTGGTTCTCTTTGAGGCAACAAAGCAAATTCACTGAAATATTACCCTACTGACAACCAACATGATCTTATTTTAGTTATCAAGAGTTTGGTAGAAAGAGGTACACCGAGAATACTCAGCTTTGAAACACAAACAAATCAAAACAAAAGTTTTAAAACGAGTGCTATATTAATTAAAATAAGCCAAATTATCTGTCAACAGAACAAGAACATTTCACTTGCCATGATTTTGTAAAACAAGTAAATATATCAAGCCTCAAGAAACTCACAAATATCCTAAAATCCTAGGGTTGCCATACTTAAAACAAGTAAATTTGTGTTGACTCAAAGAAACGATTTAAGGTAGGTCCATTTGATTGAAATCAGCAAATTCTAGTCCCGTCATCTTGAAATTAAGCTAGATGTTAGACAAAATATCTTAAAACAAATAAGGCTATGTTTAAAACAAGTCCATTTGTCTAGATATGAAGAGGGGATTGAAGAATTATTTTCTCAATATGTAGGAAAATGGGTTTAAATTTAGCAATCAGTGCTATTGCAATACACAGAGAGCATTTCAGGGAAGACTTTGACTTTCTACAAACCTTTATTTAGCGAACAGTGAACTGAAACAAAGCTATGAAAGCCGGTGTGTCTTCATGCTCAGGGTCAGCAGTGAGTCCCGCAAGTAAAACAACAGTATGTCAAGTCCCACGATGTTCCACTCGTTAAAAAAAAGACCATGTGTAGTCCGTCTTTGCACACTCAATTCACACTCCTATTTTAAAAAAAAAGAAGTTAAAATCTCATAGACATTTTGCTGCATAAGAATTGATTTTAGGAGATGTATTTACCTAAGGAGTTCATATTTTAAATTCTAGGGGGAACTTTTTTTTAGAAGAAACACTGTTTTCCGGACATAACTTAAAAATCATTTCATGAATTATTCTTCAAAATTCTATACTTTCCTAAACCTTAGCATGAGGAAGAACTAAATTCATTTTGGGAAATTTCTCATGTATTTCCGAAACCAAAAGGGAATTCATCTTCAAAAGTGCTCAGGGCATAAGCTCTCAGCCCTGAGTCTGATTTAGTCCAAATGTGCTACATATGAATTGACAAAATGAGATTTATTTTGTACAATTTACTCGTTTTACTTGAATAGTTCATAATTTATTGACATGGGGGGGTTTTCTTTACTAAAAACTCTATTTTCCGGACATAATGTCCTTACCTTTTCTCCGATTAATTCCAAATTTGTTGAATTTTTATCGACTCGAAGGGATCTATCTTGTATATGTCAAATATTATTCTTACAAATTATATTTTACTTAGTAAGGGGAAGTTTTTATATTGAAAAACACCAGTTTTCAGTCATAACTTCATATTTAAATTGAGGAGTTCAATCAAGGGGATTTCTTGTACAACACAGGGGATTTGGGGCTTCTCAGGGATAATGCCTTCCTGTCAGGGAGGACAGTATGTGACTTACGACAGTATATTATTTATTCCAAGAATATTTGGAAAACATAGAATTTTACTGTGAAAATATAAAATGTTACCAGCAAGTCATTACTGTAAAAGTATTATTCTGTCTAAATGACAGATATTGCAGATATGAAAACTTAAATAACCAACTTTAACAATTTAGAAGAGCATTCTAGGATTTCTACAGAAATAAGATGCTAAAAATATGCCATGTTATAAATTTGTGAAATAATGTTGATTTCAAGTTTGAAAAAATAAAGAAAGTATTGTCATTTATTGTTATATATTGTTGTGCTTGTGCTGGTACCGAGTGCGGATAAATGGGGAGGGTTGCGTCAGGAAGGGCATCCAGCATAAGACTATGCCAAATCAATAAGCAGCACATGAAACTAATTTCCAAACTGGATGCATTGGGGCTTACGTTAACAAATACTGTCACTGGTACCGTTACCGGTAACGGCGGAAACTATGGATGGAAACAGATGATCCACTGTGTTGAACCCAATAAGAAATAACATAAAAGAAAAAAGGACGTTATTTTATGTTCTGTCCTTGTAAACCGTGAACAGGTTGACATTTATCTGTTTTTTCATGGTAATTTACAGTAATTCCAATTCAATTCAAACAACTTTATTTCTCCCAGCCGGGCTGATTCAATGCCATGTCACAGTGACCACATTTTTGTGACAACGTTCTGGCAACCAGAGCTGCTGTATTTTACTGTAATTAATCATTTTACTGCATATATACCATCATTCAATTTCTTCACAAAGAGCAAGTTACAAAGCTGTTTTTATATGTTTATGTATTCGTATGTGCTGCTTCATTTTTTTTTTTTAATTGTTGAGTTAAGTCATGAAACTGTTGTTTATTTGAAATAGTCTTTGCCTTATATATATATATATATATATATATATATATATATATATATATATATATATATATATATATACTCCTTCAGACAGCAGCCAAGCCCAAATTACGCCTTGACTTAAAATTTGTTTGTCAAAATCGCTCCTTAATTACTGCCTTTTTGCGTTCCAGTTCTTTTCTTTCATTAAATGATACCTGGTAATAAATGAATGATGGAAACTTGAATTTCTCACCACACACACACTTAATTTCTCAATGGTCTGCAGGCCTGCGCTGAATAATCCATGCATTAACAGTAAATGGCAGTGAGTGAAAACTTATCCTCATGATGTGGGTCTCTGCATAAACTCTGGTCTGGTATGATGGTGAATGAATGGACGCTTATTCACAAACTGGAAAAAACATACACACAGAACCGTATAGGCCAACACTCACACATGCCAGGCGAATAAAACTGCCATGTGCATGTACCTGTGGTGTGTTACACATCTCTGAGCGCCTGCAAACACATGTGATCCCGTGACCTTAGAGTGCAAACATTTGGATATTCTATGTATGGAAAGAAGTGCCTGTGTGTGTTTGCTCTTGTGTGTCTGCGTGTGCACGTTTTGACGTGTCCGGCTGGGATTGTGTATGTTTAAGTGAGATCATTGTGACTTCCTGTGTGCATAGCTGATGCCATGTGTAGGACATGTGCTGTAACACTCTGTGCCATAATTAGCCCCATCCAACTTATTTCCTGCTCCAATGCTATAGGAAGGAACTATCATTCTTGTGTACGTGTTCGTATGTGTGTTTGTGTGTGTCTGTGGCAGCATGTTTCTGTTGTTTAAGTTTTGTACTAATGCACATTGTGTGGAAATTTAGAGGACTTTGATAGTTCTAATACCATGGTAACCTAAGTACAATAGTACACTAGTTTTATGGTAATACAGCACAAGGACAAAAAGAAGATGGACCTCATTAAACACTTTAAAAGGGAAATTGCCCCCCTTTTGGAACCAGACCTGGGAGGGCATCTCATATGTGAGTCTCTTTTGGTTACACAGACTTTAGGCAGTGATTGATTGATAACCAGGATCTGTTTAAATAACTAACAACTGGATTAATCTTGCCTGTGGTGCCAACAATTGTTGCAACGGACTGCAAAAATACTTTCTACTGAGTTTGGTGCATTAAACTCTGGAGAGCATTCTACAATTAGGGCTTCATGTTGTTTATAACCTTTATGCCTTTGTAGGATCTTTGGAGGGGACACGCCTTTACAGTATATTCTTTAGTTGTGCCTAACCAAAACAGCCATACCGCCATCTATAGGAAACCAATGAAATGTAACACTCTCCTCCACCACTATGCTCTAGCCAAGCACCACCATGAAGCCAAACATGTCTCCCAGCCACTCACACACTTCACTGGACTTGAACGTGTGGCTTTTCCAACCGGAGGGGGCAACCTACCAAAACTACTCAGTCAGAGAGATGTACTGGATCTCCAAGCTCAAAACAATTAATTTTGTAATTGTAAATTCTGAGCTGTGTTGCTGAACCTGGTTTAGTTTTTGTCATATTAATCAGATAGAAGTCTTGTGACCTCAAGAGGTATGGTCATGTGGCTATTTAGGCCAAATGCAAAGCACTTCCTGTTTACAAATTGCCTAATCTCAAGTTTCTTTCATGCTTTGAAGCCAACAGAAACGTTAGTATGTTTATATGACAAGGCAAAAAATAAATGGGTGTAACTGATTAGAGTCAACTTGAACTGGAATTTTTTTTGTGCCATTCAACCTTGGTAACATGTTTGATTTTCAGTCCGATGAGTCAAGGCACAGCACTAAATTCCTGATATTAACGAACTGTGACACATCAGATCGGGGTTCTGGGAAATGAGGCAGCTGCGCAGAATAAAATCAGTGTTGCATGTTTTGTGCATGTTCATCCCAGTACACCTGCTCTATGAGAGAGACCTCATGTGTTTCTTCATTTGTGTTGGGGCTTAGCAGCCCCGGGCAAATAAATCCATGCAGCTCTTTACTGGGGTGATGGCCGCTCATTTATTCACGGCAGCAGCACAGCTCAGTCACTGTGTTTTGTTTTCCGTCTCTGCAAGTCGCTGCATGTATGCCTACACATCATCAAGCATACCAAAACATTGTTCCTTGAATTCAATGAGCCATTTTGAACCAGGAAAAATGGCTTCATCAATATTACTAATCAATCAGGAATATCCATATCTTTCTCTCCATCTGCTTTATTTCTTTCCATTTCGCGTTTTTCTCCTCTCCTACTTTCTCTAACCATCCTTCTATTTAAACATTGTACCACTAGATTGCATATTTTAATGATATAATATGGCATATGTATACATATTTATTAAAGATGAATACTAATACTAATATATATATATATATATATATATATATATATATATATATATATATATATATATATATATATTATATATATATATATACTAATATAATTCATTATGAAATAAACACTGGATATTTCCTCTCAGATGTGACAAACACCATACTTACTAATATAACTCATAAATTCACCATAATACCCATATATATTAATATGTATAACTAATTAAAAGAACTTTGTTGGAAATTCGATAAATAGTAGTTTCTGGAAATAAGGATAACATCCTCTGAGATACACACTTGAAAGTCCCAGTACATAGATCAGGGTGGTCCAGAAGCCCCGAGAGTTGGCATTTTGCCCAATGACTCAGTTCTCTTCCTCGGGCACTTCGATACTTTCAAATAATATCGAATCATACTGTAATAAAAGATATTGTTCCTGAATTTTAGTGTAAGCCATGTATTGCATCAAATCATTTGATAATGGAAAGATGCGCACCCTGAGTAATTTCAACATAATAATATGAATAAAAGAGATTTAATTGTGTTGAATTGGTGACCCTAAGTTGTTCATAGGGGTTAAATTTCAGCTTGAATGGTTGTCTTTCCGACTCTTGCCATTTGATGAAGTGATGATTACTTCCAGGCCCCATGCGACCCTGAACATATAATGAATGAATGAATGAATGAATGAATGAATGAATGAATGAATGAATGAATGAACGGATGAACGAATGAACAAATGAATGAATGAATCATTTTTGTTGAGAGGTTTACCTATGGATGATGATACAATAAAAGTAAAATTAAAAGAGTAGTGAAATGAATACATTATACAACCTTTATCTTTATAATACAGAATTATACAGCTAAAGGCTGTAGGTAAAATGAATAAGGGACAATCAGGGCAACCAGCAGCACGCCACTATTTCATGCACAAAGAAATGTAAATTTAATAGCAAAATAGGTTTATAAAAATTCACTAAATTTTCACAAGACACAAGAATTAAGCTGTCAGAACCAGAATGAACCAAATGTACCATTTAAAAAAAAATGTATCTGCAGGGACCATCTCCAGGACCTCCGTAGAGATGCTGATGCTTTCCCCCACATGCATGCAGGCTACCATTTCCAATTAGCTTGCTCGTTAAATTTCTTAGGAACACACTGACACAGATCTGGCAGCTTTGTGAGACAAAGAAATTCCTGAGAGCCTGAAAAAAGATGTTGAAAAAGGAAAAGAGGGAGAGAATGAGAGAGAATGAGAGAGAAATGAAGATAACAAAAAGAGGTTAAAGTTCTCTCTGTTAGTGTCAGCGTTTCTCCACAACTCTCAAATATCCAACTCTTTTTGAGTCCATTTCTTTTGACCGCTTAGACCTTGGTGCCCTCACATGTAGACATTACTTGCTCCCCTGTAGCTCAGGTCTTATCACACATACACACACACACACACACGCACACACACAAGGACACAGGACTCACACGTCCAGTGTGTGTGCGTGCATGAGAGTGTGAGTGTGTGTGTGAATGTGTTTAAAGTGTATCTAGGTCATGCTTGCTCTTTAAAGCCCGAATATATTCTACAGGAACACTTTTATTGTTAGGATATTGCTTTGACTTCCATTTACTCTGGAAATCCTAGTTCACAACTTAACCCTAAATTTTCCTCGGTAATGACATCCTAATAGTGCTTGAGGAAAAGTCAGAATATCAAAAAGTGATCAAGGTTTCATTGTAACTTGTAGACATGACTGTCATGTATCACAATGTATGTATTTAATTGTAATGAACAAGTAGATATTGAGGCATGTCAATGTAAGCATTGCTTGAAACTGCAAAGCCATTGAGAAAACAGAGTACTGCAAGCCCAACTGGATTGGGTTAGAACTCTGCATCACATCATGGAACCTGGCAGTGAATGATGTGACTAACCCAGAGACTCTATTTAGCTTTGTGAATTTTTACTGTGATTTATCTGCAACACATTGGTCCAATAATATGTTGTTATTCTGCTTTGGATCTATTGGTTTTTCTTCAAGTCATGACAGGGATGACATTTTGCTGTTGCTTTACTTGCTTCAATTTTGTGAGCAATGTTTTTTCAAGTCTGAGACCTTCTCTCACAATCTCCCCAAAGAGTGTGAGCGCCAAAGACTAATTACCACACATCATCTGTTGTAATAAATCTTTCATCTTTTCTTCATTTTCCATTTTCCCTGATTGAAAATCATTAATATGTGATTTTCTGTCTTGTACTTCGATATCTCTGGCCACAAAATCCTCACTAGGTTAAGGCTTATCAGATAATTCTGTGCTTCATTATGACAGTTCATGTTGTCTGCATTGCAGATGTGAATGCAGCCGAGAGTCCGCTAAAGTATTCATAAGCCACTTGAAGGTGAGCCTGGCACTTCAGTTGGAGTCACAAAAAACATGTCCAAGACTCCATACCGCCATGCATGACAGAGGCTTGCAGAATAAGACATCCCCAAACCTCAAAACCAAATTGGGCCGATCTGCGCATCAAGCAGGTTGATTGGATGGGCCAGGTCTTGTTGGGAGGCTGGTTTGTTGTGCCAAAGCTGTAAGGAGAAGACATGTTGCCTGAACAAATACGAAAGAAAACAGCTATGTCATCATCTCTTAATAGGCTTCATACACCGAGGAAGCACCCTTCGGCCAAGGCTCTCGGACCGAGTGTGTTAATGGTGTGACCGGTCTGTCACACCACAACATTTAGTAACTAAAAGGGTTCCACCTGGAAATTGCTCACTAACCTATATATTTAACTTTTCCCTGAGCCGAGACCAACACACAAACACACATTTTCTCACGCACATTTTAACCCGCTAACTACCAAAGTGACCTTAGGAACAATCTTAGTTACACCAACCATCTATGCCATATGGTTCCAAACCCACTCTACCTGTACCCTATGCATGAAAGGATGAAGTGAATGATGGAAAATACATCACCAGGAGCCAACAGATTTGAACTGAGAAGAAATCTAACTTGGAAGAAGGATGTAGCTGGAGGTGAAAAGGAGGGCAGGGGTTGGCAGGAAATGCTCACAGTGAGGAATGTGGATTGGTATTTAGTGGAAAAAATGCAAGATGCCTGCGTTATTTTGAGATTAACAATATCCATGGCTGCAGGAACTAAAACCTATTTTTTTTACATTTTGAGTAAAGAGTTCCGTTAAATGGCTTGTTAGGGTTGACGTTATTTTCAGACAAGAAGAGCAGAGTAACCTTGTCGGTCCAAATGACACCATCTGGCAGGAAGCTGGGACAACATGGTCAGCCAGACAACGTGAGTGTGTATGCAGGCAGACATGTACAAGTGCGCCTGTCATACATTATGAGAGAGGGAGATTGTTTTATATATATGTAAAATATGTGTGTTCCTTTGTGTCTGTGTGTGTGTGTAAATTAGTATGTTACTCTAATTTACTATTACAGTAAACTGATTGATGACTTTATTAGTCACATTCAGTCATACACAGTACAACATAGTGAAATTATTTCTCTGCATTTGACCCATCCCTGAGAGAGCAGTGTAAGTGTGTGTGTGAGCGTGTGTGTCTGTCTGTCTGTGTGTGTGTGTGTGTGTGTGTGTGTGTGTGTGTGTGTGCGGGTGTGAGAGTCTAGTGGATGACTTTCTGGCAGCAGACATCAGCTATCCAGCAAAAAACAGTTGTGTAATATGTTCCACATTTGTGACTCTGAGAAAGGAAAATCTGAACAGCTCTTACAACAGAGAAGTTTGGATTTTAAACCCCTAGATTCAATTCCACAACGAAATATTACAAATGCAGGGTACTAACATATGTAATACTGTTAATACTGTTTCATGTGTCTAATATTTCACTACGTACAATATTCCTATGCAAGAGTGTGGTAGTTTTTACTATTTCTTCTAGTCATTTCTAACTTATTTCTACATATAGAATATTATCTTAACTTATCTGTGCACTCCAGCATTAACTCGTAGAAAAAATTACTCCTTTATCATATAGCACATCATCCTCAGTGACAGCAGTGTTCCCTGGGAGATTAAATGTCATAGTGACATTGAGCGAGTCTGTGTGTGTGTATGTGTGTGTGGGTGTGTTTGAGCATCCCTTGAGACTGACTGGCTGACTACTTCCAAGCTGTCACCAGACATTGACTCTGAGTGCTATACATTCAACATTGACACTCTGAATCACCATCTATCCATCTATAAATGAGAAATGTTTAATTCTCTCATATTTTTAATTCTCTCATATGTCACACATGGAATTTGATTTTTTATAAGGAAACGTTTGCTCATTGAACTAATTTTATTATTTATTTATTTGATTCTCCATTAGCTGCCTCTACGGTAGCAGCTTCTGTTGCTCGGGTCCACACCCAACAAAACTTATAAAACAAGACATAAAAATGCCATTATTCTATTCTAATTCCAACATCTTATTTATAAAATAAAAATGTATACAACTAAACATGCAAAACATATAGATATTGACTGGTGGCTAACTGCAGCCAAAACACGTTCTATAAACAGCAAATATTCGTCCTTTTAGCATGCTGTTGTTCGGTTTCTGAGTCTCAACATAATTCAAACTAGGCCCATGCTGTCATCCTCAACAGCGAGGATAAGTTCCTGTGTTGTAGAAGCAATACCCCTGATTAAATTCCTCAAATTTAAAGTGACTATATAACAGTGTTGTTAAAAATAAAATAAGAGGAAGCTCCCTTCAGGGAGCAACCCATTTTTGAGTGACAAGGAAGGATATTGGGTTCAGGGTCTTGCTCAAGGACCCTATGACATGTAGACTACCTTCCAATCTTCCAATTGGGATAAGGCCGCTCTACCCACTGTTTAACACTATACAAGATCGACATCCTCAAGATGTTTCATATACACCAAATGTGGTCTAAATGGGACCAATGGTTAGGCAATTATGTATGAAAAACAGTGTTTTACATGAAACTGAGTAAAATATGAACTATTGGAGTGAAATATGATATATACAAGATACATTTACTCAAGTAATTTCATATGCACCAAATTTGGCCCAACAGCTTAAAAACTATAACCTGAAAATGTTTGGAGATAAAGCTCCCCTCAATGTCATAAATATAAAACTTACTTTTCCCAAAATCAACCCGGTTTTTCCTCGCACTGAGCTCTATTGGGTATAAAAGAAGTATCAACATTTTAAAGTTTAATGAAAAAGATAGTCATCATGGCTTCCTGATGGAGGCATCTTGAGGAGGATGGGGAAAAGTTGACACGCAGATCGTTTTTCACCAGGCCGAGCGTGCATAAAAAACATTTTTGGAAGAATTTTCTTCAGTCCCTCATTCAGTCAGAGAGGGATTAATGGATTACAGGTGATTTATGTTTCAAAATATTGCTCATTGAATTGTCTAACAGCACACCATGATAACTTTTGGAAAGAGAATGTCTGAGAGAAAGTTTCGTTATCACTGTGCCAAGATCATCAAAGATATGCAAAGACACACAAGAGGTGCAGTGAGACAGCCACGAGGAATCTGTGACGGCTGTTCAGGACAGCACGAGACACTGTGTGCTTGTGCTTCTGTTTGTGTGTTTGGAGGGGACTTTACATTAGACGTTTACCTGCACACTATCTTTTTACCTGCTACCTGATCAAATATATGAATTTGATCTGGCTGACTCATTGATTCTTTTTCTGACCGAGGAGTACGAATGTGTAGCTGTGATGCCGCTACTGTATTATCAGTATCCTCGACCTGCTGTGTATTGATAAATCCATGGTGCTGTCCGTGGTGCTGAAGTACAGACTCATTTGTATAATTACGTCTTCTTTTCTCTCGGTTGTGACCTGTCAGTTTAGTCTTTTATCTACAATATTCTCCAAACTATATCCTATATTGTAGCCTATGTGGAGAAAACTGACGTACATGAGTAACGAAACCGATGAGAACATGTGATATATGGACTGTGCTGAGCTCATGACTACAGGTCATACCAGATACTCTTATACAGTCTTCCAATGAATACAATTAATAACTCCCTGATATTGATTCTATTTCACTCATATTAACACATAATGTAATTTTAAGTGACGCTGTTGTCACTGATACATTTTTTTGTCCTTGTGACCCGGGTCAAAGCACAGACTATGGTGATGTCACCATGAAGCATAATGTCAACTCTTAAGGAAAGATCCAATGGAAATTCAATATATTTTCCATTAACCATCAAATTTAGTGATTTAGCTTGTTTTTATTATTTAATTCAAACCTTTCTGCTAATATTTTTTCCTTATCGATTTTTGCATACATTTAAGGGATTTTCAATGTAATTCTTAATCGTAAGTATACGATGAGTTTGAACATGTATGATGATGATGTTGCTTATTCAGACCTGATGGATCCATATTTATTACTCATTATCCACATAAGGTTTGCAGTGCTATATCTTTACCTAACTAATTGACCAATCTGCATTCTATTGCATATAACCGTGGAGCAGACTGAGTTTTCCAACTCTTGGTATTTTTATTTTGTCCTAATGTTATTTTGTCATTTTTTTGTGAAGATATTATTAAAAAAAATCCCACACTCCTGAAGAAGTGAAAAATTGACCCGTAATCCTGCATCTGCTTCAAATTGTCTTGGCCTTATAGTCACCCCTTACACAAAATATTTCAAAAAATAAGCACGCACAAATGATTTAGAAATATCTAAAATGCATTCAGATTAATAAAAGCAGGTGATCACATCTGCAACTTTCTCCAGCTGTTATTGGTGTAGGTGACATGGATTAGGTAGCAGTATTTACACTGAAAAAGTGCAAAAAAGGTCTGATCTCCCCCCACAAACCTCTTGTATCCTTTAAAAAGGGCTAAATCCCAGACCCGCTGTTCTTCCAGACATCTATGTCGGTGCTGTTTAAAACTACGCAGACAGCACTGTACAAATATAGCTGAGTAACTAAGCCTACTGTAAATAGAACAGAAGTGAATTTAATCAAATCAACACAGCATGTTCTATGTTCCAACATTCACCCTCTGGCAGCACCCCTCCTCCAGCTTCCTCTCACCCTCCCTGTCCGCTCTCACTCTGCTTCTCCTTTTGCCTCCTTGCAGACACACAAACATATTCAAGCACTAAGGATTATTTTATCACTGAACTTCCACCTGTGAAAAGCAGGATCACTAACCTTTTTTTGATGCATTCAAGCTGTTTCACTGTTTTTCACTAGCTGCTCCTGTGAATGCGGCTACCCTTCAGACAGCCTTAGTCAGCCAAACACAACCTTCATAGCCATGAAGACACAGCCTACCTCTCACTAATATATCACAGTTTTCATCAGCCACACGTTCATATTCAGTACCATGAGTCATCATGTTCATCACTGTCAGCTTTATCCCTGACCAACTCTCAGCAGAAGCAATTATCCTATGATAAATTGTTTGCTGGTTATTGTCAGAATATTCAGACAACATTAAGCTGGAAACAGAACAACAAGGGGACACTGATGGCTGGTCAGTGTCTCCAGTGACACCCCTATAGTTTATGGCAGACTTGTGGTGGTGTGGGTGCGTGTATGCGTGGGTAGGTGTGTACTAGGTTGTGCACTACTGTGTAAATTACACAACAGTCAGTCATTCAACCATCCAGTTGGCCGTCCAGGCAGCCAGCTGGGTCCAGACATGGAGAAGCAGTCGACTGGTGAGCAAAATGAACCACACTGGCAGTGCAAATAGGCCACAGGCAGACCACATCACAACCACACAGCACCCTGCCATTAACAACACTGCATATGATTGTCTGCAGGGAGAGAGAGCAGCAATGAGACGGATGGAGAGAAAGGAAGGAAGAGGTTGCAACAATGGAGGTGAAGACTGATAGAAAAGAAGTGAAAAAAGGAAGGACAGCAGGCCGGAAGGAGAAAGTTAGGGAGGAAAGACACGACCGGAGATGGCAAGCAAGATGAAGTACTATCAAGAAGGTATGAACGGCCAGTCGAGGGAGACAGAAGGAGGAAAAACGAGCAGAAACTCATACAGGCAGACATTTACGCAGACGAAGAGCCCAATTTAAGTGAAGACCCTCTGTCTTGATCCCTTTGTGTAAAACCTGCCATGCACTGACAAAGAAAATATCTGATTTCATCTGGCAAATAACAGATTATTCTTGACAGAGAAAATCAATTTACCAATATACTATTACCATTACTAACAAACATGCGATTGTCACTGCTTTACTCTAGGTAGGTTACCGCTTTGGCAAGCTATCAGCATAGAAATGAGAAAAAGCTAAATAAGTTGTTCATTTGTGCATCAGACTTATGTTCCTACCATTTGAGCATCACTTCTTCAATGCAGTGTTGTTCTTTCAGATGTAATACCCGGACTATGACTAAAAAATCAGCCTTGGAACATATCACACAATAGTATTTCACTTTACTCAACGTATCTATATAAAGATATTCAATTTTCAATAAAGATCCAATGCCAGAGTTTCCACTCTGTATCTACTTCAGACATGGCTGCATGGCAGGGAAGGCTGACTGGTTTAATGTTTCTCTTACCAGAGGGTCATCATAAGGATGACATGAAGGTGAATATTGCTTATATGGAAGGTAAATATTTTATGTATTTTATGTCCCGCAATGCTGGTTTAATACTAGTATTATAATAATGTTAATTATAATAACACATATATAATAATATAATCCATATGTGAGATGTGTTTATATTCAGAATAAAATCCTATCTGTTTAAAAGTATCATAATAAGTGATGAAGAAGATGTGTATTTGCTGTGGTTCATGAAAAGAAAAGTCTATGCTTAATTAATGTCTATGCTTAATTAATGTCCTGCTCAACTGTTTGGCCGAGCCAAACAGTTGAGCAGGAAAATTTATTGAGCAGGACATTTTATTTTAAACAGGGAATAAAGTGTTAAAGTAGGTCTTTTTTGACGGACCAATAATATAATCTAACCTCCCTGAATCAATGTATGAAGAAATTACACTGACTCACAGTGTGACAGTTTCTAACTCAGAGGGGATATGAGGACACATGTCTATATTGTCAAGGACTACATTGTTTACAAA